>WNKI01000001.1:9090997-9291704 GCA_015350385.1 Aculops lycopersici | reverse complement strand
CGACGACACGACACGACACGACACGACGACGACGACGACGACGACGACACGACACACGACGACGACACGACAGAGAGAGAGAGAGAGAGAGANGAGAGAGAGAGAGAGAGAGAGGCAACTTGACCAGACTTGTGCAGGGATCCCAGAAATTAAAAATCTCCATCACCAACTCGATTCTTGTGCGGGGATTATATTTCCCCTCTCGGACTTTTGGTGGATTGTGTTGCCATGTCCATCCGTCTGCTTGTGAGCAGCATCACAAGTAGCAACTAGATAGAGCAAGAGCAAGAGAGAGAGACCACTAACCAAACTGACTGCTCGCCTCGTTTGGCCTCACCACTCAAACTGATGCTGCCACTGATTCTGATTTTAATTCTAATTTTGATTCTAATTCTGCTGATGAGGCTAGTTGATGGTTGTGGTCGCTACCAGTTGCCACTACTCGTGGCCCACTATCTAGATGACTTTGCGCGCCTCGTCGAGTTTAGCTACTGTTGCCATCCGTTCCCTTGGCCGCTTGCTAGAAACTCGTGCGCTCGCGCGCGTTGACATCTCGCGCCGTCGCCCGTGACCAGGAGCAAGTGGCGCGCACTAAATTGTGCAATTTACACAAGCCACGGGGGGCGCGCTCACAGCACAAACACTCACTCCACTTCTCACTCAACTTTCGCGAGAGACTTGGGTGCCCGAGTGGACGGCGGAGCCAGGAGCGTTAGCCAATTAATGTCCAGTGTGGTGCCAAGTGGCGGAGAGCAGTAGCTAGTGGAGGCACCATCAATATCATCGACTGCCACTGGCTACTACTGCTGCAACTTTGCAACTAATAATCCGCCCGCCTTCAAATTGGTCGGTCGGCCGGCCGGCCGGCCAGCCAGCCAGTCAGCTAATAAGTCGTAGCCAACCATCACCAAGAGCAACTAGTCGTCGTGGTCGCGGTGGCTGTGGTCGTTGTTGTCGTGGTCCGCGGCGGCGCCAACTCATTGGCTAGGGTGACGAGTTTGGTGCTTCTGCTGCTCTCTCGTCTCGCGTTGCCCAGGAACCAGGAGAGTAAGAGAGGAAGACAATTGAGGCCCCTGGCACACTTTTGCCACCACTATCAGCGAGCATCAGCCAAAGTGGCCACTCGAAGGGTAGTGGGGTAAAGTGAAGTGGCAGCCCGGAGATATAAAAGTCACCAACCAGTTGGTTTCGCTGCCTCCTTCTGCGTCCTTTTTGCCTCCTACACTTTTGGCCGTCTTTCGCGGACGTCGTCTCGCTACAAACTCCTGAGCGACTTCCAGTGACCAAAGTGACCAACGACCGCCACGAGCAGTGGTTAAAAGTGACCGGGGGACAATCAATCGTGTGAAAAGAGCAACCGTAGAAGTGGAAGTGGGAGTAGCGAAACTCTTTTCCTCGGCTAAATTAGCGTGGGCATCACCATTATTATTATCACCACCACCATCATCATCATCAAGTGGCCAGTCTGCTACTATTCTAGTCCAAGCTCAAATAGATTGTCCATTGCACTAAACTCTCTGTCTCTCTTGGGACAACTGATTGTTTGTGGCAAAGTTTCTACGACAACCACAACAACAACCAAAAGACGAATGCAAACACGAGACGAGAAATGGGCGCGCGCTCTTTACTCATTCAGTCCGCCGATTTGCGCGCGTCGCTCGCACGACAAATCCACAGGTTTCCTCGCAAAGTTTAGACCTCTGAACACTTGTGGCCTCACTATCCAAATTGAAAACTTCCCTTCTCCTCGTTCTCCTCCTACTCCACGTGCGCCGATGGTGGTGGTTGTTGTTGTTGTTTGGAGAGGCAGCTGGCACAGTTGTTGCCTTTGCTCCTCCTCTCACTGGCATGGTCCATAACGTTAGAGTTGGAGGCCCACTGGCTCGCTCTTAAACTGGGCATTCGTGGCACAACTTGCACCAAAACCAAAGGAGTGAACCAGAACTTCTGTGGGCTTGCGACGGGCGCACCCGCACGCCACTAGCCCCGCCCTTTCCACTCACTTGGTCATCGTGGGCAAAGTCCATTTGGTTGTTGTCTTCAGTTCGCGCGCCTCAGGTTTAGCTTGCAGCTGGCTCGTTGTTGTTGTTGTTGTTGTTGTTGTTGTTGCTGCTGCTGCTGCTTATACTTATGAGCTCTCGGCACCTCGTGGCCCCAGAGGACCACTGTGCGCCTCAAGCGGGAAACGTGTTGAACAGCCGCTAGCTTGTGCAAATGCAAACCTATGGGGCCGCGACAAGTCCAAGTGGAAGGCAAGGCGCGCACAACTGCGTGTTGCACACTGCGCAGAGGGCCAATCGCGCGCTCGGCCCCTGTGGCTAAGCTGCACAGTGTTGTCCTCGTTGTTGTTGTTGCTGCTGCTGCTGCTGCCGATGTCCTCCATTCGCTTGTTGTTGTTGTTATTTGCTTGGCTTTCACTACTGCTGTACAAGAGGAGCACCAGCAGCAACCACCACCTCAACTTTGTACACGCATTTTGAAGGACGCCGAAGACGACAACATGTGTGCAAAGTGAGCGCGCGCTTCTTCTTGCTCACTCACTTTGCGCTATCGTCGCTCCAAAGCTAGAACTTGGAACTTGCAATCGAGCGTCACTTTAAGTATCGTCGCTAGACTCGCAGTCGTCTCAATCTCGAATCATCATCGCAAGAGTTTACATCTCTCGACAACTTTCTTCGAGGATTAATAGACTAAACGTAAGCAAGCAAGCAACCAGTCATCTAACCAACCAAGTGAGCGAGCAGCGCCTCAACTACAAACACACAAACACACTAGCAGAGGCAGTCGCAGCAGCCCCTCGCCGAGGATAATTAAGTTGCACATTAGATTGCCCATCTACTTGCACAACAACCATCAGCAAATCAAACGAGTCGAACATTCAGAAAAGAACAGTTCAACATGAAAATGAACAACAAATCACAAGCGCCAACAAGTGGCGACCATCAGCAAATAATGATGAAAGTTAGTCCACTCTCAACCAGCAACCACCGCGACCACAATCTCAATCTCAACCAAGAGCAAGACGATCAAGACCAATCGCCACCATTGTCGCCCATTAGGATGCCCCAATTGTCGTCGTCGAGCTCGAGCATTGCCAGCTGGAGTTCCTCGTCTGCCTTCTCCTCGTCGTCGTCGGAGGAGGGCGAGTGCAATAGCAATGGAATGAGCAAGGAGGATAGAGCCACTTACAATACAAAATTTGCCAGATATCACCTAGAGACGTATAGACAAAACGACAGGATGCGCTGGAACTTTGACTTTGACCACAATAGACCACTAGACGACCATCATCATTCGTCAGGCGCACGCTACCAGTGGGAGCCGGCGCCCATTTGAATGCGCCTCGCTCTCCGTCTCGACAGCCACTTGTTGTCTACACTCAATCTCACATAGGTCCACAACTTCTAACAAGAATCTCAATGTAATATTAAACTCGATTTTAAATAATAATAAATTACCATACACAATCATGCAAATCGAATACGTCCATGAAGTCACCTGTTGCAGGCTTGGTGTTCGCTTATCGCTCTACTTTGCTCTCGCTTGGCGCTAGTTGCTCGTGTAGGTTTATATGTTCATCTTGAAATACATTCTCTTGAGCGATGAGATTTCTTTGGGTCAATATCTTAATTAATTTAATCAAGATAAACTCGAGGTAGATAAGTCATGACACAGAAAAAATTAAGAGTTCTTGTACTTGACACGCAACTTCTCCCGCACCATTGCGGCCTTGATTAGGCGCTTCCAATTGTCCCAAATCCTCTTCTGTCTCTTTTCCTCCTCACGCCTCTTGCTGTTCTCCTGCTCCTCTTCCCAAGCCATTTGAAGGGTCTCGGCATGCTCCTCGCATACAATGAAACCATCCATCACAGGATGCGCTCCATAACTACCACAGTGATTATCGAATCCAATCACAGCGGCGGCACAATCAATGCCCAACTTGTTAGCTATACGAGGCAAGCCAGGCAACTTGAGCCAGGCACATTTCTTAGGCAACATCTGCGGCTGGTACATGTCAACATTTCCATAAACATTACGAGGAACCTTCCCGTTTTCGGCCGATGGGGGATCGTAGTCTTGTGTTTGCCATTCGCCAAACAAATCCAATGGCAAGTCGCGAATCAAGTCTCCAGTGTACTTATCGCGCTTTGGTCTAGCCTTCACAACTTTGTATGGAGTTTCGTTGAGCTTAACTGTCTTCGCCTGACGTAACCAAGTTTCACGCGACCTAAGGGTCACGACACAATCACGTGGATATATGGGATCCTCCTTGAAATAACCTAAAGGCGGCACTTCGGGAGGATAAATGCCCTCGAATTTCAGCAGATGCTTCTGCAGTACATAAAGCGGGTGGCGACGGAACCCATTATCTGACGTTGGCATGTCTTGTTTCATCAATATCTCCTCCCTCTTATTCTCGTCCGCTCTATCCTTGTCGCTCTCCTTGGCTGGACCTAGAGCATCCATAACCGAGTCCCACCATTTATCCTCGCAACGGCCCTTCCTAAAGGCTGGAGTGTACCAATTCTCGCAATAATTCTTCTCGGCTGGTTTAACGCAATACCTATCGACATCATATGATACCAGATAGTTGAATGGGCGTGCCAATTCGGTCAGGACGCTTGGTTCGTCTAACTTTACGTTGCACAAATCAACGCAGCACCATTTCTTCTCGTCTGCCAGGTACACTTCTACCCAATAGTCTAGTTTCTCAATGATTTCATCTGGCGAATCACTCAACTCAATGACCTCAGGTTGTCTCTTGCCATTCTTCTTCTTCCTCGTGGCCTCTTTAGCACCCTTGCCATCCTCTTCTTTAACTCCATTCTCCGTCTTCTCATCCTCCTCCTTTGGTTTTGGAATAATGTCGGCTCTAAGCGAGATGGGTCTGAGTACATTAACTATTCTAACTGGCAAGCTTGGCCTTAAGGCTTTAAGGCAAGCAACAAATATCACAACTAACTCAATGAGACTAGTGGTTTCTAATGTTGAGAAACATTCTAGGAGATTCAACATGAATGGCTGCTGCATGCGCTTGGACCGGATCTCCTCCTCACCTGTTACTTGGATTACCTGATTGAATTGTTCCATAAAAATCTCGAGCAATTTTCGATCGTTTTTCTTGCCCTTAATTTTGAATCGTTCATCGACAACCGACAAGGCAAGACCTCGGATAATATTGCAATTCACAATTTTAACCAAACGAAGGCCGCGGGCTAGGTACAAGAGTAAACTGAGCTTGTGTCTCATGAGCTGCTCGGTGATTTTGACTCGGTTTATACTCTTTCTAGCCAACTCATTGAGATCAATGGTTCTCTTTTTCTTTCTAACAATAAAGTCGTCTTCTTCTGCACTATATTCCTCATCAGATCCCTTGGTTGCCTTGCCTCGCTTTCCGCGCTTAGGACGGGTACCAAAATTAATGGTGATTCCATTCTGGGGCAAATCGGGCATCTTGCCCGGCTTGAATGAGAAGTCATCGTCGTCATCTTTATTTTGCTTCACCTCTTCCCAATCTGGATCGCCAATATCATCGTCGACATCACTCTCTCCGCTATCGCTCATGATTCCAACCTCATCCTCGCCCCCTTCATCTTCATCGTCGATAGGGGTGTTGAAAGGGATTTGTATTTTGACCATGATGCTCCTTGAAAAATTTGTATATTTTCAATAAATAAGTGGAAAAACTTTTTAAATCTTTGCCTAATGCATGCAGTGGGTCCTTTCTTTTGGTCTCGCTGAGATCACAGGTTTTGGTGATGGCCTGATTTTGCAGGCCTCGTCACTTAGATAATAGGGGTAGGTCAGGGCTGAATTTAATTAGACTTTAAATCAAGGGTAGGAATTGCCGGTTTCAAAATCTCAAGTTCCATTCGATGGCCGTAAACACCAACACAATGAAGCTCACATGGCGCGCGTGCTGGAATTCTCGAAATCTCTCTTCGTTCATAACTTGATGTTTTTTGTGTACGATCGTGTACTTTCTTGCGCACGATAAGCGCGTACATTTCGATGGAATTGTACGTGTTTCGTACACAGGTTTGTCGGAGGACGGCATTTCGTTCCCCTTTATCATCATCCGGGACTCCATTACCATTGATTAAAATCCTTTCCCAGGTATCGATGACCTTTCAGTATATATTATACATACTCATTCCAACTAGAGGTTAGACACTGACCGATACCAGGTTAAACTATCAACGTTTTCTAGTTGATAAAAAGGTGTTGTTGAAAAAAAGACCACCAAAATTATACAGCCAATAGTTGGGATGGATGGACTGGACAAAGTTTCCGTCAAAGAGTTACATTTAGAATTGAGCAACAAATAACGCTTCCTCACAACCAAGACAACTCTTTCTCTCCCCCTCAGCGCTCACCAACCTCCTACAAACTCTACCATCGAATGTGCCCGATCCATTCGATTGACGATATCAGCCGGCAAGCCGTCAGCCAATCTAGATGACGTAATGCCTCTACGTCTACTCAAAACAAAGCGCACGTACCACTAGTCCCCATCACCATCAATTCTGTTAGCACTAGCTCCCTCGGTAGCTAGCTTGCCAGCAACTCACTAGCCAGTCATCCAGTCAGCAAACAGTGACAACGATTGGATGGAACTTGTTATTGTGTGGCCAAACAAACTGGCAGATTATCTGCGGTGGTGGTGGTGGTGGTGGTAGATCGTGATGAGAGAGGGATAGAGAGGGAAATTGGAAACTAGTTATCTGATTCAATGTCCAATAGACGATTGTTTGCTTCGTGATGGCATCCCGCCAATGAAAGTCGGCGAGCTCGCTAACTCTCGCCATCATGATGATGGTCGGTGAGTTGAATCTTCTGGAAGAAATATTGACGTTCAAGGTTGTATCTACGGCAAGGGTGAAAAGTGGCTACATCCAAAACATTCATTGTATTGTTTTTCCTGCATATTTCAAAACCATTTTGACGTCACCCCAAATTACTTCTGCCTCCCACTTGCAGTTATGATTAATTATGAGGCAGTTACAGAGTTGCAGTCTTGGCGAGTAGAAGCCCATGCGGCGGCGCCACTTTCATCTTCTTTTTTGCATAGCCAATCCAATTAGTTGGACGAGCTTGGTGCGCAAATGCAGAACCCGATTTATCTCGCGGGTAACTTTATAGCTAGAGGAGAAAATAAGTGCAGGCCACCTGAAGGGTTATTTTCGTCTGTTTCTCTCTTCTGAGTTAGTAGAATGAACTCATCAACTTGCTCTAGTTCCGAAGAACAACAATAACAATAACAACAACAACAACTACTACTAGTACTACTACAAAGAGAGTCTTGGATTACACACGCACCACGTGGACCCAACTACAGTGTGACCAACTGTAGCTAGGCGTACAAGTGATGGGCGCGGTCACGTCATCTCTGTTCTTGCATCGCCAACTTCCGGCTATCGATGACCTGGCGCTAGTAAGAGACAGGCGACAACAACTAGAAACTACCCCTACCGCCATTACTGTCGGCTTTTGCTTTCAAATGGTGGGAACGTCTACCTCGTGAATCTAGGTTGAATATGTTTCTCCGCCATCCCGCTAGCCGAGAGTGTGTGGCTCGTAAGGTTGGCGAGAGAATTTCATTTGAAATAGAATAGTGGTGTTAACGAAAAATGTGGACAAATCAATTGGAAAGATTGGCGCCTTTTGAGTTGACGAAATGGCTTCGAGGATTGAAAAGATCACCGATGGAACTTCCAACGAAATAAGGGAGTCGTGATTTGCCATTAGCCTGCTCATCCGGCTCATTCGAGTCGCCCACCAAGTTAGTCTGTATTCATAAGAGAGTTAAGGAGAAATGACATGCTCGCACATCACATTGCACGAGCAACATCAGCAGCGGCAGCAAACGAAAAGGTTACCATTTGCCTTTTCACTAGGTCGTAACCCAGTATATATATATATATATATATCTCAGACTTTCATTGTAACTTGATAAACTAACGAAATCAAATGCAACGGGAAAGACCAAGGGATATTTGAAATCCAATGTATTAGCCGATAAGTGAGTGCCTAGGAATGGAACTCGGCAATCAACTTGCTTGGACATGTATTTGATTGTGTTTATATTTAGACTAAGGATGTATTTTTGCATTTCTCGCGCTCTCTTCGATTTGTTCACTTGAACATGCAAACCACGACGACGACAACTTTCATCTGTGCCGTCGTTGTCGTCGTCGTCGCAGGAGCGTCACCGTTGCAGTCTATGTGAGAGTCGAGAGGATTTGCTCACAAGCTCGACGGAACAACGAACACCGTTTACGTCATTCGACTAACCGGCCGGCCATCCAGCGAGGCGTAGCCGCCGAGCGAGTGAAGTGGCCGAGTAGCGAGGCAGCAATAAAATGAGAGTGCGAGGGGGAGAGAGAGGAGCAGAAAGAGGATGGCAAATCGCGGAGGCTACCGCCCAGCTAGCGAGAGCTAACGGTCGCTAGGTGCCCAACGCGCTCGCGCTCGCACTCGAGAACGACGGCAAAGGGGGCGCCCTTGTTTGCCTAGTGGCAAATCGAGACTAGTATGCGAGAGCTCAGTCATGTTGTGTTGTATATTGTAAGTGGTTGCCGGCTGGTCGTTCGGTACCCTCTATTAGTCCGAGAGGGAGGGTGACAAGTTGCCTTGTAGAGGTGCCCTAGAGGCACTCACTCGCTCGCTTCGTAGCAGGACAGCAGCAAGCCAACAACATAACGAGAAAGGGAGGCCTTGTGGCGCCATTGCCGTTGCCGCCCACGCACCAAGCGACTCGGTGTGTCCAGCTTGTCGACTAACGGTGAGTCCTACATACGCACCAACTAAGGGAATTGGGCGCCGTTAGGCGCCCACGCGCGCGCTTCCGGCTCAACGCGCGCTCAGGTCCGCGAATGACGGCAGCGACGACGGCGGCGGCCACGACGACGAGCAAGTCAGATTGGCGGCGATGGTGGTAGTGGAGGAAATGTTGGGGACTTTGCAGGTTGTTGCAGTTGTTGTGGCTGCTTCTCACGTTGATGCTTGTCGTTGTGTTGTGTTGTGTTGTGTTGTCAAGACTAGTTGTGAGTTTGCGCAATGATTCCACTGAAGCCTGTCGTTGCAAACCCCAAAGCCACCAGCAGCAACACGGCCAACACAAACGGCTACGACCACAACTCCAACAAAAATATCAAACAGGAACTCACGTTTGGGTCGCGGTTCCATACGGTTGAGTTGGCGAGTCTTGTGCGCGCGCAGATCGCACTTCCTCCTCGCCGGCCTCTTTGCGTTTGCACGAGCTAGCTTGCCATTTTCTCCATTGCCGCTGCCCCTGCTGCTTCAGTCAGATCTCACCCAATGTTTGGAATTTTTCAGTGCCACGATGGGACTTGTATACGAATTACCACTGCTGGCTCGCTGGCCAGCTAGCTAACGTGTTACAGGGCCAAGTTGTTGTTTGTGTCTCGGGAGGAGTGAGAGCAGCTGTGAGACAGTATTTTAATGTAATTCAATCCGAGAGAGGGAAATAGAGTAAGTGAGTGAGAGTGAAAAAGACTGTGCGGCTTTGTGTTGTTACTTTTGCTACTTCCGATGCCTCTACTGCTGTCGTGTTGTTTACAGACTTGCGAACCGAGTCAATGCAAAGCAGGAAGCGCAACCAAAAATGAACCAACTGGTTGGCTTCAGGTGGATAGTCTTTAGTCGATCGTCGCTATACCCGGCAAGGTGATGGAATTTGTCATTTGTTTCATCTCACAAGCAAAGAAGATAAGATAAAAATAAATATCAAGAAGAGTGAAGCGGAAACAAAGGCCTAAGTGAGAAAGGGAAAGATTCAGCCTTGAATCTGGAGATCTGATGGAAACAACATCGAAATGCTAAGCTAAAAATTAGTTCTAGTTGTATGACAACAATTGAATTATTCAATGACGAAAAAAGTGAGGCGACTAAAATTTAATGCAAAGCCAAGACGACTGAATGGATGATTAATTTTTACTCCATAAACAGCGATTCGAAACCGAATGATAAGAAAGGAAAAAGAAGATTGGAAAGGGAAGCCACTTGAAACTGGAATGGAAATCAATCATCGACATTGGCGCTTACAAAAATTCACAGGTGAGTCATGTTCATTTGACTTGTGTAAATGAGATAGTCTGGGAGCGAGTTAGTTGGTGAGTTTTCAAGTTGGTATTGAAGGAAGATTGAGAGTTATGGTGATACAGATTCAAGTAATGATGATACAAAGTAACCTTGTCTCCTAATTTGGCTTTGATTACTTATGCCAAGTAGCTACAGCTTGTCTCAATAATTGCGTTACTCTTATCAGTTGCAGACGAATTATTGAGACAAGCTGTAGACAAACGAATTGACTTGCAGTCGATTGCGCGCAGATTAGACACCTGACTTGCTAGCCACCATTTCTCATTGAACGATCCACAAGTGGTCTCTGTTAGTTATTATTCCGCCGACTGGTTGTCTCTCTATCTATCTCTCTCACTCTTTGTGGCCGTCCACAATTTATCTTCCAGGCGGCAGCAGCAAAATCAGTAGCACATACAGAGAGATCATCATACAGCTAGAGGTAGCGCTGGCAAGCTAGCTCTCATTGTGAGCTCCCTCCTCTCCATTGGATCTCTCCTCGCGAGCGAGCGAGCGAGCTAACCGTTAGCCAGTCGATTGGCCAGCCAACAGTAGCTTAGTCGGCAACTGGATGGCTAGTCGTAGTGGCAGCCAATGAGCTGCTCAGCTGTTGCAACAGCCACTAACTTTTGAACACAGGCAACAGTGATACAAAAGATCCAAAAGTGAGCGCCGACTGCGAGAAGCTCGAAAGCGACCGAGACTAAGCCTCGACCGTTGGGCTCCGTCCCAATGGGCCAGCTGATGATTGCAATTTCAGAGCCAGTCTCTCAGTTTCAATGGTAACAAGGGGAGAAGAGTAGCAGCTTGCTACTTGGCAAGCTAGTCGGCGAGTGAGTCAGTCACAGTCTGCCTCTCAGACGGGCAACCAAGCGACTGGCCGGCGACCGGCGGCCGCTTAAGGCTAATCGGTGGCGCAAGCAATTGGCGCTTCTGTGGGCCACAGCCTCGGACTAAAACTTAGCAGCCGCCATTGCTGCTTCTGTCGGCGGTGGCGGCGGTGCTTCTCACTGGTTGCGTAGCAGTGGTGGCCGCTGCTGTGATTTGCAGTGGCCGACCACTTGTTGTGCAGCTCGCTGCTGACGTGGCCCACAAACACACACTCGCTCGCTGCATTGCGTTTTGGGCGGCATCAGAATCTCTGCGAGCGCAGCCAAGTGAATGCTTCCACCGTTGCCTCTGTCAGTGTTGCCGTTGCTGCTGTTGCTGCTGTTGCTGCTGTGTGTGAGTGAGTGAGCGAGAGCCGCTACCGCAACTCATAACAACAACAACAACGACGACAACGACAGCAGCAGCAACCAGAACTCCAACATCAACTTCCAATTGCATGAAGTCCAATGATGACTGCGGCCGGCTATGAAGCTAAAACTGTTGCTTGTACTAGCTCTTTAGCGTGAGTGAGTCTCTGTGAGTATCTGTATTTTCCATAGGCCGATTGTGGCGCAGGTTAGCTGCCGCCGTCAAGCTGCTATCTGCGTAAAGTCTCGCTACACAGCAGCGGCGCAAATTGGGGACAACCTGCCAGCTACATACACACAGAGTGTGCAGCAAGCGCAGAGATTGCAGTTTCTGCAGTCAGCGAGCCAATATTCCTCTCGCTCTCCTGCTGTTGCTGTTGCTGTTGCTGTTGCTGTTGCTGTTGCTGTTGCTGTTGCTGTTGCTGTTGCTGTTGCTGTTGCTGTTGCTGTTGCTGTTGCCGCTGCCGTTGCCGCTGCTGCCAGGTAAAGGGAGAGAAATTTAAATTTTCCGATTCATGTCGATAAAAATGTCACCTGTTGCTTGCTTCTGCTGTAGCTTTTCCTAATCAATCGGGAACTCTCGTCTTTTCTCTCCATTTCGTCTGTCACTTGCTCGCTTAGCACTTACCGATACAATTGCACAGAAAGACACAACAAACACAAAGACACATATTTCATTAACTACAACAACCGCCACCACCAACTGCACCACAACAGATCACAAGACTAACGATTCACTCCCCGCAATCAAAACAAAAATCGCAATATTGATTCACAGAGATAGACTAACCAAACAGGCAACCACAACAACGAAGAAGAATCGAATCTAAAAAACGCAACGAAAAGGAAAACACCAACAGCAACATCAACTACTACAAGAATAGCAAAAGTAAACTTGAGTAAGGTTTTTGAGAGTTGATTGATTCCGGCAATCAACAAGTTGCTCCTATTACTCGCTTCACTGTTACGCAATATTAATGACTCACCGTTATTGTTATTATAATCGTTTTGGCTGCAAGTCTTGACATTGACTTCTAGTTGCTTTTAATTTATTTTAAAAGTCTAGAATAAAGATAGAGTAGCAAGACAAACCGGCAAAGTTACAAAGCGCACCGACAACAACAACCAATTGGCTTGCGGTGGGGCCGGCGCAGTGATTGGCAAGTCTCGATGAGGTGGACTAGTTATTTTGCAATCGAAAACAGTAGCAATAGCAATACATAAATATAATCGGTAGCGGAGGCGAGCAGCCTGAGGAATTGTGGTGAGTGTTGTTATCTCGATAACAACAACAAACACGTCAGCAGTAGAAAGACCAACCTGTCAAAGAGGAGGAGAAACCTTTGCAGGAGTGGCAGCAATGACCATCGCGGCCACCTCAACCACAACATTACCATCAAGAACACCGGCAACATCAGCAGGTGTTTCACCGGCAACCACAATAACTGCAGATACACTAACCAGTCACCAAACTGAAAATGAGCATCACCACCAACAACAGCACCAGAATGGACCGCCGCATTACGTTGACTTGCATGTCAATACAGGCGAATGTGTCTCCTTGCAGCTGCTCGATGGGCAGGAGCAAATCATTGCAGGTCCCGCCACCATAACAATGATTTCTCAGCAACAAAACCCACCAGTTCCTATACCTGTACAAGTAAGTAGCCTAGCTTAAGTTGGACCTACTTGTTGCATGACATTCGTTGTTCAACACTTATATATTTGAAGTGTGAATTGTTTGTCTCGTGCTGCCACTCGCTCTATCAATTGAAATCTAGATCTTGATCTAGAATCATTTCGCGTCTCAAGATCATGAAGATACATCAAGTAACTTTACTAACCAAATGCATCTCCTCTCTCTTCCCCCAAATATCCTCATCTCAACCCACTAACCACATGACATTAGGTGCCACCCGGACACATGATTCATCAAATAGCCGATGAGAATGGCACACTGAAACATATCATCTTGTCTGTAATGGACTCAAGCGCAACGGTTGTAAGTGGCGGCGAAAATGGCGAGACGCAACCGCTGAACAACTCGACTGTAATTGACCTGCCGCATGGATCCTTTCGCATCGGATCCAATGGCGAGCTAATCAGTGTAACAGCTAGCGATAATATTAACGTTAATAGCAACACCAAAGTGACACCGCTAACTGCCGCCGCCACAACCACAACTACCACCACCAACACCAACAGCGACACAGCCATTAGGTCAAATATCAACAGCAACAGTAGTGGTTGTAGCAGTGACAACAATATAAACAGTGTTGCCCAAATGGTTGCCTCGCAGTCGCCTCAAGAGATCATAGTTTCTCTATCGGACGAGTCAAGTATCCTCTCCACTTCGACAAGTAGCGGTACTGGCACTGGAAACACGAGTATCGGTAGCAATGGAAGTAGCGCTCACTATGCCAATTATGATGGTTGTCCAGTTCATGTTGTATCAAGTTATAGCAGTGATTTAGCACCCAATGTTGTTGAGTCTAATTTTGTTGGCCAAGTTATACTAGACTCCTCTTATGATCCAAACAAAACGGAAGCAGCATCAACTATAACAACTACAACTTCAAGTAACGACAAGACACAAAAGCAAGCCAAACAGCCGCAACACCAAGCAGCTCGAAACCACCAAGCAGTAGAATCTAGCGACGATTCGGCTAAGAGATATCATCAGCAGCTAGACAATAGCAATATAAACAAAGAGTCTGAACAAAATAAAAATAGTGATCAGAACAATAAAACACAACAAGTAGTAGCAGCAGCAGCAACAACAACAACAAACACCAACACCACGACAATGCAACTACAAAGCAATAATGTTAATAATAACAATAGTGACAGTGGAAACTCGTATAACATATCAAGCAACAGCAATCATTCCATATCATCGTTAGCATCAGCATCAGCATCACCGTCAACAAAACACCAACATCAACCGCAACCAGAGCTTCCGCTTAAGGACACCGGCTACTTGACTTCGGACATTGGCGACCAAAACATTCCACTAGACACTAGCAATGCCACTGTTCCACCATTCCAATCAATGTTACCGCCACCTGCGCCGCCTGTTGATGACCAAATGTACGGTTATCCAGCTTGCGGTTGCTGTTGTTGTTATTGCGACCCAACACAAGCTGCTGTTGCAGCCACAACCGAGGTGGCTGCTTTGAACGGAACACTGCCTCCGCCGCCTACGCAACCAGAACTCGGCCTGTTGGGTCCCCAGGATCCCATGGTTGGAGGTGCGAGGCCAGATAGGGTAACACCGTACTCTGGCGCCATGATGCTGGGTCCTGGTGGCATGCCACCAATGCATGCAGCCTCACCTGTCCAGCAGCCCCTTGTTGGCCAGACAGGTGGCGTTATGATGGGTCCACCTCAACTACACGATCCATCGCAAGTGGTTCCAAATCACGTTATGCAGCTATCATCAGCCGCACCAACATCAGCGATACCAGGTGGCGTTGGCCACATGGGAGGCGCTGGTAATAAATCGGCCGGTGGCAAGGGAGTTGGCAGAGGACCTAGCGGCGCTGGCGGCTACAAGCAAGGCGGCCGCGCTCAGGGCGGCCCGTCCGCTTACAGTGGCGGTGGCTACCAGTCGTATAACAACATTGTCGCCGGAAGTCACCATAATCAAGCCACCGGATACGGCAACCAATCTCCTGGTAACTACAAGTCTCAAGTGATTAGCGGTTCCCAATACCAACAGTCCAACTCTAGCTATGGGCCATCAGCAGCTGGGGGTGGTGGTGTTTATGGAGGTCACGTGCCACCAACCACCTTGGCTGCTGTGGTCTCACAAAGTGTCAACAAACACCACCAACCACCTGTTCATCACAACCAACAGCATGGCAACAACCACAACCATCACGGCAATAATCAGCACCATAATAATCAAGCGTCACACCACAATCAGCAGCAGCAGCAACAACAACATCACAATCATCACCATAACCATAATCACAATCACCACCATCAACAACAACAGCACCATGGCCACAGAGGAGCTGATAGTGAGAGTAGCTACGCACAACAACAACAATCGCATTCCAAGCCACAGAGAATGGGAGCAAGGGATAATAGCCACATGCAACAACATCACAATAATTATCCTCCAATGGCCACCACTTATGCTACAACTAATCTCGGTGGCGGAAGTGGAGCCAACAATATTAGATCGCAGCAACATAACAACGAAGCCAACAAAAGACAACAGCAATCGATCAATAGTGACAATAGCAACAAAAACTCTAGGCATTCATCAATTAATTCTAAATTAAACATGAGCAGTAACAATAATAGCAGCAGCAGCAACAACAATAACAATGTCAATAGCGGCAACAACCACCACTTAACGGTGCAACAACAGCAACAGCAGCATCAACAAGTTGCAGCGGCGTCTCGAGTTGCAGTGTCGCCAATTAGGGGCGCGCATAATCATGGCAATAATCGAATGAAAACTAATAATTTGACAACGCCACCAACTCACCACCAACATCACCATCACCATCATTCGCAACAATCGCATCATAGTCACCATAATATAATGCAACGTAACCACAACCAACATAATATCAATATCAACAATAGCAATACAAATAATAGTAGTAGCAGTCATAATATTCACCATCAAATTGAAACTGGGCCAGGCTTTCACCACTCGCATGGAGCCAAGCAACAGGCAGCAGCGGTGACCACCAATCACTACAAGAGCAACAATTACAATTCAAATGAGCACCAAAACCCACACCAAAATCACCACCACAACCAACTTCCGTCACAAGTGCCGCAGCCCGGAAGTTTGGCTGCCAACGCTTCGGTTATCACTAATAAGCAGCAACAACAACAACAAAAAGTCAGTAACGTAGAAGGAATTTCGCATGAAAATAGCACTAAAAATTCCCGGCCCGAAGCCAATCGAAGCCAACCAATTGGAGCCGACCACAGTAGCAAGCAGATACACTCGGAATCCAAGCAACAAGAGGCAGCTAGGCAACAACAGAACTCACCAATTCCAACTGAGGACTCTAGATCGAGTAGAGGCAAGCAGAAGAGACAACAGCAGCACCAGGCAGTCGGCAAACTCCACGACTCGACCAATACCAAGACCAAGGGACAAAAGAATGACATTAGCGGAACTTCCTCACCAATTTCTGTGGCGCCTGCGGTAGCATCAGGTAACAACAAGAACAAAATGGCAGATAGATTGGCTGCTGAGTCTCGTAAGGATCAGCAGTCTCCTACACCGAGGGCTCCTTTAGAGAGTTCCAAGTCATTGCAACAAAAGAGACGCGAGTCCTCCTTGGGCGACTCAATGGATCATCTAGATTCTGCTGGCGACTCGGGTAGTTCAAGTCGCGATTTGGACACTAACTCGAGTCCAACCTCCTCGAGCAAATCATCATCGAAGCTATCCACTGCAACAACTGGAACCACAACATCAATTAGCTCGGCAAGTGACAAGGACTGTGCTCAGCAGAGCACCGCCAAGATCGAGTCAATGGGCGACGAGAGGCAATTATCCGGCGACACTAGTCTAGCAACAAGATCGTCGCGTGCTAGTTTGACCACGAAGATCAATGAGTCGCCAGCGCTTAAAAGTTCCAAGCCATCGACAACTGCCAAGCAGCAGCAGTCTGATGATGGATTCAGCGAGGAAGTTTTGATTGTAACCCAAACCTTGGAGCCAAAGCAGAGTTCAAAATCATCAATCTCACTAACAATGCGAAATAGTTTCTCCGAGAACAACATCCAATCGTTGGAGAATGCACCCAATAGGCAGAATAGCGGCAAATTGGCACTCGAGGCAAAGTTGTCACAAGACTCCACAGGTAGTAATAGTAGTGGTGGCAACAAGGCACCAAATTTAGCTAGCGGCCAGCCAAAGTCGGGCAACAAACGCCGAGGGTCCAGCTCCAAGAGCGAGCGAAGCCAGCAACCGCTCAAACCTAATGCCGTGTCCCAGGTAAAACTAATGAACTTGCATTGCACCTCGGCGACACCTAGCTCGGTACACCTCAGGTGGTCTTACATCACATCGATGGCCGAAAAGTACGGTATCCAACCGCCCCAGTTGGTCAAGGGACACCATCAAATGCTTGATCACTTCATAGTGGAGTCCTCGTGCGCTAAGAATGCCGATGATGGTTCCCTGATTTCACCCAAGATTGCCTATCGAGGTTGCGCGATGACCTGTCGCATCAACCACCTGTCAGCGGACAAGATTTACCACTTTAAGGTGCGCCGAACGGCACTAGTTAGCTCGCCTTCCTCATCGGATCCAGGCGAACAGGTGGCCGTTAGCGATGTCCTGAGTGTCACCCTTCCTGTTGCCCAGCAATTACCATCCAATTCCAATATTAGCAACACCAATAGCAAGCAAAAGCATCGCGGTGAAATGTCAGCCTCTTCCTCGTCATCTAGCATCAATGCTAAGGGTCAAATATCGTCTTCTTCTAGTCATAATAATCATGTCAATCATAATCAGCATCATCATAATAGCAACACAAGCAATTCAAACAAGTCACAAGCGTCAACAATCAAGCTATCAGTTCTTATGCGACAGTGTAGGACGAGAGTCATATCAACACTTGGAAGGCTAATTCAACGCTCCCTATCAAGTTGTAGCGATGCAAAATTTGCTGGCTTCCTATTGGTTCTGTTCACTTTCCTTGCCACCCTGTTAGCTCTATTCATTCACGTGTATATTGTTGCAACGCCCATAACGGAATAATCGATTAATAATCTTCAACTGATAATATATTACCATTATTATTACTATTGTGAGCCATTATTACCATATCACAACTGCTACCACCACAAGGCAAATCACGAAACATCGAGAACACTTTTGAATGAAGCTTGTTGTCTAGGCAATAGTAGTATCTCACCTGGAGTTTTTGGCTTCTGGGTTATATAATTATGTAATAGGATAAGCGAACATTGATATGAAGCAAAACGAGATTAAGATTAAAGATATAGCACAATCAATTCAAAATAGTTGATTTACATTAAAACTTTTGCTATCAGCTTCTTGGGTCGATATGTACATTTGCACGAGCAGAACCTGTTGATCAACATTCGGACTGTATCGTTTTTGAGCATAGTCGACACTCGCCGCCGGCGGGGGCGCTTGGTTTCCGCTATTGCTTCAGCTGCATCCTTTTGCAATTCCGTATAAATCTTCTCCAGATTCTGAATCTTCCACTCTAATTGCTGCATCTTATCCATGATAGACTCACATGTTACAGCTAGCGATCTTTCAACACCAGATAACATGTTGTCCAGCTGATTTTGCATAGCGTCCACTTGGCTCGAGATGTGTTCTGTGGCGTCGAGTTTATCCTCGTGCTTCTCATCAACTATCTTGTGTCATGATTCTGGTGAATTAAATAAGATGTGACTAAAAAACTAATCAAACCACATGCTGGATGGATAAATAGTTGGTATGTTGGATGTGGAATTTAGTTTCGAGGCAGGAAAGAAATACTGTCTAGCATGCGCGAAAGATTGACAGTGCTATCTGTACATTGTAAGGTGTAGATGGTGGCTAAGAATAACAAGGGTGTAGTTGTCTTCGCTACCGATTTTTACAAGAAAACATTGGAATACAAGTTAGACTCCCGGCTTCTGATGAGATAGCAAGTATACTGAGATAGCTAGTATACTGCCTAGGACGCTAGCTGTGTGTGACTAGGGAGTTGGCCAAGTGGTGCAACTTGTTGCTTCTCTACAAGAGTGATATGATATTGTAATCAGTATGAGGTAAAACTAGATTTGCTTCTAAATATAAATTTGAATAATTTTTGAGGAATTTCGGTTGTCTAATCTAGGGCGAAAAACTGGATAAATTTCGGCGCTTAACCCAAAACACGTGTGCTATTTTAAAGCCAACGGAGATTCTCATGCAATCTGGTTGCATCGCGCCGGTGGCCAGCGGCCGGGACTTTCTCCAAATATTCTCAGCGAATTGTGTGCCGCATCTTCTTGCGACATAATTGACTTTGGAATATTTATATCTGAAAAAATACTCATACTTTCCACCAAATAACCAAAATGATGATGATCTATTGAGCTCAATTAATAACTGTGTCCACTGAGCAGTCTACTCGAAAGACCAAATGGTCACCTAATTATGGATGCCAATGAGAATCTCACAAGAGAACAATTAGAATTGGCCATTCAGAAGAAGAAGATCACGGAAGTTTACGGCTGGTTTCATGAACATTTTGTTAGCGCCTCTAGGGAGGAATACAAATCCAAGTGTCCATTTTTGATATTTCAAGGTCCAACTGGATCCGGCAAAACTTCAGTACTAAGATGGATTTCTAGTGAGCTCAAAGTACCTATCAGAGAATATAGTGAAACATTTGACACGACAGCCATCAAATTTGATATTCAGCAATCTGCATACAATAACAGCATAAATTTGGATAAACATTCATTCGAACGAAGAAATGCCAATAAATTCGAACACTTCGTTATAAATAGTGCCATCTACAATCCACTATACCCAAGCAATAATAGTCTACCTCAAGATGATGATGAATTTGACAGCGACGACGATTTCATATCACCAGTCATGGCTGCCCCAATAAGACCACCACCAATGAGTGGAGTTATCATCCACGTTGAATCGTCATTAACGTTTGCAAAACACCAACGGACTCTCGTTCAATCTATAGTCAAACTGATCAAAGTTATCAAAAACTTAGCGAGCCAGACTACTCGTCGAGTTGCAATTGTCTTCGAAACTCTCGACTGTGATGGGGAGACAATGTCAATACCAAACAAACTCAAAGCGTCTGTTGGAATGCAAACGTTCAAATTCAACCCTATAACAAAAGCCAATATGAAGAAACTCATAGAGGCCAAGATGAAATCACAAAATATAGTCGTGGATAAGGAAACTGCGGAGCTCATTGCAGTTGATTGTGACGGTGATATGAGAGCCTGTCTCAACTCGCTACAAATCCTCTGTAATAAATCAACAAGTTGTAGTTACATAATGCCAAATGGAAACAGCAATGGACACAGGGGTATAACACCATTCCAATTGCCTGTCAGCAAAAGACAAAAGTTAGCCCATGAGAGATCCTCAAGATTTGAGCTGAACCCAAGTCTAATGCGTGATACCACAAGAAGTGTCCCTTTCTTTCATGTTTTGGGTAAGATCTTCTACCAGAAAAGGTTATATACAATGGAATTAGGTCTGCGACACCGGAGTATTGAACGACCATTTCCGACCGAAAACAGTACCGAGTGCCTGGTCGATATGGTTGGTGTTGGAGGCAAGCGTTTGATCACTTGGTTGCACCAACACTATTACAAATTCTGCGATAATTCCAATATTGAAAGAGCCGCAACAGTTATGGAAAACCTATCGCTTGTTGATACTATATCAATTGAATCTCTCAAATCCTCACAATTCTATGAATTACACAATCAATTAGACACAATTCAATCTCATCTAGCAATTGAATCAATAGTATACTCACTATACGAGAATGTATCAGCGCAATCAAAAGCCAGCCACAAGAGGATACAAACACCAGATGGTCCACGAATAGTTAAGACAAGTGTCGAAAAGGTGTCAAGTAATGGAGAGATGAACAGTTTCAACAAGCCAATATCACACTGTCTACCCAAGTTGGTGGATGACTACAAGTCTTTGTTGGATAAGTGCGCCGATCAACTAGTATCAAATAGCTCAGCTCAATTGGATCCCACCAAGTTACTCGTTGACTACATACCTTATCTCGATCACATAGCTAAAAATCAGGTTCAAACATCTGCTGCAAACTTTAGAGGATCTCAGTCTAAAGCTGACTTCATTAGAAATCCCACATTAGATCGGAGGAACGTAACTAGAATAGTGGAAACTCTGAGTAGATGGGAGGATGATCCACAAGTTGATTATGATGTTAGACATGAACAATTGAGTGAGATGATTGATGAATTGGAACAGGAGCCTAAAGAAGTATTGTCCTAATTTTCTGGTGAGAGTTGCAATTCCAACTAGTACAAATAAATTAGTAAAGCTTTCAGCCATAGAGTGAATGATGTGTTTGTTATGAGGATGAGTATTAAATTGTATGTTGTAAACAATAGAAGGTTTTATTCGTTTCTATTTGTGTTTGTTGTGAGTAAATCAATAAATTATCAGTCTTCCTTTGCGTAGTTATAAATAATCTTGCTAATCAAGTCTATATCTATTGGTGACAATGGTAGTTGGTGCTACTAGTGGTTTTGTTGGCCACTGGGGGCAAGGATCTGCTCTACATATGGCACCGCATGACTTAGGCCAACTCGGTTCATCATAAAATTGAACAACATTCTATTTTGTGAGTAGCTATCCGACACGAAATCGATAACATTGTTGATTTGGGCCGCTTTACTTGGTTGCTGAGGTCTAGCCTCGAGCATTTGGTTGCTCTCAATAGGGTACTCAAGTCCAATGCTCCTGGTCTTTCTCACATGTGTTGCTGACTGCTCTTGTTGACCGGCTGAGGCGCTAGGTGCACTAGCCGCCTGTTTGGCATCCGCTTGTTTTGAAGCCACCTGTTGCTTCTGCTGGGAGTCCCCGCTTTCTGGGACGCCAACCTCGAGCGATCTGGCTGAAAGTTGGTCTGGCTTGCTTTGTGAACCAGCGGTCGCGACGGCAGCAACAGATTGTTGTCCTGATGTAGCGGCCGGCGACTTGGCCTGTTGCTCGTTATTGCTCACACTCGACGGTGACTGTTGCTCGGCTTGTTGCTGGGCCGAGTTATAGCTTGTGAGCATATCAGTCAACAGGCTAGTTGCTGAGACTAGTGGCGAGATGGACTCCTCACTGTTGGCCGACTTTTGTTGGCCACCAAGAACCGGACCGGCGTGTCTTTGCATGATGCCGGAGGTGAATGTGTCCAGAAGCGCGTGAGCTATCTTGGCGATTCCGAGACCTGAGCCCGCCTTTTGGGGCTTCGAATAGGAAGCAACTTGTTGCATGCCACCGGAAGCTTGTTGCGGTTGTTGCATGAACGAGTTGAAGCCCAGTGGCAAATCGCTACCCTGCATCCTGGACGCCGGCGCAATTGCAGCTGACTGCGAGGCCGAGTTTGAGGATGGCGCAGCAGCAGCCTTGTTTGGTGACGAGGTAGCAGAGGCTGGACTAGCCGATGTGGACTTCCGCGAGGTGGTCAGGTAGCCAGGTAAGAAGGCAGCGTCCTTCATAAGGGCCTGCACAAAGCTCATTCTCTGGTACTGGTCCCAAGGGTTAGCGTTGGCAGCCGAGATGCTGGAGCTCGACGAGGAGGAGGAGGCACTAGTGGCCGGCGAGCGGCTAAGCATTGATCTCACCTTGTTGATTATGTGAGAGCCCGACAGATTGTTTGAATTTATGGCTCCATTTGATCCCTTCGACTCCATCGAGCTCATTTGGCCAACCGAGTCGCCGGCGCTGCCGCCAAGACCGAAGTAGCTCAAGAAGGAGCCAGCATCGCTCGACTTGTGCGTGTTCAACTGATGCTGGCCACCTGTTGCTGCTCCACCAAAGAACGATCGCGACGACGATGGGTCGTAGTCGAGTCCCGATTTGCGCTGAGCGTTCTGCTTGCCACCTGAGAGCAAGTTTGCCGCCAACTGTTGCACCGGAGTGGCCACATTCATTTGTCTCTGTTGAGCTGGCTGCTGGCTAGCTGATGGAAACAGAATCTGCGATGCTTGCTGTTGTTGTTGTTGTTGCAATGGTTGCATCACCATTCCTGGTTGCTGTTGCATTCCGTTGAAGGATCTCTGGTTGTAGTTTTGTTGACCGTATTGTTGCTGGTTGCCTCTGAATGGAACCTGCGAGCCAATAGGCAAACTGGGCATCTCTGGCGGGAAGCGGCCAACAGGTGGCTCAGGTAGAGCGGGCACTGGCAGCGGTGAGATGGGCGACTCGTAGAAAGCCATCAGGGCGACAGCTCCCAGAAGGGCCGAGGCAACATAAGCTGGAACTGCGTATTTTCCCTTGACGATGGACCTCATGGATGCGCCAAGAGCTGGGTTTTTTGAGAGGGAAGTAGGTGAAATTTTGGTTAGTAATGTGAGTTACGCAAGCCAGTATTAATTTTTCTCGAATCATCCATACTAAAGAGTACTTACTTCTCGCCAATCCACCATCAGTGACTCCCTTGAATGGGCTTAGCATGTCACCAAGGCCACCTGAGGCTTTTTGGATGCCGCCAAAACTATGCATCTGTCTCTTGTCCGCCTTCTTCATCATCGAGGAGTGGGCAGCTAGGGCGCCGTGCTTCTCGGCAATGGCAGAGTAAGCGTCGTGCTTGGACATGTACAGAGCTTGTCCGCCGCTACCTGTTGATGTGACGGTGCCCAGGTTGGCAGGCAGCTTGCTCTTGATTGCGCTTTTTCCCGAAAGGGATGACCCTGAGCCAGACTTGGTCGGCTTTCCTTGAGAGGCGCCACTTGAAGCTCCCTTCTCGTTTGAGGCTATCTTAGTTGGCTCACTTGTCTTGTTGGCGTCAGCCTTCTTCTCGGCTGACTTCTCTGCCGGCGAGGCCTTTGAAGCATCAGCAACTACCTTGCTCGACTCGGCGCCAGTGGCTACACTTGTGGCTGACTTTTCGCCCTCGGACCTGCCCTTGCGTTCGCCGGTCTTGGCGTCGACGACTGCGGTCTTGCCATCTGCCACCTGAGCATGCTGGGCCACAGGAGCAGACTCCGCTGCCTGTTCGCCTGGCCCCGATCCTGGGGCGACGCCGGCACTTTTTGGCTCAATGTGATGCTCTTGTGGTTGTGATGCTTGTGACACTTGTTGCTCTGTACTTGCTGCTACTGGTGCAACTTGTGATGGGGTTGCTTGTGGTGATTCGATCGTGGGCGCAGCGGCTACGACAACTTTGGCCTCCTCGCCAACTCCGGCCCCGGAAGCCAGAGTCGATGCGAGTGCAATCACTGTGATTAAAGTTAACATTGAGCACCTACCTGAGGCTAGCTTCTTGAGGAGTCTCATTATGGCAGTGATTTGATTTAATCTTGATTCTCTTGGTTTTTGTTTCAATGTCTTAGTTGATCTTATTTCAACTTCAATAGATATGTCTTTGAATCATCAAATAATTGTATGATTATAACGATAATGTTTATGTTGAGTATTGTAATAATAATAATAATAATGATAATAATTAAATCACCTCAGTCTAGGTCCAACTCTCGACTAATATGAAATAAAAATCTTTAGTTCACTATCTTGGTGGCTAGTTTCAAATTTCTTTTAACTCGGGTTGACAATTTTTGTTAAAAAGGAAACCAGACGCGCCTATGGTAGAGTTGATGATGAACGTTGAATAGACTAAACCACCACCAAGGTAAGCGATTCAATTAACTCGGTCGTCTCTGTGTCACGCTTCAAAATTTAACTTTAACTCAACTTTATCACTACTAAATTCTAAACGCGAACTCGAGCACATAATTCTCTGGCTACCTGTTGTACCTGCTACTCGACGTTAGCATTGCTTTCTTATCGCCTCTCATCTAACCGTTAGTTAGTCCATCTGCAACTAATACTATTCAAAATGGAATGAAGAAACTTAGAGGAAGAACATCCATTAGCCGGATGATTCAAAATCGGAGCATCATGACACCCGAGCTTCCCCTTCGCAAACTCCACCCACTAAGCGCTCTCAAGTCTAGCGGTTGTCCAGCTTGCGTCCAGTTTTTTGTTTCTCTCTTTCTATCCCTTTTGACTAACGGCTACCCGAGGCACTGAATGGTAGTCGTGGTGGTTTTTGTTGCAACACTAGTTGTGTGGTAGTAGCAACAGCAGCAGCGGTAGCAGCAGAGACAATTTCCCTCTTTCCTAGAGAAGGTCTTGCTGGCTAAACTTCAACATACAAGGAAGAGGCTTACTAGAATTTCGCTAAAGTTGGATTGAAAATTTCGATTATATCACCTGGAATCATCTCTCAAGCACACATATTTTGTCGACGAGTTTGCAATGTTTCCCTATGGCTAAACTAGATGTTTGCTTAACCTACCAACTATCTCTCAACTCGAGGCTGTCCGCGCAACTCAAGATCAGCATCTAACGCGAAGCAACCACTTGTTGACCAAGCGCACAAGTTCAAGGGCACGGGGAACTAACGGGCAACTGCATCAAGATCAATCTACTAGCGGAATCCTCTTCGCCCTCGACCAACTGGACAGCTAGCTTACCAGACAGCTAACTAGACAGCTAACTACGTAACCAAACCTGGAATTTGTCGCCGCTGTCGAATGTAGGAGAAAATTAAACTTGTTGCAACTAGTGGTCGTCTTGCTCGGGGTGATGATGACGAGGACTAAACCTGAACTCGAGCTGCAGAGAAGAGAAGGAGGAAATGGAAATGGAATTAGTGGCTGGCGTTGTAAATGAGTTGCGCGCAACAGGTTGCTGCTGCTCGTAAGCTAGTCGCCGCGGCAACCACTTAACCTTGCGACTCTCATCCAGCGCCACTACCTGTAGATTATTATGTACTGTGGAATTGCTCAACAGCCGCAACTGAGGCAACAAGTGGCGATCCTCTCGGCAACTGGCTGGAAGTGGGCCAGTGTGTTCGACAAGATATTGGGATTTCTATTCATTTTTATTCATAGTCAAGTGGCTGGCCGCTTGCCACTGCAATTGCAAGAGAGAAAGAGAGAAGTTTCTGTAAGGCTTCTACATTCTCATAAGCTAAAGCAGCTATCTTAACGGCAAAAGTAATCGATGGATTTGGACTGGAGTGAGGAGAAATCGATTGCCTCCCTCGATCTTGCCGAAAGCTACAATTGCAACGATGTGTTTATGATCTTTGCAGTAGTGGTAGCGCTGCTCACTTTTGGCGCCGAAAGAAATCGTTTTGTGGTCGGCAGCAAGGATTACAAAAACCGCAAGACACTCGAGTGGTCTTGAATTCTCGATTAGGCAACAAACAAGTCGACGGCCGACAGTTGGAGCAACTCCTCGTCATCGTCGAGGACTAGCAGTCTCAAACTGAGCGTTTAGTTTTCTCTCCCTCTCTCCCCTTCATCATTTTCCTTACTACAAACGTTGCACTTGAAATTTAGTTAGATAACTCATTTTCTTGGTTCAACAAGCAAGCCACCTGACTAAGCATACTGACAGAGAGTATGTATGTATGTGTGTTTAATCTAGTTAACGGATGTGGCTTGAGCCTTTCTAGTCGAGATATGAATTTGGAATTTTGGAAAGCACATTTCGCGCGTCGGCGCTCCACTTTTTCGAATTATTGGCCTATTTAACTGTGAGACAAGAGGTGAGTTGTGGTGGTTCAAGTTGGTTGTGGTGGATGGAGTTTTTAGTTTCCATGAAACGAAACTCTGTTTGGTTTCGCACCGTTTTTGTTCGTAGTCTTGGGGTCACTAGGTTGACTGAATCAAGCGAGTTGATCCATCACGTCAACACTTGCGCACAACTTCAGCTAAACACAAAGTGAGGTGACGCAATATTCTTAGCTAACCATCTAGCTCAGAGTAAAAGTTTTGGTTAAAATGACAATTTGATATAACTATTTAATTAACATAATATAACAACAGGTATGAACAAACCCCATCAACACGATAATCCTCTCCATTGCGAAGCGAAGACTAGTTAGTCTCCTCTCTTGAGTTGTTGATCTTCTTGATTGTTCATGGGTTCTTTTAGTTTGGATTGAGGTTGATGCCGAGAGGCAAATCTGAATATCTCCTCTTGTTTCAAAAATTTGATTTGAATATAACAAAAGTTTTGCATTCATTGCAATCAGGTGAGGTTTAAACATTTTCGAACCATAACAACGACATCGTGGGGTTGAGGTAGAGCCGCTTGCTCTAGTGATTGGGCGTAAGGCATTGGCACATCGGCTCCAGAAACCCTGTAAATGGGCGCATCTAAATAATCAAACGCCTCGCTCTCTACAATACCAGCTGATATTTCCGAGCCGATACCACAGGTGGGCCAGCCTTGTTCAACGGTGACCAGTCTGTTTGTTTTCATAACACTTTGCTTGATTGTTTCCATGTCCAGGGGTCTTAAGGATCTGAGATTGATAACTTCAACGCTGATATTCTGCTGTGCTAATTCACGTGCTGCATCCAAGCAAATTTGGACGCCCTTTGAATGCGAGACTAATGTACAATGATCACCGGGTAGCTCAATCTTTGCCTTTCCAATGGGTATAACGTGATTTGGGGTCATAACTTGATCGTCAACCTCGAACGCTTGGCCGTAAAGTAATTCGTTCTCTAAAAACACAACCGGATCTGGATCCCTGATAGCCGCCTTCAGGAGTCCGTGGCAATCTTCGGCGGAATATGGGGAGATGACCTTCAAGCCTGGACAATGTGCATACCAAGCTCCATAACATTGGGAGTGCTGAGCAGCAACACCTGCCGCCGCCCCGTTTGGGCCTCGGAAAACGATTGGAACTGTAATCATACCCGCGGACATGGCGAATTCCTTTGCGGCGGAGTTGATTATATGATCAATGGCTTGCATTGCAAAATTAAATGTCATAAACTCGCAAATTGGCCTTAGGCCGCCCATTGCAGCTCCCACGGCCATACCACAGAAACCCGCTTCAGTGATAGGCGTATCTATCACCCTCTTGTCGCCATACTTCTTCCATAGACCCCTGCTAACCTTGTAGGCTCCATCATACATGGCCACCTCCTCGCCGATCACAAGTACCCTCTCGTCTCGTTCCATTTCCTCGTCCATGGCTTTATTTAAGGCATCTCTGCAATTGATCATCAATGGCGCCGCCAACCTGGAGCTAGTGTGTAGTTGGCCTCGCGCTTGGTGTGTGAGGCTTTTGACAGCCAAACGAATCATCTTGGGTGAGTATAATAGTTCTAAGTATTATATCTACATAAATCTCGATCGCATTCAAAAGGGATTAAAATTTTAGATGTATGTAATGTATGATGATGGCTATGATAATATTTGTTGTAATTCCAAAGGACTAGTTTTAGGTGAAAATATTTGGCTGTTGCGATGGCAAAGACGCGCGGATGTTGCAATGTCTTTGCGCTGGTAAGTGAATGGGCTGCAGGCTGCAGCATTGGAAGTTGCGGCTGCAGCAGCCGTAACGGCGGCGGCAAGTGAGCACTTTGCGTGTTCGTATGTATGTGTGTTTTGTTCGCACACACGCTGCATAGCTGCGGCGTGCTGCCGGCGCAGCGCTTTCTCTTTCTCCTCTCTTGCACCGTGCCTCTTTAATAATGCCTTTATTTTCAACTATTGTTATCTCAAATCTATAGATCAATTTATCCATCAATCCGTAAGATATACAATTGAGAAACAACAACAACAACAACAAGAATAATGTTATATTGATCTGAACGTCATGTATCTCATGTACTATATTAACGAGGAGGGAAAAAAGGTTTACACCCTTGAGAAGGTAGCAGAAAACGGACGTGAATCAACAGTAAGCGCACATCCAGCTAGATTCTCGCCTGAGGATAAATATTCACGTGAGAGGATTTTGATAAAGAAGAGGTTTGGAATTTTTGAACCAAACTCTGAATCGGTACAGTAATTTATTTCTATCACTGCTATTCCAATTGAACTGTCATCTTGAAGCAGAATTAGTAGTGGTAATAACTCAATCACAATGAATCAACCAACAGCCCGCAAATCTAATCCAGGGGATTTGCTGAAGAACCTGAAAATGTCCATGGACAAGGGAGTCAAGAAGCCCACCATCCTAGATCAGGCCGCTCAAGATTGGAACCGAGCCAAGACGGAGGAGAACATCGAGGAGGAGTTGAAGCAGGCAACTAAATCCAAGACTGGCTACCTGGACAAGCAGAGATTCTTGCAACAAACCGACCTGAAGCAATTCGAAAGGGAGCGCGAGATTCGTGACAAGGTCCGGTCTCGTCAGGCGGCTCCGCCAAAGTGAGGGCTTTCTTTTCACCACTCACCCTCTAAAACGATTATAAAAGCATTAGTTATCATCAAATGTATTAGAGAAGAAAAAGCAAAAATTAATAAATAAATGACTTAACTTCTATTGATTTCCAAATAAAACTTACAACTGCAACTCCATCTAGCGTTGAGCGAGTTCACTCTCACTAATATCAATCCGAATGCAAAACACTAGCCATTCCAACCATATGGTCGACTTCAGCCCCTTCGTTCTAGACTGTTTTCATACAATGCAACTTGCTGTTGCTCGCCCGACGAGAGTACATACGTCAATTGAGGGTGTGTGGGCGAGATCAGGAGAGCGAGGAAACGGGTATTCTAGAGAGTGAGATGGAACGATGCAAAGGGCGCAGGTGTGCGCTATGCGCCAACCAGTGTTTGTTCCAAAAGCAAAACCAAAAAACAACAACAACATCAACCACCGACCGCGAAGCCTCCATCTGGGTATGAATGGTCCAGGCGAATCCTTGTTGACGGCGGCGCCGTCGCCACCAAAATTAGCTTAACACATATGTGATACCGCACATAGCAAGCCAGTGGGACTCTGCTCTATCGTCCGTTCGGCCGCCTCACGGTCGCTAGGTGGTTGCGCCTTCCTGTTATTACGTAAACAGGCGCCCGTTACGCAAAGCTCGGGGGTGCTTCTGCTGCTTGTTTTCTCCTCTTCCCTCTACTCCCTAATGGTGGCGACGGCCTACAGAGTGGTAATCTATTGGGTCTCGCTGATCTAGACTTCCTCTATCGCTGGCCAGTCAGCTTTCGCCTACGCATCTATCCAATCGGCTTTGTAACGGACGGTCAGTGTCCAGAACGCCAGGGCAGTATGCTAACTTTGACGATCGATCATCAATGTAATTATACTTGTCAATCAACCATCTGATCATCTACCAGCGACTTGAGGTTATTTAAGTAAAAAATTGTTGTCTACATTCAAATATATAGTGATTATACTGATAATTTTACACAGTGACCAAAAAAGCAATATGTAATCGCATCCATTGAGTTGAAAAGAAAAAATTGACCCAACTTAAGGCGGCGACTGGATAGTGACTCTTGTGAGAGTGAGGAAAAGCAGGCCAATTTGAACTGGAACTTGGAAAGAGTCTCGCTAGTTATCTAGTCTGATAAAAGAAAGGTAAAAATTATAACCCGAAAGGATACGACAAAACAGAGTTTGTCATAGACCCATAATCAATGGGTTCAGTTAATGGACTTCGGATTCCTACATCACTACAAGGCATTTTATCTGGCCCAACTTCAACTCCAAGCTTACGATTACTTGCCAGTTCCAATGATGATATTAAAAACCTGAAACATCAGCAGCTAGCCGGTAGTCTTAAATTAAGGCCACTTATTTGCACACTAAGCAAGTTGCTCTTCCTTATCTCTGTAATATTTTTCCTATTGATACCATCAAGTTCAAGTGAAAAGTTGAGCTTTGAGTACGTGGAGCCACTTGATGAGAGGAACGTCATAACATCGTCGTTTCTGGTTCGATTAAATGGTAACCATGATGCACAAAAGGCGCACCAAATTGCAAAGCGCAATGGATTTGTCAGTCTAGGTCAAGTTGGCAACTCGCTTAGCGAGTACCACTTTTTTAACCCCGAGATAAAGAGTCGCACTAAGCGCAGTGTTCCCCATATTAGATCACTCAAGAGGGATCCGGACGTCCGACATGCAATCCAACAAACGGGCTTCCGGCGCGAGAAACGAGGCTACAAGCCATTCAAAACATCAGCATCTGAACAACAACAGTCACTTGATAAGATCACTAGCTCGACCAGTAGTAAGCTTGCCGCTGTGACGGCTAATGGGAGAGACTCTGAGGCAGCTAGAGCCTCAAAGGATCCCACTGATCCGTATTTCAAGTACCAGTGGCCATTGAAGAATGTCGGCCAAAACGGGGGAGTTCCCCGTTTGGACCTGAATGTTGAAGCGGCTTGGGCTCAAGGATACACAGGCAAGAATGTGACCACTGCCATCATGGACGATGGAGTTGATTACAAGCATTTAGATCTAAAGGACAATTACAACTCCAAAGCTTCGTATGACTTCTCAAGCAATGATCAATTTCCCTATCCTCGCTACACCGACGATTGGTTCAACAGTCACGGAACCAGGTGCGCAGGTGAGGTGGCCAGCAAGCGGGATAACGGTATTTGCGGCGTAGGCATTGCCTACGACTCAAAAGTTGCCGGCATTAGGATGCTAGACCAGCCGTACATGACGGACATCATTGAGGCAAACTCCATGAGCCATGAGCCAAATTTGATCGACATCTACTCGGCCTCGTGGGGTCCGACGGATAATGGCAAAACTGTTGATGGACCAAGGAACGCAACAATGCATGCAATTGTGCGTGGAGTCAACGATGGTCGCAATGGAAAGGGTAGCATCTACGTTTGGGCCTCAGGTGACGGCGGGCAGGATGACGATTGTAATTGCGACGGTTACGCTGCAAGCATGTGGACCATTTCAATTAACTCGGCCATTAACACAGGTGAAAATGCCCACTATGACGAGAGCTGCTCCTCCACTTTGGCCTCCACCTTCAGCAACGGAGCCAAGGATCCGCATACGGGTGTTGCCACCACCGATTTGTACGATCGCTGCACCCAAACCCATTCGGGAACCTCGGCGGCGGCACCCGAAGCAGCAGGTGTCTATGCGCTAGCTTTGGAGGCAAATCCAAATTTAACTTGGCGCGATGTTCAACATTTAACCGTGTTAACATCAAAGAGAAACTCCCTCTACGATGGTAAGGGGAGGTTCAAGTGGAATGTCAATGGAGTTGGCTTGGAGTACAACCACCTGTTTGGCTATGGAGTGCTCGATGCCGGCGCCATGGTTACCATGGCCAAGGATTGGAAGTCGGTCCCTTCGCGCTACCACTGCGACGCCGGCTCCCTGTCTGGTGCCCACTCGATTCCTACGGACAAGCAGCTGACCTTGAGCATCGACACGAACGCTTGCAAGGGTACAAACTCCGAGGTGAACTACATTGAGCATGTGCAAGCAATTGTGACCCTGAATGCAACTCGCCGCGGAGACCTGATACTATTCCTCACCTCGCCCATGGGAACTAGATCAATGATTTTGAATAGGCGGCCATTCGATGACGATGACAAGAACGGCTTTGTCCGCTGGCCTTTTATGACAACCCAAACTTGGGGCGAGGATCCGCGCGGCAAGTGGACGTTGGAGGTGAAGTTCTACAACTCAAGCGATCCAGTGGACAACCCGCCGCCTCTGCAGGTGTCAGTTGATGGCACTAATGGAACTCTAGTAACATCTAATGCAAGTAATGCACACAAATTATCGTCATCAGGTGTCGTCAAGTCAGTTGTGCTAAATCAAGATGATAAGAGAAACAATGGAGAGGATCAATTGAATAAGGGATTTGTTAAGGAGTGGAGATTGATGATCCACGGAACTAGTGAGGCGCCATACAAGAATCTGGTGGCCAAGGATATGAACTCAAAGTTGGCCATAGTGAAGAAGGCGCATGGAACTTGAGATCTATTGTTATACATATATAAATATTTGTTCATATATGTATGGATCTAGATTAGAATCTTGGAATGCAAGGGAAAACCTTAAGACAAGATAAGTTGTGAGGATAAGATGGATGAAAATGAGAAGGAAGAAGGAAAGAAACATACAAGTACACGCACTAGCACCTTTAGTGAAGACTATCGATAGGATGTTGAAAAACTACAATCGTATTGTTTTCATGCTAACATGTAACCAATGATATAACTAGAGCAACATACGTAATATGTCAATATATACATATAAATCTATCTGAATAACATGGTATTTAGTGTAATCACGTCAATGATAACTACTATAAGCTAAACTACAAGTATAAGAATATCAAGAAGTTGCCCGAAGAGACGAATAGATTAATGGAAAGAAGGTAATTGGAAAAGGTTCGCTGCTCCTACCCCCGCGAATAGAAAACTCTCCCTTGCTCTGCCTCCCGGAAACGGCCACTCGAACGAAGATAATACTAACAGGACGCCCCAAGTTTGAACTGCTCCCCGAGAATGGAAACGAAAATGAAAGTGGGCATCATCACAAGTGAGAGTTCCCACGAATGTAGATTGGAAGAATATAAGATAGAGTAAAGTGTAGCAAAGTAAGTCTCAACAATGAGAAAAATCATCATCAGTGTCATTGAAGTCGAGAAATAAGATGAGACGAGACGAGATGAACTGCATTAAGAAGTATGAGATTATATATGAATATGACTAAAACTAATATATATAAATCAACCAACATGAAGGACCCCCGTTGATAAGCTCGTTAGATTGTTCGATTAAAGATATGGATAGAAAAATCTGAGATAGGATTATTTGTTTTTCGGTTTTTACTTTTGTGCTAAACTCTTTTGTGTTCGATACAGGTTAATGGTTCTCGTTTAGTGGTCAGGTGATTTGTAACAGAGATACCATATTCAACAATAGAAATGTCAAAAATTGTATATCAATCAACCTGCATGAGCCATTTTCGTCAAAATTGGCACAATCTGGTCAAATGATGGCCGCTTACCTGGCTCCTCGTTCATGCACAACCTAGCCAAACGACCCATATGGCCATTGATCGTTGGTGGCATGGAGACTCTCAAATCCTCGAGGGCCACTTTCATTCCAATCTCAATTGGACTCAAGCCCGCAAAAGGCACCTGCCGAGTGGCGAGCTCCCAGAGCATTATGCCAAAGCTCCACATGTTTGCCGCCCGAACATTAATATCCGCCTCGGTTCTTTGCAACGCTTCCGGAGCCATCCAAGCCGGTTGATAAACCTTGTTTCGTTCTTGAAATGAGAACTTGGCGTCGGCCATGTTAATTCTTGCCGACAGATCGTCGTCAATTAACACGTGGAAACTGTTGAGGTAGAGCCGGGGGATAAGTGGGTCTAATGAGTGTAAAAATGCCATTCCCCTTGCAATATCAAGGGCAAATTTAACCGCCTGTTGACTGTCGACGACAAATTGTTTCCTCTCGTGTAGAAGGCCATATAGAGAGCCGAGAGGCAAGTATTGGCTAACAACCACTAAACTCGGGGGCTCGTTAACGCACCCAATTACTGGTAATACGTTTGGGTGGGAGAAAATCCTCAATTTGGGATATTCCTCGGCGAAATCCCTGGAGATTCTCCGCGTGCATTCGGGTCCGTAGTTGACAAATTTAGCGCAAATCTCAATGTTATTCCACGTTCCGCGCCAAGTCTCGCCGCTACTCGTAATGGAAGCCTTCGATTGGAGGCTGAGATCCTTGAGACTAATATCTGGATGGCGAGACAGTTTTGCATCCCTAGTCCTTTGTTCGAGTTGATGCTTTAGCTGGCTTGCGTCTCTATACGAAACTTTTCGAGTTAAATCTTGGTTTTGTTGCGCGGCCAACTCGACAATCCTATTAACCATTTGCCGGTGGCACTTTTCAATGGGAGTCTCCCCATCAACATTTGCAACATTAGCCTGCGCTCCATAGGCAATCAATTCCTCGGCTATATTTTGGTTGCCCCAGAAGCAAGCATAATGCAACGGAGTGTTTCCATGCTCATTAAGTGCATTAACATCGGCCTTATTCTTGAGCAACAAACTAACGCAATCCAGGTGGCCATGCGAGGCGGCCAGGTGCAATGCAGTGTCGTCGCCCATATTGGCCGCGTTGATTCTAGCTCCTCGACCCAGTAGCATGTCCACAATGTTTGTCCTTCCAGCAAAACAAGCCCAATGCAAGGGACTAAATCCGTGGTCATCTCCCTGGTTCATGTCATTCTTTGGATCGTCGAGCCAAATTCTCACCTGTAGCGTTTCGCCCTCACGGCACCAGTTGAAAATGTCGTCCATGTTAGTGAAATTTTGTTTTTTGTGTTACTTGTTGCTCTCTCATAAACTAATAGTGAGTTTGTGCTGATTGATTAGTCAATATTTTCAAGCAGGTGACCTCAATAAATGGGTTCGTTGTGCAATGGTCTAGTTTGCTACTTTTAATTGAATAACAACAGCAGCAACAACCACGACAACGAGAGGTGATCTTAGGGATTGATTAGCAATAGGTGAGCAATAGAAATCTCATGCAGATTCCTGAACCGCGAGCTGACTTCACTTTCGCCCATTGAAGCGAGCAAAATAGGAGGAGGGAGAATCTACGTTAAAACACTTGCAAGACATGCAAACACAGAGCATACAACATCTGGCCCCAGTGAGCTGCATCACTGACATCGGGTCGAACAAGCACGCCCACTTTGTTTTCGCGGGCTAGCTGTGAGCGAGCACATTACAACAATACGCGCCCATCTTAACCCGCCCAGAGAGCTTTAAGCGAGCATAGAGATCCGCGACCAGCGAGCCCATTTAAGGGGCTCAGATGCTTTGCGCGCTTGTTTAATGCACTTCCTTTCTCAATCGCTTTTGCCAACCGAAGCTCGCTTGCTAACTTGAGCTCGACAAACGAATGCGACGAATGAATGAGCGTAGCCATTTGGCTTGTGCTCTTGCCACTCTCAGTTAGTCAAGTTAGGCTTTCCTACTAACAGCAACTGCCGCCTTTAAATCCATGGCAAGCTAGCTATTTGTTGGTGTTGTTTTAAGGCGGAGATTCGTAGAGTTAACTCGCGAATGGAAATGTGTGTGGGCTGCCCTAGGACTCGGCGAGGGGGCGGCGTCTCTCGTTGCAAAGCACGCGAGTTAGACTCAGGCTAGCTCCTGTCTCTGTGTCTCGTTGAAATGTTATGAGTCTTTCGGGGCCACAAGTTGTGGGTTGAAACAACGAGAGTGGGGAAGAGTTCTGTTGTTCATACTCGCAGAAATGTCTCAAGGAATCGATTTGCTTAACTTGAAACTGCATCATCTAGATCTTTAAGTCAGTCAACTAACGCGCGCACATTGAGAATTGATCTTCTAATTAATGTGATCTAAAATTTTTGAGGTTAATTGTTGGCTCACTCACTTGGAATAGTCTTTGCATGAGATCCGTGACTGTCAGGATTGAATGAATGTTGCACAATTAGTGCGTCCCGTGTCTCCAGAAGTAGGCGCGTTTGGCGTTAACTTTTGTGTCAAGGTTGAACAGAGCACCTCGGCTCCCACGGCAGCCGAAGCGGCGGCATCTCAAAGGTCATAAAGTCGGTCAATTGTCTTGCGTGCTCCACCGTATGAGAATTACACAATTTCAATGCCGACCTCCAAGCTCATCGGCGGCACTATGCTGTCGGTGGCAATGAACTCGAATTTGAAATAGAGATGGAGATGGAGAGAAAGCGAGCGAGACGTGTTAGCGAGTTTTCAGGTTAACGATGCAAAGAGTCGACGACAAGTTTGGTGACATTATAACTCTCAACTGATCTACTCCTGTCGTCGTCGTCGTCGTCGTCGTTCTCGTTTCAATTGACCAACTAAAATCTAATTTAGAATTCCGCTACTTGAATTTGTCCGACACTTTGAACTGCACTCGAGATTTTCTCTTAACAAGGAGAAAGTGGCCAGCGATAGTCGAGAAGCTTGTTAGCCAGCTAGCGCGCAACAGGTGAGCGAGCGTTCGTCGCTGATTCCTGTCAGCTCGTTGCACGTTCGCCGTGAATACGCGTAATTTGCTGCTGTTCATTTGCCCCTCTCCTGCTTCCACCGCTACAACTACTACTGCTGCCAATTCAATTCGCGTGGGCGGAGGCTGCAAATAACGACTGCTACCTTAGTGGTTACGCTCAGCCATCGTCGTCTTCGTCGTCGTCTAGATTTTGGGTCTAATTTAAGAGCTGAACCTCTGGCCGAGTGCAGGTAGGCGAGGAGCCGGCGCGAGGGAACGAAGACGACGGCAGAAAGAAAAGCAAAAAAAACATCAACAATCAGCGTCGTCTTTCAGCACTTGGAAACTTCGATATTTCCTCGATCTAACCTGAAGATATCTATTTCCAATTTCTCAATGCTAATCCTTAAACTATTCTCGCTCCATTAGCAACGGAATTCAGACCGCATCCATATTGCAGCAAGCATCGTAAGCTCAAGTCTGGACCAATTTCCCTGGAAAATTGTTCCCTTCTCTCAAGATTTATGAAGCAAGTGAGGCTAAGCGCACTGCGTGACTGAAAAGAGTTGGTGGCCTCCTTTACTCTGAATCTGGGAAGGATCTTCAGCAGGCAAAAGGTAGAGAGAAAGCGAGAGGAAAGGGGGAAACTGGCAGGAATTTGAAGGGGAAGGAGTGGGCAAAGAAATTCTTGGGAGCTAGGCTAAACTTTGTGTGTCTGCTAACGTTAAATGGTCTCTAGAAGTGTCAAGTGATTGAAGCAGGAGTGCAGTTTGTGTTGCAGTTTAACATGCATCAGCATGAGGAGAAGCCTTGAATCTTTGAGTGCTCGCAAGAAGACAGATCTTTGCTACGCGTCACGTTTCTCAAAGGACAGGTAAATAGCAGAGCTGGGCGCTAGGCGCTCGAGCTTTCGTGACGCCCAAAGCCCGGTAGCAGTTGGTGTGTGTGTGTCAACATTCAGAGACACAAAGATAACGTGAGGTGCATAGAGACATTGAGTTGTTGTGGATGTGTTGAGCTTAGATTTGCATTCGATTTGTAAGGAGCTTAAGTTTATTGCTCACTTAAGCTCGCTCACTTTTAGCTGAAACTCTCGGGATCAGTTATAATCCGGCAGTCGGTCGCGGAGGATCAAGAGTTGGCAAAAGTCTGCTTAGGATTAGAGTCACCATGATTGACCAACGCGACAATAGAGAGCCTGAGAGTCCAAGCAATAGGAGCACAAGTTCAACTAAAAACAATTACAATAGCAACAACAAGAATGATGCGGCCAGTCAGTCGGCAAGCAAAAAACGCGAAGCCTCATCAAAAAGATCAATTTTCTCCGTCTTCTTCCACTCACCTAAGTCTAGCTCCTCGAAATCAAGTTCCTCCGACAAAGAGCCGGAAGTTTCGGAGGGACTCGAGGCCGACGACGACGATAGCGGCGGCGAGGGGGAGGAAGGCGAGGACATCTCGACGAGTTTGTCCGCTGATTTGAGCGACAAGTGGCCTCTGGCCAAGAGGCAGCTTGGCAAGCAACATCAGCAACAGCAACCTTCTGACAATGACAGCTACGTGTTGGATTTAAACAAGCGACTTGAGAGTGAAAAGAAACAGGGTGGTATGTTGAGGAGGACTTTTTCGTTTCGATCAAGGAATTCAAAAAAGAGCAACGAGAAGAAGAAGGGATTCAGTCGTCAAAACTCAACTCCCGACGGCCAGAAGAAGAATGAAAGAGTTGGAATTGAGAGCAGGAAAAAGGACTCCATCGAGGAGAGGGAAGAGGAGAGTGCAAAAGATTCATGGCACTCAAACGATAATTACATTCCCGTTGCAGCCTTTGCTGCCGCAAAGGTAGAGAAGAACAACAACAACAACAATCTGTTGATTACAGATTTCAAGGAGGTAGACAAGCAGGCGAACAGAAAGCCAACTAGTCCATTGCTAAAGGAATTTATCGACTCGCATCGGCTAAAATTTGGAACCAAAGTCTCGAATCTGAATGGCTCGTCCTATTTCATCGGCGACAATACAAGCAACGATACGAGCTCATCAACAGATAGCCTTTTTGCAACCGCGCCCCTAAGTGGCAACAACTACAACCTCGGACCTAACGACTGGCGTCTACTGGACACCAAGTGGTCGACGTCATCGGCGGCCAATAACCAGAATTATTTCACAAGTTTATTCCTGCAATCAAGCGAATCTGAGCTGGACTTGCTGGATTGTCAGGCGCCATGTTCAACTTGCTCCGATGACACCTCGTGCAGTTCAGTCGAGTTGGTGTGGTCGCGATCAACAGGCGCCACTAGGGCGAGTAGTTTTCGCGACCAGTCACCTAGATTTTTAACGATGTTAAACGAGCAGCAACGCCGCTCCACTTCCTGCAACTCTACTGGCTCATCAGTGGCTATTCCAGAAACAGGTACGGAGTCGCCTGTGGTAAGCTCACTGCCGCAACAAGTGGCCAGCAGGCAGAGGATCCTCCAGCGACTGTCCATCTTTGAGCTTGCAAAGCCGAGCCGCGCGAAGGGAAAGCGATTCGGAGAACGCAAGTCGGCGGCAAGTCGAAGGCGGAAGTCATGTGAGGAGCCCAAACAACCAGCTGACACTACCTCCAATAACAATTATAATAACAACAACAACAGGTCGTCGGTGCAGTGGGTTGCAAATCCCTTGTTTTCAGACGACAAGGAGTCGGAAGTTGAAGGTGAAGAGGAACCAGCGACAAGAACTCGCGCCACCAACAACACAAATGTCGATGTGAACACCAACACCAATACCTACGCAACAATCACCACCACAACCACAAACTCAACCGAAACTGGCACAATAGTTGAACCCACTGGCACGATGGAGAAACAGAGGCTGAGACATAGCGCCAGTCACGAATCGGTGATGCGCCAGCGAGTCCTTCAGGTGGCTTTACCTTGGAACAAACGCTGGCTTGGCTACAAGTCGTCGACTAGCAGTGAAATGCAAAGGCTCAAGCGGCAGCAAAAACAACAGAAACGTTCAAGTATCGAGGATCTCGATAGTGATACATCAATTTCCTTGGACTTCTCGTTGAGTAACAGTGAGAATGATAACTCTATCTTGGTGGACGATGAGTTTGAGCGCTACGATCGATTTGGCGACGCCGACTCCTCGTCGACCTATCACCTCGATAGGCAGGCGAATGGGAAGCGCTGCTCGGTTCTGAGGTCGCCATTCAAAGTTGCTGGTAACAATAACAATAATAATACAAGCGAAAAGAGGCTCTACCTAAATCACATTGCAAATTTGGACAAGAGAATCAAGTCAAATGTTTCGTCCATTAAGAGTCAGTTAAGTGAGAAAATTAGTGATACCAGCAAGAGGGCCTCAATGTTGGCCGACCAACTGTTGAGCAGCATCAAGGATACAACCAAGGAGCAGCTGCTTGCCTCCACCGTTTGGGGCGCTCGCGATCGGCGCAACTCAGACTCAATGCCAAACTCTTTCATTAGCTCGTCGAGATCCCTAACCGATGGGCTATCTGTCGATGGCAGAAAGTCGCCAGCTTTAACCGCGAACTCCTGTCCCTCGTCCGAAGAGAGCCAAAGGAAAAAGGCCGAGCTCTTTTCGTTGATCTATCAGCACCAACAACATGCCAATGGGCAACCAGTGATAACACGCCAGCCGGTGGAGGGAGTAAAATCTCGCTTGTTTGCAAGCGGAAACAATACAGCCCAAAAACCAGCCGTTCAGAAGCCGGCTGTACCGCCGCGACCCAAATCTCTCGACAGGAGAATGCTGGGATTGTCGCGGCGGGATGATTCGAGGAATAGAGAGAACCACATCCTGAAACCTCAACAGCCAACTCACGTCGAGGAGGAGGAAGAGGAGGCGCAAGCAGCCAAGGCGGCAACAAGTGGCGGCCTTGGTAGCGGTAACATCAATCAACGAGTCGTCTGGCACATGGCCCGCAAATACTCGGACCCCGTGGCGCCGGGCGCCAACAAGCTAACACTTCATCAGAGGAGCAACACAATATCGCTCGGCAATTTGGGTCGACTTTCGGGCGACGGCAACGGGATTAGTGTGGATTCGGAAACCAATACCAAAGAAAATCAAAAAGCGGTCTCAACTGGAAAACTCGTTCTCTCTAGGATATCCCGAGTTACTGGGACCGAGGATATCAATGCACAATGTTCAGCGGAATAAGCTCAATAAAATCGACGTGCAAACTCGTTATGTTTGCAAATGCCCAGCACAAAGAGACAAGCTAGGTCCAAGTATTGGAATAATTTACTGATTTATGACAATTGAGGTGAAAATGGGGCCTTTTTAGGGGTGTGAGCATATCGTCAGAACTCTGCTTCGGAGCTGAACAATCGGAGTCGGGGGGTATGTGCTATGTGGCTGCGCATTAGTGTTCAGAATTTGACGCACACGGTGCGTTTAGGTCGCCCTCGGGATCCCCTATCACCTAGCGAAACGCTTTTATGTAGGGACTTGTTTAGAGAGTTAACTTAGTATAACTCATGCTCAATGGATCCGCTGGTTCGAGCTTGATCTAATGCAGAAAACCGCTTCCAAAAGTCACCATCAGTTCTCAAGTTATGACCACCGAGGTAATCTTCGGCCCTTTAGAATTTGTTTGAACATATTCCGGAACATTACGACATAGCTACCCTGTTAAGGGTTCCCGGTCTTAGTTGCACTTGTGTGATGAAGTGTGCAAATCTTGGTACCTATTGCGCTTTTAGATCGCCCTCGGGCCCCTCAAACACCTGGTGCTTCGAGCTCCGATGTGAGCAATCCAAAAGTGATGATCCATCAGAATGCTCTCGGATTTGATTCTACAAGTTGCATGGATCATGGCAAAGAAAACCGTTTTTTAGTGACATCTAAATTGCAGAAAATATACACGATTGCAGACATTCAAGGCAACCGGATGCTCAGAATCCAACTTCCAAGTCGATTGCAATGTTTATTTTCCTGCTAGCTATCATAACTTCGGAATTACGAATGACTTTTGGAAGCGGTTTTTTGCGGTATGTTCTGCTCAACTTAGCGGACTGATTCCATACCCGTAGTACAGTGTTTATATTTTTGAACAAGCTCCATCTTGATTCAGGTCGCTAGATGATCGGGGGTCCCGGGGGCGAACCATATGCGCAGAAGGCATCAAAATCTGCACAATACTGCTCAGGTATGCAGTTGTGTGGCTGCACCTCCGTCCGAGTCAGTCGGGCACGGGGTTTGGGGATTTTGCTCAACAATCCTCCGAGGCCTCATTTTCACCTGAAAGACCATAACTCTGTGGATAATAGTGATTTTTGCACAAGGTTTGCATCCTAGTATTCTATTCTATCTTGTCCATAGTTCGTGAGTTAATTCCATAGTAACGTGTCCACAAAATCCCCACAAATTTGCATCATCTCATTGGGTGCCCCTCGAACTGCGTGGTCACGGTGATCACATGGAAGCCTCAAAAGGAGCTCGGATTGACCAATGCACAAGCGCACTTTAAGAACCAAAGAATGATCTCAAAGTAACAACAGGAAAACGATTTCAGGTTCAAGTTAATTATTTGGGCCCATGAAATATCATCGAACGTAAAATACAAATTATGCTTAAATTTCGAGTATTGGAGATAAGATTTATTGAGATCATCTAGATTATTACAACTCTTATAAAACTGGCACACTATTATTATCATATTTGGCTCACTGGTTGGCCATTTGAATCTTGATATCAGGTGGTTGGTACTGTGGCGTCTGACCGACTACCTGCTTCTCACTGGATCCTAGTTGATGATGGAATTGGATATTGTCCATACTAATCATAGTTTTGTCTCCATTCTCTTCATCAGCATCAGCAGCAACAACAACATTACCTCTATTTGAGGCGCGCGATAAAAACTCCTCAATGGCGCCCATGTAACTTCTGATGATTCTCTGCGCGAAATACGGCTTCTTTGGCCACACCAATCCATCGACAAACGCCATGTGGCCACCGCGACGAGTCAACACCATGCAAAGGTTTGGATTCTCTGCAATTTGCGCAACCGGAAGCAGCTTTAGCGGAGCCATGAAGTCGTCCTCGCTACTCAGGCACAAAGTGGGCGTTTGTATGTGTTTCAAGTGCTCACTTAATCGACTGTCGTCGGCGTAGGCCTCGCTATTTGGATAATTTTGGATGCGCCTATTGATCTCATCCTCGAACTCAACCAACGATTTAATCTTCGGCAACGAGGCCAAGTTTATCATTGATCCATGATAATTGCTAATCTGTTGTCTACTCTCGTGCCCAGAGCCAAGCGGCTTGCTGTTGTCCGGAGCTTGAGTTGACTGAATCTCGCTAGTACCTTTACAGACGGCCTGCAGCGAACCATCGTATAGAGCCCAATGCAGTTGTTTGCCCAAATTCTTGGCCAGATAAGCGTCGATCTTCCTATTGAGCGCCCGCTTTCTCATATTTCGCCCTCCCGCTTCAGGGTCAAAGGGACATGAGACCAGTAGGGCAGCATCAACAAGTGACTGTTCGCCGCTCATCGAAAGGTAGCGGCATAATTCAATGGAACCAAAGGAGAATCCCACCGCGACCAGTCTAACATTTGGTCTTTGTTGCCTCACACTTTGCACCGCGGCCTCAAAGTCGCGCCACTTGGAGGGCGAGAAAAACTTGGCCGAACTTAGAGTTAGCCCGCCGACTCCCCTTCGAATGAACACGCAAACCTCGAAGCCCATTGAGTCGAGAGTCTTCACCGTGTCCGTCACATACTTCTTGTCGCTACCTGTTGTCATACCGGCCGAAATGAGGGCCACCTGTTTATGTTCATGATAATTGCGGTGACTATCCAAATGCCAGTCCAAGGCGCACTGTCCAAACTCTTGTCGCTCCGTGCAGTTGATCTCTTGCGCTAGATCCTCAGAGTGTCGCTGTTGTTCTTGTTCTTGCTTCTGTTGCTGCTCACGTCGCTGCTGCTCGACTTCATGGTCCTCAAAATCGTGGTGATCCTCGGCGAGTCGCCTCCTTGGCCGCACCGATTCGTAGCTCCTCTTGCACTCGCACTCACTGCTCAACTCCGACTCGGACTCCTCCAGCTCGGCCGTAGTTGAGTTGGTCTCCTCCGACGAACTCTGATTTCCGTTGTTCGACGACGACGACGTTCCATGTTTTACTTGGCCATTTCCGGTGGTGGAGCCTCTCGAGCTTCCGCCACTACTGCTGCTGGCACCGCTTGTTATGCAAACCTCGCTCAACGACGAGGCCGACGACGAGCGACTTGCCGAACCGGAGCCAGAGCTTGAGTTTGAGCGACTTGCGTTAAAGACACCCGAGTCGGCCGACGAGCAACCGGAAGCTGAGGACGCTGACGACGAAACGGTGGAGAGATTCTGTCGAATCAGCTGCTTCTGTTGTTGCTGTTGTTGTTGTTGTTGTTGCTGCTGCTGCTGTGACTGCTGTGACCGTTGTGACTGCTCGAGCTGCTCTTGGTCCTCTCCACCTGTTGCCTTCACGACCCCAGCTTCACCTGTGCCACTGTCACCCACAGCTATAACCTCCACTGAAGGTTGCAACTTGGATTTTTCGCCACCATTTGATATTATCAACTCGTCCATCGACCTGCGCTCGTCACTAAACTTGAGCATTCCGCTCAAGGCCAAGCGGAGGTTTGCATCCAACTGGCTGCCAACCGAATTGGAAACATGATCCTCCTCTACCTCGTCGTCGTTGGTTATATTCAAATCATCGTGATCCTGGTGGCCAGCGAGACGTTGCTTCAATCGCAAGGGAAACTTTGACTTGTGAACCAATTTCTGGGAACCCAGCGGCTGGTAATAGGAGGAGAGATCAACATTTGAAGTCAAATATTGCACGTCACTGATGTAGAGATATTGGCGTTGAAATTTACTCCTTGGCATATCTTCCTCTTTGGCTGTCTTTCCAAGCAGATAACCAAAGAGACAGGTTTGAGGATTTGTACCCCAAAAATAGATCAGCGGACTGAATCGATGGTTTAGTGTTTCGCCTAGATGATTCTTGATAACCTTGACAAATTTGCTCCTACGATCGCCGATAAGTTTGGGTCGCTGCTCAGAGGAGTTGAGTTATCGATTAGCGCAAATGATAGAGAGAAAAGGAAGGTTAAGATCGGTTAGATAACCAGCAGAAAGGTAACAGGTGAGAGCTAGGAAAGAGAGATAGAAAAATTGCCACCTGCCAATATGATTAGATTAGCCGGCAGTTGATGGTGATTCAGTTGAATCTCATTGAGGTCACACAGCTCCACTTTTTCTCTCGCTACTTACGCTTGAAATCTTGGTGAAGTAATAAATTAAATAAGTTATTATCACTAATATGAGCACCAACTCAACCGCATGCTGGCCAATCATTTCTCTCACTGAGTTTAGGTTGACATAAGTTTGTAGATGATGATATAATGAATCTCTTCCAGCTTGTTGCTCATGCTGATTGACGTCGCCGGTTGCTGAGGCGAATGACCATGAAGATGAACTTGATGGTGATGGTGGCGATTCTAGTGATGAGATCGGAGATGGCTTCTGATTTGAAATTGCTACCGCTAATGTGTTGGCATGGGATTGATCAAATGTTTCACTAGGATTAATGGTTGATATAATTCTTGTTGTGGTGGTGGTCGGTGTTGATGTCGTTGTTGATTCTGGGGGAATTTCGCCAAAGGCGAACAGGCGAAAGCGTTGGGCCAAATCCAGGGGAAAAGAGGCAACAGGTGGCTTGTACTGCTGTTGCTGCGGTTGCTGTTGTGGCGCCGAGGGTGACGACGCGGACCACGACAGAAAATCCATGATTTTATCAACAGCCAGTTACTCAGTTACCTAGTGATTGATCAAGATAACCTGGCCTCGACTGTTCACCTGTGAGCAAGCTGATTGCCACTACCCTTGTGCACGGCTTCAGTGGGGCTAAGACTGGGACTGGTACTGAAACTGATAATGGGGGAACTGTGTGCTAGGCCGCCGCGGATCAGCAGGTTGTTGCTGTTGTCTAATCTAGTCTGGTCTTGTGATGTTGAGCTTGGTTTAATAGACTTGACTTGCTACTGGTAACTAATTCTTGTTATGTTTTTCACTACTGTTATCCTTTTTTTTGCTGCGAACCTCGAGGCCCCAAAAGCTTGCGGCTTGCTTGTGGAGAATTAGTTTTTGTTGGTCACGCGAGCTAACTGACTCGAGGGGATCAGCTACGAATGGCCTCGACTTTAGATATGAAATGTCCCCTCACCTGTTGCACGGTTGCTCTTTTAGAGAAATAGTGTACTCTCGGGTAAGTGCGCCAACCAAAGGGCATCGCACTTCGTCTCTGTTCTTATTCTTCCTCACGTCGCCTGTGTTTGTGGCGGTCTTTGCGTCTCTCCGTCCGGCTACTTGATGAACTAGCTACTACTCGTTCGTGAACACTATGAAGTGTTGCGCACGTGGAGCTTATTAATCTGACTGAAGTCAGGCGAGCGACTAACTAGCAAACAACCTGTTGCAAATAAGTGAACAGGCTAACAATTTGACACAAGTTGTTGTGTGACTTAGCGTTCACCTTACTTCACTTGACTAAAGAGAAATGGCGAAGCGGTTTTCTGTCTTCTATTTGATTCTCTCCCTCTCTTTCTCTTTCTCTCTGTTTATGTTTCTGTTTCTATCGCGCTTTCTGCACTTCAAACGTTTGGCTGTGCTGTAATTTACGGCGAGTTGAGTGACAAGTTTGTTGTGTCGTGGTTGAGTGTTGTTGAGTTCAGATTAGTTTTTTTCGAGTAAAGTTGAAAATGACGGTAGGTATGTGAGTTAGTTAGTTAACTGATTTACTTCTATCTATGCAGAGCCACCTCAATATCTTGTTGCAATCTCGGCGCGTCGATGGCGCAGCCGATAGAAGCCAAAGGAAGTTCAAAGAGGCAGCGAGACCAATTGAAGCAGGTAACTCGTTCGCCACTACTTCTTGTTGATCGTTGGTTGTGGTGGGTTTTCAGTTGGCCTCCTACGCGTGTGGCAATGGAAAACTAGTTGATATAATGAATGATGAATGGAGTGGCAGTGCGTGTGCTCAGTTGGTAAGCCAGCATGTGGTTTCGATGATGATGCGACTTCTGTAAAGAAAGTGGCTCGCGCTTCTCACAGACACACGGAGTTATATCACAGCTCCCCCTCTATCTACCTGTCGACTAGCTAATTTGCCTCCCAACTCTCAACTAGCAACAGGCGGTCGCTTTGCTAGTTTGCTAAGTCAGTAAGCTAAGCAGAGATAGTGGAAGTGGTGGTGGATGCTCACTAATGATTTGACACGAGCAGAGAAAATAATTTTTCCCAACTCTCACCTCCCGATCCGCTGAACCTTCCGGTTGGCTGGCTGGCTGGCTGGCTAACTAGAGTTGGCCATTGCAGCGCAACAGGTGACTTCAACTCTGACAGGTGGTTGTAGTGTAGGCGCACGCGCAAACTCACTGAGTTATGTAACGATGATGATGGACTGGTGGCGGTTGTGATGCGACACGATGCGACGCCGGCGACGACTGCAGCCGCTGCACTGACGCTCTCGTTGTTATTGACACCGTAGTGGTAGTTGTTGTTGTTGATGATGTTGATGTTGATGGTGTTGTTGCTGTTGCTGTTGTAGTTGTCACGTCGTTGATTGAGCCGGCTGCATAGAGACTGCAACTGAGCCGACTAACTCGAGCTGCAGCTCTAACTAAAGTTAACTCACCCAGTCACCGCTCAATGCCATCCTTATCCGCCGAGAGTCGATAGGGAGAGAGAGAGAGGGAGAGAGAAACGAAGAGGCGTGGCCAAGGTGACGAGAAATGAGCAAAGCCCTTGATTCGCGCTTGCCAAAAGACAAGCCGAATAGTTGAGCGCAGCAACAAGTGCGCGGTAAGCTATGCATGGCCTGTTGGCGCGGCCATCGATACCTGCGAAGGTTGCGCGCACTAAGCAAACAGTCGGCTTGCGAGAGCAACAGGTGAGCCGAGGAGATGAGACTAAGAACAAGACGACGACGACGACATCAGAGCAACGGAGAAAGAGAGAGAGGAGCGCAATTGGGTCAAGTTAACTTTTTACTTTTCTCTCATTCTAAATCTTGCCATATTAACTTGTGCACCTTAACTCCAATGAGACTTCTGCTTCTATAATTCCATCAAACTGGCGACTGGTCAATATCGTCGGCTCCATCGACAACCACCAGTTATTTGGTCGGTCAGTTGTTCAGTTAGTTAGTTAGCTGGTAAGTCTCTCTAGTTTGATCAGCAACAACAAGCTCCGTCCCCTTAAAGTGGCCAATGTCATGAGCTGGCCAGTCGGTTGCTGGCTGGCTGTCTGTCTGGCTGGCTGGCTAGCTAGCTGCTGACCGGTACAACTAGAAACAAGTGGCATAATCACGACAACAACAACAACAACATCGACCACTGGCTCTCCATTAGCTCGAGGGGTCACACCTGTTGATTCAAAGGCAGCGCCAGACTTTACCTGTGCAGGCGGAGCGCGCGACCAATGCCGGCCACCGGCGACGGCGTCACCGTCAGCATTGGCCGGCGCCAGTAGCACCACAAGCTCGACACCAGCGGCGGCAGGCGAAATGCGAGAAGATGCGACTCCCATCATCTAGCGAGCATCTCTCCCCTACCCACCTGTTGCTGTTGCTGTTGCTGCCGCTGATGATGCGACTGGCGCCGGCGGCCAGTTTTTGGAACAGTTGCCGCTGGAACACAGTGGACCAGCCGCCGAGCATTCAAATGAAAACTCGTTTCGATTAACGCGATCCACTTTTCTCTTTCTGTTGCTAGATGCGATTTGCCTTTCTCGAGCAAAACTAGCAGAGGCAGCTAATATAATATAAACTCAAGCTCTAGCTTTGGTTTTAGCTTTAGCTTTAGCTAGACAGTCGACAACAACGACACTAACCAGAAGCTCCAATTCCCATCCGACGACGAGGGATGCGAAAATCGTGGTCGGTTAGCCAGCCAGTTAGCTTGCCGGCAAGTGATGCGGCTCATCAGGCAAACTTCTCCTCTCCTCAAACTTAAGGCCAAATAGTCCTCTGGTCAGTCGGCCAGTCGGTTAACCTGCTATCACTAATACTAGCGGGCGAGGCGTAAATACCGAGTGGTTAACATTTCAATTGCGCCACTCGTTTACGCGCTCACCTGGCGGCCAGCTCGCCAGCGTAGCTCTTTTTTCTGGACTGCAGTCTTTACTTTTGGCTACCAGCTAGCTAGAGGGCTAACCAAAAGTTGGCAATAAAAGTGAGCCATCGCTGCCACCAAAGAGCATCATCATCATTACACTCGTCGGCGTCGTTGTCTTCTCGTGAGCTGGCCGTGTCAGCACCAAGGCAGCAACAGAAGCGGTAACAGCAGAAGCGAAACTCTCGCGACTTCCGGTACGATCATTGCCTGCGAGCGGTCAGCTAGTGTTTGGCACTGGCGCCACTCGCTTTCTACGACTGTGATTTATCCCGACACTACGAGATGCATGCGGCGCCGGCCACTCGTTGTTGGTTGCCCACAAATTGACTGACTAACGGTTCACCTGTAGCTGTCGTTTTGTGTTGTTGCTGATGTTGATGTTGATGTTGATGTTGATGTTGATGTTGATGTTGATGTTGATGTTGTTGTTGATGTTGATGTTGATGTTGATGTTGATGTTGATGTTGTTGTTGTTGTTGTTGTTGTTGTTGTTGTTGTTGTTGTTGTTGTTGTTGTTGTGTTGGATGGTCATCATCAACCAGCTCGCTTCCTCATCGGCGCGAACGGATCAGCCGCCAACTGATGCTGCCGCTACTACCGCCGGCCACTCGACTGGTCAATCCACTCAAAAGCAGCAACAAGTGTAACCGCAACTACCATGCAACAAGTGGCCTTTGAGCTCAGTGTTCAAGTTCGAGTGGCCAGACGATTAGCAAAGCGCCGCTCACATGACATTGAGTGGCGACTGAACCAGTGTCAACAATATGGTTGCAGTCAAACTGGCAAGAAGCATCAAGTTAGTGCTTGGGGTTTTCATAAATAATTACGTCGTACGGCTTGAGTGTTAGAGTGAGGACGGTACTGATGATGCACCCAATTATGACCTGCATCCATGTTGGATTGGATTGAAAACATTTTTATATAGACAGAAGATGAGAATTGGTTAGTTTCTAATTTAAACTCGATTGTCTATTGGATTGGGACAAACTTTGTAGGTATTTGCAAAGAATTCCTAGTTTCTTTCTCAGCATTACTCACCACTACAAACACAATAATGCAAGCCCAATAGGGACAAGTACAGCCGCAACAATGACACATATTTGGGTCACGTTCCGGGGCCGCAGTTACATTAATAATCGGAGTTTGGGGAGGTACCTGCATTGGTACCTGCACCGTTCCAGTTCCCATCTTGGATCGTGTTACCCCATTTGCACTGATAATCTGATTGGCTTCCATCGGATGCACGGGTGGAGGTGGTTGCTCGGATTGCTTTGGGTAGTTTGCGTTGGACATGAAGAATGATATGAAAACTTGATTCACAAATTGTTATTATTATTTATATATCTATTATCTATCGGAGATTATAACAGATTATCCAACAATAATTACCAATCAAAAATTCGACTGAAACACGACGCAAAAGATATTCATCGTCTGTCTGGTGAGATGATATTGGAAAAAATCATACTACATGTACGATCAATTGCTGCGATGAAAGAGGATCGAGGGACTAATAAATTAGACCAAGCGAATGCTAGTTATGCAATCGATTATTTGATTTTTTTTTTGGGATTTTACAGCTTTGAACACTGCAAATTTGATCAGATTTCTCTAACCTGGAAAGAAAGATATAGAGCTTCAAACCAACTGTCGTCTGATGGCAGGCAGACTCCCCGACGATCAAAATGTTGGAAGTTTCCCTAGAGTAAAGTGACACTCCTCGCAAATGAATCTTCCGTCCTTTTTGCTAACGTGCCAACCTCAGTGTCAGTGTAATTAAAGACTTGCAGGATGGTAAATGTCTTGACACATATTGCACAGGTATCAACAACTTCTACTGACTTTCACACAAATCTCGGAAATTCTATAATCGTCTTGCTTGTTGATCGGCAAACGACTAACAATTAGCCACCCCTTCCCTCGCTCCTGAGGATTCAAGAGCGACGGATTATTCCGGGAGCGCAACGTAACAGTGATGATAAAAACATGCACAATATTAATCATTTCTTAGCTCGCACTTGTAAATGAAACCAGGATTCCAAGACAGAATCGTCGTTTCTACCTGCTCTCTCGTAGATGCTTCCAATTAGTTTCTCATTCATTGGCAGCAAGAGGCGAGGAGAAGCGAAGCGAGGCCATGTGTTTAGGTTGTAGTCGGCGGCAGTTACGTCACGAGATTCTAGTCGCCTGCTTTACGGACTAATCCTCTAAGTTTGGGTCAATTACACGAAGATCGTCGTCGTTGCTGTTTCTGTTGCCACGTAACAACTTGTAAAATCGTTTGCTGCTACCGCCGACGCCCTCATCGTCTGCTTCAAACAACAACAACAAATGGGGTAAACAGAAAATAATGAACTCGAACTCGTATTTGCGGTTGGAGAAGGATTTCTCGCCTGTGCGCCGCCCACTTGTTGTTACTGAGCATTGTTATCACACATCGCTAACCTTCCACTCAAAATTAATCCTACTCCAAGGAACAGGATCAGGATCAGGAAATCCCCGGCAAGTGGATTGCGCGCGGGGCTCTAGATTAGATTGTCGTGTTGACGCCGGAAGCCACACCTGCCGCCGTCGACAGGTGAAAACTCTATTCGGCTACACTTTCGTGCCGATCAAATTCAAATCTCAATGCCACGAGAGATCAAAATGTTGCGTTGAATCGTGGGGCTCGCAATGGTAAAGATAGCGAGCTACACGCAACAGGAGAGACACTTGTCGTCTTGGTGGTTGCTTTTGGCGGCTTCATTTCCTCCAATTGTTATTGTTGCTACTATTACTGTTACTACTGTCGTTGTATTATGCACCACGTAACATAAAACGCAACGTTTAGCGCTTACTTGGCAGCAACCAAAGCAACAAACTTACCATGAAATGGCAGGCAGCTTCAAATAGAATGAACAATGAACTCTGTTTCCAATCCGAAAACACAGCTAAAGAGGTAAGCCAACGAAAATTGGTGTGCTCTCCCCAGCTAATAGGTGTTCGCCTGGCGGTAGCAATCAATAGAAAAACAGGTGAGTTGAGTGGAGTTGGCAATCATCAAGTGAATAATAAACATGTAAGCTCGATTTGTGTTGTTAGCCTCAAAACTTGAGACTCTCAAGTGAGCAACCCAAAGAGTTTGCGCGTCACAAAAACTTCAGCTCGCTTGAGAAAGCCAATGAACCAACCAAAAGATTAAACGAGGCCAAGGTTTATATCCTAGGATGTTGCCCAACTCCGTAGAAGAGGCAGCAAAGGGCGACTACTGCCTCGAAAGTCAGCCGAGTACTGTCGATATCGATTGGGACACATCCATTGCTGAATTCAAAATCAAAGAGCAACAAGTGGCCCGGGCGCCTCTCGTGCGTTACGCTTCAAAAATCTCACACAAAGCGTAGAAACCAACAGGGTTGAGCTTCGGGCTGCAGTTGCAGCATGACCTTTGGTGCGCACCAAACTTGGGAGATGCAGCATGCACCATAACACGCGCAATGTTTACGTTTTGAAATCCGAGCGCCGAACGTCAAGCAGCGTATCTTGGCGACTTTAGCTAATTGAGGAGAAAAACACTTGTTGTTCCATGACATCCACTTGATTCTATAACCATAATTTCAATCCATCCGAAAAAACTCAAGCCACTAGACATCGATCAATTATATTTCGTCATAACAAACTTGGTCAAGGAACGAAACAAGCCACTGACATTGAACTGGCGGCAGCAAGTTGGAGATTTCAAAAAGACTGAGTAACGATAGATTGAGTAACGATTGAGTAACCATCTCTTCGTAGTTAGTTGTTAAAAAGGAAAAAGAAGTCAGGTGCGCCTACAACAACGTCAAGTACCTCTATTACTAGTACGAGATAGTTCATTAGAATTAGAATCAAGCCACTTCAAACCAATCAAATCCAATAGAATTCAAGTAGGTTTGTATGCTTGATATCTGCAGCAACAACAACAACAGGAGACTCGAACGGGTAGGTAAAAATACAGCAGCATACTAGTTGTTTGATAGAACTTATGCTACAGGCAATCTGTGTCGAGTGTCTTACAAGGTACAAAGGCCACACTCTCTTATATCTCTATTCGTTCACTCTTAAGTTCAAAAAATGATATTTCCTTCGAAACTACAAATGTGCTCACGGTGTTTGAGTAGCCTGTACAAGGAACTTGGAATCTAATCCAAGATTCAGAAGCCGGTTCTAACATTGTGACCATCACCGACTAATGGTAACAAAATTTCGAGTTGGCAGTCGATTCATCAATTTTAATGTTTGAATGGGCTAAATTTGTCATTCTAGTTTAAACTACGAGGAATCATTACGCAAATATACATATATATATAACAGTAGCAGCAATGAACAATATGTAATTTTCAAGTTCATTTGTCTGTCAGCTTGATTAAGTTAGTGCAATCACTAACACTGCTAATGCAACTAGCAAGTTATGAGTTGTCGCTCTTTTGTTTGTGTAAACTAAATCTGGTTGTTGCTTTTAGTTTGAGAGATTGCTTACAAACCACAGATTTGCTGAACCACTAAGATCAGGTAACCTTTAAGAAACTTTAGAGATTGGGCACAAGCAACTCCAAAGAGTTACGGCTACAAGGAAATGAATCGAAACTTGAAATTGGGCAAACTTGTTACTAATAACAACGGATCCTACTTTTCACGTCGTCGTTGCCGTTGTAGTTGGTTAATTTTCAATGGTTTTGAAAGGCAACTCGGTAGCTGGTATGTGTCTATTCAATCGAGCATCGAATCTTCCGTTATCTTGGCGCCACGACAGGGACGTATACAACCAGAATGTATACGTCCCTAACTCACTTAGCAGTTAGTATTCCTCAACGTTACAGGTTAACCAGGTAGCTTGCCAAGAAACCGTGAAGTGGGAATCCCATTGCTATATTTATTATATATTAGTTCACGTTCAATGAACACCGACTACCTAGACCAACACCGACCAAAGCAACAACAGCCACAATTTGTCTAGGGGCCAACCAAAATCAAAACCATAACCAGTACCACAAAACATCTACTTTTCAGTTGGGCTGTTGAGCAATCGACTTGGCGACGGGCAGCCAACTTTATATCTTTCACTTCTCTCTCTCTCTCTCTCTCCATCTTCCTCTCTGGTAGTCCTCACACATGCACACAAATTAGACCATTTATAATCGGTTCAACAAACTCCAGCTACAGAGTCAAATGGCGGTGGTTATTAGATAGGTAGACGAAACGCATAGTGGTTAACTTGTTGCAGAGAGCAGAGATCGAGCGGCACTTTGATTGGTATCACGCGCAATATGTGCGCATTGGCAAGACCGTCCATTTGAAAGAGAGAACGCGCTGTTGTGGCTGTTCAACTCTGTCGGCTGGCGCGCTGGTCGTTGTGGTTTGCGCTCGCATGCCCATCCAATCGGCCAAGACGCATATGACTGCGATGACAGTGGCACACTAAAAAGACACCGATGAGAAGCAAGCGAGCAATTAAATTCTAAATATCACGATACCATCCACTTGTTGCTCACTTTCTCTCTCTCTCTCTCTCTCTCTCTCTACCTGATTGTGTCTGTTTCCCTCTCGTCCTTTGCCACCCGCCAGCCAAGCTACTCGCTTTCCCTATGCAACGCGCCACCATGAGAGAGATCATTGCGTCTCCGAATGTCTAACCTCAAGTCGAATTCAATCAATCAAGTTGCACGTCTCATTTTCATCGTCGCCGTCGCTTACCTGACTGGCGGCTGCTGACAGGTAGTGGTGAAAAGTTAAAGGTTGACTCTGAGGCGGAACTCATCACCTCGAATCGCATTGCTCGTCTACCTTGCGCCTGGCTCATTACAAATCCACCTGCCTTCCCCGCTAACAAAGACAAAGACTTGCTTGCACATGCTAACAACTAGATTTTTATCCCCAATTTGCCGACTAATAACGAAAAAACAACAACTACGCGAATGCTAATGACTCCATCGCCATGTCTTTGGCGCGTCTCATCTCCATCCAATCCGATGGCCCAATTAGCTAGAGGCAAGCGAATTGATTGGCTAATCAGTATTCATTATACCTGCTGGTATTGGTTAGTTTATTGTGAGTCTCGCATAAGAGTAAGCAATTCAATTTCCAGCCGATAACTTTGCGCTTTTCATACGAAGAACTGATTATACTAAGGGAGGAAAAAAACTACGATGGCCTCTATAAGGGGAAGACTGCTCGCTATTGGTTTTGAACTGAGCGCTAGGCAAGGCAATAAATACAACCCTCATACAAGGCGCTCATTTTGCCAGGTAAGTGATTGAATGGTCATAAAATAATGATTGTTCATGAAATAATTGCAAACAGAAGATCTATCCCAAGTGATTTCTTTTCAATTTATTTGGTTACATGCTACTACCACCTTCACTGCCACTACCTCCAGCGCCACAACCACCATCATCACAGGTGTCGGTTGTATTGTTGTTTGCTGCATGAACAGTTATTTTACCAACAACAAACTACAAGGCTGTCGAAAATCACGCTTGCAATGATCGTGATGACTATACTTGACTTCACACGACGACAAATGGATGTGGTTGTCGCGTTTTTTCTACCATCTATCAAACCAGCAATCCTCTTGACTAACAATATGGTGCCTGAATTGAATTTTTGTTTTCCTTTTCCGCTCAACTGCCACCTACATACAACGCGATTCATCCAATCATTTGCTTGCTTTCTCGCCAAAACAAACAGGCAACACTCGGTGGATTTCGAGCAGGCAACAGGTGCCTCGGCGTAGCTAACCACATCATTACCAGCAACAGCAACGAGTGGCACCAACATCAAAGTCGTGCGCTTTGCACGAGCGGCTCGCTATTTTCGGCGAACCAGGTAAATGGAAGCGGAAATGATGGCAGCGAGTTGTTGTTGACAAAGCCAAGTAAACATGTGGCTCACTTACAGCTAAACAGGCCGAAGGTCAAAAACGCATTCAGCTTTGAGACTGCTAAGGAAATGGTTGCTATTCTAGATAAGCTCGACGAGGACTCCACTGTTAGATGCGTAATTTTAAGCGGCTCCGGTGCTGATTTGACCAGCGGAGTTGACTTGAAATCTTTCATGACAGTCTATCAGCAGCTGCAAGCCACCGAGGATGTTGGTAGGCGGGCAAAATTATTGAAGGCTACAGTGGAGAGATTCCAAGCTCCATTCAAGAGGATGCACGAGTTTGGCAAGCCAGTTATTTGCGTGCAACACGGCCTTTGCTTAGGTCTTGGCATGGAACTTGCCGCGTGTAGTGATATTAGGTATTGTAGTCGCGACACCAAGATGGCCGTTCGCGAGGTTCTAATTGGTATTGCCGCAGATGTTGGCAGTTTGCAGCTTATGCCCAAGCTGACCTCCAATCAAAGTTTGCTCAATGAGCTCGTCTACACTGGCAGACATCTCACTGTTGAAGAGGCACAGAGTTTGGGATTTGTAAGTAGACTGTTGGAGACCAAAGAGCAAGCATTGGAGAAAGCAATGGAAACTGCTGAGCTAATTGCAAAGCAATCACCTGTTGCCGTCCAAGGCAGCAAGCAGAACCTAAGGTTCAGCAGCGACAAGCCATTTACAGTTGGTCTAGATTACAATGCCATTTGGAATATGGCGATGATGCAAAGCGAGGATGTTCCAAAGGCCATAGGAGCAATTTTGAGCAAGCAGAGCGATCCCGTTAATTATGAGAACTACTGAAAACTACTCCAATAGAGCTAGGATTAACCCATTCTTAGGTACGGGACAATTCGAGGGGACAATTTCCCGTCTATCAAAATAAGATAGGCGTCCTGGCTCAGCCTCAACAGCGGCCGATTTTGAGTGTGAATATAATGCTAATGTTACGTTAATGCCTAAAAATAAACTTGACATGTCTACGATGTATAGCCAGTTATCACGTGGAGTCTCAAACACCTGCGTCGTTGGGTAGCTATTTTGAGCTAGCCTTCGTTCTTCACGACTTTGTCGTGGCTACTCGCGTCATAAATACTTACTGTGCTTGAGCATAACCCATACGCGAGTTGTTTCAACAACTCGATAGATTGAATAAGTTCACCGTCAGATAACCTGAAAGTGAGGCTAATCGACCCACACAAGGAGTAGAAAATATGGCCTCGATGAAATTGTTGGTGATTGTTGCCTTCGTGGCGAGCGTTTTTTGCGGCGTCCAATGCCAGGAGGAGACTCCAAGTGGACCGAATGCCGTCGATATGGTCACCCAACCACAAGGTCAGCACGCTGTCTTTCCCTACTTCTCGCAGGATCTCAAGACCATAAATGCGAATCTAAAGGAGTACTTCGACAAGGACGCTGATGAGTCCCTTGACTTAATGAACAAAGTGATGGGCGATGCGTTGAGGAATGGGAAGGGTCTGGGTACTATCACTCTCATTGTTTTCACATCAAAATTGATTACTATGTGCAATCAGCAGGAGTCACGCCGTAAGCCATTTTACGGGGGAATCAACATTCGTAAGGAGTTCAATACTGCAACTACGGATATGTTCATGAAGCTCCTAAAGATGACCGACGCCAAGTATGCAATCGTCCGAGAACAACCAAAAGATTACCAGAAGTTGGCCAAGGATTTAGACGAGTTCTTCAGCACCCTAAAGCAGGTCTTAAAGTCCTCGCCAGTCGGTTTCTACATTGACTTCGAGCACGGAAAGATAGGCGACTCATCTTTCATGGACGTGAGCTCGGACATGATGGCTCGTCTCAAGCACCATGGCTACAGCCAAATCTTCGGTTGTATCGAAAAACTCCTCCTCTTGATTAAAGCGTTAACCAAATGATCATCAGAGGTTACTAGACCAATCGTTAGGCACCCGTTGTTTCAGCAACTCCCGAGTCCATTGTCGCACGATCAATCGAATCCAGTGACTGATGAATATCTGTTGGATGCGATTCCAATGTGCACAATATCAACGTGCGAGCGGATGAAACGCAGGCGAGTACATAATAAATTTCCCTGATTAGCAGGGTAGAGTAGAGTTATTTAGTTTGGTGTTTGGCGTAAAGTGGCAATCGACTGACACTAACAATCGGAAGTCGAGCGATCATTCGATCGCTCGAATCTCCCCACCTTCTCTACGAGTTGCGAGGTCAAAAGGTAGATTCCAAGATTCCGTACTGAAGTGAGCAACAATTATGCACCTAAATCGGGGCATAATTGTTGTCCTGGTGGCCAGCGTTTTGTGAGATGAGTCAAATGAATATGCTGCGAATCGGAAGCAGACTTTGCAGACCTCGCCCGTTTGAATCTACGTTGACTTCGAGCACAGAGGAATTGGTCGTTGTGGATACATGAAGAAGAGCGCCTAGCTGACGGCGAGTCTCAAACTTCATGGCCACTGTCCCATCTTCCGGATGACTGACTTGCTCGCGAGCAGGTACAAGATCAAGTCGATGAATATGCTCTAGTCAAGTTGGACATTTGGCTTTTCTACAAAGTGCTTGGCCTCATTGCTGGACTAACCAACTTTGACCAAGCTCACCTCAGATGCGAATCAACCACACCTCGGCCCTGTTTGAAAACCTCCCAAAGATGGCCGGAGCTAAGTAAGCGGCGATCCGGAATGAGCCCAAGAATCACAAGTAATTAGCCGGAGGATTTGAAAAATTACTCAGACACCCTAAAGCAGACATCAATGACCTCGCCAGTTGGTCTCTATATTGACTTCGAGCAAGGAATGATAGGCGATACAACTTTGATGGAAGTAACCACCTACATTATGACTCGTCTCTAGCATCACGGAGACAACTAAGTCTCCGGTTGTATCGAAAGACTTCTTTCCCTGATTTGAGCTATCTCCGGATGATCACCAGAGATTACCAGATTACTACTTATGCAAAGCGAGGATGTTCCAAAGGCCATAGGAGCAATTTTGAGCAAGCAGAGTGATCCCTTTGATTATGAGAACTACTGAATGAAGAGTCGCCCACTCCATTCGAGCTAGGATTAACCCATTCTTAGGCACGGGACAATTTGAGGGGACAATTTCCCGTCTATCAAAATAAGATAGGCGTCCTGGCTCAACCCTATCAGCAGCCAATTTTGAGTGTGAATATAATGCGAGCTCCAATGAAGCTTAACGGTTACGTTGATACCTAAAAATAAACTAGACTTCTCGACGATGTCTCGCCAGTTGTCACGTAGAACCTCAAAAACCTACGTCGTACGGGAGCTATTTTGGGCTAGCCTTCGTTCTTCACGACTTTGTCGTGGCTGCTCGCAATTGAGATAGTCTCAGAAATAGCTACTGCATGTTGAGCGTTACCCAATCGCTAGTCGATCAGTCAAGTTTCAAGGAATCAAATAAATACCTGAGAGTTAAGCTTATAAACCCATACAAGAAGTAGAAGATATGGCCTCGATGAAATTGTTAGTGATTGTTGCCTTCGTGGCGAGCGTTTTTTGCGGTGTCCAATGCCAAGAGGAGACTCCAAGTGGATCGAAGGCCGTTGATATGGTCACCCAACCACAGGGCGTGCGCGTTGTCTTTCCCTTCTTCTCGCCGAAGCTCAAGACCATAAATGCGAATCTAAAGAAGCACTTCGACGAGGACGTTCATGAGACGTTTAACTATTTGAGAAATTCAGTGGTCAAATTGGTGAGCAACAGGAAAGTTCTTATTTCTGACGACAAGATGACTTTCGCGACGACTTTGTTCGAAATGGCAAAGAAGCAGAAATCTCGCCGTGAGCGATTGCAGAAGAGCATTAAGATTAGTGAGGAGTTCAATGCTGCAAATAAGGTCATGTTCAGGCAGCTTTTAAGGATGATCGACATTAAGTACCAAACCATCAGAAATGAGCCAAAAGATTACAAAAAGTTGGCCGAAGACTTGAACAATTACCTCGCCACCCTGGAGCAGGCCTTAAAGTCCTCGCCAGTCGGTGTCTACGTCAACTTTGAGCAAGGAAAGATAGGCGATTCCTCTTTTATGGAGGTAACCTCGGAAATTATGGCTCGTCTCGAGTATCACGGAACTTCAATCTACTGGTGTATCGACAAATTCCTCGACGTGTAAGCCCCTTTCGTCACTCAGAGGTTACTGGACCTCTCGTTGCACACCTGTTATTTAAGCAACTCCCGAGTCCATTGTCGCACGATCAATCGAATCCAGTGACTGATTAATATCTGTTGAATTATATCAATGTGCGAGCGAAAGAAATGCAGCCGAGTGGAAAATAAATCCCCTGATCATCATGGTTAAGTAGTTAGTTAGTTGGTTATTTGGCGTAAAGTGGCAATCGACTGACACCAACAATCAGAAGTCGAGCGATCGAATCTCCCCTTTCTCTGCGCGTTGCGAGGTCTAATGATAAATTCCAAGATTCTGCACTGGAGTGAGCTCACGGGTGCCTCAAGGATGTAGAGATGCGCCTAAACCAGGCAACCGGGGCATAATTGTTGTCCTGGTGGCCAGCGTTTTGTGAGATGAGTCAAATGGATACGCTGCAAATCGGATACAGACTTGGCAGACCTCGCCCGTTTGAATCTACGTTGACTTCGAGCACAGAGGGATTGGTCGTTGTGGGTACATGAAGAAGAGCGCCTAGTTGACGGCGAGTCTCAAACTTCATGGCCACTGTCTTATCTTCCGGATAACTGACTTGCTCGCGAGCAGGTACAAGATCAAGTCGAGAAATATGCTCTAGTCAAGTTGGATCTTTGGCTTTTCTACAAAGTGCTTGGCCTCATTGCTGGACTAACCAACTTTGACCAAACTCATCTCAGATGCGGATCGATCGCATGGGTCTTGGGATGATTGTTATCAAATTAAACGAACCCTTCTGAATCTTAGCTGATTTATTTATCATCAATCAGCACACAAAAATATTTCCGCTCACGATTCCGGTTACCGGTGCAAATCTGCAAGTAACCCGAAGCACAACCATCTAGACATCCAATGTTTCCCTTCAACTTCCCTTCACAATCTCTGGAAGCCACTCTCCCATCATAAAGCTTGTCAAGTTTGATTAACTTGTTGCTGAAGAAGACCTCGGAAATGTAAATATTGAGTAGATGCCCGACACCACGAACTAACTTAACTTCAGTCTAAAAAGCATCAAGTCATGAAAAAACTCCGGTCAGCTTGAAAGAGTTTTCTTTGTAAGTGGTGGACAAAGCCTAGAAGAACAAACGGTGACTTAAAATAGTTTTATAACAACACAGATGAGTGAGGTTTCACATCACAGCTGGCGAGACGTCTTCGGGACGCCTAGTTTATTTTTGGGCATGAATGTAACATTAGATCGAATGATGCGGAGTTGTGAAGCTATTTCGAGCTACCCTTCGTTCTTCACGACTTTGTCGTGGCTGCTCGCAATTGAGATAGTCTCAGAAATAGCTACTGCATGTTGAGCGTTACCCAATCGCTGGTCGATCAGTCAAGTTTCAAGGAATCAAATAAATACCTGAGAGTTAAGCTTATAAACCCATACAAGAAGTAGAAGATATGGCCTCGATGAAATTGTTAGTGATTGTTGCCTTCGTGGCGAGCGTTTTTTGCGGTGTCCAATGCCAAGAGGAGACTCCAAGTGGACCGAACGCCATCGACATGGTTACTCAACCACAGGGCGTGCGCGTTGTCTTTCCCTTCTTCTCGCCGAAGCTCAAGACAATCGATGAAAAGCTAAAGCAATACTTCAACGAGGACACCGAGGAGACGGTCAACTATTTGAGAGATTCGCTTATCAAATTGGTGCGTAACGGGGAGCCTCTTGATCCTGACAGCTATGCTATTTTGAAAAAAACTTTGTATAAAACAGCGAGGAATCAGAGGTCTCGTCGCGAGCCGTTGCAAAAGAGCATCAAAATTCGTGGGGAGTTCAATGATGCAAATAAGGGCATGTTCATCAAGCTCATGACGCTGAACGACGCCAAGTTCCTAAGCATCGTGGATGAGCCAAAAAATTACGAGAAGTTAGCCGAGGATTTGGACAATTACTTCGACACCCTGAAGCAAGCCTTAGCGACCTCGCCAGTCGGTATCTATATTGACTACGAGCACGGAATGATAGGCGACTCATCTTTCATGGACGTGAGCTCGAGCATTATGGTTCGTCTCGAGCAGCACGGCTACAGCTTACTCTTCTGGTTGATCAAAAGACTTCTCAAAGAATATTTCAGCCCCCTCATGGTAATCAGAGATGACTGACCACTCGTTACGCACCTTTTGTTGTAGCAAGTCCCGAGTCCATTGTCGCCCGATCAATCCAATTCAGTGACTGATTAATATCTTGGGCATGCGATATCAATGTGCGCAATATCAACGTACGAGCGAATGAAAGCAAGCCGAGGGGAAATTAAAATCCCCTGATTAGCTGGCTAGAGTTGGGTTATTTAGTTGGTTGCTTGGCGCAAAGTGGCAATCGACTGACACCAACAATCAGAAGTCGAGCGATCGAATCTCCCCTTTCTCTGCGCGTTGCGAGGTCAAAAGGTAGATTCCACGATTCCGCACTGAAGTGAGCTTAGAGATGCGCCGAAACCAGGCAACCAGAGCCTAAAGCAGGTAGCACCCAAGGAATTTACAATCTTCTCTCTCCTTCCTGGTCGATTTCTCCCATTTGATTTGACGCACCAAATACCAGATTGGATTTATTGTCTCTCATCTAGCTCAATGTCGATGAGTGGCCAATGGTCAGGTTATAATATTAAAGGCGGCAGCAGCAGCAGCTATAACAATACCAACAACGACAAAATAGGAAACCTGGCTGGGCTCTCGGGAGTTCTTCTACCTTCAATGTTTCGAACCCAAATCTTGCAGCGCCTTCGATGTCATTGTTGTAAACCATCAGCTTCTGGTTCCGCTGCGTGTGTGGGTGTGTTTGTATACAAATACATTGTAAACCGGGCCCATCATGGGAATCGGCTATGTGTTGTCCAGTGTGTTTACTGGCAGGATAATAACGCTAGAAGCAATGCAAAATCCCATTGAACGTTCCGTCATCTGTGCGCCGGCTAGTCGGTTTGGTTGGGGCAGCCGTCGCGTCGCCACACACAGCAGCCGCCACCGTGATTCCGTTAGACAAAACGGGGGCGCCGGCTTGTCTGTGCCGTCGATTCGGGCCGGCTGCAGGCTGCAGCAGAAAACTTGGCCCGAACTTGGAATGAATTGTGCACAGTAGCCGATTCAGCTGCGGCTCGTGCTCCTTCAGCTTGTAGTATAATGGGCGCCGCCGCCGCTGCCTCATCCAACACAGCCTCGGCCTCATCCAACCATGTAGCCTCTGCGGTCGCTACTGCTGCTCGTGTAACCAAACTCCTTGCAAAAACTATTTTGCCGGATCCTCTCTGTCTCTCTCTCTCTCTCGCTTGAAATTTTCCGATAGGTTAAATTATCGGAAACAAGAGAGAACCAAAACAAGCGAAGAAGAAGAAGAAGTAGTAGAAGAAGCCAGTTGTTGCTCTATAGATATACTAGAAACTAAGAAGCAGCAAATCATTTTTGTTAAATTATGGATTTAAGGCTCGATCATATAATGCATTTTGCATGCACCATATTGTTGTTATTATCAGTTTATTTATTAAATTCAACCACCAAAGCCCTACTACAATCGCGAGTTGTTTGTTGGGAGGCCAACTCAGCGGCTCGGGAACTCTCAGAGAGACAACCGGGTTCCAGTGTCTGGATTCCTATTTGCAATCCCTTGGACAACAACCTGTGGGCCGAGAGGCAGTGCATGCTAGGCAAAAATAAAACAAATAGTAATGGTGGCAAGGAGGAGGCGAATCATGCTTGCTGGCTAGTCGATCCAACCACGGGATTCCGGGTTCAATTACATGATCCAAAGAGACCACATGCCCTGACAGAGGAGGCGGCCGAAGCAAGAAGGAAGGCCAAAAATCCTTTATTAATATTGAAACCAGATTGATAGTAGATCAAATAGAACAAAAACTTTCATATTCTAAATTGGATATGGAAAAATAAGCAGGAGGAATAACAATCTCATCAACAGTATTATTACTATTATATCATTATTAATATTGCTATTACTATCTTATCATCAGTTGTACATATATATATATATTTAAAAATTAATCCATCTATCTATCTAAAGCCATAGATAGATGGAAATCATTGCGAGGACGGAGACACCTCTACCTTGGTGGTTAGGATGGTGGACGCCTTAGTTAAAACTTGAATCCTCTTCTCAAGTGAGTCAAGAAGGCCGCTAGCACCGAATCTAAACAACTTGTTATTCATCCACCCGGGCCCAAGCAACATCTTGACCAATAGAAGCCATTCGAGTGCATCCTTGTGAGTCTTCAAACCACCAGCTGGCTTGAAGCCAATCTTAACTCCTGTCAAATTGTGATAATCTGCGATTGTTCGCATCATGATGTAACCAATCGGTAGGGTTGCATTGACGCCCTCCTTACCAGTGGACGTTTTTATAAAATCAGCGCCAGCTAGAATGGCAACCATCCCGGCACTGTAAATTGTACTCGGATCTGCGGTTAGCAGGTCGCCCGCACCCAGGATAACCTTCATATGAACAGTCTGACCACCGATCTGGTCCTTGAGTATATCACAAGCTTTGCGCATTTCGCAGATTTCCTCGAAAACAACGGGCCACTGACCAGCCAGAGCAGCAGCTCTATTAATCACAACATCAATTTCCGTTGCTCCAGACTCAACGGCCTCCCTGATCTCAGCCAAGCGCGACTTTAGTCCATATTGGCCCGATGGAAACCCTGTTGCAACAGCTGCGATGTTTAAAGGAACCTTGAGTTTCTTAAACGATCTAACGCAATCCACTACGCGAGCTGGATAAACGCAAACAGCAGCGCAAGTTACGTTAGGATAACCTGGTGTTTCATCCTCGTCAAGAGAATGAACGGCTCGGCAGCATAATCGCTCGACGTTTGTTGAAGTATCATCACCAGCTAGGGTTGTGAGGTCGATACAATTTACTGCCAGTAATAAATACTCAAGCTCCTTTTCTGGAGTCAGTAGTGAGGCGGCATGCCTGACCTTGGACAGGAACTGTCTCATAGAGTCTAGGCTAATGCTTCGGCGTAACAATAACTTCAGGCCTGATGGATCCTCTATAAATGATAACCTCTGGCTCGCTTCATCTGGCACGCTGCTTTGCACCGAGTCAGTTCCCTCATTCTCTCGCTTGATCTCCATATTAACAATAGTGGCTTGCGACATGTTTGATGATCTATTATGTTTCAATTGATTTCGTTTGCTAATATCAAATAATATCAAGATAAAATAATACGGCGCATTGATGAGATGGCGCGTCGCAGTAACATCAACAAAACTGCTCGTTTATTTTTGTGACGGGGCGCGTTGGTTGTTTTTATCTTTGTCTATCATCTTGCACTGGTTTGACCATCGCGTGGTCACCACAAGTAGCAGGTGCGGAAAATCTAATGACACCTGAATCATCTTTATTTGCTACATTTCTAGATGGGGCAGGCAATGAAGACTTTCTTATCCAAGTATATTGCTAGACGATGAGATACCAACCACAAGCGCTAGTTAATTAACGTTCTACTGCAACGGCGGGCCCGAATGTTCTATGCAGAGTATGACTGAAAAAGTGGTTGTTCATATTCTTCTCCAAGGCTGGAATTAATGATTCTCTTAAAGCTTGCTCATTCAACATGTAGCTATTAGGCATCGATGGAATTGAATGGTGTACGACAGGTCCCATGGGCTCCTGGGCCAGTCTCTTGTTGCCCAAGCGAGCTATTTGAGGTTGTTGGAGTTGTTGTTGTAACTGTTGGGGCTGCAGGTGTTGTTGTTGCTGATACTGGATTGGTGGTTGTTGCTGTTGGAATTGAGGTGGTTGTTGAGCATGTGGTTGCATTTGAGGATGATGTTGGATTTGTTGCGGTTGCATCTGATATTGTTGTTGCATTTGCATCTGTTGTTGTTGTTGTGGATGTATTTGCATCTGTTGTTGCTGCATCCTCGGTGACATGATGGGCTGATTCAGATTGACCATTTGTGGACCAGCAACCCGATTGTATTGAGGCATCATGATTGGTTGGCGAAATTGTTGCTGTTGTTGTTGTTGTTGGGCGGCGGGCGAGTTCTGTCGGGGTTGGCCCTGGAATGACTGTCTAGGCCCTCGTTTGTTACCTGCCGCACGAGCCATGATCTGGCAGAAGAGATATCTTGGATATTAAGTATAATAGTCGCTGTAGTAAATAATGATAGAGTTAGGGGAGATGATAGATGTGTCGTGTTCCAATGTTTACCATCAGAAATGCGCGAGGTACGCCAACTGCACGAAAGTTCAGCGAACAATATTTTTTCTTGTGCCATGTGAGTGTGACGCCAACGATACCTGGCCACGTCCCTTTTGTATCAAAATGATTACTTACAAATTACTACCTTAAAGGTACTAACAACATGGCAAAGGATCCAAATCCAAAATCTTTCAGTCTCAAGTCAATTTTACAAAAGCATGAGGATCAGCTCTTGAATGTTGAGGCTTCCATTTGCCTGCTTTGCAAGAGAAAGTTCAAGGATACAGATCAAATGCAAAGACACAGGAGCCTTTCCAAACTACACTCGTCCAGGTTGAAGCGACTTAAGCAGTGCATATTTACTGATGAGCAACTTGAAAGACTGGAGAGAAAGGAGAGAGAAGCTTTATATAGGGATAGGGCTAAAGAGCGTAGAGAAATGTTTGGTCAAGCAGATGCAATAGTGACAGAGCAGGCATACTCTCATCCCTCGGATCGAGGTGGATCATTCTCGAACAAGAAGCGATCTCATTATGTACACACCACACCGGCAGCGCCTGCAAAGCCTCTAGGTCTAGACAACAAGGGTGCAGCCCTACTAAGTAAGATGGGCTGGAAGGAGGGATCAGGATTGGGAAAAACCAGCGAGGGAATAACGGATATCATAAAATTAGATGCCCATGTGGGAACCTCAGGTCTGGGGTCCAAAACCTACAAAGCTGAACCACATCTGTCGTACAAAGAGGCCGTGAAGAAGATCATGTTTCAAAGGTACCAGGAGCTCTCGTCCGATGAGGACAACTGATAGTGAGATTATACATTGTACATTAAACAGAACATTCCGCTACCTCTCTATTTCGTATTGGATTACACTCCAAATCGGTCACTGAAAATTCGATTTGTTTGTAGCCTCAAGGCGGACAAGCACACCATGGTTTCGTTGAATGTAAACTTTAAGGAATTCGTAATGTGGGACGATAATACTCGAATTTGATGTCCGTCTCATTGTTGCGATGGCCCATTATTATTCAACTGGTCAGTTTAAGCGCCCCCTCTCGCGGGCCCGGCCACCGGCGAGTCACTGGACTTCACTCACAGTACTCTTCTGGCGCACCGCTACTCCCGTCCACACTGGGAGACAGAATCGCCTGGTATTCCAGCGGCTCACGCCGTACTAACAACAGCGCCAGGGGGAAGAGACCGCGAGAGAATGGTGTCGACCCCCCATGCAGTAATGAACGAACTTGCGACAAAAGAAAAATGATGGAAAAATAGAACGAACGCCCATGTATATTGACATTGGAAGATGAGTAACCAGTCCATAGCCATTAATCCATAATTAGTTACCTAGATTGACTTGTTAATCATGTTCGAATCATATTAGGAGCTTAAGTGACAGTACCAGTGCACAAGCAACAGGAACCAAGACAAAAGTGTCACTTGGTCTTTTGTCATTGCAGCGCGTATTTGCATATAAAGAAAACTTTTGCAACAAAATTATTAAATATTGCAAAACTAGAAATATTCATTCTAAGCCACATGTTGCACTGGAGATTAACTTATTGTAATTGAATAACTTTATTGCAACAATCAAAGAGTAAGAACAAGATGATCTGGCTGATGGAGTTTCATTAGTTGTCGACGCGGTGGCTGCAATGCAACTGGTGCCCACGGTAACATTATATTTTGATTGGTCTCCTTTATACCATTTTCCTGTTGCATGCTTAATCTAAACTTAAGGAAATGATAACGTCAAAAAGACACAGAACTACAGCGATGGCAGGTAGTCGTCGTCAGCAACCTCCAAGTGGAACTATATTTCCGGCTTCAAGTGATATCAACGATGGCCACCGGCACCACTTGCACTCAGGTGAAGATCATAGATCTCGAGAGAAACCCAGCAAACTAGAGCGTGGAATTTTAACTGTATCAGGCAAAACTTCGGTCGCTATGACATCGATAAGAGGATGTTGGCATAAGTTTTCCAATAGATTGCGTGACTACATCGAATCAGTAGATCTGCATTACAGACCCAATGAGGATGTTACGGATTCATCGAGCAAATTTGCACAAGATCCAACGGCCATAACGAGCAACCAACATTTACAGGATGAAAATATGATCAACTTTGCCATTTGTAAAAGTAATCGGCACAGAAGTCACAAGCCTACGAGTAGAATCCACAAGCAATATGACCAGAATGGCTCCAGTCGAGTCTACAATTGTGGTGGCATTATTGGTGTAGGACGCAGCGGTAGCGGTGATGAAAGCCATAGATCTAGTTCATCCAAACATCACAATGGCGAGTCTAGAACGAGACCTAGACTCCCACCTGGATTCAGTAAATGCAAAACTACAGATGGTCAGATATTCTTTATGGACATCGACGGAAACAAGCACTGGTTTGATCCAACCGTTCCAAAAGAGCTGATAGCCGCCTCGTTAGACTTGAATCTGGACTTGATTGTTGGCAGATTATCATCTAATTGGGAGATCCGACATACACCAAGTGGAAAGACATACTATGTTGATCATGTTAAGAAGTCTACACAATTCACAGATCCTCGTTTGGTTGCCTACAAGGATGAGCTTATGAAGTATCTGCTTAGAACCAATTATGCAAGTCTGAAATCTAACAAAACCGACCAATCTGCGATAGTTCTGAGTCCTAGACATCGATCTCAAGCGACATCAAATCATCATGCGTCGTCTACAAATCATCACGATAATTTCCAAGGAGAATCTTGTCCAAATTATACAAAACGCGGACATGATTCTGCACATGGTTCCAGAAGTCAACCTGTTGCCGAGCCTGGTAGTAGCTCTCAGTTACAACAAGTAATTCACAAAAACACATCCACAAATCCAACAACTTTGTTAAGCGCCAGACAGCAAAATATAAACCTGATGCGCGGAAGTTTGCATAATCTAAGCACTGCAACCCAAGCGATCGATATCAGTGATGTAACGGGTGGAACGTTGAACCGGAACTCCATTGCTCAACTGAAACATTATCGTCAGGGGCAGCAACTCATGAGGCAAAACGCTATACCTGAGAGTGCCACCTTGAATCCAAGTCGAACTGGAAATTCATCAGGCATTCAGCAGAATCATCATTATGAACAGATCTCACAAACCTTGCCTAGAAATTCGGGCAGTGTAGCCAATTTGACAACTAACAGCAACAACAAAACAAGCAACGGCCATAACAATGATAACTCGGCAACCGCTAACTTGGTCCTTAACACTTCTGGTATATCTCGTGCTCAGAATGATACTAGTATGGACCAAAGGCACAATCACCAAGAAAATTCTTTTTGCCATCAGCATCAATCTAGAAACAACAAGGTATTGTGTGACAAGATCTCGATTCTGCGTCAAGAACTGATCAAGCAACAAGTCTTGACTCATCCATGTCGAATCGATATCAAACGCAAGCAGCTATTTGATGATTCATTCCGTGTTTTATCCCAAATGACTTCTCGTGATCTCAAGAAGCGATTGCTTGTCAAGTTCAGAGGCGAGGAGGGTTTGGACTATGGTGGTGTGGCTAGAGAATGGTTCTATCTGTTATCTAGAAAAATGTTGAATCCAATGTGCGGCTTATTTCAGTATACCAGTGATGATATTTACAACTTACAAATCAACCCAGACTCGAGCATAGTATACCGCGAGCACCTTCAATATTTCAGATTTTGTGGCCGTATCCTCGGAATGGCTGCTTTTCACGGCCATTTCATCGAGGGACATTTCACAAAACCATTCTACAAGATGCTATTGGGAAGACCAATCAAATTGGAAGATATCGAGAATGTAGATCCCGAGTTACACCGAAGTTTGTGTTGGATTCTTGAGAATGATATAACAAATGTTATAGATACAACATTTTTAGTCCAACATAATACTTTAGGTCAGTTGCAAGAGTATGAGCTGAAAGACAATGGTAGAAATATTTCAGTGACTGAGGAGAACAAGCATGAGTACGTTAACTTGTATGTCAACTACAGGTGCCGCCGTGGAATCGAGTACCAAACGGAAGCTCTGCAACGTGGATTCAATGAGCTCATTTCTCCGTCTCTGGTTGAAAACTTCAACGAGCATGAACTGGAACTACTGATTGGCGGCCTCTCAAGGATTGATATTGAAGATTGGAGATTGCATACCAAACTGAAGAATTGCACCGTTGAAAGTCCACTCGTCAGGTGGTTTTGGGACCTGGTGAAATCATACAACGAAGACCGCCGGGCTAGACTACTTCAATTTGTCACTGGCTCATCTCGTGTGCCAATCCAAGGATTTAAAGCTCTACAAGGTGTCAACTCTGAGTCTAGATTGTTTACTATTCACTTGATTAAGAATGCATGCACTGACAACCTCCCTAAATCACACACTTGTTTTAACCGCATCGACTTGCCACCGTATGAAAGCTATGAAAAGCTTCGTGACAAACTCACCCAGGCCATCGAGGAAACTATGGGTTTCGCGATGCAGTAGCATAATCATATAAATTACATGACAATGAAATTATCACTATCCTGCCATTATAGTAACAACACAAGAAGTATTTGCACGATCTCAATCGATAGTATAGGTATAAACAGTAATTAACTCTACCATAGAGAAGATAGAACAAGTGCGAGATTGAGAGCTTTGTATAATCCATGCTCCTTAGTCATGAAGTCCCATGACCAAGGCCATGTAATCACTATTCAATCCTCTATCGCCCAGCTCGCTAAGCGTCCTTTTTGCCACGCCATCGACGGATGCCGAAAAACTTGGCATCAGTCTCTTAATTTTTCGATAACTCGCGCGTCTGGATTGAAGTTTTGCTCGGTGGATGAGTGAAGCTGTGACAGGATCGGCCTCCGGAAAATCCGTCTCCACGCGGGCGAGCGCATTAGTCGGGAAGAGTGAGTGCATCGATAGGCAGACACTAACATGTCTCGCGCAGGCGACATGATGATTTTCCACGAACTTGATCTACTACTTATTCATATTTGCCGCGTGCAACTGGTTTATTTCTTCGCGACTGCTTTTTCTGTGAAAGGGAACCCAAATAGTATATGAATCGCGACTTTGTGATGGCCCGCTGCAACTTTCTACTAAGATTTAGGACTTTAGCGGTCGCTATCTTGACGACTTAGTACTTGGCTGCTGCATAAAGTCTAAGCGCGACTTTGATCTGATGGTACAAGCTAACTAAATGTGAACGGAAGACAGGGAATAGTTGTGTGCGCTGAAGCGTTGGAATTGGCTAGAGCGGGTTGCTCTTTCGCTCTAACAAGTACATTCAAAGGGAGCTATCTCTCTGTCTCTCTTGGAATTCAGCCACTCAACGAAGTGGTTAATTTATACACTTGCGACTCTAGTCGATTTAATTATCTACGCTTCCTAGAAAGCGAACATCCAGAAACTTGCTCGCCACAAACAAACAATTGGAAGCGCAGCGTTCGAGTTGCGACCATAGTCGGGTTGAGACAGGAGACGCCACGTCCACTTCACATTCACAAAAATCTCAAGTCATCCCACTGTTCCATCCAAGATGACCGCAAGTTATGAGCCTCAAGCGGAAGTGTGCAATCAGAGTGAGCTGAGCCAAGAAGTAGTATCTCATCAGCGTGATATCAAGCAGCGAGCTCGCCAACTGGCCGAATTTTACACAGGAAAGAGCGTACTAATCACAGGAGCCACTGGCTTTATCGGCAAAGTATGTCTTGTCAAGCTGCTCACCTCTTTAGGTAACGTACGAAGTGTTTACGTGCTCATGAGATCTAAAAAAGGTTTGAGTCCGCAACAGAGATTCAACAGGTTGCTCGCAGAAGAGCCCTTTTGTTCGTTGCGCGATGCTACCGGGAATAAACCCGACTGGTCGAAGGTGCGAGCAGTTGACGGCAATATGGGTAAGGAGAACTTAGGCTTCTCGCCGGCTGAGCTAGAAGAGGTGCAACGTGAAGTGGAGGTCGTAATCAACTTGGCCGCTTCGGTACAATTCGACGCACCCCTCAAGCAAAACTTACAAGACAACTACTTGGGTACCCGTAATCTGCTCGAAATGTCTTGCAAGTTTCATCGACTCGTCAGCTTTGTCCACGTGTCCACCTTCTACTCAAACTCACACCTATCCCATATCGAGGAGAAAATCGAGCCTCTCAAGAGAAATCACGAACAATTGGCCAAGCTGATCACCTTATTACCAGAGGAGATGTGCGCCAACGCCACACCAGACTTCATGGAGAGCCGGCCGAATTCATACGTGCTAACCAAGGCCATGGCGGAAAACCTTGTTAAGTCCTATGAGAATCGTCTTCCTATTGCGATTGTACGACCATCCATCGTGGTGCCCTCAAATCGTGATCCTCAACCCGGGTGGGTGGACAACGTGAATGGACCAATGGGTTTGGGCATGTTGGCCTCGATCGGGATCTTGCGCAACATTGACTGGAACTACTGGGGAGTTGCCGATATGATTCCAGTGGATATGGTGGCCAACTCTATCTTGGCGGTGGCCGAAAGAACGCCCCGTTTGGCGCAAAAAGAGTTAGTTGTTTATAATTGCTCGAGTTCCTCGCTGAATTCGGTGACTTGGGGCGGGATGTTTGAGGTATTGCGCGCCGAAAGTCTGAAGGCACCACCATACAAAATGATTAGAATACCGATTTCGGTGCCAAAGCACAAGCGGGCCGACAAGCTAGGATTTGCGTTCACCAAACTATCTGAGCTTCTATTCGCTTACATAATTGATACCTTATTAACACTCTGTGGCCAAAAGCGACTCCTCGTCCGGCTCACGGCCAAACTACATCACGGCTACGAGATCCTGCGTCCATTCACCACCACCGAATACACTTGTGCAAACAAAAACTTGGAGGCCGCCTTCCAAGAACTACGCCCCGAGGACCGAGATGACTTTGACTTCGATGTAGCCAAAATTAATTGGGAATCCTTCTTCAAGCTTGCATATCATGGATCGCGCGTTCGCTTACTCAAGGAGGATATTAACAACTTGCCCGCTGCACGCCGCAAAATGTTCATGCTAATGGTATTCGAGAATCTCGTCCACATCCTCACGCTTGCTTTCTTCGGCTGGACCTGCTACAAGTTGTATAGTTTTGCCTCGTTCCCGACTGGTGAGCTATAATTAGCCAATCCTCGCATAGAGGGGCGTGCAGTCTTGCGCGCACCTGCAATGTGATTGCGGTAATGAATGGGATAACCGTGTAATGAGGAGCGCTCCTATCCATGTTTATCGATGCAAACTCTTGAGCCGGTATTTTAACATGGAAGATCAAGCAAACTGAATGCAATTTTGTGACCATCACTCGACTCTCTAAGGAAAAGCTCCCACCCTCCCAACTTCAATGGACTTGAGCAATTCTTTCAGATTATCCAACCACCTCGATACCTGACAATCGAATCCATAGGTCATCGTCACTGACGTTCTACGTCGCGGCAACGTAACCCTCACAATCATCGGACTCAGTCGAAGCGATCAAAAGTAGTTGTGAAACCAAGACTGGGCAATTATTACAAGTACACTAAGTGCTAAAGTTTTCGACGGAAGACTCGTAACAAGTCGCGGGGCTGGGACCTCGTTTGCCTTAGGGCTCAAGTTGTTGGAGTTTCTAGTCGACGAGATAACCTCCGACGAGATCCAAGCGGCCATGTTGATCAAGTAGACTTCAGAAATCCAAACTCAGTCAATAAACTCGAACATTCAATGCCTCATTATCTGGATTCCGGTGTAAGGTCGAGCAACAGGTCCTGACTAATTCATGTCGATGCCAAACGCGGACAGAAGATGAAACTACTACCATCCTGCCATTCTTTTGACAATACAATAAGTAATTGCACGATCTCAGTTGATAGTATAGGTGTAAACAGTAACCGAATTGATCTCAAGATCTTACAGGATTAGCGTAAATAAATTGAAGCCAACATAGAAAAGATTGAACACGTTATAAGAGATTGAGAGTCCTATGCTTATGGTTAACGAGATATGGATGTAAGTCGATTTAATTTCTTAATGATCATATCTTGATTGATTTGTGTTTCGAGCTAAGCTTCTTCAACTTAGCTACATAGAAACCGTCAGTATTGTGCGTGTGAGGATAAAACCTCTTGGTCAATCTCATTGTCGGGTGGAACCTATGAGCTATGAAGTTCTTGAATCCGGCACGACCGAATTCCAAGTCTGTCTCTAAGATCTGAATGTCACGGCGCTTCATTCCATAATCGATGACGCATTCATTTTCATCGACTAAAATGGAACAGGTGGAATATACAATTTCCCCGCCAACCTTGCAACAATCTATGGCAGCTAGGAGGAGCTCTTTCTGAATATGCGTACATCTCTTGACATCCTTCTCGTCCTTGCTTGTCTTGACTGATGGATCCTTGATTGCCACACCCGTTCCAGTGCATGGAGCATCCAATAGAACTTTGTCGAATCCTGTCATTACCTTGGGAAAGGTTCGGCCATCCTTGCATGAGATCACAGTATTTATCACTCCCAACCGATGACAATTGGCTGATATTGCCCTGCACCTGTCTTTACTAATATCATTTGCAAATATAACGCCAGTATTCTTCATAAGCTGAGCCATGTGAGTGGTCTTACCTCCTGGTGCCGCTGATAGATCTAGGATTCTCTCATTGGGCTTTGGCTTGAGGGCCATTACAGGCAAGAATGAACCAGCACCTTGAAGTAAATAGTGGCCGCCAAGGTAAGTTGCAGTGGCACCTATTGGAACTGGTGAGTCGTAGACGATTAATCCTTCCTTAGACCATTCTATTGGATCCACGTTGATACCTAGGTTGATCAGATCCTGAGCTAAATTCTTACGCCTTGTCTTCAAGGTATTTGTTCTGATTGTGAGCGGGCGCTCTGACTCACTAGCTTCTAGGTACTTCTTGAGCTCTTCCATGGAGAATATTTTCATCAACAAACCCATCATGTAGCTGTTGTAGTCGTATTTCCAGCATAGCTCTTGTTTGATTTGGTTTTGTTTTGATTTTGCATCGCCCTCGCCTTCCTCGGGTGCATCACCACCTTCCATTTCCTCGTTCAAGTCTTCGCCTTCTTGCTCGTCATCCATCTCCTCGCCTGAATCGGACTCAATCTCTTCGTCTTCATTCTCCTCCTGCTCCTCGTGCGAATCTTCCTCGAGCTCCTCGAGAGCATCCTCCCTTTCGTCGGAGGACACCTCTACGTCAGCTTTCTTTGATTTCTTAGGCATTCTCATTTGATAATAATTTTCAAGGTTCTATCGATGAAGTTTACAAATCTAGATGGAAATTAAAGGGCAACAAATTTCGTCGCGCGTGCTGCATCAGCGGGTCTCCCGAAAGTGTACCCAAAAACACATGCTCGTGCTTGGAATTCTGCGCATGTGCATGCATTTGAACCGCTGGCGCGCGTCGCGCGCATTCAGAAGATGGCCAAATTTTGTCGCAATAAACAAGCAGTCATAGTGGCGGCGGCGGCGAGAAAGTTTTTGTTGTTTGTTCGCTGGGGCGAACTTGCGAACAACTCACCACCAAAACCAATTGCAAACTCGATGCATTGTGCAGCAGTGGCTACAGCCGCAGCACTGTGTCCTCACAGGGACCCTAAAAGAAACACCGCAGTCCACATACATCGTCAAGGCTGACAACCAGAAAATACAAAGTTCACCCACTCTCTTGGTGGAGTTATTCGCACCAAGATAGACTATTACTATATTTGAACCAAGAAACACAGTTGTGGACAAGACACCGTGGCACCCCTTTCCAGAAGATGGAATCTAAGAAGTGGAATATAAAACCAGTAAAGATCAAGACACTCGAGGGTGAATTCAACATCAACATGTGGGTACCAAGTGCCCAATCAAACGATGGTTCCTTTGTTTGCCCTTACCAGGGTTGTAACAAAGTTTTTCGAGATAATAGCTCGATGAGGAAGCATCTCCACACGCACGGGCCTAGGGCTCACGCCTGCATGGAGTGTGGCAAGTCCTTTGTGGAGTCAAGCAAATTGAAACGCCATCAATTGGTTCACACTGGCGAGAAACCTTATGTTTGCACTTTTGAAGGTTGCGGCAAGCGATTCTCGCTAGACTTTAATCTGAAAACCCACGTCAGAATTCACACTGGTGATCGGCCTTACGTTTGTCCATTTTATGGTTGCACCAAGAAGTTTGCTCAATCAACTAATTTGAAATCACATATATCAACTCATGCTAAGACCAAAGTTTGAGCTCAGGCCGGAACCTAATCCAGCTTCCCGATAGAAGCAAAAACTCCCATGTTAGATTAGATTATACAAGACAAACTTGAGAAGAGTTCGCAAAACTTGCCAGACTATGAGAAAGAGAAACGCGCAAACACCTAACAATACAAAATTCCGAAATCACTATGGGGAAGATCTGCAGTGATGAGCTCAGTCCGTCCATTGAATGGCGCGCATAAGAGAATGGGAGATGTGAGTAACAAAATGAGTTCTCATAACTGTAATATTGAACAAAAATAACATCAATTATGATTATTATAATAATAAAGCCTACAAATGGTATTATTTAATCCCCCAATAAAAGCAAACAATCACAAATTTTTACCAATTTTCTGACAACCATGAGCAGTTTATCAAACATAAATAGCGACAACAGCATCTTAGACCAAGATAACCGAGCCAAGGCCGAGAGGTTGGCTATCAAGTTGGCACGGCTAAAAAATGTGGCTGTTGATATTGAGGAGGAGTCCAGAGATCATATTCCTATGTTAGACAATGTTGACAATAGCTACGAACGGACCCTGAACGCCCTGAGGGCCGGCAACAATCGAGTTTTAGGCCTCTTGCGCGCAAATCGAAGATCAAGGCATTTATTTTGTTATGTTGTTTTACTCGTCTTAATACTCATGATCGTAATCTACCTATGGTCAGGCACCAAATCGAGTGTAGACTGAGTGGGCAAGAAATACGGCTGATTCCTCCTCGGACTAGCAAGCAACAGAAAGATAATTCCACAGATGATCCTAAATTTGATGAATTAAGTTATTTTATTACATAAAACAATAATCACATAAGGTAAATAAACACATTCTATGGATCGCAAATATCAAACAAACTAACCCTTCCATGTCTTCATTTGCACCAAAATAGATCCGAGAACCTCCTTCGCCTCCTTCGTCTGACCAAAATAATCGGCAAGCTCACCTTTCGGGTTGACCAGATATGAAATGATTGTATGATCTACGATGTAGTCGTTGTCTTTGTCCCTTGGACCCGCACTGTAATATACCCTATATGCTCTCGTTGCTTTGTCAACCTGTTCTTTTGTGCCAGTCAATCCGATAAATTTGTCCGAGAACTCACTGAGATACTTTTTGATTAGCTGTGGAGTGTCTCGCTCCGGATCAACAGTTATAAATAGGGGTACTATCTCCATTTTCATCTTGGCCAGTTCATCAGTTACATAAGCTAATTTTTCCAGCTCCTCTGGACAAACGTCGGGGCAGTGTGTAAAACCGAAATAGATGAGCTGCCACTTGCCCGAGAACTCTTCCGACTTTCTGAGTTTTCCGTCGGCGTCAACGAGTTCCCATGATCCCCCTATTGCAGCCTTTCCATATGTCCTAGTCTTTTCACGTTCTATCTTCTCGTGTCTAAGATTCTTAAGATACACGAAGTAACCGGTAAGGCCGACTAATATTGATCCACCCATCAGTAATGATTTCCATGTTATAGGACCACCCTCTGCGCCTCTTTCCACATTCGCCTTAGACAACTTTGGAGGTTCTTTCGCTTTTGGTGGCTCTGTTTTAATTTCTTTTGAACCCTCGGCTCTTCGTATGCTAGTTAAAGCTAAATGTCTGTAACCCAATCTAACAACATTGGGTCGAATGACCCTAGTAAATATAAAAGACATGTTTAGATGTTGGATGAATAGAATGTATTAGATATTTTTCGTTTGTTTTGAAAATCCCAGCATAGACAAAATCCTACGCAAAAGCGGTTTAACGCGAGCGCATGCAGCACGTGTATGATTGCGATGTCAAGTTTGCGAAATTTCTCGAACTAAATATTATGACACTGCCGTAATCACTAATGGACTGTTGCAAAGAAAAAACAATGATGTACAGTGATCTTTAATGAGTTGTGATAGTTGATTAGCGAGACCTCATATCATTTTGTATCGGATTTGAATTCCGCTTTCAATTCAACCTACTCAAGGAGTCTCACTTGGTGAACTCCTCCTTGTTTTTCTTCTTCTTCTTTGTCTTCATTGCAGATGGAGAAGATGAGGACGAGTGGGATTGACTCCCACTGCTTCGAGAGTTCTCGTTAACTACACCATTGGTCAAAGCGAGACGATGATTACGAGATGGCCTCGAGTACTGATCGTAGTCAATTCGATTGCGTGAGTTTGCTGTGATATTTTGTGCTGGTTGTAAGATGATACGAAGACAATTATGATGATAGTGATGATGTTGAGGGCGAGAGAGGATGTTCCGTTCTTATTCTGTTCTGTCTCTTATCGCAATCTTCATTCGCTCGAACCACAACAAGGATGTTGGTTTTCGTCTATTTTTCTCCCTTCCAGTTCTTCTCCTACAACTTGGCTTGTCTCATTGATATCCAACTTGGTCTATTAGCTTTTTACTCTCTCTCTCTCCCCCCTCCTTTTACCTGTCCTTTATCAGCCATTTGAATGACAAAGTATGTTTGAATATGTTTGTCCAATTTTGACGCTTTGACAGTATAATTTTCCCCTAAGTGCAATGCGGAAACGAAGCACACGGTGTCCAGTAATTACGCTGCCATCGAGCTTACTGCTCACTTCCTGTTTCACCGACGATCGCTAGGGTCACGCAACTAGAATCATCCACAAACTAACATCGCCAGCCTCTTTGCAACTCAATCATCCGCATCGAACGGCAAAAATCTCAGACTCCACCTGACCCTTTGCTAGTTGCAATTAGTCAGCGTGTGTTTGTATGTCTGTATGCTCATTGTTCAGCTCTGATCCCGTTTCGATGCTCGCAACAAAGTCAACATTTATCCACCTGTTCCTATGACCACTTGGTGGCCATACCACTCTCTTCCTCTTCTCTCATTGCCCTCTAGTCGCAAATTTGATGACATCAGAAATTTAAGTTTAGCCAAATTTTGTCTTAAATAACTGAAAGAGTAGTGGTCAAGATATTGATGAAGACGAGAAGATCGGATAACAAGTAACAAGCGAGAAATAATTACAAGAAAACAAATCAATGAAGACAAATGGCGCCAGAAGGGCGCTTGTGGTTGCGGACGCCTTCAATCTCTTGGTTGCCATCTACCTGATTGTCATAGCCATTGTTTCGCTGGTTAAATTGAGATGGTACCATCAGCTAACGATAGCTATAAAAACGCAACATGTCATCACCTCGGCCACCTCCTATTTTGCCTTCTTTATCTTGATCTTTGCCGGCGTTATTTTAGTGGTCATATTTGTAATTAGCACGATAAGGTTGAATTCGATTCGCATTCACTTAAGCCCATCGAATGGAGGCGATGGTGGCCATCAGATGGAGAGCGAAACAGATGGTATCTATGGGCAGAAGCAATCATTGGGCGTCAATCAGGTAGCGCCAATCAGTGTTAGCTCAATCAATAATCGCCAAGTTGATGGTCAAGAAGCGTCTACTTCTGTGCAAGGGCGACTAGCTCATATGAAACATTTTGAAAAGACTAGTGGCGATAGAAGGCAATTCAATGTTGGTCGCTTTAGTCCATCGATAATGCGAGACTCAACTGTTACAACTCAATCCACAAACCGAACCGCTATTTGCTGTTCAATTTTGGTGCACCTACTAGCTGGAGTTAGTTTGATTATAGTCCTGGTTTTTTGGCTGTTGAATACCGGCGAGTTAGTTAGGGATTCCATTTCAACTCAATTAGAATATGCCTTTAAACGATATCAATTCTCCAATAGAAGTAATCATTATTCGATTGCTATTGATGCAATACAAGATAATAATCATTGTTGCGGAGTGCTCGATTACTCCGACTTCCCCCACCAACGAGTCTCCGGTCTATCAAGTGGCCTCTATCCAGGGTCTTGTTGTGGAAAGAGCACCTTTGCAGTGAATGCTCGTGTTCTTTGTACGCCGGAGGAAATATTCAGGGCCAAACAAACGAATGGTTGCACGACTGTCTTGTCAAATTATTACGACTTGGTGTCTTTATTAGTGGTACCTGTGGCTCTGGTGAGCTTGTTTGTCAATTTTACAGTCGTCGGGCTTATCGCGATCTCAAAGGGGCACGCGGGAACGTTGGATTTCGAGATCTTCAGCCACCAACGAACAGCCCAAATGGCTGCTGCTGCTTCCGACACCAACACCAAGACCGCCACCTTTTCTTCCTCACCGAGTCTTTTGAATCGAAATAATGTCGATTTAGAGATTAGAAATATGGGATAAACACACCGGTTGTTATGTCAGTTGTTTCACCACTACCGCCAACAGCAACCATTTCTAGAATATCAGGGGCAGGTAACAGTGTATCGCAACAAAAAGCGGTCGAGCATCCGGCAGAAACGTCCACCACCAGTTGATACACAAGCACTAACAAGAGGATAGAAGCAATGGAAAGGGAGGCGACAAATTGCAAATCGACACTAACACCCAACCAGAATTCACCACACGGATTAGCTTCATTTGTCACAAACTAAAACTACACTTTATACCACCATAAGCAATATACTTATGAGAATAAGCTTCTGATTGTTATTTTATTCAGTCCAATTCATTGCATTTGTTTGTGCCCTTTTGTGTGTCTCACAGTATTTATAAATAATAATAGTTGTAACCACTACAATTGAATCTACAGTAGAGATAATAATAAATACAAGTAATTCAATGTACGCTAGGCCAGTTCACCAGTTACATAAGCTAATCTTTCCACTTAGGAGCTCATGCAGCACGTGTATGATTGCGATGTTAAGTTTGCGAAATTTCTCGAACTAAATATTATGACACTGCCGTAATCACTAATGGACTGTTGCAAAGAAAAAACAATGATGTACAGTGATCTTTAATGAGTTGTGATAGTTGATTAGCGAGACCTCATATCATTTTGTATCGGATTTGAATTCCGCTTTCAATTCAACCTACTCAAGGAGTCTCACTTGGTGAACTCCTCCTTGTTTTTCTTCTTCTTCTTTGTCTTCATTGCAGATGGAGAAGATGAGGACGAGTGGGATTGACTCCCACTGCTTCGAGAGTTCTCGTTAACTACACCATTGGTCAAAGCGAGACGATGATTACGAGATGGCCTCGAGTACTGATCGTAGCCAAGTCGATTGCGTGAGTTTGCTGTGATATTCTGCGCTTGTTGTGTCCAATTTTGTTCGAATGTTTCTGCTTCATCTTCGTCAAGATTCACCAGGTCCTCAGCTTGTTCCTCCTCACCTGTGTAAGTGTTTTTCGTCTTCTTCTTAATATGTGCCTTATCATACAAATGATGTCCAATTGCCAATTCTTGACGACCAGAGCGCGAGTCTCTGAGAGCTGATTTGGTTTCCTTGACTCCATTCGGTCCCTGTTTGACTTCATTGGATTGCTGAAACACTTGAGGTCTGCCATGCTCATCGGTGGTGTAGCTTGTGACGCTCGATGAGCAATAGCTGAAATTGTTTCCATTACCATTGTTGGTCATAGCTTGTTGCATGCCCTGGAAGGGGTTCATCATCATCATGGACATGGGCGACATGAATGAGCCGTGAGGCATCATCGGCATGAAGGGATCGTGCATTTGATCGACGCCAGGTCTCATTGTTTGTCCCCGACCAAAGTCATCGAAAAGATTTCCCATTCCCATCCCAAATGGCATACCCATGCCTTGCATCATGTTCCTCATCAATCGATCTGGATCCATTTTGTTAGTTCGTGATGATTAAGGCTACCAATTACTAGTTGCTCAATTCAATGTCTCAGAGTGCGGGCGAATGCTCACTGCTAGTTTCGTGTTACAATCTAATTTGCTTGTATCCAATGACCTAGATGTTGTCCTCGACGCTTCACTGTTACAACTTTCTGTATGCTAGAGTCTATATGCTGGTTTCTGAGAATATGGTATGAAGTTATCCTCGGGTTCTTGGTTGAACTTATGAGTTGAGATAAATATGTTATTCTTGAGAGAAAGTATTGTTTGATTGATTGACCAAGTGTAAGTTCAATCGGGAATGCGTAGCGTTGTGTGAATCTCAGGACAGCGCACAGCTGATTTCTAGAACTTTTCCCACACAAAACACACACTGAGTTGCATGCACCTTTTCTCCGAATGGTGCGCACCGCAATCAACTGATGCAAACCTCAGCTTTGAATCTTTTGGCTGCCCCATTTCGCCAAGCGCCAAGGCGCATGCGCCTTAGCGAAGCGAATTCGCATCACACTGGCTAGCAGTGTCCATGGCGAGTAACAGCCCGTGGCGCACACAAAAGTTCCAAAGCCCATCTCTTTTTGACGTTCCCCTCGGTAAGCTTCTTTGTGACACTCAGCACAGGAAATGGGCGAGTCCCCATTGCAAACCGCCCGGGTGTACCGAATAACCATGCATCACGCAGGAGGGGGCTCTTATCCAGGTTATTTTACGGTCCGTTTCAAGGCAAGCACAATTGAATGCTGTTTGTGTGAGTGTCTGTCGTTGGTATTGTTGCTGTTGTTGATGCTGGCCCCTCTTTTTCTCCCGCTCTGGCCCACTGCTGTGTGTTAAAGGCGGCGGCCGGCGTCGACTGGACTGGCGCTGGCAATTGCACTGGCCGCAGCTTCTCCTGACTGACGCGGCGAGAGACAACCGCTGCGTTTTGTGTTGCGCTGGCCGAGCGGCTCGCATTGCAGGATGCGGCCGGGTCGGCGGTGGCCATCTCGCGTTGCCATTGGATTCCGTGCTGAGTTTTGTGTGAGCGGCGGCAGTCGCCAAACGAATGCAAAGGAATCACAACTCGCAGAATCGAATGACTGCACTCGAGTCTCTTGTGTGGCTGGTTGAGATTGAAAGCGCAGATACCACTGTGCTGAAGAGAAGTCTAACTTTTTGGGCCAGCCTAGAGTCCAATGCTCAAGCGCAAGCAGCCTGCCTCGAGAGTTTTGCGGCAACGGCTAGCTGCTTTGGATGCAAGTTGCAAGGCAACGGAAAGCATACAGTCACACACAGAATACAGTGCGCGAGCTCGAGCCAATGGTTAGTCAGTCAGTTACTTAGCGTTTGCCTCTCTTGCTCTTTTTCCCTGTCCATCGTTGTTGCCGACCGCTCGTCTCGGCCAACAAATAGCAGAATTCCCAACAGAACTTCCCAGTTTGTGTGAGTGGTGGTGGTGATGAGCAACGCAAATTCTAACGTTACTTACAGTGAAGCTTATCATCATCGTGGATACTGATGGAGATGCCGCTAGCCAGAGTTGACGCTGTTGGGGGATTTTGATGAGTTTGCGAAGTTCACTGGAAGTAGCAGTGGTGCTGGCCATTAGTCATCGCGCTTCATAGTTTTGTATTATTATTATTATCATCATCATTCTTTGCAAGCACAACAATTATCCATTGCAACTACATAGCAGCAACAACAACAACTACTGCTACATTTACAGTATTGCACCACTACTATTATATCATCACAAATCCCAATTAGCACGCCCACTTTTTGTAACTCGATGGCAAGCGAGTTGAGAGATCATCAGTAGCTACCAAACATCTAACTGGGCGACAGCAAAAGTTCGCACCAATTTTATGGAAACAAACAAATAGAAACTTAAGCCATTACTACTTGTTTGTCTCCTCATTATTGCACATCAAAACAATAACATTCATCTACAACAAATATTATCTTCATCATCGTTGGCAACAATTGCAGTAAGAGCACACCAATAAAACTATACGAAAGGCTTACCAACTCAAACTCGATTGGTTATGTATGATGATGAAAATTATGATGATCTAGTGGGCAAAGTATCATAATTAGACAACAAGACAAAGCGATTCAAGGCAAGATTTTGTCCCACTTAGCAACTCTTTCGACTACTAACTCTAACTATTCGATTTCGCAACTTTTATTATAACCTCAATCCTGCCATCATAAAGCTTATCTAGCGCGATACTCTAAATCATATTAGATGCAATTGAGTCTCCTAACTTGACAGAGGATTTGAACATCATCATTATAATTCACATATAGCACAAAAAGAGGGAAAGATATTATTTTCATCATCTTAAAGAGAAAATTATTATCATTCAGACAGAGAAATCAATATATTTATTAAACAAAAATCACAGCCAATATTATGAGCACATTAAACTTAACTAAGAGCAACTGAAAACTGCAACAACAATCATCAAGATGACGACCGACGACGAGATAATCGAGGCTCGGTTATCGAGTGTCGTCAATGCGACACAAACTTCCAGGACGACAAAGATCGATTGGCGTCCGCAAGTTAAAGTAAAACATAAACGACATCGTACATCAGATGAATCCATCGATGGACACCATAACCACCAACTATATCAATTGACCAGCACTACCATTACCAATATGAAGAGAAGAGCAAGTTTTCACATCAACAACAATAACAATAGCAAGTTTTTGATCCATTACATATTCCTAACCTTATGCACTTTCGCAACAATATTATCCATATTCAACGATGCTCCCTACCAATTGGGTAGACATCCAACACTTGCACAGGCTCAAATCACCTCAGGTAGCCCATATTTTGTAAATCAACCTACTCCATTGCAAACCATTGTGCCCGTCAAGGCTAGTCCAGGTACAGTTGTCTACAAGCTACAAGCAAGAACTGACACCTCAAGCGGCCATAGCAATATTAGGTACCAACTGTCGCTAGATCGATCAGGTGGTCGTTTCGAGGTCGATGAGAGATCTGGTGAAGTTAGAACAAGAGGAATAGATGCATTCACACCGGGCAAAGAGTATACTATATACGTTCGAGCTGTCGATCAAAGTCGGCAACTTTTGGACAACAAGTATCCTATGTCAATTGAGACGAAGCTATCTATTATGGCCGGACGCCGACCGCCACAATTTTACATGGAAAAGTATTCCATCAGCGTGAAGGAAAACACGGAGAAGAATACCGAAGTACTCAGCATTAAGGCAAAATCTTTCTCGGATCGTGAGATACGTTACACTCTGCAAACTATTGGCAGAGGTACCGGAACTTTCATTATCGACTCGAATACAGGAAAGATAAAGCTAGTCAAAGATCTCGATTACGAGGACGAGAATCGTCAAACTCGCTTATACACACTTAGGGTTAATGCATCAGAAGATTCAGGTGGTTTTGCCTCGTCTACTGATGTTACGATTGCAGTAACCGATGTCAACGATCATGCTCCTAGATTTGAACTGCCAGATTATCAAGTTTACAATGTATTAGAAGACGTTAAGATTGGAACAAAGATTATGACAGTAACTGCGACGGACGGCGATTCGGGTCGTAATGCTGAAATTGAATACTCAATTGATCGAAATGAATTTACAATTGACTCTAGAGGAAACATCATAACCAGTCGCCGGCTGGACGCTGATGTAAACAACACTTATGTCTTGACAGTCAAAGCTACAGATCGAGGCAACCCTCCGCTCAGTGGGACGGCTGTGGTTCGTATATATACCGAGAACACCAATGACGAAGCGCCCAAGTTTAGTCAAGATGTCTACACACCAAATGTTGACGAAAATGCTGGACCCAGGACACTTGTTACCACAGTCGTGGCTAGCGACAAGGATGGCGACAATGTAATCTTTGGTTTTGGACCTGGCACAAAGAACTCCCTTTTTCAAATCGACGAGCGCACAGGTGTCATCCGGCTTTCGAATAATGCAATCAAACTGGACCGAGACAAGTACGAGCTAAATGTTACTGCCAAGGATGATGGAAAATGTTGCGAAGGCAAGGGAAACAACATTGTACACACTAGCACTGCACTAGTGGTTGTTTTCATCACTGACGTCAATGACCAGAAACCAACTTTTGAGAATTGCGCCGACTATAACCCAACTATTCGCGAGGGCCTTCCATTCATGACACCTGTTACTATAGTCAAAGCAACGGACGGGGACAAAGGTCACAATGGACAAGTTCGTTACTCAATCGTACAGCAACATCACCAAAAGGGTTCCAAGTTTGTCATCGACGAGTCGACAGGTGAGATTAAGTCCAACAAGGTTTTCGATCGCGAGGGAGAGGATGGAAGATTTGTCAGTGTTACCGTAAAGGCAGTTGATCGCGGAGTTCCGCCTCTTGAAGGTGTTTGCTCCTTCAAGGTTGAGATCACGGATGCCAACGACAACCCGCCTCTATTCGATAGACAAGAGTACCATGAAAATGTGCGCCAAGACATGCCAGTTGGAGCGCACATCTTGAGGGTCTCCGCCTCAGATGAGGATGTTGAGCTTAACGGTGCAATTGGTTACTATCTGGCGCCTAGTGGTCGTCGAGACGATTTGGATTATTTCTCAATTAGTCAAGAGACCGGATGGATTTCGCTAAGGCGAGCTTTAGATAGAGATTCATACGCAATGCGCGCCATTGCTCGTGATCAATCTCCACCTTACCACAATGCCACCGTCGAGGTTGTCCTTGATATCGTCGATCGTGCCAACAGTCCACCACAATGGGATCAATCTGTCTATACAGTTCGTGTGCCCGAAAATGTTAGAATAGGCTCGAGGCTAGTATCAATTAAGGCTAGTTCGGGCATCAAGGATAATCCAACTGTCTTCTATACCATCATCAGAGGTAGCACCGAACAAACGAACAAGTTGAACACCTTCTACTACTCGACACGAGTCGAGGGTTCGTCTACTTTTGCTGATATATTTTTGAATTATAACTTGGATTACGAACATATTATAGCTTATAATCTAACAGTTCGTGCTGAGAACGATGGTAACCAACAATTGGCTTCGGAGTGTTCCGTTAACATTGAGATTGATGATGTCAATGATGAAATCCCGCTTTTCGACGAAGGCGAACAGCAAACTGTCCTGGAATCTATGCCGCCCGGTACTAGAGTTACTAAAGTTCATGCCACCGATAAGGATGGAACTTCGCCAAATAATCAAGTTTACTACTCCATTGAGAATCAGGGAATTGAGCAAAATTTTACTATCGATAGAGACACTGGTGAGATATTCACCAAGGTTGAGTTCGATCGTGAGGAAAAGCAAAACTATGCCTTACTAATCAGAGCAACCGATGGAGCAAACTCGGATAGGCCAGGTTCAGAGGGAAAGCCAAACTCTGTTACAACCAAGATTCGTATTGGAATTGGAGACAAGAATGACAACAGTCCCTACTTCGACAGTCCAGTTTATGAGGCCGAAGTCAACGAAGACGAAGACAATGGTCATACTCTAATCACCGTAACTGCCAAGGACAAGGACGAGTCCTCGAAGTTGCGCTATGAAATAGTCAAAGGTAACATTGGAGGTGGTGCCTTTGCCGTGAATAACGAAACAGGTGCCATCTATGTTGCCGGACCACTGGACTACGAACTCAGGAAGGAGGTAAGTAATAGTTGATAACCTCACATCTGATAACAATCAACAAGGTGACCAAAGCAAACACAAAACTACTCTTAAGATTCTCTCTCAATCCTCTGAGAACTTCAAAATACTCCTACCACTACTACTACTGTCACTCAATCTCCTTTTGGGAAACTCTAACAATTCTAAACTTACAATTTCCCTCTTTGGAATATTCACAAACTAGTACAAACTTGTTCTTGTCGCTTCAGATAATCTGAATGAGAACTACACTAATGTTATCATCAGAGTCAAAGGTACTTTATCTTTTTCCTCTTCTCCTACTTGCTTCTTACTCGTTTTCTTGAGTAAAAAGTCTATTACTCTCATAGTGTCTTACAAAAATACTCACACTCTAATCTCCATATGATAGATGTCAACGACAATCCACCTATCTTCGACCGACCCACTTATCAGACGACCATAGTGGAGGGCGACGATAAGAAGCTACCCAAGAAAATCTTGCAGGTTAATATCTTGACGGATAATAATAATCACTACGATCTTTGCCATGCTACTAGTCTTACGACTCTACCTCAATGAAAAGCTATGTGTGCCTTGAATTCCATATCCTCTTTATAATCTCATATCATCTACACACCTGTTATTCCCATTACCCCGCAAATTGCCATTAATCTCACCTTACTACTTTGTGTTCGCCCAATCACCCGAACGACTTTTGTTATCAATCTTGCTTAGTTTATCTTTGTTAACCATTAACCCTTTATCCTGAAATCATCACCAAAATCGCCAATGTGTCCCACAGTACAACCTGACACTTGTTGTCTCCGACTCCCTACTCGAGAATAGTACAACTGTTCGAATTAAGATCAAGGATGTCAACGATCTACCACCTAAATTTAACAAAAACAACTACTCGGTTACCATTGAGGAAGAGATGAAAGAGCGACAAGCCATTTTACAGGTAATTTTTAGTTCCCATTCCGTCCACTTAGTTTTTCCCTTTATGTTTGTTTGCCACCCATACGCATGCACATTTCCAGTATGAGCTTCAAAACAAGCTTGAAAGGGGGTAGGGGTAAGTCTAGCTAAGGTAATCTGATGAGCAATCAAGACTAACTATGTTTCCTCTTTGGCTCAACCCTTATTTAGGTTTCCGCCACCGACGGCGATAGGGATCGACCCCAAAGGATTGTCTACTTCCTTACTGATCAAGGAACCAGCGATAAATCAGAGAAATACTTTACGATCAATCCAAATACTGGCGAGATTTACGTTGAACGCCCGTTGGATAGAGACTTGCCGCATGGTAGGCCAACATGGCGATTTACCGTCTACGCCGAGGATGAGGGAGGCCACAATGGTCTGGTAGGGTATGCCGATGTTGTGGTCAATCTCAAGGACATCAACGACAACAACCCATTCTTTCCAAACAATGTGTACATTGGCAATGTGAGCGAGCGTGGAGTTGCCAATACTGCAGTCATGACAATGCAAGCTCTCGACTATGACGATCCAAACGAGGGTAGCAATGCAAAGTTACGTTACGCAATCGAGCAGAATCAAGTCAACGAGCAAGGCGACCTCATCTTCAGAATTGACGAAGAAACTGGTGTCATTTATACTGCTGTTGGTGGTCTCGATCGCGAAACCAACCCCGAGTACACACTTAAGGTTACGGCAACTGATGGTGGCGGGAATGTTGGCCATGCTCAAGCAATAATTAGGCTCAAAGACGTCAACGACATGCCACCGGCATTTGCTCGCGGCGAGTACGTGACCGAAGTGGACGAAACTCTCGAGGGCAAAATACCGGAAACACCAATACTCATTCTCCAAGTGAACGATGCCGACTCATTGGAATCCAATCGATTCAGTTACAAGGTAATTGATGGTTACGGAGCAGACAAGTTCACCATGGTCACTAACTCGGATGGCACTGGGTCGCTTAAGATTGCCAAGCCGCTGGACTTTGAGGATCCAACTCAAAAGTATGGCTTCAATATAACTGTTCAGGTAAACGATGGTGGCGAAGTCGACGGAGTTTCACATTCGGACACGACGATGGTTCGCATTAAGATGCGCGATATCAACGATAACCCGCCAGAGTTTGAGAGATCGTCCATCGAGACTGTGATACCCGAGAACGCACCGCGCGGAACACAGCTGGCCAACTTTACCGCCCGTGATCCGGATCAGGGTGGCACATCGAGAGTCAAGTATAGTATTGATAGGTCCACCGATCGTCGTAGACAATTTGCAATCAATCCCAAGACTGGACTTGTGACAGTTCAGCGGCCACTCGATCGCGAGGAATCGCCCAGGGTTAGCATTAAGATCATTGCCACCGATGATGGAGTTCCAACAAAGTCGTCGGCTGCCACTCTAACGATAATCCTAGATGACGTCAATGACAACCCACCCAAGTTCCTGAAGGATTACGTCGTGATTGTTCCGGAAAACTCGGCGGCTAACAAGATCGCTGAGATCCTCGCGGCTGATGTCGATGATCGTAATGCCGGAAACGGTCCACCCTTTTCGTTCCGTATGGACCCCAATGCCCCGCAAGAAATCAAGGACATTTTTGAAGTTATGCACGACACTACAAACGAGGGAATAGCTCATGTATACACAAAGAAGGAATTGGATCGTGAAAAGCAAAAGGAGTACCATGTTCCTATTCAAATTCGTGACAATGGTGTGCCATCACTATCTGCAACTAGTAACTTAACCGTCATCGTCGGTGATGTCAATGACAACAAGATGCAACCTGGAAGTAAGACCATCTTTGTTTACAACTACAAGGGCCAGTATAAGAACATTCCCATTGGTAGAGTTCACGTCCAGGATCCTGATGATTGGGATATTCCAGACAAGAAGTTTATGTGGGAAAATATGACACCACATCCAAATTTCCATCTGGACACTCTCAATGGAACCATCTTCATGAAGAATGTTTCTGAGGGATCATATCTGCTAAGGTTCCAAGTGACAGACAAGAAGTTCACCCAGGATGTGTTGGCAAACGTGACGGTCATTGTGCAAAATCTGCCCGACGAGGCGGTTCAAAATGCAGGATCAATTCGTATTTCCGGCATCACGGACGAGGAGTTTATTAGCACTTGGGATTGGAGAACAAACTCACGGGTTGTTAGCAAATATGATCGTCTAAAGACTGTACTATCGAGTATCATCAAGGAGTCACCGGAAAACATTGACATCTTCAGTGTCGTTACCAACTACAAGCGAGGGCGCATACCGGAAACTGACGTCTTCTTCTCTGCTCACGGAAGTCCTTACAAGGAGACTGCATTCCTAAATGGTTATGTTGGCTTAAATCGAAGACCAATTGAGAAGGATCTTGGTATCAACATTACCATGGTTGGCATTGATGAGTGTCTGACGGAGCTAAGTCCCTGTGACGGAAGTTGTCACAACTCGCTCAAGATCGAACCATTCCCTTACGTTGTAAACTCCAATTTAACCTCGATGGTTGGTGTGCATGCAAAGATGATTCCAACTTGCGAGTGTGCGGCAAAGAGTTTGGACGAGCTCGAGATGGATGGGTGCCAGACTATGCCGCCATTTTGTAGGAATGGAGGAAAATGTATGATGCAGGGTAAGATTGCCACTTGCGAGTGTCCGCCAGGATTCACCGGTCCACAGTGTCAGGTAACATCGCGTACGTTTACCGGAGGTAAGGAGAGTTGGGCTTGGTACCCGCCACTGGAGCAGTGCGAGAACTCACACATGAGCTTAGAGTTTCTAACTGAAAATGGAAACGGCCTTGTGTTCTACAATGGACCAATTGGCGCACCGGAAGTGGGAGTATCCATATACAGTGATTTCATCTCGTTGGAGCTACAAGATGGCCGGCCAAGGTTAATTGTAGACTTTGGCTCTGGAACAACTGAGGTAACCATCGAGGGTTCGCGTCAACTAAACGACGGCGAATGGCACCACATCGATATCTTCTGGACCCGCGAGGATATCCGAATGATGATTGACCATTGTATGGACGCCAAGTTCGAGGAGGACGTTGATATTCCATACATGAACCGAACGCTGTGCGAATCCAAGGTACCAGTTAAACCATTTAATGAGTTCTTGAACCTAAACACACCCCTTCAAGTGGGCGGGGTCTTCCACGAGCACCAAAAGATTGCGCCATTTTTCAATCATATTTGGAAACACAAACCAAAATTGGACGAAAGATTTAGGGGTTGCGTAAGGAATCTAATTCATAATTCCCGAACCTACGATTTAGGAACGCCAAGTTTCTCGCCCACCGGACCCCAAAGTGGTTGCTCCATCTCGGAGGAAAAGTGTCAGGCTAACTCTTTGGCAAGTGTTTGCGAGCATGGCCAGTGTATAGGAAGCTACAAGTCTGCCCATTGCCAATGTGATCCAGGATGGATGGGCTCCCACTGCGACCAGGAGACGCCGGTTAAGATGTTCCAACAGTCAAGCTTCATCCGCTACGCTCTATCTTACGATCCAAATCCCTACATCACCGACATCCAGTTGCGCTTTAGAACTCGCCAGAAGAACGCCGAGTTGATTCGAATTCCCGGCAAGATCACCAGGGAGTATTGCATTCTGGATATCAAGGACAAGAGGCTTAGGTTCAGGTACCACTTAAATCAACAGCATTCAACTAAGGAGAACGAGCTAATGTTGCCCTGGTATGAGGTTAGCGATGGCTTGTGGCACACTGTTCGCGTTACCCGATTTGGAAGCACCGCTACCATTGAGGTCGACGGAGGTGGCGGCAGGAAGTCGAATGAAATCAACGACTACGCAGACCTTCATCAGCTACTGGTCGTTGGCAAGACAAGCATCATTGTTGGCGGCGACGTCAATCACATGGGCCCAGCTGCCTATTATGTGGACAATGGATTGCATGATAGTTGTGTGACAGATATTCGAATAGATCAGAAGCACATGCCAATGGAAAATGGATCAGAGAATGCTGCCGTAACTGAGAGCAAGAATCTGATTGACGGATGTATCTCGACAAACAGCTGCGCCAAGGGCTCCAATTTGTGCCCAACGCCATTTGTTTGCACCGACCTATGGAATCACCACGAGTGCACGTAAGTTATCTAGATCCATATCTATTTCTAATTATGATGATGCAACATCTTTATATATCTACCATAATCTATCTCCACTCTAGATACTCTGCTCTATTCAAACCGAGAAATCGCATTCTAAACTCTCTCAAATCTCTACGTTCTATCTCTCCAATCTCTATGCTCTCAACAACTCATGAAAACTCTTTCTCTCTCAGATGTCCGGTGGGCTTCGTGCTGAGCGAAGATGGTACTACTTGTGTTGACGACAACGAGTGCATGGGCGAACCATGTCTCAATCAGGCCACCTGTATCAATCTAGACAACGGTAGTGGCTTTCTATGTGTGTGTCCCGATGGCTACACTGGTGAAACTTGCTCTGCGTTCGTTCAGGAAAAATTGATACTCGTGTCACCTGTGACCAAGTGGATCGTTGCCTTTGTCATCATCAATGTTATTGGTAAGAAACTAGACTTTATTTTCAACAAAACTTCGCCTGCTTTGTCCAGTATTCTATACCCCTAGCTTCCAACTCCAAATTTGCATCATCATAACCTGACTAAAAATACTAACACTACGCAACGAAGCAAGCCCTAGAACAATAACCTTATTAACCTACCCACCAAACTTCTTATAATTTACAAACCCTCCCATTATAATTTTATCCATACCCATTATCACTAACCCAAAAATAGTTGCCCCAAGGGATTGGAGCGGAAGGAAACTTCACCAGTAACTTGTGGCGATCGAGACGAGTGCTGGTTTTTATCGTGCGGCTCCAATGGAATCTGCCACAACATTGACTACGGTGGTGGGTTTTATTGCGAGTGTCCAACTGGATACGAAGAGTTCAAAACTTGTACTAATTGCACCTGCGATAGCCTTTTAGTTGATTCCCAATCCGTGTTACAAGTTGGCTCGCCCGCAGTGGCTGCCATAGTAGTGCTTTTAATGTTTATGTGCCGTACGCATCCTACCCAATTTAAGTTTGAGTTTATGTTACCTTGCTTACCAATACCAAGTAACATCCTGCCCATCCACTGTCCAAAACCTTTGATCACTAACTCATCTCTTCCACACACAACAATCATAACCATTGCAGTCCTAATTGTGATATCATTCTTCATATTCCGTGGAAGGAGTATTGATCCCAAGTATAGACAAGGCGATCCAGATGACGACGTCAGAGAGAATATCATCAGCTACGACGACGAGGGTGGTGGCGAGGACGACATGCATGCATTTGACATCACACCATTAAGGATACCCATTGATCCCAGTGGCACTATGATCTCAGCAAGGGGAAAGCAGAATATATTTAACAAACCTGGAATATTGAAAGATCTCAGAAAGGGAACCGCCTATGGGGACGCCGAGGGTGCTTATGGTGGCATTGGTCTCGGTGGGAGCCCAGCTATGGGTGGCGGCGACCTAACAGGAACCGGAAGCCAGTTTATCAGCGGCCCGGGCGGTGTTCGGTTGATCGATGGCGGCGACGATCGCGATGCCGCCTCGAGAGCTTTAGATGATCTCAGAAATTACGCCTATGAGGGTTGCGGTAGCACCGCCGGCTCATTGAGCTCGCTAACATCAATTAGCCACTTAAATGAGCAAGGAGACGAGGCTCAGGACTTTGACTACCTGAATAGGTGGGGCCCAAGGTTCCAGAAGCTAGCCTATCTATACAATCAAAACGAGTCGAACGACCCACAAAACGACCAATGAAGAGAGGGGGGGGGGTCAATCCAGATTCACAAAAATCTTCCTTCTATCAGTTTTATTGAGAACAAATCCAATTTAGAAGTTCATTAATAGAGCAATCATTCACCACCATCACCACCTAGAAAAAGTCCAAACACTATCATCATATTCACTATCAAAACTATCACATAGAAAAGGAACACAAAAGAGGAAGAGATAGAACTTATTAGTCATAATAGTAATAGAGAAACTAATTTTCTACACAAATTTTCAAAAAGCCAAACAAACAAGAGTCCCATCGCTTTATGGACTGTGACGAATCTTGTTCAGCAAATCAAATCGAATTAAATAATTACTTAATTATAAAAACTTACCTATCAAGCATCCGTGTGTCTGATGCATTTCTTCTCCTCACCATCTAACTTTTGTCTCGAATTGTGCAACAAAAAGTGCACAGGGCGCTGCAAATGAGTTGAGCACCGAAAGTACAGTCCAATGCAAAAGTAATCCGCTTGCATCAATTCAATTTTGCACGTCGTGTTTTGATGCCAAAGAGCAAAGAATTTTATCACAGAAACAATATCCTCGGAACTATTTATTTAAATAACAAATCAAATCTCTACAATATGCTTATTAGAGCTCTGGGACTCTCCTCGAAGCTTGGCCTTCGGGTCAGCAATTCTATGACCAGAATGAAGCCGGATCCCAACAAAATGGTCGGTTATTGGCTAGGTGGAATTTGCGGCCTAACTGCAAGCACCGTGGCACTTGGCGGCATAACCAGACTGACAAAATCTGGCTTGTCCATGGTCGATTGGCATCCATTCAACGAGTTCCCACCGAAGGGTCAAGCACAATGGGAGCATGAGTTCGAAAAGTACAAACAGTTCCCAGAATTTCAAATTAGGAACAGTGATATTTCGATGCAAGACTTCAAATGGATTTGGTACATGGAATATGTACACAGAACATTCGGCCGGCTAATTGGAGTTAGCTTCTTCCTACCTGCTGCCTACTTCGGCTACAAAGGTTACTTCAAGGGTAGAGTAAGACATGTAGTCGCTGGCCTTGGTGGTCTAATATTGTTTCAAGGCGGCCTTGGCTGGTACATGGTGAAAAGTGGGCTACAGGAGAAGCCCAAGGATTATGCTGAACCACGAGTTAGTCATTTAAGGCTAGCCAGTCACTTGGGTACTGCCTTCCTCTTTTACTCAATCACTGCACTAACTGCAATGCATCATCTTATACCCCCGGAGAAGCTAGCCAAAGCAAAGAATCTACTGAATCTCAAACGTTGCGCCTACGGCCTCACAGGTGCAGTCTTCACAACTGCCGTCTCCGGCGCCCTCGTGGCTGGAATGGAGGCAGGACTCACCTACAACTCATGGCCCAAGATGGCCGATAGATGGATACCGACAGATTTATTTGCAAAGAGCCCAACGTGGCGCAACTTCCTTGATAACTCCACAACAGTTCAATTCGATCACCGATGGTTGGGTCAGTTGACCTTTGCCCTGGCAACAGGAACGTGGCTCTACTCACGAAAACTACCTCTGCCCCCGAGATTGCGATTTGCCTCTAACTTGGTAATGCTGTTGGCCTGCTTTCAACTCTCATTAGGGGTATCGACTCTACTCCTGTATGTACCAAAACATTTGGCTGCAACCCATCAATCTGGAGCATTGGCTCTGTTAACTTCAAGCTTATGGCTAACTCACGAGCTCAAGTTGGTTAGAAGAATATGAGCTCATGATGTTGAAATGCAATTCAAAGGCCCAATCAAATTCATATATCTGTGATCATCGTTGACATCAAGTAAAGTAATTTTATATTTACATTATACTCTCTCGTTATCCACAACTGTACCTATTGTATCATATTTATAATTCTCTGTAAGAATGAATTAATCCGCTCCCTCTTTTGTCCAGTGTCCGTCAGTTACCTCACTCTTGGAGTAATCTGCAAAGAGTGTTCAGCGATTTCATGAATGACCACTCCACACCTCTTTGCACCAATTAAGATGCCAAGACCAAAATGGCCCTCGGGCTTGTCCACCTCCATCGCCACACCCACCTAAGCGCGCGCCAACACACATACGTAGAGTGCACCATAAAGTCAGAGGTGCAACCAGCAATGCGAGTGTCAGAATTCTACCATTGCCGTTTCTGTTGCGGTCTCTCTAGTCTTTACTGCACCAACTAATAGGAGATTTTGTGATGAGTGAGTCACTCGCTCGCATTGGAAACACAATGCTGCTATCGTTGTCTCTGCTTGCAAATGAGAGAGAGAGAGAGAGAGAGAGAGAGAGAGAGACCATGAAAATGTGTAAGAAAGCGTTCCATTTCCTCATACCGGGCGAAACAACAACAAAATATACGATATATTATTTTAAATTGACTCTAATATAACAACTCATTTTACCTTAAAGAACCTTCTTAGCTCAACACATATTTAGCACTTATTTAAAGAAAACAGCAACAATTAAATTATTACTCCACAAGCCAAGATGAGCAGAATTGCTACCGTCATGGGCACCAACAACAACAAGGTGGTTGGTGCCAACGAAGACATGTTTTTGCAAGCCTTCGATGCAACACCCAAACTTGAGCTTGCAACTCAAAAGAAGATGGAGGCAGAGCTGAGTCGGGTTGTCGGTATCATATCTAATCCAAATGCTGATTGGGGCGACAGGATGCAAGCAATGAAGTATTTCAGAACCCTCGTCAACTCGGGACTCCTCGATACCGAGTACTTCCACCAAACCCTCAAATCATTGGAGGTTCCATTCCAAAACAATATTTGTGATCTACGCTCGCAGGTTGTAAGAGAAACTTGCATTACAATTGCCTTTCTCTCTTGCCGCTTGCAGCAAAAGTTTGCCCGAATGGCCGAGATTCTATTGCCATCTCTCATCAAGCTTATACCAAACAGTGCCAAAATTGTGTCAACCTCGTCGCTTGTTGCGCTTCGTTTCATTATTCAATCTACACATAATTCAAGACTTATCACCATTGTCAAGTACCAACTGTCCACCTCAAAATCCAAAGAAATCCACAGAGCTTTATGTGAACTTGTTGAACGCATTGTTACCTTATGGCAGCCAGCTGTTTTAGAGAGACATATCAACGATTTGCAGGAGGTTATAAGGTTAGGCATTTGTGATTCCGACGAGCAAGCTAGGCAAAATGCACGCCGGGCTTTCAATGTGTTTGCCGAGCATTTCCGTGAGCCGGCCGATAGACTATTCAACTCCCTAGACCAGCAACGTAAACGAATGCTAAACAATCTCAATCATGGAGGTGGCTCAACCCTCTCGATGAATGGCCACCACGAAATAACCTCAGCTACCTCGTCGACTTTGTCAACATTGAGCGGCGGTGGCAACTCTTCCAATATGGCGTCGCGACTAAAATCACACATGACAAGTAACGGCATCGCCACACAAATACCCCAAATCCAAACCTCAAGTCCGACAACTAGATCGGCCAGCGCTATCGATATGGACGCTCAAAGGCGGGCAAGAGCTCGAGCGGCTTACATGCGACCCACCAGGCCTATCGGGATGACTGCAAGCTCAGTGATTAATAGTTTTAGGCAAACTCCAACCAGATCCCAGGCAAATCATCACCCATCAACTCCGAGTCACCATCACCATACCCCATTGGCAAGTCATCACAGTAGTAGCATAAGCCAGCACCAGCACTCTCAGTATCATACGCCTGTTGCGTCCTATGCAACACCTGTGGCCACCTCGCACCATAACTCTCAACTATCCAACAACAGTGGCCATCACTCATTAACTCCGAGTAGTATTCCCGTGGCTACCACCACCAATCACCAAACACCAGCTAGTGCTACAGGTGGCTCACAAACTCAACCTGAGAAGCGAGACGGAGTGGCTCTCAGCAAAGCGGCCGCTTATTTGACCTCAGTTATCACAAATAACATTGCTGAGAATCAGGTTGTTACAACGCTGAAATATTACAACTCATTGATCGACAAACATCCACCTGAGATAGTGAGCAAATTACTACCTGAGCTAATGCCTCCCCTTGTCATTGGCATTGACAATGTTGCCATTTCCGTTAGAAAAGCTTCCGTGTTTGCAATGGTGGCAATCCATGCGAAAGTTGGCTTGAAGCAAATGGAAGAATTTTTGACCAGTCTAACAATGACACAACGAAAGTTGCTTGAGGTTTATATTAAGAAGCATGAGGAGGAAAATAATCAAGGTCGAAACAATCAATCTGCGTGAAATTAATAGCCGCCGCCGTTGTGGTTGCTAGTGTTGTAAAGATTATTGTAACCATTCCTATGGTTGTAACTCAATTCTCGTGCTCAGCTACACGGGCATAAAAAACCAGGACATTGAAGTCATCAATTCAAGTTCGTTCATTCTCACGGCTTCCGAGATGACTGTAAGGGACAGTAGCACGGACACTTGCGCAGCTTGTTTGGTCGTTCGGTCTTAGCAAATCTCAGGAGTGTAAAGGTACACAATGTTTGAGTGCATGAAACTAGGCAACTATCTGGTCGCTTACAAACAACCCCGATATTTCAACCGAAAGCAACCAACCTCGCCGTCGACGCCGAATGACATGCGATTGGTGTGATCTCCACCGGAATCCAGAGCAAGAGCATAGCAAGAATTGAGAGATATAGGATGCTAGGGGGAAAGACCAAAAGGCGAGGGAAAGCAAAGGACTCGTATGAAAGAGTGAGGGATAGAGAGAGGATGGGATCTCATGGTAATTGTATATCTTTCATTGTATAAAGAGAATAATAACAGTAATTCAACACAACAACAACAGCTGAAGCGGCAGTGGTAGGAGTAGCAGCAGCAACGGCGGTTGTAGCAACAGAACCACCATATGAGTACAATGGAGAGTGAGAATAATCAATCAATTTTTGTGTTAACTGTATTCTATACCTTCTCTCTCACTGAGTCACCCTTCTGCAAACGAACGATCAGTGGTGAGCTTGCTGCGTGAGAGTGACTCCACTCTCGCGCGTTCGCTTGATTTTCTCAGTAACGGGGCGCAGAGCTAACGTTGGCAAGACCAAAAGAGCAGCAAGCGAACGATCGGGGCAAAAGCGAGCAGCGGTGTCGTCGAATGGGTAGATCAAGGTTAAGTTTGGGCAGGAGGTATCCAAGGTTCCCTTTATTAGAGCCAGCACTAATTTCGCTCCTGATTCCGAGAGTTCTTTTCCATTGGAAATCCTTCTTTCGTCGTCTCAGTTTCCCCCTTCGAAGTGGAATTTCTATTCCATATATATTCTCGTGCTCTTGCAACAAATTCTTCTTTGCTCAAATGCCAATAAGAACCCACCGCCGTCACTACCACCGCCGAGACCACCTGAGACCATCTTGCCTGCTGATTGCCCGGCGACGACGTCAGCTGCAACAACAGGTACTTGTATCAGCGTCAGCTTTCTACGCTTCTGATGTTTATGTTGCAGTTGCCACTCTTGCTTGTGTTATGATGACGTTTGCAGCGACTACGGAATCGACTACCTAGATGATAATCGAATAAGAACAAAGAAATCAAATCATTAGATTTCCGTTACATGGGTGCGAAGATCCAGCTGGCGGGTGAGCTGGCAACAGGTTGCTCGCATGAAAATGGCAATTCGAAACATTATTGCTCTTAACTGAGCGCTTAGTGGGCGAACAAACGAGCCAAAGGACTTGAAATGCCTTCAAATTTCGTTTGGTTGGTTATGGAGATAACTTTAGCCGACTGACTACTCCGATAGAATGACGACAACGACGATTATTACGTAGTCGACAAAATAATAAGTGGTCGCCCTTCATTCCTCTTGTTACGCGTTATGGTCACGGCATTTGAAGCACGGGCACAAACACAAATTTAGAGCCTCTTGTAGGATTTTGAGCCACAAGTGGTGCTTGTGATAAGAGAGCTCATACAATTGCGCATTTTTAGCTGGACATGCACACGAAGACGCAAATTTAGATGTGCACCTGGATATGCAAACTTTGTTTTTGGATTGCCAACCAACCAACTGGCTAACTGGCTTGCTAAACATTTGTGTTTGTTCGTTTATCTTGGTTTTCCGCTGGCAATAAACTTCAAACAAAACCGTTGCTTTTGGTCTTTTGCTTACTCTCTCTCTCTCTCCCTTGCGTCCCTCTGCTTTGCCTCACCTTGCAAAACACACAGGCGCCCAGACTTTTGCCCGATGGTCACCTGGACAACCAGCCAGCAAGCTTTAGTTTCGTTCGTTAACTAACCAGGCACCTGGTCAGGCAAGTGCTAATGCCAGCGCCAAAGCCGTTGGTTCTGCTCTAATTAGTTTGATTTAACTCTCTCTCTCTCTCTCTCTCTCCCTCTCTCTTCCCCCTGTTGCAAGTTAAAATTTAATTCGAACGAGTGGCACCCTTTCCAGTTGCTCGTGTTGAAGGCAACCTGAGGTTGGTAAGGGACACAACAAAGACAAAGAGAATGAGAGAGAGAGAGGGAGATCTAAACTACAAAGCCGGCCAACAGGTAGAGTGAGTTGCAAGCGTTCGTTTGCACACAAACTGAATAGGCAGGCAAGAGGGCGAGCGAGCTAGCTGTAGCAAGCTGGCGAGCAACCACTTGCTGCAATCAGAAAGTCTGCTGCTTAATTTAATCTCTTGGCGAGCACCTGGAGCGCTGCCTTCTGAGCGGCTCGTTTGTTCATCAACAGTTTATTGGTGGTGCTGGTGCCAGTGCTGATATATCTAGTGGTGGATACATTATAATAGATAAATATAGTAGTAAAAGTATATTTGAGACTCGGAGGTTAGTGGTTGGTGTTGAAAAAACCTCTCCTCGGTATTGGTTCGTTCGAGAAGGCTTGTGCTGCATTCAAATCGTGAGAATGCGAGAGAGAGAGAGAGAGAGAGAGAGAGAGAGAGAGAAAGTTAATGTTAGCCATCTAACCAGCAAACCAGCCAGCCTCAGCTCCTGGCAGGCAAATGAGACCGAGTTGCTGATAAGAGCAACAAGAAGAACAACAACAACTTGTTACACTCTTTTGCTTCGAGCAAGCAACGCGCGCTCATTTGAATTTGCCATTTGTGTCGTAAGCAAGCGAGCTACTAACTAAGGGCCTCGAACAAGCCGCTAGTAGCTAACCAAAAGAATCTTGCCAGCCATACTTTTGGCTAGTATCCATAAACCGGCAACTTGACTGCATACGCGACACAAGCACATATACGAGCATCATTTCTTCTCTCCTCTCCTTTCCACGTAGTCGTTATGGTCGCCATGTGCTACAAGTAATTAATCAGTTGGTTTCCTTACGATCAGACTATCTGTTGTTGCTATTGCTGTCTAGTGGGTGCAGCGAGGGCCAGCCACCTAGCATTACTTTAGTCACAACAAGAGGTGATAGGGCGACAGTGTTGCCGTTGCCGCCAGGGGCGGCACTTTTAAGGGTAATGAAAGTGAGTTTACACTCTACTATTTCAATGGGTAGAACTGTCATCGAGGACAAAACTTTTCTCGGGTCACAAGTGGGCCAACAAACGACGGAGAGGAGCTAAGCTTAGATCTTATCTTACTGATACGCTAGTGATAGAGCAGAAATAAATTCAAAACCAGGAAGACTGACTCAAATATGACTTTATGGCTAACTAAATGAATGACTGGCTGATCGGATGACTTGCTTAGATGCTATTACTAATTTTTTCTTATCAAAAAATATGTTTCTACATTTACCTGAGCGACCAATATGTAAATCCATCTATTGAAGCCACACCTCAAAGAATGTTAAGCGCTATTATCTCAGCAACGAGTTTGTGTATGTTGCCTATCGATAGTAGGATCGCGTAGTCGCTGATTGCCCATTTCCTCTTCCTTGTCGCCCTCGACACTTTTACTTCACTCACAAGTAATCTTAGGTGGCAATAATTAGATTGAAGAGTGGGTCTTGGTATGGTAGAGAAAGAGAAGCCGTCAAGAGTGTGCATGTAGGTAAGGGCGAGTTTTGCGAGGAAACAATTACGAGGCCTAATTAGAAGGCCGCCGCCTTCTTGGTGCGAGACATTTTGTGTCTACTGAAGACTTTCAACGCAACCATTGCCTCGAAGATGACGACGACGTCAGTACTGATACCTCGCCTGACATATTTGGCATCACATCACTAACTCTCCGCCGGTTACCCACTTAACGAGCGATCGTAGCCGAGATTTGAATTATCTATCGACTTTTACTACTCGAAATTATCAGCCACTTGGCGAGCTTTGCGCCGAGTCAGATGGAAGTTGGCGGTGAGATAGAGAGAGAGACCATCAACCAGCGGCTTCAAGCGCCGATCGATTTGCCTCCCCCTCTCATGGTTCAAGTTCACGAGCGTAAAGTAAACTACTGGATTAGTTATTTTGCTACCAATAACTCTTTTTTCGATTAGTACGTTAAAGAGGCCGAGGGTGCAAAAAACGAGTTCAAAAATCGATATGGTTTGCCAACAATTTAGTTTTTTTAACCAGCCACAGTAATGATCACAGCGCCAGCCAATAACCAAAAGCAGGACCCAAAATCAACATGCAAAAAAGTATTGGTATTTTTTCTTACTTCCAATACTGTGACGCCTCCACCCAGCAAAATGAAGCGAGGCAACCTGGTGACTCCGAAAAGAGAGGAAGACAAAACACTCTTTTTTCTCTGTCGCTTGCTCTCTTTGAATAGTGGATTGGATTAATTGTCGACCGCTGCCGATATTGGCAAGATAGATCGAAGGCAGCAGCAACAGTGAGCAAAGGGATACGGACTGAGAGCAGAGGAAGAGGTTGATGCAGACGCGAGCAGCGAGTAGTAGTGGCTAGGGCAACAGGTGGTTGAGCCAGCCAAACCATCTACTGTAGCCAGGTAGCTAGCTAAAGGGATCGAACGCCTTAATCGGCGCTTAACAAAAATAATCTCGATAATCACAATAACAATACTAGAAATAAACTTTGCTCTCTTTGTTCTCTTCTTTTTGCAGTTTGATTTGAAATTTTCTCGGTCAGCACAATTTCCTCTCTTCTATCCGATTTGCTTCACTTTCGCCTTGAGATTTGGTATCAACCAAATTCTCGGTCAGTCAATGGCGACCGAAAAAAACCAAATCCGCCGATCTGGCTGCTCAGTTGAACGAGCGGCTCGATTGACTCCAACTGACTGGCCACCATTCGCAACAGGTGCGTGAACTTGAACACTTGCTCAAGAAAGAATACAGCAGCCAGCATTAAATTAACAGGCTGACTAACCACTCATTTTACTGGCATCCAATTGATCATCGAATTGATTAAAGAAAGAATGAACCGGGAGTGAGAGGGAGAGAAAGAGAGAAAGCAAACTGAGAAGTTGGACTTTAATTTGAGGGTAGCCTTTGATTTTTGCGTTGCCTTGCAATGGCAACGCTAGCTAGCTAAACGAATTTGGATTAAATCATAATGGCGGCCTCGATGATGACGCCGATTTGCTTGTGGTCAGCGAGAGCTTGTCTTTGGGTAAAAGGGGGGAGGCGGAAAGAAAAGCGCAACCCGAGAAGGGGTCGCCTCGAATGAATTATTATTTGATTGATCTTGATTCGTTTCAATTAGCACACAAAGGTGCCCAGAGGACCGTGGAACAAGCGGCCACCTTAAGCTTGTCAATTAATGTCGGTGGTTGCTAGCTTTAGAATATTGAGTTATTCAAGTGAGCGCTGGTGGGACTCACACTTCCCTTGGCTCCGACTCTCGCTCTCCCCTTTTTACTTTGCAATTCAGGTGGGTGCTCAGTAACACACAATTCGGATCAAATCAGAGATTGCTGCTAGTATCTCATCATCGTTAACGTCGTCATCGCCATCATCATCAGTGGCAATAGTATTAGTAGCAGAAGAAGCAGCAGCAGCTATCATCAACATCACAGCGCCAACCCGCCAGTTGCTCTTTCCCTGTGCTCTGGCATGTAAACGGCTCTCACTTGGCTAAAAGGCACTCAGCTGGCTCGCGCAGGTGAGAATAGATACTCGCTGGACACAGATAACAATAGCGAGTCGATTTGTGTGCCAAGTTTGCCTGCCCGGCTGCCAATTGGTTTGGTGCGATCTTTGCAATAGAGTTGCAACGGTAGAAGCGAACGCCATGCTAGCTGCAACAGGTTGACGTTCACGCCCGTGTTGCGCGTGTTGGCCCAAAATTGTTGCGAGCAGCGCGGAGCCTGCGGGCAAAGACTCGCGCGCGCAACGTTTCCAAAAGCGAACCTGCAGGTGTGGCGGTAGCTTGAGCAAGGGAAACTGATAGAAAAGTGGGGGAGAGAGCGAGAGACCCAATGAGGAACTCGAGCGCTTGTGGCCAGCCTACCAGCTGATAGGCGATCAGGTGGTTGTTGGTTCGGTAAGTTAGTTAGATAGCTAGCTAGCTTGGCGTTTCGGTAGCTAAGAGAGCGAGGTGAAGCTGCGCGCGCTGCACTAACCGCAAGCCTCTTGCCAACTAAATCTCGAAACCAGAGACTCACTGCTCGACTTCTGCCCCTCGACGAGGATTCATTTAAATAGCGGCGCCCGACTCGCATCCAATCATCATTCAGCTCGAGAACATCAAGCCAAACAGATCAAAAAACAACTAGAAAACATCTCTTAAAGCTCAAGAAGCCGACCAGAAAAGCAAAACAAGCTCAAAATGTACCAACAAGTCGCCCTCGTCGTCGCCTGCCTCATTGGCCTCTCACAAGCCTCATATCTGGCCGCTCCAGCTGCCTTGCCTCTGGCCGCTCCAGCCCTCCACGCTCCATCCTTCACCACAAGCGCCCACGTCGGAAACGTCCAATCAGTCTCAAGATCCTTCTCAACTGTTCCACAATCGCGCTTCACCAGAACCGACTGGAACCAACCAGGAAGCTTGATCACCTCTCCAGTTTTCGCCCCAATCATCTCGCCAGTCTTGGGCCAAGTCGCCGTTCCAGGACCAACCCGTTACGAGAGCTTCTTGGTGCCACGCCCACCTTTGGTTGAGAACACCGTGTCGCACATTCCAGGTGTCGCCCACGTGCCAACTGTTGCCCACGTTCCAACCTCAGTGGCCGTGCCAGCCGCCGTTCCAGTGCCAGCCTACGCTCCAGTTGCCCCCGCTCCAGTTGCCCCCGCTGCTCCAGTTTACGGACCAGGACCATTCGCCGGCGTCAAGGGATACTAAGACAATTGTTGCGCACTTGTTTAGTTGTTAGTGTTGGTTGAGTGAGAATGATTGTTGGTTTTTGTAGTTAGCAATTGCAGTGGCTGTTGTTGTTTGGTAGCCGCTGCGCTGAAAATGGTGATGAAATTGGATGCCAAATTTTCCCAAGTTATTTACGGTGATGTAATTGATAATAGCCAAGGGAGAGGATGACATTTCGAAGATCAAGAGGAGAGCGCAATAGGAGCAGTAACAGCGGCAACAATGACAACAGCAACACCAAGGGCTTATCTACACAGACACACAATGCAAGAAAACTCAACTCAGCTTAAGCAGTCAATTCAGCCAACCGGTTGAGTAGTTTATAGTTAGATTACACACAATTATAACAAAATGCAATAAACCGGTAGTACGAAAATAGCAACCTAGCGATTCCGTTTCTCTCTCTCTCTTCTCTTTCCGATTTCCAGGTACCTAGCGCTTATCCTCTCCTTTGTGTGCTAGCGTTCCAGCGGCAGTTCAAAACTCCCGCCCGCACAACACTAACGGGTACATGCACTTTCTGCCCAATCGTGTGCAGTGGTTTCACCCATTTTTCCCTAGGCCTCTCGTTGGCCTCTGTCACTCTCCTCTGTCCAAGGTTTGTGTGGGCTCACGGCACGCTAGTGATGCGCCGTCGCCGTGGGCCGAATCCGCTAGCCGCATCCAGGGCCATTGGCGGTCGCACACAAAGAACATCATCGCAGACAAACACAAAATGCCTTAGGGAATAAAGAGAGGCAAACGGGGATCCTGTTTTATGTGAAAGCCACCCTTGCTCTTTTCTGCAGTGCAAGTGAGCAGTTATGTTATCGTTTAATCTTTGCCATCGAACGCCGCGAACGAGAACGAGAACCTCAGTGGCAGCAACAAAGCGAGAGCAAGCCAAATGGGGGCCATTTGAATTATTATACTTCTGCTATAAATAGCGAAGAGAGCAATGGAGTGAGCCAACCACCACGACCACCACTGCCTGACTCTTCTTCATATTGTTTATCTCTCCCATTCTATCTCCCTATCCCTTTTCTCTTGCTTACCGCTACTTGCTTTTATATCCGCCACTTTAGTTCGCTTACGTAAAACGACTACCCTGAACCTTATTGACCCCAATCCAATCACCTAGAATTAATTCCAAAGGTAGAGATAACCAGACAAAAGCAACAGCAACAACAACAACCACACCACCATCAACGTCAAACTTGTCATTCGAAAGAGACACCAGGTTAAAGGGTAAAAGTTGTACAGGCAGTGGTTGTAATTTATGCCACTCAATAGACTCGGCGCACATTATCCATATGTATCGATAACGAGAGATGGGGAGAGAGACAGCATCAATATGAATTGATATTATATCCGGATAGTGACTTTCCAAATCACCAAAGAAAAAACAAGTGGCAGAAACAGAGAGAAAAAAGGATTAAAAGTCAACCAGCGCGTGGCTAGTAATATAATTAGGTGGCGTGCGCGCTGCCCCAAAAATCAAGACCCCTACTAAACTTCAAGAGGTTGGTCGAAAATTTGCATCATTCCAAATCCTTAACAAGACATTTCTCTGTGCAAATAGAAGAGAAAAAGTTGACTTCAGTTTACTTGTTATTTATTTCATCTATAAAAGACCAATTACTTTTGTATTATTTATAATATTACACAACAACTTGAACAATCAAAGAATCATTCCTCACCAGAACACAATGGCGGACACTAGCGAGTTGCAAGAGATTCAAATTAAGGCCAACACGGTGACCGACGAATCGTTGGAATCCACGAGGCGCATGCTGCAACTTTGCGACGAGAGCAAAGAGGCCGGCTTCAGGACCTTGATGGGCCTAGATGAGCAGGGTGAGCAATTGGACAAGATTGAGGAGGATATGGACAAGATCAATGTTGATATGCGCGAGGCCGAGAAGAATCTTAGTGGAATGGAAAAGTGTTGCGGAATTTGTGTATTCCCATGTGCCAAGAAAAAGGAGTTTAAGGAGGACGCTGGCACCTGGAAGGCCAGTGATGATGGCAAGGTGGTCAATGGGCAGCCGCAAAGGGTGGTGGACAATAGAACTGGAACTGGACCCCAGACGACATCATATGTGGCTAGGATAACAAATGATGCAAGAGAGGACGAGATGGAGGAGAACATGGGTCAGGTTGGAAATATGATAGGAAATTTGCGTAACATGGCCATTGACATGGGAAGCGAGATAGTGAACCAAAACTCCCAATTGGAGAGAATCAATCAGAAGGCCACATCAAATGAGACACGAATCACGCAAGCCAATCAGAGGGCAACCAAGTTGTTGCGTTAGAATAACTCTTTCCATTCTATCCACCTACGAGCAATTAAGAACAAGAGAATCACAATCACCATTTCCACTATCACTATCACATCACCAGACGTTCCTTTTTTAGATCCAAAGACGAATAGCGATTATTGAAAAGAGAGAAAACTATAGCCGTTATATTTATTTACTATATTTATCGCTACAAGCAGTTTGCATGACACTCAACAGACAAATCAATCTACCTTCAAGTTATTAAGTTTAGTGAAATGAATTGAAATGAAATGAAATGCTACTATATTTATAATCATTACCAGGATCTCCTGATGCACGTTCAAGTATAACACTTTTCAAGTATAAAGCGGAGTATAATAGGATTTGGTTTAGTTCATCAACCAATATTACGAAAAAAGTTTGTTTAGAAACAACCTAGAGACAAGAAGGGATATCCACCACAACTTTTTATAATTTAACACACAATAACATTCTTGCAAATTTAACATCAGCACGACGAGATGGGCCAAGTTTTAATGCACACATATATTTGTATGCAATTAGGCACCTCAATCGAACGAATCAATCAATTGTTGTAGTGGCAAGATTACTACCTCGAAAAGGACGCCAAGATCAAAGTTGGCAGGTGTAATTCGCTATTCAAGGTAACAAAGTTGCCAGAGCCAGCTTCAAAGTTGAATGCTTGGATGCTTCAGCACTGTTTTTGTCAAGGCCACTGAAATTTAATATGGTCGCGCACTGTGTCTACATTTAGTAAGACCGGAACAGGCAAAGCAAATCGAGAGGGTAAACAAGTGATAGTTATAGTCGTTTGGGTTTGTCTAGTACAAATGATTTGTATAACCAGAGTTTGTGCAACGCAAAGCAGATGTCGTTTTCCAACCAACTAGATCAGATAACAGAATTACTGACTAAGCTCGAATTATCAGCTAACAATTGCATGGTATATAATTAAGTTCAAATATCAAAATCAGCCACAACATCAGTTTGCTGTTTCCTAAGCTTGAACAAGAGAGAAACTTAGCTTGACTTAGAAAGCTAGCCAATGAATGTAATAATATCTTGGCCCCACTAAACATAGAGGTAATCATTCATGCACATTACAGCAGCAGCAGAAAATCACAAAACTCCTAGAGACGCAGGTTGCGGAAGTAGCCGACGACCAAGATTAAAGGGCTTTCAAAAAATTGGCCTCCTTTGTTGACCAATATCACATATACCCAAACTATCAGCTTGTGCATCCGTCCCAATTGCTCGTGTTTTCATTCTTTTCAAACTTATATTTAATCTGATTTCATATCGAGACTCGAAACTCATCTGAACTCCGCCCAGCTTAATTCGTCGCATGATGGACTTGCAATTGCTGCTTTTGCGCCATCTTGATTGATTAATGGACATATAAACTGCATTCCCCTGCAATGATGGACACAGGTAAGCATAAGCAGGTAAACGCCCCAACTATACTTGTCCTATCTAATCTAGTATCAGAAATTGAACTTCACTGGCGAAAAAAGAACGGAAAAAAGTTTCGCGCTATAAAAACTATCATTCCAATCGATCGATGGGCTAAAAGAGATTGTGGTGGGGGGGGGGGGGAGTTGCGATTACATTATACAGTGTGGTAACAGTATTATTTGTTTCTCTGTTTATTGTTAAGCCCAAACTCTAATCGTATGATCCCAACTGGTGGAAGCCAGAGCCGTGCCATCGGATGAAACCCGGACACAGGTAACTCTGTTCTCGTGTCCATATAAGATACAAATACGCGAGCATTTTAGTGCATCCCAAACATGAATTGTGTAATCATTTCCACCAGCAAACAATATTCGTCCACTAATAGATAAATCAACTGAATTGATGCCAAACAAAATGCTATCCTTCTGATAGACTGCAATCTCGCGATCTGCTCGCAGATCATACAAGCGGCAGGTGGTGTCATCTGATCCGGTTACAATTGAATCGCCGCTTGGATAAAATTTAACAGTATTAATATCAGCTATATGGGCTTTAAATGATTGTATATATTGATTCTGGCCACAATGTCCAACGCGAGTGTCCCAAATTAACGCCCTCTTATCACAGCCAACTGATACAAATGTATTGCCCGTTTCGCTAGGCGATACATCAAGTGATAATACATCCGCCATGTGGCCATGAAAGCTTTGTATCAGTGCACCGCATTCAACGTTCCACAGTGCACATGTTGAATCACCACTTCCTGTTAGAATTTGCTGATCATTGTTTAGAAACGAGCTGCAACTTGTATACGAGGTATGTGTACCTATTGGCCGCTTCTTTAGGCTGGAATCCTCTTCTGCATAAAGTGGGTAGGCGGTTATTTTGTTATCTAAACCACCGCCGATGATGAAGTTACCTGATGGCGCGAAAGAGCAGGTCATTATCCAGGTGGTTGGCAGGGTGACCACATGCTCCTGTTTGCTATTATTTGGAAATGGGTCCCAAACTATAAGCTTGCCATCCTGACTGGAGCTAACTAATCGACGTTTATCTTGAGCCCAATCAAGACATAACGCTTTTCCACTGTGCCCCTTAAGTAGACGGCGCGATTTTATCGCCAAGTTTGTGATTGGATCCAATTTTGAGGCCACGGAAAAGAATGGAACATCATCGAGTCGAAACTTTTCGTCCTCGAGCGACTTTTTCAAGGTGGCCACCTCGTCTTGTAGGGCGTCGATGGTGGTGCTACCACTTCTGACTAGTCTATCACTATTACTTGGTGACTTTTGTGTGATACTCATGGTGTTTGAGGTTGCTATTGTCTGCTTATTTTGTTGGTGTTTCTATGGGATTGAATATAACGACAGATATTTTTGGATTAACCTTTCGATATGTGTGATTTAAATACTGCGTTTATGTTTTTGGTGATCCTTAGAATATCTCATAATCACTATAAAGTCTTTATGATTACTATTTGCTTGACTAGTTCTAATATAATTGTTATAAATGCTTCAGTTTCCTCCTTTCTTCACTTGATTGGAATAACAATGGTTTTTGATAATGTACTTAATATTTTCTTTTCAATCAATAGAGTTTTAGATGAGTGAAACTTGCAATATGTTTCGTCAGTCTATAGAGCTAATTAGTTTTTTATGCCTATGATATGGTGACGCAATAATTATCAGATGAGTATACTAATTTCGTGGTATTTGCTCTTAATGGCTTCCTATTTACTACGTTTTTTCAGATAACAGCGTTAAGAATATTGTTATAAAAGTTGGCAAATTCCTGTGTCTAAAAAATTGGGGCCCTGAATTTACACCAAGAGGTTTGAATCGAGTGATTAATTATAGCTACAAATTGTTGTTTGTTTGTAAAAATATACTTTCTTATTGCAGAATATTCTGAGATTATCACTCATAGTTTAGAGCGTATCATAGATTATATTCCCTTTTCTTCTTCCCCTAATTTCTCAGTATACTTTACACAAATATATCAACTTGATACCATTCAAATGAATCATCTAATTCATTCTCAAATTAGTGATACTCGCATCTATGTAATATCCCTGTAAACCCCTTGAAGTTGCCCGATTTAACCCGTTGATAATATGTGTGTTTTCTCGTAAGTGTGTTTGTATGTTTAGATATATCAATTGTAATTGTAATTGTAATTGAATTATCTGATAGTTCAGTCTTGTGAGTTCATCAACAACACTAACTAGCAAGCCAATCTAATCTGAAAGTGGTCACTAGTTTTGTTTCCCTCTTCTATTTCGTTAGGCATCATCGCCTCTCTAATTTATGTATATTTATATATTGTTCTTCACCTGCTTTGATTTCTCTTTCTTTCTCAATCTCCCTCTCTCTCCCTCTATGCACCTGGCTAAATATTTGAGCCTCGCGGATATATCTAATAAGAAAAGATCACACCGCCAAATTTGCAGCGGCGGTGAATGTTGATGGTATTTGAGGCGGCGCAAAGTCGAGGGTAAATAAAGTGATCAGCATAATGCCCATTCAACCACAAGTACCCTGGGACAGCTTGGACATTGGACTACAGTAAAAGAAGGAGGAACAACACAAACACCGTAATACAATACATCTACACCTCGATGGTCATGTTAGCGGTAGTCGCCATCGCGGTCGTTGTATTGGTAGTGGTAGTATTAGAAGTAGTAATGGTGGTGGTGGTCTTAGTAGCAACGGTCCCGCTCTCGCTCCTCTTATTTCTCATTGGAGAATTATACTTGTGACAAGTGTATATGGATATTTTTGTATATAAATATACACAGACGCGCTTTAATGTAATGAGAGTGAAAGAGAGAGTCGGTGGAGGTTGCTCGGTGGGCGGGCTCGCAAGTGAGCGAGTTAGTTGGTGGGCTTGCAGGGTAACTGACTGACTGTCTAGCTAGCTAGCGAGCCAGCAAGCCCTCTGTGCATTATATACACTTATGTTTGTATAGCCCTGCCGTCGCCTAGTGTCGTGTGTTTATGCCGCTGCTTACTTCCACTATACAAGTTCCCCCTACCCGTCGGCAACTAAACAACAACAGAGAAAAGGGAGAGCTTCGGCGAGACAGTTAGACTCAAGGGCCCAGAGGATAGTGGCGCTCTAGTCACTTTAATGCAAGCAGTTACGAGACGGAGCGCTATGTCGACTTCCTGTGCTGTGTGAAGCGTTCTGCGCATAGCGACGCTCGCTCCTGTGTGCGAAACAGATCGACCGACTGACTGACTGCTTCACTAACGCTATCGTAGTCAACATCTACAGCGACACTGGCGGCCAATGGAACTCTATGCTAACTTCTACTCGCTTTCCAACCGAGGGTTTTCTAGTGTTCTAATGAAGGCCACTATTAGTGGCGAGCGACTTGATCTATTTGTTGTAATAGGTTTTTTTTAAATCAAATGACAGTTACGGAGACTGTGACGAATCTTACGCGCCCTCGAGACTGTCCAATTACTTATCGCTTTCTTCGCACTCATTCGCTGCAACAACTCGCACCGCGACTTAGCTGACATTTCGCGTGAATCCAACTCACCTTTTCAAAGGAAATTCAGTTACCAATAGGGTTTCAAGTCGAAAACTTTGAATTCAAATTAGATCGCAGAATGCCTCAAGGATTTATCTTAAATAAAACTGCCATTCTGGGGGCAGATTGTTGGAAATCGACTGAGGTCAAGACCGAATCTGATATAGAATCTTGATGTCGCCTACAGCTATGTTTTGCTAGGCTTACAAAACAAATCTTGCTGGAAGCAATGATGGGTGTTAATAGATTTAATGAACACTCAGCTTCTCTCAAGGAGTGAGTCAAACTTCAACTCAATCTTCTGTTGGAATTTGTCGAATGTAAACTTGCTCCTCACATGTTTCGCGCAAATATCTCCCATTCTCTTGAGATCATCAGGTTGCATCTTAATTAGGTCGCACATGTAGCTTGCAAATGATTCTGGAGTTGGGGCTGCCAAGTAGCCAGTCTCTTTGTGTTTGACAGTCTCCTTTGGTCCACCACTGTTGCAGGCAATAACAGGTCTACCCATGGCCATTGCCTCGAGTGGAACGATACCAAAATGCTCATTGGTCGGAGTATAAATTACAGCATCGCATAATTTGAGTATCATAAGCTTGTCGTGATCACTTGGCGACTTGATGAACGTTACATTTGATTCCAATTTCATCTTTCTCACGAGCTCCTGTAGCTCGTGCAAGTATTCAACACAATAACTTACTCTCGGATCGTAGCCACCCGCGATTATCAGGTGGGGCTCGCGATTCATTTGATCTCCAGATGATGCAAATAATAGTATCGTCTCCCTGAGAGCTTTGATAGCAAGAGCAACATCTTTCTTGGGCTCGAATCTGTTGAGCGATAGAAATGTGAAATGTTGCCCGTTGTCTAGTTGTTGATATAGCTCAGTCACTTGTTGACTGCAATCCTCTAGTGCGAACTCGTATTGGTCAAGTCTCGGCAGATTTACACATGGATAGAGAACTTTGAGTTGCCTTGTTCTTAAGTTGTCAAATGTTTCCTTGACAACACCAGCGGTGAAAATGGAGTTGACCATAATGAGATCCGACAAGCCTATCGACCATCCTTCAAATTTGTCTATCGGATATCTGTAAACCCTTTTGATGAAAGATCGACGCTCGGTGAGTAGCATATCGGGAAAATGACAATAGTATACAATCTTCGCTCCATCAAAGCGGCTCAATAATTTCAGCGGGGGCAAACAGGAAGGCACCTGATCGATGAGGAATATGTCAAATTCGTTGCGATGGAATATTGTCAGATATAAACCGATGAGAAAAACTTTTAGATAGGCCCAGAGGGCGTGAAAACGGCCGTATGTGGATCTTGGTAATTGGTTGCAAACAGTCTCCACCTGTAACCTTCCATCGATTGTCTCACTAAAGCACCGATTCTTATCATGATGGGCAGTGAAAATTTTAACCTGGTAGCCTGACTCTTTGAGGGCTAGTGCAAAATCTACCATCAGCCTCTCGGCACCACCAATGCCGAGGTCTGGATGGACTAACGCCACTCTACCTCTCATGGCTAGTCTTCAGTCGGCCTGTTGATTTTTGATGACTGGATGCAGAAGATGATGATGGTGATAATAGTAAATTTGAGGGTTAATTACAATCATTAAGATGTTCGAACGGTTGTCATCATTTGCAATAAATTAGATAGGATATCTGGCAGCACTCGGCCAGCTTACGATCCCTTGTGCCTTGGCCACGTGAACCAAAACACACTGACTTATGTTGTCGAGAATCTGACGCTACTCAAACATTCGTACAAACGTCGCATATTGAAAGTTGTATGATAACATCACAGTCAAGCTTGGATGTTGTATGGAATCCGCTCACGATTATGTATGAAAGAGCGCAAAAAGTGCGCACGACGCAGCTGATATACGGAAATTTTGTGTGTGTTGTTGCCAAACGCCGAGATGAGATGAGAGTGCTTGAAATTTACACAACAAAACGAGCGAATCGAAATATTCCACCAACTTTATTGATATTCGACATCGTGCATTTGATATCACTAATCTACTTGACACTACAATTATAATCAAATTGTTGTGGCTTTCATTTATGATTACTATTCATTATTAAATAACACTTACCGAAACTTTATCATAAGAAATATCAAATGGAGTCGAAAGAAACGACACTAACTACTACAACAACAGCTGCGGCTGTTCCTCAAGTTGCTGGCTCGGTTGCCAACCACAACAATAGTATCATCAATTCTAATATCATGCCCTCGACTAACCATGCAACAACAACCTCCGCCACAACCACCACTGGACCAGACAGAAAGGATATACAAGAGATTTTAGAAACCGACTTGAGTTGTGCTATCTGTCAGGATATTTATATCAATCCCTTGATACTTAACTGTTCTCATAGCTTTTGTAAATTCTGCGTCTACAGATGGTTGAGCAAGAAGACCTTCTGCCCGCAATGTCGTGTCGCCGTGTCTTTCCAAGCAGAGAATCTTGCACTCCGAAACATCATCCATAAGATGGTTCAAAAGTCTTCGCAACAATTTCAAACAAGTAGAGTAAACAATGTGGCACAAAGGAAGAAAGACGAGGAGCAACAAGAGAGGGAGGGTGTACATAGAATGTTTTCTAGGAATCGTATTCCCTCATCGAGAGTTCTCGCCGCAGCATATCCGGATGCCAATGGCCACGATAGACTTATGGCCGCACTAAGAGATCATGGGCACATTGAGGAGCCCGGTAGCCGAAACTTTTTGTTTTCCATCAACCCAACCAGGCCCATGCAAGTCAGACAGATCAACATTTTGTCCAGTGATGAGGATGATTATTCGCCGCGAAGGACTAGTCACGATTTTTATAGCCAAGACGACCATGAAGATTACGATTACGACGATGATGATGACGATGATGATGATGATATTAGCGGCAGCGAGGATGGTATTGAGTCCAATCAAAGCGACGTCGACTTCATGATGGATGACGAAGCCGAAGAGGGTGGCTCCGAGGAAGAGGAGGAAGATGACGATGATACTGAGCTCGCAGTTGACGAAGAGGAAGGTTCAGAGGAAGAGGACGATGATGATACAGAAATTCTTGAGCTCAACGATATGGAGACCGACGATGAGGATGAAATGACTGATATTGATATTGTGAACAATTCAAGTGATGAAGATAATTCCGCGTCAAGCGACGAGGAGGAGGAAGAGGATGCCGAGTTTGCCATCGCTGATATTAGTATTGGATCAGACCAAGAGGATGACACCGAGGACGAAGATTTTGATGTTGATGGTGCCAGTGGCGCCAGTAGTCCAGAAATAAGTGAAGATAGTGACGAAGATGACATCATGTCGGACATGGGAGTTATCTACAGCACAAGCTCCTCTTCATCATCGTCATCCGAAGAGTCGGAATCGGAGGAAGAGGAGGAGGACGTTACCTTTTCAACAAGTGACGAGGAGAACCATGGCAACAATGATGATGAAAATGATACTAGTAGTAGTGATAGCAGCGATGAAAGGGAGTTGGATATCGAGCACATAAGAACTCTGGCACGACGTTATCCAACTGGACTAAGACATCGCAGAAGAATATAATAAGAGAATGAAGCTTCATAGGAGAATAGGATAGGATATAATATGACACAGGATTAAGATTGATCGATGTCGATTGATACACAAAATAGCAAAATTAGAACAACAAAGCAAGCCAAGAGATTGGTTGATCAATTTGATGTTGACGTTGATGTGATATATACAAACATAGAAACACATAGACACGTGAAACATAAACCCTCCTCGATTTTAGGGCCAATTAGTTCAAGGCTCAATTTTCTCATTGGTCTTATCGTGCTGCATTTAACTTGTCTTATCTCTCATTCAATCTAGTCTATCATTTAGCTTTGATTTAATCCGAATTTTACTCCGGAAGCGCTTGACGCCAGTCTAATTGCATCTAGCTCTCTTAATCCAGCCTTAAACTTCAACTTCCGGTTTGTTTAACTCAATGGCCCTGACGAGGATGGGATGAACTGTTGTTGTTGTTTTCGTTTAGCTATTCGGTCGGACCGACTCTTGCCCTCTACTGCGAGTAAGTGGACTTAATGGACCGAATGACGCTAGATGTTGCATCATCGGCGTAGGATAACACAGACAACATAACAACCTAAGGCACTCGAGGCAAATTGGATTGAGTTTCATCGGGTCAGATAAGTGACTCAATCGCTCGTCGGATGTTGGACTGGACACTGGCCGTCGAGTTTTATGGTCACCATTTGAAGCTGGCCATCTAGTCGGTTGAAGCTGTAGTAGTAGTTGTTGTTGTTGTTGTCTCTGCTTGCCTCTGGTGGTTTTTGGCGGTGGTACTACTGCTGGTACAGGAGAATCGATAGTCCTAGTTGTATGACTAATGAGCAAGCCAAAGAACCAGCCAGCCGACTGATTGTCCAGATGTTTGCTCACCTTGAACAACAAACAGCCAGAGTAGTGGATAGATGGAGCAACACGAGATGGAGCGGAAAAAGTGGCAGAGTTAGAAGCAAAGGGATAAATGAGAGCTAGAAAGACAATCAGGGAAGCAGAGTTGTGTTGTTTGCTGTTACTCTTTCTCTTTCTACCTCATTTAGCCGTTGCTCTCGTCTATTTGGCTCGCTTCGTATTTACCTCCGCCTCCTCCTCCCCTTGGCAGGAAATTAATTACCAAACTGACGGAGGGACTGACGTATGCCATCGTTGTCTCGGCATAGCTATCGATGCCGATGGCTAATTTTGGCGCCCAAACGTCGATCCTGGCGCCCGCTTAGTAGCTAGCTACGAAATGCTAGCTTGCCAATCAGCTGGTATTAGATAGATTGAGCGCATAGATACATAGCCCAGAGGCTCAATCTATCTATGTAGTTCCCGTCAGCTCGACGAGTTTGCCATTGAATAACCAGCAGCAGGGGCCATGCGTCTCTGTTGCTGTCGCCAGTCGCTATCGCCGACAACAAACACCAAACACCATCAAGATTCAAGGTTGATATTAATCATAAACAAACGTGGAGCTGTTCGCAAGATTGAGATTAGTTTTCCGCTCTTTCGGTTTGCCACCAGAGCAGGTCGTCGTCGTCGTCGTGAAACCTCGACGATTTTATGTAGATTCGCGCCACGATGTTATCGCGCGCATATTAGCGTCACCCGGTTGTGCTAATGCAGATTTGAAGCTGCAAGTGGCGCTTGTGACGTCAGGTGGTTGGCCGACTGGCTGGCGCCGGCGCTCGCGACGACGACGACGGGCAGGTAGATTCCGCTCGATTCTTTGGGCTCGGTCACAGCGGCCGCGCTTTTTTACACTCGCTAGCTGGCTGACTGACTGGCCCATCCATCTAATGCTTGTTACGGAGCATCAGAGCCACCTGATCCAACGGAGCGATGGCAACTCCACAAATCGGTTTCCCCCTCTACCCTAGAGTTTCAGTTCCACTAATAGCTGAAGCTTGAAGGTGAGCAGTTTCCGGTTTCCCCTACTCTCTGCAGGCGAACTGCTCGTCTCAGCCCAACCTTCGCATCCTCCGACTCATTGGGTTTGCTCTGATCTACACTCTCTACCTTCCTTCGGCTTCCTTAATGTCTACAAGCGTCTTTTGGCCCGTTGCTCGTGAAAAGGTTTACACGATGGCGATTGCCATTACCATCGTCCCCTAAGAGTGAGCTGAGGTTCTAAACTCGGCATAGGTAAGTGAAAAAGCAAACTGGCACTTTGCTACTTCTATTTGGTTACTAGTTTCTTGCCGCAAGCAAAATTTGGAGGCCAGAGATTTAGTTCGTGTTTTCAGCTCGTTGAGTGACGGACCAGCTGCGGTGGTCCATCGGTGGGTGGTCTGCAATCTCAATGGAACGAGTTGGCCACAACCAAAACCACTGCCGCGGCCAGTGGCTTGCGAGCCGGCATCTGATAAAGCAAGTGGCCGCAATGTGGCAACCACTTTATAGGGCCCAATCGAGTCTATTCTAGTTGTCGCTAATGGTTGAGGCGGTGGCGTCAGTTTGGCTAGAAACTAACTGCAGGTTAGCCATATCATAGCGACAATATGGCTAACACACAAAAGCCGTCAGTTGATATCGTGAGTGTGAGTGTCTGTGTGTGTGTCGTTGCATAACATACGAGCCGGCGGCCGGCAAGCTAGTGGTGTCATTGAATCAGACCAAGTCTCGGCGCTATGCGCCAGCGAGACAACAACAGCACATACTGACACGAAGATACCAAAATAGACCGCAAACATCGCGCGCGCGCGCGCCACTTGAGCCAGCCGTCTAGCGAAGGTTTTGGAAAAGTTTCACACGCTAACACTACTTGCTCAAATGCTTCGTGTTTTCTCGTGAGGCTGAGTCGAGAGCGCGGCTTCATTTTGGCCAGAGCAGGTGGTGGTCGAGCGATGAAACTCGCGTTTGCTTAGAGTTGTCGATCCAATATCCACAATGTTGAATCTGCTGTCGAGACAACAATAGACTTGAACCTTGATCGCCAGTCGACACCCAACAAGGCAGCCAAACGGAGTCGATTCACCAGGATGAAAGCGAAACGCTGGCCTTGGTTGCCATTGCCGCTGGGAAAAATTCGATTCATACTCTTGGTTAACTCAAGGTCGTTTGGCTCATTGACTTGCCAGATGAAACGAAATAAATTCATTGGATTTGCCTGTCAACAATCACCGAGAATTCTGGCTAAAGCGAGGGCTCACCAAATAACCGCTCGACTTGAACTTGAAGACGCCGCTTCGCCCATTGGATGGGCCGCCGGTGCCATCCAATCTTACATGCATCCAAGGGTCGTGCTTTACTTTGGGGCAAAAGATGATGCCACAACTAAGGCTGAAGCGGAGGTGGCCGAGAGTATTAGAAACAACAGCGACGCCACATAACATAATATCCAGCAGCCAGCTGGTCGCGTTCACGTCATATCTTGGCAAGCTAGCTAACCAAGACCGGAAATTGAACGATAAAAAGCGGCCGCAGGGGAAAGGGCAACACAAGTGTTGGTTGCTAGAAACACGAGGTAACCGCTACCGTTAAGATCTAACGCGCTGGTCGTTGGCTGATAGATGTGGACTTGGACGTGGACGTCTCACTTACGTCACCAGGCACCAGCAAACCAGTTAACCGTAACCCATTGAGTCAGCGACTGAGTTGGTCCGTCGGTCGGTCGGTCGGTTGGTCGACAGTGAGACCCTAGATTTGAAGTCAGGTTGTGGCTCGGAATACGAAAAGATAGATAGAGGGGTGGCCTCTTAGCGCGAGAGCGAGGTGGTGGGAACATTGCGCTGGCCGGAAGTTGGCCGCTGGGAATCGGCTAGCTTGCCAAGGACTTTTTGGTAGCCCACCAAGCGAGCGAGCGACCAAGGAAACTTGGACCACCAGAGGCAAGCCAAGAGTTTAGTTGAGATAGAGCTTAGGCTTGGGGTTAGCCAATCTGGTTGGTTGGTTGGGCCGATTTGCAGAGCTTTATATTCTCGTCGTCGTCGTCGTCTTTATATTCCTCTTCGTCGTGCAAGTAAACGTGAGTTTTTCTTCCATTAATTCAGCGAAACTTGGCAAAGTCTAGTTCAGTTCAGTTCACTTCATTCTCTATATCAACTAGCTAAACTCAAACCTCGCAACCGAAAACTGACTGCTCAGCTGACTCGAAGTCCAAGTCAAGAGCTAAAATCTAGAGAAGAAGCGAAGATGTATTCCAAGATTGGTTTCGTTTCTTTTAATGCTGCATGATGATGCTTAAACTAACGACTTTTTTCCAACATGAACGCACTGGGATTTGGACTCTCGCCCTCGGCTATCGTTGGCTGATATCGTTAGATCAACCAAACTGAGTGGAGCCAGCCCACCATCAAACCAACGAGCCCGACGAGACCACCGACCCGCCATTCGGCCGTTCAGCCAGCCGTTCAGCCAACCAGTCAGCAAGCAGGCAAAAGACACAATGCGCTCGATTGGTTGCAGGGTCGCACATTGGCACCCCCAAATCGCTGGCTGGGCGTTTGGCGCATAGCGACTTGCACGAAAAACTATTTATATGTATGGGCCGGGCGAGCGAGCTTGCCGATTGGCGAAACGATTGTTGCCTGTCCATGTAAGTGTAGATGTGCGCATGTATGTATTAGTATTTGTGTTGCCGTCGCCAGTGGCGCCGAGCGAATGGGCCAACGGTAACTGTCCAGGGGGCACAATTGGCTGCCGCCGCCGCCGAGGGGAGAACATGGAAGCGTTTGCGCAGAGTTTGCGCGACCAGTCTCCTAAGCTCAAGTCGACTAGTCTAGCTAAAGGCAATGGGCAGTGCAACACAACGCGATGGAACAATCCGCGCCTTCCATTAGGTTGCCTAGTGTGTCGCGTTGCGTTGTGTTACGTTCAAGGTCATTGTGCGCGAAAGTAGCGAGCAAGTCGCTAGGCGCGCATCTCGCCGCTCGCTCGCTCGCCAGGCGCACAAACGAAACTCGCGCTAGTGGCAACTCAGATTACTCATAGCAGTGGCACCGGCGCCAAGAGTAGAGGCAGAGCCAGCAACAGCAGCTTGCTGGCAAATTGTTGTTGTTTCCACTTGCCTGAGTTTTCGAGCTTGAGAATTGAGTTAGCGAGTTGCCTCATAACCAACACACAGACGCACACCAACTAACCAAAGAGACCGTCAGTCGGTTAGTCGCATCCAATTTTGCCCAGTTGCTTGGTGGCTCGGCGGTGGTTGTGATAGTTGTAGTGGCGAGGTCGACTGGAAGCAACGATTTTGCTAGCGCCAGTGATGAGCCAAAAGCCCGTAAAGAGAGCCAGCAACACGAGAGGAGCTGGGCACAAAATTCAACGCCAGCTTGTGGGTCGCTGAGTGAGGCTCGGTGGTTGAGCTCGAGTTGAAAGTTTAACTGGTTAGTTGCCAGCTTTAGGTGAAAGCGAGAGGGATAAAGATAATCGAGTTCAAGTTGCTAGTAAAGAGGAAATAGAGAGGAATAGAAGTTTGCGTTTTTCTCCCTAAATGTCAGGGATTGTTTGCAGTTTTAAAGTGGAGTCAAGTTAGCGGGGGCGTTGAGCGCCAGTAAAGCTCATTGGCCTTCCGGTTCAGTCTAGTCCCTTTCACTCTGTTCCTCTCTCGTTTAAATTTAAACTTGTGCCCTTTGCGCTCCATTAACTTCAAGACCAATGAGATTGGCGGCTGGAGAGTTGGACACTTCGATTGAGCAAAATGTTGAACTTGGAGCAAAAGAGTGAGATTCTACTTGTGGAATCGTATTAGTGGCTTTGGTGATAAAATAGAAGCAGACAAGACACCAAGTAGTAGTAATATTAGTATTGTGAGACAAAAACCAAGAGAGCAAACAAAAAGATGGCCACCAAGAGCCAACAGCAGCAGCAGCAGCAGGTAAGTTGATTATTCAGCTAGAACAAGCGGAAGTCGGTAGTGTGTGGTCTAGTGTCGCTAGATGTGATAGGAAAAGAGCAAAAGTTTTAAAACCACTAGAGCTAACTGCGTTAAATTATTCGTCTCTCGTCGGCCTCAACCTTTTTCTCTCCATCTCCAAAGCAGAAGGTTGACAATTTTACGGGTGGCCAGCAGATGGCACAGCAGCAGCAACAACAACGGCAACCACAATTCCAACAACAGCCCTACCTGCAGTCAGATGGGCAATTGAAAGGTGGCGCCACCAAAACAAGCACGCGCTCGGCGCCCATCAAACGCGTCGCCTACTTTCACATGGACTCGCCAATTGAATCCAAATTGCCAAGACAAGATGATGATAATGACGACAACGACACGACGAAGAAGGAAATCCTGCGACTCATACAAGTGGATGGAAGTTTGTGCAGTGACTTGATTTTGTCGCACGCTCAGGTGGACGCTCACTCTGGCCACCTGAAGCTTACAAGTGAGCATCAGTTGATCCACCTGAAGGATGTCATTGAATTCAAGCGCCAATTTCCAGAGGTGAAGGTGCTGATCTCGGTGAGGAATTCGGCGGTCGAGAGTCAGCAGCAGGGAAACGGTTTCCAGAGTAGCAGTAATAATTATTATAACAGTGGCCAACAACAAAGACAGTGGCAATACGAAAGTCAAGCTTCAAATGCAAGCGTCAAGTTGAGCAACAACCAGGCAAATGGTGGCGCCGGCCAACAACCACCTGTTAGTGGAACAACAAGCGCCGCTCCGGCTGCCACACAACAGAGTGCTCTGCAGCGCGCGTCCACTAGCACAGAGTTTAGGCAAATGTTTGCCCGCAATGCAATCGAGTTCTTGCAAACATATCACCTGGACGGTCTAGATATCGACTGGCAATTTCCAAATTTTCCCTCTAATTTAATCGTAAATCGTGAATACGAACGCGTAGGACTAACGAAAATTTGCCAACAACTCCGCTCAGCAATAGTGGAGAATTTCTATGCCAGACAAACGGCCCAGCAGCAACATCAAGTTGGCTCCACCTTCAGACACGATCGGCTAGTGAGCAGAGTGAAGAAGGAGGTTGAGGCTTACCTGTTGACAGTGGCAATTGCGGGACAGGAGAGTGTATTGAGGTCTAGTTATGAGTTGAGACAATTGGCCAACTTATGCGATTGGCTCAACGTAATGAGCTTCGATTATTTCCTATTCAAAGCCTACGCTCCATTTACCGGGCCAAACGCGCCCCTCGAGCCAATAGTGGAGCCATACGTTCCAATTCTGGGCAAACTATCAGTGAGTTGGACATTAAACAAACTAATAAGAGAAGAGCAAATTCCTGCCGAGAAGTTGGTCTTTGGCATTGCAACTTATGCTCGAGCTTACAGATTGATATTTAAAAATAGCCAACCAGTTGCCTTCTCGCTGGCAGTTGGTACTAAATCCTCTCAGGTGACGCAAGAGAATACACTTAGCTACCGGGAGGTTTTATCGCTTCTTTCCAAATCGGATTCCGTGGTCGAATTCGATGAACGAGCGCGCGTGCCTTACCTGCTAGCCGACCAGGGTTACACTTGGGTCACCTATGAAAACGCGCGGAGCGTCAGGGAGAAGGTCAATTACATTCTCAGCAATCAGCTTGCCGGTTACCTGAGTTGGAATCTAAACAACGACGACTATTTGGGTTCACCAATAGAAACAACAAGTGGCTCCGATAGAAATCAAGCCAATGGCTATGCTCCCTACATCAACGACACCAGCAACAGTAGCCTGAAAAACCCCAAATCCTTTCCCTTGCACAGGGCAATGTGCGAGGCGGCCAGCGAGTTTATTAGCTCCGAAGCAAACTCACAAAACCAGAACCACCAACAACAACCAGTTAAGTTCAAGTCTTGAATTGACGGATAATCTCTAGCCGAATCTTTCTTTACATAATAAAGTTTATAATGATAGTAATAATAATATCGTCTTGATAGTGGCCTTTGTTGCAATCTCCCTCAATAGAAGGATTGTTATCCCTCAGGCTCTAGATGTTGGCGCCGCCTGGCGAGTTGTCGACCTTCTAAATCCCACTCGGTCAGCGAGGCTAATGATAACCTCAGTGGAGTCATGAACAACGCTAACCTCTTGTGCAATGTCAAAAGCCGTCTACCTGAAAATCAGAACTGGTAAAACAAAGCACACTTGATTTCACACTAATCATTTAAACTCATGCCATAACCCCACTAGTGGCACCAGGTAGTCTAGCGGATTCAATGTGTCTGTAGTTCTCGTTTCAATTTGACTGTTGGCATAGACACTTAATGATTGTTGGAGCTCTCGCGTCTATTTATCGTAAAATTTATGACAAAGCTACTGAGAACATCAGGGATGGACGTGAGCAGGGCAACACTCTCTTAATAACATGTCACAATAAAGCAGTTGCATAGACAGATTTTACAACTTCCATTTGGACCGCAATTAGTCTTGCCGCTGCTTTACTGCTCCTTTGGAGAGTCCTATCCGCCCTGAGGCTTCGTGATTTTTGGGCGCACTTTTATCTGCACACTTTCAGCTTCCCGCGACAGATGGCTTCCAAACACTTTGTTCGATGGGTAAAAAGCTCTCCTCGACCTTCTCAGTGCAACAGGTAAACTCGATTTCCCATCTCTCAGTGGATAAAACACAGTAAATTTGCGCGTATAAATTATAATTTGATGTGAGCAGTGATAACAACAGGTAGTTATTTGCTACTCCGCTCTTTGTTTACTTATTTTAACAATCCCTATTAGCAGAGCGAATCTTTGCCTGCACACAAAACTTTCGGTAGACAACAACCTCAAAGGTTATAAATGAAGAAATCAATATAAAAATTGCGTCAATTGCTTGGAAGTTTTGCATCAAGCTGCAACAACAAGTGTCATTCCTACAACATTCAACATGATGAATATTAAATTTGCCGCCTGCTTGGCTTCGGCCTTGGTGTTGGTGTTGACGGTTCTGACTGTGATAGTTTCGACATCAAAAAGCACCACCAGTTCAAAGGAGGACTTGAGGGGATTGCAGTGGTGGAAAAAGAGCAACTTTTATCACATTTACCTGAGATCCTTCCAGGATTCAAATGGCGATGGAAATGGAGATTTGCGCGGAGTTATTGAGCGTTTGGATTATTTGGAAAAGGTGGGAGTTGGAACTATTCTAATGGCCCCATTTTACACTTCGCCAATGAAGGATGGAGGTTATGATATATCAAACTTTCTCGAGGTCGATTCAAGGTTTGGAACCATGAAGGATTTTGACGATCTAATTGCCGAGTTACATAAGCGAGGCATGAGAATGGTTGTGGACTTTGTTCCGAACCACTCGTCGAATTTGCACGAATGGTTCAAGTGTTCGGAGCGCGCTTTAGTTGAGCCCAAAAGATGTGGCAAGTACAAGGACTATTATGTTTGGTCAAACTCAACGAGATACGAGGGGAGATATCCCAGCAATTGGATCTCGGTGTTTGGCGGCGGTCCAGCTTGGACTTGGAGCGAGTTGCGCAAGGAGTTTTACCTACACCAATTTTTACCTGAGCAACCTGATTTAAATTTCCGCAATCCAAGGGTGCGCGAGGAGTTCAAGGAGATCGCTAGGTTTTGGTTGCGTCGTGGCGCCGACGGCCTCCGTGTTGACTCGGCCATATACCTGATTGAGGACGAACAATTGAGAGACGAGCCGCCAAATAGAGATTGGCAAAGGGGCCAGGATCCGGCCGATAGATTGGATCACATTTATACTCGCTCGTTGTACGATAGCGCAAAGATTGTTAAAGATTGGCAAGATGTGATTAATGAACCGGAGTTCGGTGGCCAATACAATAAGGTTATCATTACCGAGGCTTATGCTGCCATTCCAAAGTTATTGGAATTTTATGGACCAGATCCAGAGACTCCCTTTGCAAATATGCCATTTAACTTCGAGCTATTGGTTGATATCAACAGGACCAATTGGTCGCCGAGTCATGTTGAGGAAACAATCAAAAAATTCCTTTTACCCACGAGAGAGTTGGGTTTCCCCGACGAGCATGGCGCCATCTCGCCCTGGATCGTTTGGGTCACCGGCAACCATGACAATCCGCGAGTTCCAAATCGCGTTGGCGACCAGTACAGACAGTTGTTCAAGTGGCTCGCTTACATGTCGCCAGGTGTACCTGTTAATTATTACGGCGACGAGCTGGGCATGTCTGATGTGCCAAAGAAAAATATCCCCCAGAGGACCCTCGACGAGGGCGAGTCGTCGCGCTTGGGCGAAAGGTCTTCGATTGCTTGGGACGACAGTGAGCCTTCGGGTGGATTCTCGACCAACAGTTCCATTTGGTTGCCACTCGAGGAGGATAGTAAAACTCAGAATGTTAAAGCGCTGTTGGCGAGAAAGGATAACAACGATTTGCAACAATTTCTCACCTTGCAAAAGATTCGCCAAGACGAACTGGATATCTTTGTCTTTGGCGACTTGGTCTTCTTTCATTCCAAAAACTCGCAAGTCTTTGCCATGTCCAGAACTCACAAGAAACGGGGAAGCATCCTGCTGGTGGCTAATTTAGGCGAACGGCCGGCAATGGTGGAGTTGGAACTGGAAGAGAAGTCAATCCTTCGTCACGAGACACTGCAGCCGCCAACAAGTGGCAGGGTTATTCTCTCGAATATTGTAGGAATCAGGAGGGACTCGCCGCTGGCTATAGGGAGAAAGGTCGAACTGAGCAACTTGACTTTGGAGCCAGCTCAAGCTGCATTGATTCAATATTAAACTCGATACCTTGTTGCAACAGATAATTGAAGATTTTGATCAGATGGTACAAAGTGGCGAGAGTTAGCGGATAGTGAGGGGAGAAACAAAATTGTATGTTATTATTTATCATGTGCAATATAGAAGAGCGTCCCAAGTTGCCAAATAAACGAAAGAAATGTTTGTAATGATGATGATGATGATAAAAAGAGTGGCGCCACAAATGGACAAGCGTGTTTTTATAGAATACATATAGAGGAGGCCACTTAATTAATCGTCGCCTCGGTCGTCTAGTTTTAGCTTGCTGCTTCTTGGTAGTCCAGGATCATTTTGCGGTGTTTACTTACCCAGTTACCACTAGCATCACTAGAAAATAACTGAGAAGAAACTGGAACGACTTGAGTATTTAAATTAAATGAACAGCGTAAAGGCAGCGGACAGCTAACTATTTGCTTGTCACATTTTGAGAAACTATTGAACATTTACTTCTCTCCACCAGACTATTAGGCGCCGCGCCGCCAATCGTTTCTTTAATATATATCTACTTTCAACGTTACAAACTACGACTAAGATTTGAATAGGCGAGTGATAGAATGAGTAGAAGTTTGTCACTTTGGCCGACAAAGTGGCCGCAATTTTTCGCCTCGAGGCGCACAAACAGCGACGCTGGAAGTGGATATTTTCATTCACTTTATATACTCAATGAGCAAAAGAGCAATTGGAGGAGAGTTTGGTGTGCGTGTGCGTGTGTGTGTGCCTTTAGTTGGTTGTGATTTATTATTACACACTGAGTAAGACTCACACATCCAACTATACTCTTGCCGCTAGCCACTGTACTCTAGTTTGCTTCTTTACGTCGATATATTAGTAGTAAGTTTATGTCATGATGTTGTCATAAATAAAGTGAGCAAGCGGAGTAACATTATCAACTTGCGCAAAAATCACCAGCGCAAATAGAAGTATATAGATTCGCCAGTTGAGCCTCTACTCCTACTTCTACTTCTACTTAGATTCGCATGATTTCGTGATGCTCATGTAGTGGTAGCGCTAAGCGGCGCAAATTGTCGTCTCTCTCTCTCTCTCTCTCTCTCTTGCTATTGATGTTCTGACACAAGTATGTTGTGCGAACTACCAGTGGAGTGGAGTGGAGTGAAGTGAGCAGTAGCTAACAAGAAAAATGATTTCTTATTTGAATAAACACAGTGAATCAAAATGACGGTTTGCAAAGTGAGCATTTGGAATGGTTCTTTGCACTCATGCCGCCAGTTTGCTAAGTTACAAGCAAAGAGAAGAGGGAAACCGCGAAAACCATTTAACAAATTGACTGTCCTGTCGCTGGACGACGAGCAATAGGGAGAGAGAGCAAGAAGGTTGGCCAGACTTTTGGGCGACATCGAAGAGGATGGAGAGAATTTGCCTCCAGCTTGGAGAATAAAAAGACAAGATACTGAATATAAGAGCAGCGGCAAGAGGACTATTCATTTCTGTCTGTATCTCTCCTCTGGGCGAAAGGAAATAAATTGGCTCTCTCATTTGGTTGACAGACAAACAAACAGAACAAGGAAAAGGAAGAGGGAGAGAAAAACTCTATCTGTCGTCTCCTTTGTGTTTGTCACTATGTCACCGCCAACATTTCGAGCTCACAAAAGCAACGCGCGCGACGTTTGCTCTCTATTTGCACTTGCACTCCTTTTCTCCATTTGTGTCGGCCCATTTATACACTAGTATATCTGGTATAGAGATAGAGAGAGAGAGAGAGAGAGAGAGAGAGAGTGAGGACTAGCAAACTGGGCGAGTGGGAGAGAAAATTAATAAACTCGAGCCGCGAGGTTTTGTCGTCGCGAGTTGCGAGTGGCGATTTGTGGCCACAGATTCTCGTGTTATTGTTATCCAAAGCGCAAACACTCTTATCATCCCACTGGCTTCTCCCGTTTTGAGTCCTGATTGTTTGAGTTCAGCAGCAGCAGCAGCAATAGCAACAGCAGTGCAGCAATGACCACTAATACTAATACTAATACTAATACTAATAATACCAATACTAATACACAACTAACCGGACCGATACTAATACTATCACTGGCCACTGGAGCGCAACCATTTCAATGGTCCATTTTGTCAACTGACCAAAGGCGACAAGTTGGCTTTGATGTGAGCGGCAGTGGCGACGACGAGTTGAGTCTATTGAATTTAGTGGAGTGTTGACAGGCGAGCGCCAGATTCAAATCAATTTGAAATGATAACAACTGAAACTGCAACAACTTGAGGCGAGCAAACCGGCGACCCACAAACAGATCCGCAGTATCAGTGTTTCATTTTGATATCACTTGTACAAACTCCAAACGTTTGTGACGTCTATCGGCGTTTAAATTTCAACCAACTCATCAATCAATATGGCGATATCAGTTACATTTAATAGTGTAGTAGTGGTAGTGGTGGTAGCAATAATAATGTGGCACAAAGGTGCGAGCTTGAGATAATAACGGTCAGCCATATTGGCTGACGACTACTCTATGGCCGCTAGCCACACACAAAGATTTTGGTGTTAGAATTCACGCCTCTTGTAAAATTTTGCACTCTTGTCGTCAATTTCAAACTCCACGGCTGATGACACATCCGGTTGCTGCGAAAACTCAGCTTTGGCTTAATTTGTCCACTCCCTTCGTTGCCTCTTCTTCTTCTTCTTCGTCTCCTTCTTCCAGCAAACAAAACCTCAGGGATTAAGTTTCATGTGTGTGGTTTTGTAATCTCGAACTCAAGCTGGCGGATGTTTAGTTTTTACGTCTACATCAACAGCAGTTTTCCAGCATAACAGAGAGAAGAATAAGCAAGAGATAAGAATGAGAGGAAAAAGTAAAGCAAGCTTTGGGCCTAATAATCATGACAATTTTCTTAAGCTCTGTTGCTCATTTGTGCTCAAATTTGCACCTTTTTCTTTGGATTTTCTCCACGTTTTCCAAAACCAAAGCCACAAACAACAACAACACTACCACCACCACCAACAACAACACCATCTAAAACTACCAAATGAGCAAGAAAACAACTGAACATTCGATGTAGTTTTCTCAGTGAACTGTGAAAACTTGAAACGGTTAGCCTGCTAGAGATTTAGAGAGATTTAGGCAGGAGATTTGGCTCCTACAATAGCAACTCATGTACATGTATGCAAAATGCAGCCAGAACATGTTTGCCTAGTTGAATGCTCAAATTAACCTCTCTCTTTCTCTCTGTTGCGATGAGCAGTCTACTATAGAAGGTGGCAAACGTATTGCGACGACTTCTATATGCCAAACTAAGTGTCACTCACAGTCCTGAGCGAGTTCTTTTCTTTAGTTGTTATCCGCGCGCATTAAGTGAGTTTCTCCTCTCACCTTCAAGCAATGCAAGAGGTCGCATTGAGTGCGAGAGCAATAGCAAACAAGATGGAAAATTATCATGACTGACTGAGTGTTAGCTCAAAAATTGTCGCAAAAATGAAAGAGCCAGCACCACCTCTAATGAGACTCCTTTTGACAATTGAGCGCTCAATTGGGCGGAAATGTTGGCGAGCCTCTCTGGCAAGATTTGCTCGAGCGTTTTGTGATAGCGTCAAAGTCGAATCATAAGCACAGTTGCAGTTTTTCGCCACAAACGCAACTGTAACCGTAGAGACTTTGATGCTAGACGACAAACGATCAAAGAGAACAGAATACTCGGCCACTTTAACAGCAAGCAAGGCAAATTTGTTTAATCACAACAAATCACATTTTGCATTTAGTAAAAAGTGCGCAGGCGCGAGTGCGCAACCAGGCTGCTCAAAGTGAGCAAATTCCCCCGCAACCAGTCGCATCAATTGTATTCAATTGTACCGCCGCTGCCTTTTTGCCGATGTGTTTGTGCGCGTTAAAAGATCATCACTCTCGCGCCTCTCAGCTGAAGTCTCATGTTTACACGGCTGCCCCCCAGGCTATAGGTGCGTATTCGAGCTCTATAGCTAGAAAGAGAGCAAAAGCGAGAGTGTCAGTCCATTAATGTTGGGAGTTCATTCAAGTCAAACGACTTGAGTGATGTGTGTTTATATAGTGGACGCGAGGCAAAAAGTTTAGTTTAGTTTAACACTCACTTCGCGAGGAGCGAATGAGGAGAAAGAAAAACACAGGGAGAAAAATGGTATCAATTTGGAGGGAATTCGAGGATTTCGAGAGCCACACTTTCGAGGGAGAGTCAAGTTTTAGTTTAAATGAGAGAAAAATCTTTGCAAAAATGGAAAAGTCAGGTGACGATAGTCGCTTGAGTCGGGAGTTTGATGATTTAAATGAGAATTCCAATAGCGACGAGGAAATTATTTCAATTGACGAAGATTCAAACCCCGAGTCAACCAAAGATCATCATGGTAATATGATTAAATGCAATATAATCACCGAACACTCGCCGTCGTCATCAAGTCTGACCACAAGCCCAACGTTTGAATACTCTGACTCAAGTGTAGGGTTTAAATTGAAGTCGCAAGCTCGGGAACACGGATACACTAACCACCAGATCTCAGCAGCCCAATCGGCTTTCACCATCTCGCCAAGATCACAATCAAATCAGCATCATGTTGTAACAACACAACATCGACAGCAACAGCAACAGCAACAACTACAAGCCCACAAACCATCACCTGCTTCTGTTGTTCCAGAGAAGCAACAAACAAGCGCTTACCTGCAACCGGAAAGGAAAAAGATCTCAGCAATGAAATGCGACGACAAGAAACGAAGCCTCCACCAGAAGCCTCCATACTCATACATTGCTCTCATTACCATGGCCATTCTTCAATCAAAGGAACGAAGGGCAACTCTGGCGGGAATTTGCGATTTTATTCGCGCTCGTTTCCCCTACTACAAGGACAAGTATCCGCTTTGGCAGAATAGCATTAGGCACAACCTATCGCTGAACGATTGCTTCGTCAAGTTGTCGCGCGAACCCGGAAACCCCGGCAAAGGGAGCTACTGGTGTTTGGATCCGCAGTCGGAGGACATGTTCGACAATGGAAGTTTTTTGAGGCGTCGCAAGCGATACAAGCGTCAGTCTAGTTGTGGTGGCGGCGTCGGCGTCGGCGTCGGCGTCGGTGGACAGAACAGTAGCAAGCAGCTGATTCAAGCAACAAGTCGATGCATAGATCAAATGATTGGCAATAATCACTCGCTAACAACCAAAAATAATTTCGTGCCACCAACTCAACACTGGCCACCTGTGGCTGTGTCTAATGCGGCGACGGCGGCTGTAGCAGCGACCTCCCAGCGGCTGGCCGCCTCTAGTTACTCTAGAGCAGTGGCCATAGCAAACGCGGCCTCCCTAGGCACTCGCCCGCCGCTGCAACCTTCATCAACAGGTCGCCGCGGACTCGTTGCGCCCACGACTCAAACATTCATTCCGCAATCATCGCCGACATCATCATCATCGTTGCCATCGTCGTCGTCGTCGTCGTCGTCGTCATCGTCGTCGCTGAGCATTGGACAACATCCAGTGGCCGTCACCCCTTCGGCAGTCACCAACTTTTGGCCTCACCTGTACCAAAGTTCCAATTTAATGGCCTCATCTGTTGCGCCGCCACCGTCGGCCAATCATACGCAACACAGCACTTCAGTTTCACCAACCTCCTCGATCCACTCAACGCCCGCCACTATGACCACAGGCGGCGGCCGCCACCTCCACCACCAACATCAACACCAACAGTCGCCGACGAGCGCAGCAAGTAGTGTGGCCGCACTGGCCGCCGCCAACTTCCTGTTGCCCTCGATCTATGGCCAGCTCATGGCCGCCCAACAGCATCGCTACGCTTTGGGTATGGGCTTTGGGGTGGCGGCGGCGCAGCACCACCACAACAATCTAAACTACAATCACAATCATCCAAATAACCAACAGCACCAAGTTGCATCCAATTTGCCGTGCATCTTCCCGCCAACCACACACTTGGGCCCAGCGACAACCTCTTCGGCCAGCGCAAACATGAGCCTAGCGACAAGCGGCGTCGGTGCAGGCGGCCACTCGGCTTGTCAGGGGCCATAGATTCAAATTCAAATTTGAATCCAGATTCAAACTCGGATTCAGATTTGTCAAATTGAGTCGGCCGAACTAATCACAGATTACGCAAGACGATGGGTTGACATTTACACGCGAGACTTGGCGCGTTGGCAATGAAGCGCCCAGTTTCATCCTCTTCTCCCTCGGCAAGCAAGTTGGACGCTTGAAGCATAAGAGAACCTGGCCTACCAAACAAAACGAGAAAAGTGCGACGACTTTGCTCCATGTTATCTCATTTGTTGGTGCCGTTCATCATTATGGATAGAGACCACAGCAACTAGAAGAGCAACAGCAGTGGCAGCAAACGAAGACAGAGAGCAAAATTTTGGCAGACTTTGTGGCGCCGCCGAAGCGGCCACTGAAGTCAACTCATGAGCTCTAATGGTGTCGGTTTTTTCTTTTATGTTTTCGTTATGCATTCATATTCCATATCGCACAACTGGGATAGTCGAAGAGATAGGGAGAAAGTCGCTCGCTCTGTTTGCCTTTCAAGCGCAACAGGCCCACGAATGTGAACCATAAAAACAACAAGCGCCCAGTTTTGTGTGTAACCCAACGAGGGACGTTCAATAGCAAACTTGGGGTGTCTGTCTTCTCGGCTAGCATTTACCGAGCAGGCGGCAGTTACAAACACAAATTTGTTAGCACAACACACAAACATATATATATATATATACACTACCGGCGAGCGGATATTGTGACACGACTTCTGCGCCAAACTGTAAGTCGGACGCGACACAAGTTAACACGACAAGATGCTCTGGGCGAAAGTGACACTACTTTTTGTCCTTGTGACCGCGAGGATGTCCAGTGCGTGGGCGTGTCAACTCTGGTAGCCAGCTGGGCGCCGTCGTCGTCGTCGTCGTCGAAGATGTCGTTTGTTGGCCTGACAAAACGAGTGGAACGAAGTCACAATCTGGTCCTCGGAATAAACAGACTCGGATCACACGCTCACTTGCCGCTGGTGCTGCTCGTGTGATTATTGTTCAATATGCGCTTTTGCCACACGAGACTTTTTGGCGCCACAAGAGAGAGATGAAATATAAATACAACTACGATGCTGGCAACAAAAACGACAACGACAAGTAGATTTTTGCTCGACGAACAAACTCATTAATAGATATAAAATGAAAGAAACCACAAGTTTTGTGGATGTAAAAAGAATGAACAGTACTGCAGTTCGAACTACTGACAACGACGCCCCAGTCTAATCCAGTGGCCGCTTTAGCGTCATATGGTTGCTTTTGTTGTTGTTGCTCTTTTCGCTGACTAACCCACTGTTACTGATGCATCTAAAACCACTACCGCTGCCACCGAATCCCTAAGCTTCCAGGAAACTGGCCTCGTTGTTTACTCGCTCAATCGTATGCTTGCATCTTCCATGCAAAGAGCTCTCATTACAGAGCTTTAGTGCAGTTGACCATCGAGTAATAAGCCGCTCTCGTGGTATTCTGGTTTGGCCACGTGATTATTAGCCTTGAGTATGACCACCGTTATTATTATGTGGTCAATCGCAACATTGAACTGCCGTTCCATGCAAAGTGAAGCCAGACTCAACAAACGGTAGACACAGAGAGTTGGCGGAAAAATCTTTTTTTAGCGACATGACGCCATCACCATGAGGCATAGACACCGGTGATTGCTCATGCGATCCCTAAGGCTCTAGACTCTTCTAGTTTGCGTGTGGGAGTTTAGAGTTTATTTTACTGGCTGACCGCTAGCGGCGCTGCGATCGCCTCCGTCATTCATTCACTAACTCACTCACTCTCTCACATACTTGCTCATCTGATCGCCCCGCAAATGCAACTGGGGTGCTTCGCGGCCAGCGTTAACCTGCGCTGCCGCATCCAGGTAACAAGCGCGCGCTATTGGCCTCGGCGACGACTGTGGCAATCTAATGTTGGTAAGCTCGCAGTAAGGCGCCGTAGGCGGACAGAAAATAGCGCAGCGGCTCCCATTGGTGCCGCTGTGTTTCACTCACAAACGCTACGAGAAGAGCGCGGTGGTTGTTGTGTGCGCGTATGTGTTTGTGCGTGCATTCGTCGTGTGTGATAGACACAAAAGCCTATGGCATCAGCATCAGCAACGACCACCGGCCGATTCGCTCGCTCGGCCACACACAGCCAGTGAGCGCTATGCGTTATTTCGATCTCGCCAGCCGTGAGACAACAATATGTTTCATTTAAAGTGAAAGGTATTGACTAGCTAGGGAAGCTACCTACCCACCTGAACTAGGGAGGAACTAAGTAGACCAAGAGATAGAGAGATAACTGAAGAAGTTTAATTAGCACAAATCATTATGAGTCAGTCTTATTTATTGTATTACTGTTATTGCACCTATGCTTTAGCGCTGATATTAGTTGCCCACCATTTAGACGGGCTTAGTGCAACGCCAAGTCGACAGGTGGTGGCCACGGAGTTGGATAGCTCGGACTACCCGGATCCCGATGTGTTTGTTTCTCCCTCGTCGGGAGCAAAAGCGCATCGCTCGTCTGTCAGTGTCTCGAAAACAAAGAGGCCAGCGACACCCTCGGGCAGAAGCAGCCGGGAGCAAGCAGACAATCGCGCCAAGAGCCGAAGCAACTATCTCAGCGACTTTGAGAGTGACGACAATAACAGCGCAGACAACAACAACTACAATAATAATAATAATAATATAAACAGCTATACGGATAATGATGATGATGCTAACAACAATGACAATTCAATTAGAGGAGAGAAAGTCATCAATTTGTTGAGGAGATCAAATCTATTGCTTCCATCATTCGGTCAAAGTCCCGACTACGAGCTTCTGGCGGCGAATTTGCGTTCATCTAACAACAACAATGATAATATTGACGATGATCAAATAGCTAATATCCTGCGCAGCGCACAGGTGGCCGCTGCCTCATCGGCAGCCACCGACGCCGCATCATCAGGTGGCAGTGACACGGGCAAAATAATCCACGCTCCCACTCACCATCATCATTACTATTTGAATCATTACTCGAACGAGAAATACCCCCAGCCCCAACAGACTGGCTCCTCCGCAAGTGTTTCAGACAATCTATTAAACAGTAATCATCAGTTGACCTCAACACGAGGATTGCATCCAGGTGATCCAGTCTATGGATCCTATGAACAGTTTGCACCAATTGGATTACGCAGGCAATATCATAATCTGGACTCGGAAATTGGTCAAGACTCTCTGGCTAGGCAGCAGAGTTTAAGACACACCATGGACTCACCGGCATCCTTTGGAATGATGTTGAACAAAACTAACGACATCTATTTCCTCATTATGGTTGGCGCCTTCTGCGTTATGGCCATGGCTATGGTCTTAGCGGCCGGTATGTTTGCCTATCGGATTCAAAAGCAGCGCAAGTCGCCACCTGACACCGACTATCCCACCTACGGTGTTGTGGGGCCCAGCATAATGAACGGTAAGTGTGGCGCCGCGGCCTTCGTTGGCGGCTACCTGGGCGGACAAGGGCCGGGCGGCGCCTCGGCCAGCATCTTCGGCAGCAAGTCGGGCTCAAAGTCCCACTTGGCCGATAGTGTGACCAGCGGCGACTCTGGCCTGGTGGTTAGCGAGAAGTCTAACACAAGTAAACGAGCCGGAAGTTCGCCGAGTAGCCTCGAGCGCCATCGCAACTCGACCACTTCCGGTGCTTCCAGCAACCAATCGGACAAACATTCGGCGGCAAACTTTCTCAACAACCATCAAAGTGCGGCGAGGATGTACCAACACTACCAAAACTCGGCCACCGCAGGCAACACCACGGGCGTCAATCGTAAGGCAACTTCAGCTTCGGACTTGGATTCGGAGGATGAAAACGACGATGGCAGCTACACAGTCTACGAGTGTCCAGGTCTCGCCTCGGCCCACGAAATGGAAATCAAGAATCCACTGTTCAACGACGACCGTCGGCCATAAATTACAAACAGTCTGGGGCATCGTTTTTGTTGTTGAACCGAAAGTGGCAGTCTAGGCGGAAGCAAGGCAGAAAGGATGACTAGTGTAAGTGGAGGTTTGGTGCCAACAGGTTAAGTCAAGTGTTTGCAAGCAGCCTCCAAGTTCAATGGCCACCAGATGAGGCCGTTAAGTGGAACCCCTCAGATTAAGATAAGTGACAATGGAAAGGAGAGAAAAGAACAGAGACACCACATACAAGAAACAAATCAAAGTTATGGCATCAAGTATAAGACTAACTAAAGACCGCGGAAATTAATCCATGTCAAAGAAAGTTATAAGTTGAAAGTTTAAGCTAGAAGAATATCTAAACCAAAACCGAAACCAAATATTGAAGCGAAGTCAATGGAAGTGACGCTAGTGAAATGAGACATCAAAAATTTAATGTCGAAACGTAAATTAAATCCCCAACATCACCGGAAAACTAACAAACAAAAATGTTACAGTTAGAAAGTCGTAAAATAATCAATCAAAATTGTAACTCGAACTATTATGATTATGATCTGTGGTGACTATATATAAATTCACCTCAAGTTATATGTGAGCGTGTCTGCCTCCAATCAAGAAGTTGAATGCAGAGTTATATAATCAAACAATAATCATGATAATGAAAGACCGAAATGTTGGTTAGTCATGTAGCTGCGCTATCACGTACTAAAATCAGTAGCAACATCAACCAGCCCATTTGGTCGATTGTAGATAAAAAAAGTTGATCTTCCCCCGAAAGTTTGCAATCGTTATAGTATTTGGTGACTTCCTTTTCTGTCAATCACATTTGTAGAGTTGAATTTAATGGTGATGATGATAATAATAATTAGATAACAATTGCAAAACATTACTAGGTCTATCTAAGCCAACTACTTGTTGCCTAGTCTCGTCCGCTTATTCCAGGAGAAATTATCCGCATAACTCTTCTTTCGCACCTTTCTCTCTGGTTGCTCCTCCACAAACCATTGTAACTCGTTCCTCTCACAGAAGGCAATGGCATCTTCCTTGGTTGGGAAGGTAAGACTTAGATTTGATACAGGATCTCCGCTGGACGTCCAACCCATGAGCCAGTTTTCCCATCTCTTCTGCGAGTTGAACTCAATCTTCCAACAGTTTGTGTAACTCGTACCCGATTGCATCACATTCTTAGTAGGTTTAGAAATACGAACTAATCTCTCGTCCAGCCACTCCATCTGTTCAGGATAGAAGAAACCTCGATTTGTTGGGCCCATCTCCTGAAGCTCCTTGCCAATATCGAAGCTTGTTGCGGGCATATTTTCTTGAGCTTTCACCAATTCCTTGTCCAACTTTTGTTGAATCATCTGATTCATTGGCTTCTCCTTGGTATCCTTCTTCCTGATTCCCCTAATCACTTGACCGTCACTAGATACTGCCCTGGTTGTAATAAGAGAGGTGCTAGCACGAACCAGGAGATTTTGGGCGCATGAGGTCGAGGTTGGCGAGACCAACTGGCCCATCGCCGTCTTGATAGCCAGACCAGGGAACATTAATTTGGCTCTATATTTGTAATAGGACAAATAGAGGAGGTCTTGATGGTGGGTATAATTAAAACATCCGATTTACGAGTTGAAACGAAGCTTGCAAAAGGTTTGTTTACCTTTTGTTTTGATGATGATATAAATATTTTTATTCTGCAACAGCAACGGCGGCGCACCAAGAGCGGAGCGAGCAGAAAAGAAATGTGTTTGTCCTTTGGCGCTTTTGGATGGAAAAAGTGCGTGTTGTTTCTTCTCGAGGTTTGCATTGACGTCAAGTTTTTGTTGGGGGCGACAAACTCTACGGTGCAAGTGGCGCCGCCTGTCGAAATTCTACCGCAACTACAATGCGGTATTCGTGGCCTGTGGCGGCGATCGGGTAGGAAAACTTGTAGGGCTTTTGTGACCTCAATGTGCGAGCGGATTTCTCTCACTGCGCATTTCTCATTGCAACTCTTGCTGTGCCAATAGATGGAAATGGCAAAGAGAGCGAGAGAGAGATAGAGAAGCAGTGTCAGCCAGCCGGCCACTTGCATGCAGAATCCCAATATGCGACTCGCCCGTTGAAAGGTGTGCAGTTTGCGAGCAACCACGGCGAGTAAATCTACGCAGCAGCAACAGCAGCGGCAGTAAAACCACTTCCACAGGCCAAACCAATAGAAGCGGCCGAAATGAACTCACACACATTAGCTACGCGGATACACTAACCACGCCGAACAAGTAAAAATTTGCTGCTGGAGCCGCCGCCGCCGCCGCCGCCGCTGCCATCGTCGCTGCTACCGTCGCTGCTGTTGGATAGCCTCAATACTCCTAATTCCATGTAGTACCATTGCTACACTATATTGCCATTACTATTTAGGGAATAAATAGAGAAACCGTATTCATTATTACTACTGTCGCCAGTAAAAAGGTGGAGACATAACTAAAAATTATAACTACAATCGATTAATATTAGGATTCTAGGCGAGGATCTTAACAAAATTATCTTGGATAACTATTAGAAAGAGAGGGAGAGATAAACCGGCAGACTGCTTAGAGGTGGTGTCTATTATTCATCTCAATTCAACTAAAACTCCTCATCCCAACAAAACAAACACTATTCACGTATGAGTCAAAAAGTAGAACGACCGACACTACAGGGTCAACGTTTCAGGACCAGGAAAAGAGATGAAAAGGAAAAGTTCAACCCGACAGGATTTCGCGACACAATATTATCAAGTTTTGACGCTTTAAACGGTGGATTATGCTTGAAACAACAACAAACTGCAACTTCATCGTCCTCTGACATTCAACAACAACAACAAGTTAACAACAACTCTGACAACTCAACAATCGGTAACAACAACGAAGATCAGCAGCAGCAACAACAAGCGACGCAACTCAATCCAGCAACAATCGCAACAAACAACCAAGATTCTGCAACCCAGGAGAATAATCACGTTGTTGGAAACGGCGACGGTGATCAAGTTGGCGTAGTTGATGGCCTAGCATCAGGTAACAACACCACCACCAATAACAACAACTCGAACGTAAACGATAACAACTCACAGCAGCAACAACAACAGCAAGCTCCAATCAAGAGGCAGCTTGACATTGATGCCGTTATCAAGTGTTTATTTGATTCTAAAATAGACTATCGAGTTTATGGAGAGCAGCTGTTCGATATTATCATTGCTGGCGGCATTCTAGCGCCAGGCGGCTCAATATTAACTGAGTCGTCAGATACTACGAAGTCGTACAAGACAGATATTTGCCTGTTTAGCGCAGTTGAAGCCGACGATCTAAATACAATCAAAAATTTTGCAAACATCTTTGTTCGCTTGATTCAACGATTTGGTTATTTGGAGAAAACATTGGAAGAGGAATTTAAAAAGATTATTGTCTTCTTGAAAGGCTTTGAGCCGGCCGATAGGTTGAAATTGGCCAAATTGGCAGCCATTCTGATGAGCTTGGGCGTCTTGGCGCCACATGTTCTTTTGGCCGCAATCCAGGATCATCTTGTCAAGGAGGGACATGCATTGGATTTCCTTGTGGAGGTATTAAAAACATGGTTAAATGAAAAGGACCCAAATACTGTATGGAATTCATTGCGTAAATCAGCTGTTGATAACAAACTATTGGAATTCCTGCCAGCAAACAAGCGCTCCTCGGATACTATCATTCAAACCTTTGAATCTAACGGCTTGAATGCGCTAGTTCCCTATCAAAAGACAAAAGAATCTGAAGCTAAAAAAATTGAATTGCAAAAGAAGATCGCGGCTCATATCAAGAACAAGGCGAGCAGCAAGGAAGTTGTTGAGTTGGTCAAAGTTTCGAATCAAAAGAATAATTTGGAAGAGAGCGAGGTTATCTGTCTGATTTGGAAAACTCTTATGACCATTCCTGAATGGAATAAGAAGGAAGAACTTGTGGCAGAGCAAGCCATTCGTCACCTTAAAAATTATGCCCCTCTATTGGAAGCATTTACTAAGACGGCAAAAGCTCAATTGGCGCTTATCATAAGAATTCAAGAGTATTGTTATGAGAATATGAACTTTCTGAAGGCGTTCAGTAAGATCATAGTCATTCTGTACAGAGCTGATGTTTTAACTGAAGACATAATCATTGATTGGTATAAGAGGAGCCACTCAAGTAAGGGTAAGTCAGTCTTTTTGGAGCAGACAAAGCCATTTATCGAGTGGTTGACGAGCGCTGAGGAAGAATCAGAGGGAGAATAAATCACGGAGTTGTTGAACTGAAGATTAATCGCGAATATAGAAAGTAATAGATATATATCTAAAACTACAAATAAGGAAAGGTAACTTGGGAAACAAAAATATCTATCATCGCTATCATTAAACCAAACAACCAACCAACAAATAAACAAACAAACCAAGCAGCTACATCGGAACCGAAACAAAAACATACACTTACACACATGATACATGATTATATTATCACTATTTGCACCAGGATATATCTACCTACATAATTGTATTTGATGAATAAAAACATTTCAAGTGTCGCCACCATGGCACTATCAACTTTTAAGTGTTTGTTTTGTATTTGAGGGTGTAAAATTGATTAGTATAATTTATTAGGTTTGCTCTTATTGACGATTATATTTGCAGTTTGAGTGAGACAAGTGATTCAGTCAAATGAGCGCGAGGGATCGGGCAACAGGTGCCAAGATTGCCCACGAGTAGGTATGCGTCACTGCCAGTGTTTGCGTAATATTATGGCAATTTGTTTGGGTTGGGGCAGATTAAATGCAGTAATACAAAGTGTGAGGATTATATGGACACGGATGATGATGATGATGGAGATAACTTCTTTCTAATAATGATCACTTTTTGGTTACATACTAAACTATTCCTTTTACTCTTTCGTCGATCAAGCATCGATCTAAAATGTCAAATTCAATATCCTCGTCGCATAATCTCTGGCGACTCGTCGTCGTATTGCCGGTGCATCGGATTGGGGAACTCATTTGGATGTGGTAGTGGCTGATGTCCACCCTCTTGGTTCTCTCTAAATGCTCGATTCTTTCCAGCGGCTCGCCAACATGAGAGAGCTATACAGAGTGCTATGGAGGCCAGCAGCAATGTTAGCAAGATGGATAGTATCACACCGAACCAGGGCATGCAGACAAACTCAATCTCGTCCACCTGTGGCGCGGCCTGTAAGATGGGCGCATTCTTTGGCTCGAAGGTGAGAATAGTGTTTGACTTAACCACAATATCCTCTTTTAGAGCTCCCTCCTTGAAGGCGTCGGTGACAATGAGATCGTCGTCGTCACTGTTGTTTGGTGTGTTGTTATCTCTATCATTGGTATCGGAAGCGTCGGTTGTCTCAATGGTTCTATTGGGCTTGTTGCTTGGCACTGGACTTATGCTCTCGGTTTCAGATTCAATCTGGCGCTTGATTCGTCTCTTCTGTCTACCTGGCGCATCGACTCCATTACAATTGACCGTCGGGCAGGAACCGAAACAAACTCGCATATGGCACTGGAAGCTAAGCGAGTTTGATGACGGAAACTTGAAGGCATTAAACTTGGCCACCAGCGATTTGGTCCCCGCTTCGTACTGCCAATTGCTGAAGATGGCTGGATCAACGGCGCAACCACGCGAATCGGTTACCTGAATGACCTCGTTCTCGACACCTTGCGAGTCTAGTGTCTGAGCCTCGCATAGTCGAGCAAATCCGCCGTAAATATTATCCGGCTGAACATCAACTCTAAGCAATAGATCCTGCCCCACTTCAGCTTGTGAAATCTCGCTACCATTTAGCGAGGTAATGGACATGACGAGCGACGGGGGAGGTCCAGTGTTTGCAATGGTTCCAGACTTCATGACGGCCGAAACGTTCAGACCAACATCCACTCCCTGCTCGCCGGCCTCATAGAGACACTTGACATTGTAGGCTCTCGCTCGATAGGTCACAAGCTTGGGATGTTTCTGGACTACTAATATAAATTTGGCTTCTCCATTCTCGTGGATCAAGCCACAGGAGCCAAAGGGAACAAAGAACTCGACTAAATCTCCAACTGCCGCCTCAGCGGAACTCAGAATCTTGCGACATCTCGGCGCTTGACTGTGATTTCTAACATACATAATACCATCAAAGCCGCCCAGCTGAATGTCCACTTGAATGCCATCGGCTCTACAATTGACAAACAGCTCACTTGGCGGGATTGTTCTCACTTCCGGCGTCGTGGTCTCAGGTGGCGGAGGTGGTGTGGTGGTGGTTGTAGTGGTTGTTGTGGTAGTGGTTGTGGTGGTTGTGGTAGTGGTGGTTGTGGTTGTGGTTGGTGCAGGTTTACATCCATAAATGAGATCAATGGCATTGCCCACAAAGCGAGGCGGACACTCGCAAGTGGCTATGTGACTTTGGGTTGTGCAAATGGCCAATGGGCCACAAATGTAACAAGGAGTCAGACACTTATGTTGCTCCAAGTTACAATATAAATCATCTGAGCACTCTGAGTTCGAGGTACACTCGTACTTGAGGCAACCTGTTGTCGAGTAGGCATCGCCATAATAACCCGGTGGACAGAGGCACTCGTAGGATCCGATTTTGTTTCTGCAAATTGAATTTGGTCCACATGGATGGTACTCCTCGCATTCGTTTACATCCATACAGGCGATACCCGAGTTTGTTAACCGGTAGCCGCGTGGACAAACACAAACACCGATGTACTCCTCGGTTCGTTGAACTATGTCGCTAACAAGCTGTTGTCTGGTTGCATTTGAACTTGAACTGTTGTATGACTCGTAATAGGATTGTATCAGCCTCGACGATATGCATTCCTCGCGCGCCTTACACAGGGAACTCGAGACGCAGGTAACTCGTTTCATGTAACAATAGTCGGCCTCTCTATAGTAACCGGGTGGACAGCCACAGGTACTTGCAGGCGCGAGACACAACAAGTTACCTGGACACTGGAGAGTGCTCGTGCAGCTCACTTGCCTGTACTCAAAGCTATTAAACAATTGCAAAGTCTTCGTCTCGTTCCGTCTTCTCTCCTCTTCCTCATTCACCACAGTGGTTGTGGTTTGAATGACCTTTTGACTCGGCGGTTGTTGCTGTTGGATAACCTCGACCACTTGTATCACCGGTTGCTGAACTTGGACAACTTCCTGTTTTTGATGTTGCCGCTGCTGCTGCTGTTGTTGTTGCTCCTCTTTGTGTTGGTGTTGCTCGTTACGAATCTCGGTGACGACTTGTTGCTTCTTCTCCTCAACTAATTGAGGAACCTCATGCACGAGCTCAATTACACGGGCGACCTGTTGCTGTTGTTGTTGCTGCTGCTGGAGCTTTAGCTTACGCGACTCCTCGCGTCGATGGTGTTCCTCTTGCTCCTGTTTCTGTTGTTGCTGCTTGATCACTGTGGTCTGAATGCGCTCGAGCTGAATTTGCGGCTCGGGCGGAATCTCGACCTGGATGACCTGCAACTGCGCGGGAGGCGCCACCGGAAGAGGCCTCTTGACGATCTCCTGGCGCCGGTGGTGCTGCTCCTGGTGCTCCTCCTGCTGGTTACTTGTAACGACCTGTTGCTGTTGCTGCTGGACTAATTGAATTGCCGGCTGCTCAATCAGGTGGACCTGGGCCACTTGCTCCTTCTGTTGACCTTCAAACTCAGTCACTTGATGTTTCTGTTGTTGTTGTTGCTGTCGCTGCTCACGCTCCTGAACCAGCCGCTGGTTATGCAACTGATTTTGAGTTTGTTGGTGATGCTGTTGCTGTAAGATTACCTCGCTTGTTGTTTGCACAGTTGGTAGCACCACAGTTGGAGTCAGAACAGGTGGCGGCACCAGAAGTGGCGCCTGGTGTCTGGTGGTGTGCTCATTGTGGCTGGAGAAATTATGGGACTCGCTGTGCTCCGTTCTCGTGGTGGTGTGAACCACTTGGCCATCGGCATTGGTGTGCTGACTTTGCTGGAATCCGACTGTCAGCGGCAACTCGTAGCTAACGAGCTGCTCATTTGTTGTCTTGATTTGCACCGGTTCGCGTTGGAACTCGTAGAAGGATTGCTCATTTATTGTTTGATTCGTGTGGGTCAGTCGCTCGAGGGGTTGGTGTTGCGTCACCTCGAGTTGCACGTGAGCTGGCTGCTGCACTTGAACAATGGGAACCTGCTGCTGTTGAAACACTTCCTGTGTTTGCGTGATGGTTTCTGGTACCGGTGGCGTTGGCTCTATTATTGTCACCTTTTGTTGAATGATTGGAGCTTGAGGTGGCGGTGGCGGCAACGAGATGGTTGTTTGTGGCTGCTGTTGATGCCTAGACTTTTCTCTCAAGCGAGCAAATCTCGCCGGAATGGCGGGAGTTTGTTGCTGTTGCGATAGAACTCGCTGGGTTGGAATCACGAAAGCCGGAGTTGTCGGCGCCACTGGCGGCAGAGTTGGCGGCGAGCTTCGGGCCGCGGTGTAGGGGGCACCGTTTCTAACGGGCACCCGAGTGAAGGATGACCTTAGTGGTTTTCGGGTAGTTGGTTGCTGTTGAAATGGCGCAACAGTTGAGGGCAGCGGTGGCGGTTGCGAGTGCGTAACAACAGGTGGCTGAATCGGTGCGGCCGATTCCAAGAGGCTTGTGGAAGTTGAGGTCGTGGGAGATGAAGTTGGTCGACTTCCGATGCGGCGGTTGGCAAATCTAGCTGGAGTTTGCGGCTGTTGTTGGCCACCTGCTATAGCTTGCGCCCTTCCAATGGCGGCGGGGGTTTCACGCGGCGCTAACTGGCAAAACTTCTGGGGATTCCCCAAATAACCCGGCGGACACTTGCACTCGTAGGAACCAGGTAAGTTGGTGCAGATAGCGTTTGTTCCACACGCTTTGGTTCCATTGACTGGCTGTCCGCCAACTGTAATGGTGATGCCGGTTTCGCATTCATTTACATCCGTGCAAGAAAGGGTTCCATGACTTGGCACCAGGTAGCCCGGTTGGCAGACACAAACAGGTTGCTGGTCGCGGTCCAGCTGACAGGTGGCGTGTTGGCCGCAATCGGCTCCATCGCAACCGTTTGTGACAGATTGTGCACTGATCAATAGCTGGACACCTGTCGTAATTAAAATGGCGCATGAAAGAATAGAGATGAAAGCTAGACTTGCGCCGGGTCTTCGCCTTGTTTTAAATCTAAAGGACCCCATAGTTTTTCTATGATTGCTCTTGCTTGCTTGGTCTTGATAATGATCTTTCTTCTTGTTATGATTTCTACTTTGAAGCTGAGGTTGTTGTCTTCTCGTCCTTGTTTTTGTTGGTATCACATATTCTGTGTCTTGGTTGGTTAAATTTGAGGACATTTTCCTTGAACTTGCCGTTAGTGATTTAGTGGGCTGATCGCTTGATTGTAAGTTTTGATTCAAGTCAATTTCTGGCGCTAACCTCGAGGCTATCGACTCTGAAATTGTTGCTGCCTCGTGGTTGCTGGTCAATCTCAGTGGATGATCCCGATCGCTTGCTCTTGATGGGATCATCGTAACTACCATAGTTACGATGATAGTCTGTCTGTCTGTCTGTCTATCTATCTATCTATTACAGGTGAAAACTGAGTGGAGTTTGTGTGTATCTATCCTCTCGATCAATGTTTTGGCACGTCACACTTTCTCGCTCGGTTTGCTCACTTGCTTTCTCGCTCTCGGCTACAAAGGTTGTCTCTCGGTTAGCTGTTCGATCGGTCGGATATTCAAATGTTGCTCTTGCTCAGGTTGCGTATATGGTGCTGGTGGCACTCGAAGGCCACAAATGTCTTTTGGGCAAGACACAAAGACTACGAGAATACGACCACGACTACGATGGGCTCACAGGAGACAATAGGATAGTTGGCGACTGGAAAACCAACGCGTTGGTCTATGGGATTTTCGGGCTCGACGCGATTAGGTTTGTGTTTGGATTTAGTTTGTAGTAGAACTAACAGTAACTAGCTAACCAAATAGAAACAACATCATCGCCAGCAGCGGCAACAAGTGGTCGTGATGATGCCGCTCGGGTTCGACTAGTCAACGCGCGCAAACATGACCATCTTCGGTTTATTAAACACACGGCAACTCGGCATTCGAGAGAACACACACTTGTCGCTGCTTCTGGGTGAACAACAACCACCACCACCACCATGGTAGATAGACACACAGGTAACCCATTTGTCGCCACGCTCTCAGTGCCGAGTTGTCGCCCACTGGTACGAGTGCGAGTGGAAGCTTAGCGCGCGCGCAGGTAACGAACATACACTTAGGGATGAACGCTAAACTAGCTTGGCGCCGCCTTAAAACACACGACAGAGCGGGCGGGCGAGCAGAAGGGTAACTCACATGCGCGCTGGCCGCCGGTTGGCCGGCAACCTGTTGCCGCCCACGCGCTCATGTAACTCTCCCCAGCGGCAGCTGCCCAAAGAGCCGTGAATCTCATTGGTTCACCTCGCGCCTTATGTGCGACTGTGTTTGTTAAATCCCATTCAGCCTCTTGAACTTGAATTCGCCTTTCGGCTTTCCAAATCGCTTTCGCATTTGGCGCTTTTCACTCCTCCATTTCATTGCCTGTTTAGTGGTTAGTTTAATCATGACGCCACACCAACAACAAATGACTGCCATTGTGCTGGCTAAAAATACGCCGAATCCTTTCGCTGCTGCTGCTGCTGCCTGTCTCCATTTTGGGACATGAGCGCCGAGAGGCGGCAGTGGCTACGGAGGTGAGCCGAGGCGAGAACACGGCGCACGCTTTTTCTCATTGAACGGATCAACTCGCTCGCTACTCTGACGAGCAACAAGTGTTTCACTGTGATTCGTTTTAATTTAGTTCTAGAGCGATGAGTCGAGTCCACGATTCCATAGAGCTACTTTAGTAGTTTAACGAGAGAGTCTGTGTAAAAACAGTTTGAAGAAATCGATCAGCGGCGAGTGCGGAAATCGACCGTGTTGACTACCTGCTAGTTTTGGGTTAACACGAAACGGGATACAGATTTTTTCAACAAGTGGGCGACTCAATTAACCTCACTGATTTTCTTAAACTAGAAATTAAAAATGGTTATCGAAGAAAAGGAAGTTAGTGTAGAAGGAGAAGGATATTTTAAGGATGATAAAGATCAAGAAGATGGTAATAATTTAATAATAGAAAACTTAAACTTCGGCCGCCAGCCGCATCGGCGAGTTGGTTGCCAGTGATTTTCTTTGCAGGTGGTTGCCGCCAGCGGGCGGCACCTCATCGCATCCACCTGTGCCATTGATCAAATGCAGCCTGCTCGTGCTGGTCGCCGGCGAGTCGCACGAGAGGAGATTTGCCGAGCCGCAGCTCAATGTTGTGGAGGAGCTTGGCGAATGGTGGTGGTGCTGTTGCTGAATTGACGATGACGATAACGATGAGATGGCCACTTGTTGCTGTTGATTCTGAGTTTGGCACAATAGCTGTTGCTGCTTTTGCTGTTGTATTTTCAATTGCTTCTTCTTCTCTCTTATCACCGAGTCGCAGTCAAAGTCAAAGTCGTCGAGGTTACGGTCGCAGTTATTGAGGCAGCAGCAGCAGCAGCAACTCCAAAATTTAAAACAATCAATTGGATACCTGTAGCAGGCGACCAAGAGTAGAAGCAGGGTGCCGACTGCCATGAGTACAACGCATATCCACCACGTGACCTCAGCGAGGATCTGGTCCATTTTGCCAAGATCGTTGTTGACAAGCGAATGGTTTGGTCTAACAACGAGCTCTGGCATTTCCGGTTGTCTAACCTCCTCGCTACCTGAGATCTGGTTGCCGTTGATTTGGTTAACCTGAGTGATGTCACCCGAACTCCAGGGCGTTGGAGTTGTCGTGGGATCCAAGTCCCCTATTTGCGGCTTATGGCTTGTGGTGGTTGGCATTGTAGTAATCATTGTTGTTGTTTCTGTATCTATTGTTGCTGTTGTTGTCGTGCTTGTTTCATATTGATTATCACCAGTAAAAGTAGTGGTTGTTTCTGTTTGATCAACTGCTGTGTCTTGTGTAACTTCTGGATCTTCAGAAGATTTGATGGTCTCATCGAGATCCATCTCAACACTTGGATTTGTCGCTGTTTCGTCGAAGTCATTGTTGCTGCTGTGGGTCGACATGAGGATTGTGGTCGTTGGTGGCTCGGTGGTTGTTGTGGTGGTGGTCGTAGTTGTGGTTGTTGTGGCTGCCGCCGCCGCCGCTTGAGCTGACATGTGTTTAGTGTGCGCCTTTCTTCTAATATGATCTAACTTGTCCTTCGTTAAATTATGAAAAACTTCGTGCATATTTTCTGTCACGTCATGATCTTGATTCGAACTGGGAACGCGACTCACATCGGCTCTATGGTAAGTGGTGGCTCCAATTCTAATTGTCGACTGGCCAGTTCCATTTGGCATCGCGCCGCTCGTCAGACTAATGTGCTTGCCGATTCGATTGCCACTCGTCTGACTTGGGCTGTTACTGTTGTTGCTGTTATTATTATTACCATTACTGACACTATGCGTTGCCTTTCTATTCTGCAGTTTGCTGCCACCATTCATATCGACACTAGCCTGCCCGCTAGCCGCTGAAGCACTGGCGCTGAAGCTTCCGCCTTGCTCGCTCTTTCCGGTAAATTTTGTGGCACTATTGTTGACATACTCCTTGATGCTGGTCACGCGCGGACCCTTGGCCCTTGAATTTTTACTCGAGGCTGCCGGTTGCGGTGGTTTGAGGGTGCCCGCGGCGCTGGGCGACCCGCTTCCACCTGCCAGTGCCGCAAGATGGCACTCCTTCCGCCGACCACATTTTATAAAGCCATCGGGACAGGTACAGGTGAAACACTTGTCCAACAGCTCGGGAGACAGCTCGCGAGGTATGTGGTCAAAAATTTGCACCGGTTTGTCTTTCTCGCACTGAATTGGGGCGCCGGCGTCCAAAAATCCATTAGCCTTTGGCGGCCGCAGGGAGCTAGGCGCGAGTTGTGTGGTAATCGCAATTGCCGACGGCGGTCCATCAAGCGACGCCGATGCCAAAGACGACGACAGCGTCGCTGATGATGACGCCGATGACGCCGATGACGACACAGCTGACTGCGCCTCTAGGTGATGGTAATGAGCTTGTGTTGACTTAGGAATCGAAGCTGCGCTGGCAGATTGAATGTATTGGCGGTGGCTTGTGTTGTTGTTGTTGTTGCTGCTGCTGTTTCTATTTTGGAGCACAGGATAGTTGGCCAGCATTAAGCATGCCAAGGTAAATAGTATCACAGGATTGATATTACTGGTTGATTTAGTTGATGTTTTAGCGAATTTAGGTTTAATGAATGTGCAGGTGAATGGAGGTGGCGAGTTATTGAGATTCGCCTCCGCTTGTGTTATTCCAATTTGAGCTTCCATATTTGCGCTTCGTGTATGCAAATGAGGCAATTGAAGTTTATGTTGATGTTGTTGCCAATGTAGAATTTGCTAATTTTGTCTTACTTCTAAATGGTAGCTTGACGTCTGGCGCCATATTACTATGTAAACTGGAGGCCCGCGTTGACAAGACTGAGCCTCCGAATGGGTCTCAAGATTTCACATGAACCATTCTGATCTACAAGATTTAGAGTATCGAGTTTCGGGAGACATCTCATGCACATGCGCAGCAATGGGGCCACAAGAAGCCACCGGAGCACTGCCCAGAGGTGGAAGGAAGAGGAGACGAGCGGGGGAAGGCAAAAAGCTTCGTGGAGGGGAAGGAGGCGGCGTTTGTTTGTTTGTTTAGCAACTCGAGACTCGCGGTGTCGTCGTCGTCGTCGTCGTCGTCGTCGTCGTCGTCGTCGTCGTCGTCGTCGTCGTTGTCGTTGTCGTTGTCGTTGGCGGCGGCATCAATTAAGAGCACGAATTGATACGCGCCAACGACTCGCTGCCACTTTTAAAGCAACCATCTGAAGCTATCATCGGATCGTTGATGTCGTCGTCGTCGTTGCCGGCGCCGTTACAATATACCCCACTAATGCTTTCAGGTCGCACGCCCACCTGATGGAATGTCGCCCTGTGAGGCCGCTAATAGGCTTGTGTGGTGCGCATCCTTCTTGGTTCCCTTTTACGCCAGTGGCTCTGCGCGATTTTTTTCCAGCCAGGTGAGCTTATGTTATGCTAGTGGATGCACAGTGGAGTTTGCGAACGAGATAATTGCGTTTTCCTCTTCCTCGTTGCTCTTGCTTCTGGACAAAAGAGAATGCGGAAAAAGCGAGCAAACGGGCAAAACAAACAGCAACTCACCGGCAATTGTCTTGTCTTGTCCTACAAGTTGTGTTTGGATTAAACTGGCCACTCAGCTGGCCAGAAAGCGGACCGCACAGCGGAGCGAAGCAACTCGTTTCGCCGACACAACCTATAGGATTCCACAGGTTCACCTGGCCAATTTGTGCTCTAAGAGTGCGAAATGAGCGAGGAGTCAGGGAGCGAGCGAGACCACCGGCCGCCAACATCATAATCATCGACTAAAACTTCTCATCGGCTTGCCTCCTGACTTTTAGTCTGGAGATAAAACAAGCGGCAACAGGTCGCATCAGAAATTCAAACGAGAAGTCGGCAATACCACTAATCATAACTAACTCATATTTCATCGGCCGTGATGAAAGAATAAGCATAATCATCCTCGTCTATCTTCTTTCGTTTGATTCGAATTGAAGAGGCCGAGAGAGAAAACTAAAAGTCGAAGCCATTAGCAGTCGTTGAGTGTTTTTTCTCTCGAACTTGAACGGCAACCTGATGATTGAGTTATCCTGTTGTTGCTCTCTTCTATCTGGAGCCGATTACCTGGAAATTGACTATCTCATCTTCGGTGTGAGAGAAAACAAACTTCCCTGTCCTCGTAGTTGAGAGTTCCCATCTCTCGGTGGTCATTTGGTATGCCAACTTAACAGGGCCACCAACTCAGTCGTTGGTGGCCAACAACTTCACGAGCAAGAGAGAGAGAGAGAGAGAGAGAGAGAAAAACCAACATAGGATTGGAGCCACCGACAGGTAAGCCAGAGGTAAATTATATCTCAATTTTCCATTCAATTCCACAGGTTGCCGCTGAGTGGCTGCTAACAAGCCGCTGGAACGAACGAATGATGAGCCTACCAGTGAAACCCACTACTTTACTGACCAGTGAGTAGTGGTCAGCGTAGCGATGGAGAGAAAGCGGAAAAACTTCTGGCTCCGCCCTAAAAGATCACGACTTCCAATCCACTTTTTTCCGAGGAAACAAGTCGATTATCTTCCTCCTTTGCTATGTATGTTCACCTCCTCGAGAGCCAATGAGACCAGCCGTCGCTCATTGGCTCTTGTATCGGTTGCTCCTTTGGTTAACTTCAGTTTAGATGAAGATGTAAACTAGAAGGCAGATCATTGAAATTCATGCTAACAAGCAACTGGTGGTTGTGCTCTCTCTTTTGTTTAGTAGATGGAGAAAGAAAAAACTGCGCGTGTGGTCACTCTTGTAGGATTCCCCGATAAAATAACAGATACTCACACTGACAGGCACCTTTGTTTGCGTTCCGGTGGTTGTTTTCGCTGTTGTTGTTCTTTTTTCTCCTCGAGTTCTTTGATTTTAGCTGCCCTCCTCTAGAAAAGTGACCACTAATCCAGTGACTTTTGCCCACAATATACCAACTGCCGGCTAGCGAGAAGCGCAAAGGTTAATGTTTGCTTTCATCACCGTGATCGCGCTTGTCATTGCTGCGGCTTTAGAGTCACCTCACCTGAGCGCCTGCCGGCCATGCTCTGCGGCCGACGGCACACGCCCACCACCAGCTGCGACGGATGCCCACTTTCTTCCTCCTACTCCTCGAGTTTCTCTTCTCTTTCTGCTTCCGATTTTTCGATGTGCTTATCAATTCCGTCGTTGCAACCACCAATACAGCTGCTACTACTGATGCTGCTGCCACCAAGACCACACAGGAATAGTCCTCCCGAGTGGAAGCACATAGACTCGGATCTATAATGCAGACCAGGGCGTGCGGCAGCCACTTGTTGCGTCACATAAACACCCGTGAGCATTAATGCAGCCAGCAGCGAGAGTCCACCAAGGTGAGAGAGTCAATTAGGAAAGTTGTAAAGTTGTTCTAGGCGCAGGCAAGAGAATCACTCCGCTTTTGTCCCCCTCCCTTAGACGACGACGCTTTATAAACTTTAGGACCGACCATCAAACACCAAGCTGTAAGATGGTGGGTCAATTTACAATCTACGTCCACAAAGTGGCCGCCGGCGTATGTTTCAATTAAGAGCACTCACTTTATTATCTTGCGCAATTTTAATTAACCGCCAAAATTAGTTGCCTCCTTCTTCTCTTTGAAACTTTCGCTTTTTTCTCCTCTGCATGCGTGCGCTTGATTAAAGTGGCACTCAAAAGCTTGTCCAGGTGAAGTGAAGTGAACTTGAGCTGCCAGGTAGAGTTCATTAACTGATAAAGATGTTGAACTTGCGCGCTGATAATCAATCCAATAATCTTACGACCAATTATTTTGGTCAGGTGAGTTTTTTGCTGGTTGCTTGTTCATGTTTGAATTAGGCTAGATAGAGTACTTATAAAAGTTTTTCCTTCACTAAATAAACGGATCTTTCTGCTTTAGAACGCGGCGGTGCTCTTCTTCTTCCTCTGGAGCAACAACAACATAAAGTTATGATCTAGGTTTTCACATGGCTGGATAGAAAAAATAAAACACCAAACCAAGCTGAACTAGAAGAATTATCGAAACATTTGGTCTAATCTAGACAAGAGTGCGAGACGTCGCGCGCTTCAGGATAAAAAAGTCAATTAGCGCTCTGCTCATTTGGTGGCGCTGATGTTGGCTGAGTTTATTTTGAGTTCATATTTTCGTCGCCACCACCGGAGCCAACTAACCATCGAAGACAGAACAAATTGGTGCCGCGTGTGTGGGCAGAGGTTTTATCCATCTACACAAAATTCCAACCGACACCAAAAAAGTTTAATCTACATTCTCCCTCTCTCAGGTGACCCAAACTAGCGGGCCGCTTTTCGTTTACAAAACGAGATAGAGAGGCGATCCGATTTTTTCATCTCTCTCCACTTTTTCCCTCTATCCTCTGAATCTGATCAATCATCTTGGAGGTCATTGGGCTCGTATCGTCTCGATTGTTGCCTTACAACACACAACCGGCGGCAGGTCGCCGTGGCCGATGCTGTCGTGCGCCTCGTGGATGTCACTAGCTCGTTGGCGCACTTGTATGCTCCGAGAATAGGAAGCAGGAAGGAGAGCTGCAACTAGTGGCCGCTCGACGAGCAACGACGCGCACCAATTTACCTGTCCGGTTAGTTTCGTGACCAAAGCTGGTAATTGTCGTATTCGTCGTCGCCGTCTTTGTCCTTGTCGCTCTCTTTTTCTCGTTTGTCGCGAGCTCCAATTTCCTCTCCTCCTTCTCTTACCTCTAGCTAAGGCCTAAGATACAGGTAAAGTTGCCGATGAATGAACTCAGTTTTCGTTCTACTCACCAAAGTCAGCATTCGGCGGTCGGCATTAGCATCCATTTGGTTCAAAAAAGAGAGTTGCGTTGTACACAGAGAGAGGAAGTGCCATAGAATGAGAGAAACATTATGTTACCTGAATGAATGGAAGCTTTCAAGTGGTGAGCTCGCGCGAAAGTGGCTGTTACACTTGTTGCGATTTCTGTTTCTTCTCTAAAACACACTTGTTGTTGCGGCTACTCGAGTGTAACAAACTTAAATTGCCACTCTCTCCCTCTCCCTCACTCACTTACCTGAGACTTAGAGTACACTCAAAGTTGCAATGTTTGCTTTCCGCCCTCCAATCTCTGTTACTTTATCGCGAGCCACTTGAAGTTTTGGAGAATCTCAAAAAGTCGGAGCTAATCAAAGGAATCGAATCCACAGAAATGGAATAGCCGATTTTTGTCGATTTATTTCTACAAGCAAGTGGTGGCCGGCAGTGGGGGATATGAAGCCACAAGTGGCCACGCAACTCGGCGATGCTTTGGTTCCCATCACAAGCATAGAAACGCCACCGAGTCAATGAGCATGATGATGGCAACGACGACGGCGATTACGCGATCAACTTGGTGCTTCTGATTCGTTGGAGAGATGAGAGTTGAAGTTACCAATCAAAATATTGAACCTAAAACGAGTGCCGCCCAAGAATTGAAAATTTTCACACACTTTGAAGACTGACTTCAGGTAGTCCGGCGCTCGGCTATTGTGACTTGCTTACCATATTTGGTGGCGATCTGGTTGCGCGAGCGTGAAACTTGGATAATTTCGAGCCTCAAAGCTCATGCGGCTCATCATCTAGTCTCGTCGGTGAGTAGCGATGCAGAGTTTAGGCATTGGAGCCCGCTGATGTGGTCAGTTGGGGAGTCAACAGGTTGGTAAACATAGTGAGTAACCTCGGTCAGTCGGTCAGTCAGTTGGGCAACATAATTGACTGACTGACTGACTGACTGACATAAACATACAAACGGCGCGCGACTTATGGACGCGCACCATTCATGCGTGTTGATGTCCATTGCTGCATGGGCCAACGGGCGACCTGTTGCTGTTCATCATAATTATCTGGCGCTTCGCATCGCGTTTCGCCAGCGCAGCAACCTGTTGAGCGGCAATACTAACTACAGCAACAAAATTCGAAGTTTCCTGCAGCCGGAATGCGATTGAGCCAGTGGCGCCAGCCGGCTGGCTGCCCAATCGGCAGGGGCACCGTCATCATTATCATCGAGAGAAATGGCAGCAGTGGCGGCGGCGGCGGCGGCGGCGCTCATTTGAGGTTTACTTTCCATTGCTTCTTCTTCTCGTCTCATACAGGCAACCACCTGACACTTACTGTGTGATGTGCTGGATAAGACTTAAGAAATGCAAATGATTTACATTTTACCCTGGAGTATCTGATTCTCTCGACGTTCGACGATGAAAATCAGAGATAAGTTGGTGCTGCTTTAAGATGGAACTAGTAAGTGAGTTGTGGCGCTTATTTTATCCATCTCCATTTCTGCCATCTCGGCCGCGAGCTGATTGATATGTCAATCAGCTTGTGGTGCGCATCGTGCTTACCATTTACCATTACTGAACCGTTTACATTTAGTGTAGTTCACCTGAAGCAAAGTGATATGAATTGAAACGAACGGAATTGGACGAGATAAAGTGAGAAGATGAAATTGTATCTCATTTGGTTGCCAGTGGATTGAGCAGTCGTTGTGGTCGTGGTCGTCGACGTTGTCGTTGTCGTTGTCGTCATTTAGGCTAATAAAAGCGCGAGAGTAGGTTGCGGTCGCGAGGCATCTGCGAGATTCTTAGCGGCTGATAGCTTGTATTCTCCATGCATTGCCCTTTATGCTGATTATTTGCGGCTGGCGACAAAGTGGAAGCTCACTCGAAATGGGGAGAGAGTATCGCTTTCAATCACATGCTTCGTTTACCTGGTTACCGGCCACCAACCAGTCGGCTGGACGTCTAATTAGTCAGCGGCTAGAGAGGCCAAACGACTTCAGCGGTGATTAAAACGAAAACTACAACGATGATAGAATTGGCGAGCAACAAATCAGATGATGCCCGAGATCCTAATCGAATTTCGATAATCCATTCGGCAAATGGACGGCAGTGATAGCATCAGCAGCAATGGCCACAACAAAAACAACGATACCCACTTCGACTTTGACATCGAGCTTTCGGCTGGAAGAAGGCTCCAAAATTTAGTGTATCAGTCAGTGGAGTTCAGAGGCTTGAGCAGATTAAAATTGTTCATCCCCCAACAACCGGAGGCAAGAAATTTGTCGTCTCCATTTGTGTTGTTTGGTCTATGGGGTGGAAAGTTGATCTGGCATCACCAACATCACAACCGAAATTAAACGATTTCGTGGAACCACAAGTTGGAAAGAGAGACAACCTAAACTCAATTAAGAACTCGACTCAATGGCTAATCTCAAGATGGTTCAATCCAATTGGTGGAGCCCATGGCCAGTTGGTACGCTAGTCCAACGCAGCCATACTACGTGTGGTTGCACTCGGGTGGTGGTTTATCATTTTATAACTCCTAATAACCCATCTCTCTCTCTCTCTCTTTCTCCGACTTGGTTCCAGTCATCATACTAGCCCCTCGTGGGCGCTTTGGGCGACGTTCGTGATTCTGACGCCAACTACTAAGCCGACTGGTCGCCATTGTGATGTTGCCGCCGACGACACCGCGAATGTTTCCGAACGTTTTCGAGGGCTTCTTGTGTGATGTCTGTTTGGTAAATCATGTGATATTATGAGTAGAGTGTTACTTGGGATAACAACAAATGGAAACAAGTGGCGGTTTTTACGGTACTTCACTTGTTGATCGAGCGAAGCGGTAAGTCCATTTGTATCTACAGTCTGACTTTTATTTTGCCAATCTCTGCGTAGATTTGTGGTAAAACTTCACCTGCATTCTTTCCGCGAATCTCTAAGTAAGGAACTCAAGACTTTCGTAAATTCTTTTTCCAGTTTCAATTCTTCTCGACAAATTCCTATACGTTCGGTGTTCATTGCTTCAATATTTTTCAGTGCCTAGATAGATAATCGAAATAAAAGTTCGTCAAAATGATTAGACTCAACAGTATAGGCTAATGATAAAACTTGTTGATCGTTGACTCGCTCGTCGATAGATCAAAACGTCGCTTGCGATGAATCGCTCCTAGACTCACGATTGGCACCATACTTATGATCCCAATCTTCGTACATTCCTAAGTCGTTACCTGAGACTGAGGCTTTAACTGTCCTCAAAGCTTGATCGAAATCAGCCCGAGTGACTGGTTGTACATCTTTGTTATCTACTCCCTTGGCCGATCCCTTGGAATAAACCAGTCTTCTAACAGGAACAAGCGCCGCCTCTTTGCAAAGGGTTGTCATGTCAGCACCAGAGTAGCTCGCCGTTTTTTCAGCTACATATCTACAACAATCATCGGTCAATCGATTCTCAACTTGTTTCATCAAAATCTTGATCATCTGCATTCGTGCCTCAATATTCGGCAACGGGATATAAATACGCTTTGTAAATCTACGTCTGGCTGCCTCGTCGAGCTCCTGGGGCCGATTGGTTGCGCCAACAACCAACAGTCTATCATCCGATCCTGTTGCCACACCATCAAATTGGACTAAAAACTCAGTCTTGATGCGTCGAGTCGAGTCATGTTCGCCGTCACTTCGTGCTGTTAATAGGGAGTCAATTTCATCGATAAAAACAACGGAAGGTTGCATGCATCTAGCAACCGCAAACATGGCTCTAACCATCTTTTCACCCTCGCCTACCCACTTTGAGGTCAGCGAAGATGCCGAGATGGCAAAAAATGTAGCGCCTGACTCGTTGGCGATGCATTTTCCAATAAGTGTCTTACCTGTTCCGGGTGGACCAAAGAGCAGTAGTCCCTTCGCTGGTGCTAGTAAACCCTTGAACAAATCTGGATTTTGCATCGGGTACACGACAATCTCATTTATAGCCTCCTTGACATTATCTAAACCGGCAATGTCGTCCCAATTGATAGGCTGCTTCTTACTCACAACTTCGCTCAAAATATTCTTGACAATATTCTTGTCGATATTCTTCAGTCTCTCGTCGTCCATTATTGGATCATACTCTTCGTCAGCCGTCGAGATATTCTTGCTGCCTTGCTGATTTCGGCTTTGACCCGATTGAGATTTTGCCGGCTGACTAGTGTTTCGAGGTGCATGAGCTGGTGAGGGTTCATTATTTTTCGGTTCATATCGAGGAACTCCGGAGACATGCGTTGGTTTCAACCCCTTTCTCTGGAATGTTTCTTCGATCTCCTCCAAATCAGCTCTAATGTGCCGGAAATTCTCCTCGGCCTTTGAGGGCCAATTTAAACCTAATTGATTCGCGAGGTTCTCACAGTTTACCTGGGCATGTACTGGTATCCATAATTTGGTATTAGCCATCTTCTCACACTTTCTAGTTGCATCTTTAATTATGCTAGAAAAGTTATTTATGGTGTATCGGTCATCGACTCGAGAGTAATAGTTTCCCAATGTAATGATACTATCTAATCCAGGTTCCATGTACTGGAGTTGTTCCAAAACATCTTCTCTAGTTTTATCACAAGATATGTGCTCGTTCATTTTGATTATGATATAATTTGATTAAATTGATGAAAACAATAGGTTTCGGGTTCGAAGTAGTCGGCGTCCACCAAAAAGTGATATTTTCGCGCGCTATTGTTCAGAGGCGCGCAACACGTGAGTGAAACGCGTGCAATAGAGAGAGAGAAGACATAGGTTATTTGTACCCCGGTCTTATGACTTCAATCTAATTTATAGCTGGATATATTAACAGGTAGATAAAATATTTATTCGGCAGTTGCAAAAGGATACAAATCTATATCCTTAAGTCGTTCAGCGTCCTCGGATGTCGGAATCTGTTTAACACCGTCCATATAGGGCACTAGAGGTTTGGGTATGTCAACCTTGCCATCTTCATTCTGGTGTTGCTCTATGAGGGCTATCAAGGTTCTAATGGTTGAAACAGCAGTACCATTTACAGTATGTACGAAGTTTGAATCAATCTTGAGTTGATTATCCTCCTCTGTCATCTTCGCATACTTGATATCTAGTCTCGAGGATTGATAATCTTCGCAATTGGAGGTACTTGTTATCTCACCAAATCTTTTGCGACCCTCAAGCCAGGCTTCTATGTCGTACTTCTTCGATGCTGATTCACCCAAATCATCTTCGGGCATGTCCAGTATCTTGAATTGTAAATCAAGCTGACTAAATAGGTCTTTTTGGATTCCCAAAAACTCTTCATGCATCTCAGAGGATTTGTCAGGCATTGTTAATCCAACCATCTCCACCTTATTGAAGTAATGGACTCTATACAGACCCCACTCTGAGCCTAGGCCAGATGTCTCAGCTCGGTAGCATCGCGATAAGGCACAATACCTCTTTGGCAACTCCTCACAGGGTATAGTATCACCAATGTGTACAGAGACTAGAGCAAACTCAGAGGTTCCGGCGATGCAAGAGTGAGTTTGATTCTTGCTGTTTGCCAATGCAGATCTCTTAAAGTCTAATAAAGAGTTCTGATTATTGCCTGAGATCTTGTATATTTGTGAGCGGATTGATTTAGTGGGGAAGCCACACTTTTCTATGATGTGATCGTGTAAAATGTTTGGAACAGTAACAGGGATGAAGTTGTGTCTCGAGACTAGCTCATTCATTGCCCATCTAGCTAATGCCTTTTCTAGTTTCGCTAAAGACCCCAATAGGACGTAGGACTTCTCGCCTCCGACGCTAGATACATTTCTTGGTGCCTCTGTAGGAAAACTGAGTAACTTATGCTCCTGGCACCAATGTTCCATGAGCTTCCGCTGGAAGTTCGCTTTCTGTTCAATAATTAGGGGCCTCACTAATTCGATTAGCTTGGGTAGAGAGGATTTCACTGCTTGACCAGACATAGTGATTGTAATGGTGATTAATTTCGATTAGATAGGTCTCGCGATCGAATATTATGCGCCTTCATCGGATAAAAAAACAACTTAGCACATGGCTTTTGTTGATGCGAACGCTCTTTTCGAATGTAAACAAACGCATGTCAGAGTTTCTACACTTGTTCAATTTATGGTTCAACTTCTCAAGTATTTCTATCCTCCCTCAGGTTTTAGGTGTTGTATTTTTCAAGCCGGGGTTTTATCAACAGATAAGAAATGTCTATCATCACTACATTCGATTATCAGTGCAGAGCACTGACAAGTGCTCAGAGTCCAGACGAAAATGCAAGTAGGTTCTTAGTCGGAACACTATCACCGAGTCAGGAAAATTACATATATTTATGTGAATACAAGGATGATAACAATAGTTTAGCTAAAGTATCATTCAAGTTCCCTTTTGGCGAGTCATGGCATTTGAGCGCCTCAAATAAGTACCCAAGTCTAGTCAGTGGGGTTGTGGCCCAACAAGGAAAATCGAAGATATCATTATTCAAGCTACCTCAAGAACTAGAGAATGCAATAGAGGATGACTATGGTCTATCGGAATCTCCAATAGAAAAAATATTTGATCTGGTAACTGATGATAAGAATCTAACCCGCCAAAGCCACTGGCACCCAGATGATGGCGACCAAGTAATGGTTTGCAATGATGGATGCATCGAGTTTTGGGATGTTAACGAGGAACGAAAAGTGCAACATTTCTCCCTAGTGAAAGCTTTTGAAAAGTCCATAGATTATAATGAGCCAGATAATAAGCCAATTCTAGTAACAGATCTCAGGTGGTCATCATTGTTCAATTGTAGTGTTGTTGGAATTGCATTAGGATCTAAAATTTACGGCATTGATACACGCATTCCAGATTACAGCTCATCTTCCATATGTTGGCTCATAGAGGATCAAAAGTGTAATAGAATCCAATCTATCGACTTCAATCCAAATAGCCAGTATTACCTAGCCTCAGGTGGCGACGATTGTCGTGCGAACTTTTGGGATCTCCGTCGGACTTCCTTTCCCGCACTGCACCTTCAAACGCATACCCATTGGATTTGGAGTGTCAGGTATAATCCATTCCACGATAGGCTAGTCCTCTCGGCTGGCAGTGATGCCAGAGTTGCCCTAATGAGAGCACAAAGTATCGCCTCTGAACCTTTTGGTCAAATGGCCGACTATGAGGAAGATGATGATAATGATAATAATATACTAGGCGATAATCTTGAGATTACTCCTGATGCGGAAGATAGCAAAGAAAGTGCCAAGACTCTAACTCAAGAGAACGTTAAAGAAAGCAGCTCCTGCGGTGTTGTTGATGAAAAGGATGCGTCAGACAATTTGAATGATAATCGGAAGGAGTCTAGAAATTCCGACCAATTGCAGCAGCATCCCAAAGATGAGATTATCAATGTTTACGAAGAACACGATGACTCTGTCTATGCCGCCGAATGGGCTTCAGATCCATGGATATTTGCTTCGCTCGGCTTTGAAAGTCGACTTGTGATCAATCGAGTACCCAAAGTTGAAAAATTTAACATCCTATTCTAATTAAAATTTGAGTCCAACTTGCATTTCTTTGTTGTGATCTGGCCGCTTTGTTGAAGCTACAATACGACTCATTACCAACAAATCAATCCATCTCCAACCCAACAAGTTAAAATTTTCTATGGACATTTGAGTTCGGATCTGGCGCCAACCAATATATTATGGACCGGGATATATGTACCTATCGACCTCTGTCGCCTCTAGACATTCATGTATGATCCCGTACTTGATAAATGAAGATACATTTGAAGATAACAAGGAAAGTAGAGTATTTCATTCACGTAAACACATTCATCAGGAACTACATTGTTCCTGTAGTGTATATTGTGTGTGTGGTTTATATACATTGTACATTAGTGCATGTGTAAGTGTGAATAGCTTCAGTATGTCCGAAGCGGGTGGATCTCTCTACCTCCTTACATCCTCTTCTTTGTACCACTAAATGTTCATGCGCCAACATCACTATCTTATCAGTGCGACAAAAAGAAGTTCGAAGTTTGTCAAGATTCAAAACGATATTGTCTGACTTGTTGCTTATATTAATCGCGATTATCCCTATCACATAAGTATCACTTTTTAAAGATGATTGTTGAAGCTGTCATTAACTATATATTTGACAGGAGATTCATTTACCAATCGGTAGTATTTTTGATAACATTCTCAACTTTGCGAATCTTGCAATTCTTTGTTAGACGCCACAAGAGGTATCAACTACTTAAATACTATGGAATTCCAGGACCAAAGCCCGACTTGTACCAGGGAAATTTAGGCATTTATATTGCAAATCCTTTAATACCCTCGGTTGATGAAGAGTTAATTCAAAAGTATGGCAAAGTTTTTGGAGTCTATATCGGCGATGAGCCCTCGGTAATTTCATCGGATTTGGACTTTTTACATAAGGTTTTCTTCGACGACACCCAATCCTTCAAGGAAAGATCAATGTTCTTCGTGGATTGTCCATTGGCTCGTGGACTATTGTTTGCTCGACATCACAGGTGGAAACCAATGAGAAAAATTATGGCGCCTGCTTTCAACAAATACTCAGGACGTGGTGCATCATCAGCTCAGTTCATTGAGGAGAGTGTTAAGTTGATGCTTGACCATCTGGATAGCAAACATCATGCTATGAAAACAAGTGGCAAGACTACATTTGAGTTAGATATTCATGACTTAATGAAGTCGACAGCTTTACACTTCATATCTAATCTAGCCATCAAGTTACCGGATGTCAAGGTTGCAGAGAACGAGCCTCATGTAAAAGGTTTAGATGAATTTTTGAACACTTCCGACAAGGGAATCTTTTTGTGGGCAATCAGATTTCCAATTTTAAATTCGTTATTCGCCTTCATCATAAACAACTTTGAGTATGATGTGGCGCTAGCTCTGATTCAGCGAAATATTAACAAATTGGTCAATGATGGTCTTGCCAAATTGAAGCGCGGAGAGCATGACTCTAATGCAGACCAGTTAATTGATTTTATGATCAAGTTGTTTCACGAAGGTAAAATGAGCCGAGTGGAACTGGACGGTAATGTTCTAACAATCTTAGTGGCTGGATATGATACAACCTCTACCACATTGACATACGTTTTCTGGGTCCTATCCAAACATCAAGATATCCAAGAACAACTGAGACAAGAGCTTATGGCTCACGGAACAGAATCTAAATTCCTAGAACAGGTCATAATGGAAACAATGAGATTATATCCAACTGTTGTAACGTTTACCACTAGATTAGCAACCAAGACCGTCAAAATTAATGAGTGGACCATACCCAAGGGCACTAGAATTGTCCACAACACGTGGTTGCTGCACAGGAATCCGGACTATTGGCCGGAACCGGAAAAGTTTGATCCTAATAGATTTAGACCAGGTGTTGATATACATCCTTGTGTCTATGCACCATTCGGTCTCAACGAGCGCCGGTGTTTGGGGTACCAGCTGGCAATGCTCGAAATGAAAATGGTCCTCTGTGATATTCTACTGAGGTACAAAGTTGGGCATGTGGCCCCACAAGAACTCAAGCTCAAATCTCACGCAATGGCCTTGACTGCACCAGCAGAGAAGGTGATACTGAGAATGGAAAAGTTGTTCTAATAAATAAATACTCATCGAGTTTAATATCACAGTTAGGTGAAAGTTCATTGAGCTTCCTCATGTCTGATCCATCGGTGGCTGTTCTGGGGTAGCAAGTTCCAAGACTTTTCGTCTAGCCCTTCTCTCGGCCTCGGCTTCCAGCGGCAGGATTACTCCATCATCTTCGTCCCTATAGCCAAAGTAGTCACAGTTGATATTTTTCAGCAATTCTGCCTTTGTCTTTCTAACGTCAGATTTATCCGGCTTTGCAAATAATTCTCTGACACCTGGTAGATCGCGAGCCGCTCCAAAGTATTTATAGTTCCGTGTTCCAGGTGCTTCTTCTCCGTCAAACTTTGTACTGGGGGCGTTCAGGTAATTGGGCCCACCGAGGTCTATGATTCGACGCTCCCAATGTCTCTTCTCTCGCAAAAGTTTGTTTATGTGATCATTCATATCACGAATCTTGAACTCACCCAAGCCTGCATTCTGTATCAAAAGGACAAGATTGCTGACTTCGCCGATAATTTCTCGGCGCCATTTCTCTGCTTCTTGCAGATCATTGCAAAGTTCCGCTAAATATGGTCTTTTCCTGGGCCCTTTGCCTTTGTCACCCTCTGCAGTTTGCGCCTGACGCCATCTGGATAGGACTGACAACGCCTTTTCCGAGTTTCTAGCCATTTTGACATCTACGTGTAGTAATATCAAGTATCCTATCTATGTTGGGCTGGCTTCATCTGCTTTCAGTCGTGGAATAGGTTTGCAATTGTTTGTCATATCTATACTATCACTCTAGGGGCTAAATGCATACTGATCTTTATTTCCAACAAGTTGGAATTGCTTGCGACGTGGACTGCGGCCCCCCTGGCAGAGCCGGCAGCCGTTGCACAGAAAGCGGCCGTCGCTGTTCGGTCGGCGCGCTCCTCGCGAAAAGCGCATTTCCTCGCTGCGCGCTGGCAGCAGCGTCGACGACGCACAGCGCGTCGCGCGTTTAGGGGGAGTGAATGTATGTGTGCAGTGTAAGCGGGCGCTAATACGCCCACTGACACATACGTTACATGCCCCCCACGGAGCGAAGGCGAAGTGGAGCGAGCCGGAGCGTAGTCTCCCGAAAAATCGCACAGAAAAAAGGTAACCGACTAGTCTATCTTATAAACGCCCAATAGTCATCAATACATAATTACAATATTATATCATTACAACTTCAAGATTACAACCAGATATTTTGTAAAAAAACATGAGCCTATTCTTCGGCCTTACACAAAAAGGCGATATAGATATTATATTGAATGATGCATCCACCAGACAAATGGCCGAAATCCGGACGGATGAAGGCAAGAAAGAGAAACATTACTTGTTTTATGATGGTGAACCAATCAGTGGTAAGGTAAATATTACATTGAAAAGGCCCGGTGTTGGTTTGGAGCATCAGGGGATTATTGTAGAATTTATAGGTGAAATTGAGCTCTACCAGGATCGAGGCAATCATCATGGGTTCGTAAATTTAGTCAGAGAGTTGGCAAAACCCGGTCAGCTGATGCAAAATACATCATTTCCATTCGAGTTTGCCAATGTTGAGAAGCCATATGAATCCTACACAGGTACAAATGTTCGTTTGAGATATTTTTTACGCGTTGTTATCTCACGTCGGATCAGTGATATTGTTAAAGAGATGGACATCATTGTTCACACTTTATATTCCTACCCCGAAGTTGACTCCTCAATCAAGATGGAAGTTGGCATTGAGGATTGTCTGCACATAGAGTTTGAGTACAACAAATCAAAATACCACCTCAAAGATGTAATATTGGGCAAAATCTACTTTCTGCTGGTCAGAATTAAGATTAAAAACATGGAAATAGCCATTATAAAGCGCGAGTCAACAGGAAACGGACAAAATGTTTTCAATGAGAGTGAAGTTATTGCCAAGCATGAAATTATGGACGGAGCCCCAGCCAAAGGTGAATCAATACCAATTAGATTATTCTTAAGCGGTTATGAATTGACGCCAACTATCAAAGATATTGGCAAAAAATTTTCTGTCCGATACTTCTTAAATCTTGTCCTTGTCGACGAAGAAGAGCGTAGATATTTCAAGCAACAAGAAATCATTCTTTGGAGAAAGAAGTATTAACCCAACAACTTATCAATCAAGATTAAAGTTTCTCTAATTGTCTTAAGAATTGAGTTGCATTCATCAACTCTGTACAACCGTATGTCACGTGTCTTATGCTAGAATTTCCCGCTGCACTCCGAGCCTTGGATCTAGAGTAGTCGACTAAATTTTGATATTCTATATAATTGCCACCACCGATAACAAATACAATTGCATCTTGGAATGTTCGTTTCCTTGGTGCATCACGATCTTGAGTCGCCTTTGGATCCAGATAAACATAATCTTGAGCTTCTTGACTAACCTTTGAGCTGCAATCCATGAGGCCGTTGACGATCTTGGTGATAGGTAAATGGTGCTCTTTTAAGACTAAATTTTTGACACCCTCCATGACAAATTGCGAGCCTTGAGACATGAGCTTCTGAAACATACCGGCCGTTCTGAGTACACCCCCACTAGATTGAAGATTTGTTTGTAGACTAGTGACATTGCTTTTCGAAATTGTCTTCCACCGTTTGATGTACTCATATGCAGTTCTTTTACAGCCTAAACTTTCTAAGATCTTGACATACTTCTCAGCCTCCTCATCCGTCAGGTTAGGGTTATCACAAATATATGATATGAGGAACAGACGATATTTGTCGCTGGGCTCTCCATAATCTGGATTTGCAATCATGTCATCCAAAGTCACCCTATCAATCAGATTTCTGTTCATAATTTTCTCCTCAATCTCAAAAAAGTTGTCCAATTTCCTAGCCTTAATTTGATCTAGAACAGCGTGAGCAATGGTGGTGTGATTGCCGATAACTCTCTTGTTTTCTAATAACTCTTGCAATGAACTCATTGTATTTGTAAGCTTAGCCGTGGTTTCAGCTATCTTGGCGCCTCCATCTGAACTATCGGTTTCAAGTGGGGAGTTCAGATCTATTGGATTTTTGACTTCGTTCTCGCGTCTCTTGTAATCATCGAGTTCACGTTGAACTGCATCTGCAACCGATGGGAATGGATTACCTCGCTGTTCGTGCCAAAATCTATCATTTGGGTTTAGATCAAACACCTGAGGCTTCGATCTGCTCTTGCCATCGTTGTCAACAATAGTAACTTTGTTGAGTTCTGTATCTAACAAATCATGAATTAGAGCTTGGTAAGTCCACGTGTGATGCAATGGGGTGCTCATGTCAATACTTCTGTCCATCAAGCAGAGCAGAGGCCGTTGTATTGAAAGACTCAGTGCATTTGAACCTGACTTCGAATCCTTGTTTTCGAATAAATTATTCCTACTATCTCTCAGCGTATCTCTAATCTTTTTGTTTAGCTTCTCTGCAACAAACTTGGCCGGCCCACCCTCTGGACACCTTATGATGGGAATTGTATTCAACGTGACCAATACCGAGAACAACCCCTCGACAACATGATCAATTACAGTGGAAATCTCAGAATCGGTGGCATCACTGCGGTTCATAGCATAAAAAGAGATTAGATCCTTGTCACTCTCTTTGAGGATGAACAAGTCATCCTCCAATGCAATGAAGTTGAGGTATTGGTCGTAGACTTTCTTAACATTCATAGCTGAGTCGGATAATAAGGCGGCATCGGCAATGTCTTCTAGTTTTGACCTTGAGATTGGTGATATGAAATTGAAATAGTATGAATCATAAATGTGGTTTGTTAGATCTTTGCAAATACGATCAATATTTTCCTCTGAGGGTAGGACGAAATAGATAGCCGAGACATCTGGAACTTGATCTCTTGCCTTATTGATGTGCATGTGAGATGTGATATTCAAATTTTCCAAATCTTCTATTGTGAATAGAGGGGCAATGATTCCTTGCCCAATATTATCATATATAAGAAACTTCCAATCGAGCTGTAGGTCGGCATTCAGGTTCATCATAACCGTCGCCTCCTCAATTTGTTTTCTTCGTATAGATACCTTCTTGTCCATGTTGAGACGAGGGTGGTTTGTAGACAGTCCAATTTGACTATGGATTCAACAATTAGAACATGTATAGATGGTGGAACCAATAGAATGGTGTTAAAATAGACGATCTAAAAAGATATTATTGATACAAATCCAAGTAGAGCTCTTGGAAATAAGCGGATATTCTGTTGTTTGAAATCCAAGTTGCGCCACATAAACGTGTGCAAATGACAGCGGCTGCATTCGCTCAACAGCTACAGTTTGCTGCAAAAAATATGCCATAGATCTCCAAAGTTGACTCTGCGTTACGAATCTATTATCTGAAGTCATTGTGCCAATCAAACAACCGAATAAATTCATTCTATTCTTTCAGACTCCTGATTGAGACTCAATTATCGGATGTTATGTTGTTTTGAGTAGTTTTGACGCTGTAAAGATACACGGAATCGAAGCTAACTGATACGGAACTAGATCGACCTTGACATCGCTGCACACCTGTTCACATGATTGGCGCTCAGTCAATAACTTCATTTTTGATGGGGTACAGGTATGAGGTAGACCTGTGCGAACTTGCAGGGACCGGATGTTGACTTGAGGGCGTTGCCCAAAGGAATCGATCAAAATAATGTTGATTTCGCAACCTAAATGAGAGACTAACGAGTTAAGCATAAAAGACTGGCATCAATCAAGTGGCTTGCTTCCGGCGAGGACAACCGCGGATAAAACTATCAACAAACTAGAAACATGAGCTCATTTTGGTTTCATTGTTATCGTTGGCATTCTAGATTTTCACGATCGATGGGTGAGCTGTAGTCGTTTTCGTATCACCAGTCTAGACTCGGAGAGAAGGTTAGTTGGCTAAACACGATTTTTCATCGTGCATTCCAAGCCTCAAGTAGTAGTTTTCACTTTAGCTCGAATCCCTCTTGGATATCAGCAGCTCGTGCAAGCAAGCGAGGGAGCGAGTAACTAAACAATTCCAATGGGAGCACCTGGAGCGCGTGGCCACTTGTTTCTTCTCACTCAACCTGCCGGCCGGCCGGTTAGTTATTCAGTTAGCTGACAAGTGAAATGCAGGAGGAACTCCAAGTTTCAATGCCTTGGCATGCGGTGGGTATCCAGTCTGCTAGCTATCCAATTGAAAATTCACATTGTCAGCTGAAATAGATTGAATTGAGTCTGACGCTCAACACCATCAAGGCTACCTGTTGTTGGACTTCATAGTTGTCGTGTTGTAGTTGCGAGCCATCCATTTGTTGTTGCTGCAATTTATGAGAGCAAGCGCAAAATATTAGCCCGACGTTGTATTGTAAAACACAACAGACGCGCAGGTAACACTTGTCGCTCGCTGATAACGTTGCCTACTATTGCTAGCGCAAGTCCGGATAGGCAGATGTTAATTATCAATATTTTACTTGCAACCACGGCGTTTAGTCAAGCGTCGAGTAAGTAATAGAATTGTTGCTGTTGTCGTTGTTGTTGGCGCTGTCCTCTATATGTAAGCTTATGTTGGTAGACAATTGGAAAGAGAGAACAGCAGGTTAAAAGTTGTTGTTGTTGTTGCTGCTGCTACCCTCTTTGAAGTCAGCCGACCATCGAATCGCTAGCTCGCTACTTTATAGCAAGCTCGTTTTGAATCGCTCGCACTGTATCTTCTCTGTCTCTGTCTCTGTCTCTGTCTCTGTCTCTGTCTCTGTCTCTGTCTCTCTCTCTCTCTCTCTCTTCTCCCCATTTAGAAAAATATCGCCAGAAGATAAACACTCTAGGCAGCAAACTAGCCAGTCAGCCAGAGAGCTAGTTGGAGTGTTATGTTGTGGGCGTGGCGCGAGCGGCTCACGACAGACTGCTTAGCTGGACATGAGGCAGCAGAAGCGCGCAGGTAAGAGCAATCAAATTGCGGACCAATTGAGAGCGCGAATTGTGTGAATGGTCGTTTAGTTTTATTGCGCTTAACTGGAGTAGTTAGTCACTTAATTTGATTGTGAATACCAATACTGTGTTTGGGTGTGTTACATTTACCCATTTTCATATTTACAAAGCCATCGAAGAGCGATGACAGCCAATCAGCGTGGTAGTCGAGTTGTCAGCAAGTTCGTGGAGAGTTGAGTAGTTTGATTGGCCAGTTAATTGGGTCAGTTTATCTAGTGGGTTATTCAAGTTTCAACACTACACATCAAGTTGATTGAGTTTCGATTTACAATTGAGGCAAAGTGAAGTGTACAAGATTCTAGATGATCAAACGGCTTGAAGTAACAGAGAGGTCAGCAAAAACTTTTCGATAGATCATGTTGTCAATTACAATTATACAAATAGAACTATACTCGGTCTAAGATTTTATCGAAATAGAATGCAGCCTCGAAGGCCGCGACATGCAGCAGCAGCAACAAGTTCGACAAATCTACGAAGCCGATCGCAGGTTGGGACTGATGAGACTCGCGACCGAAAAGAGCAACGAAGACGCGCTCGCTCGCCGCGCGCCGATTCGTTGGGCCCGCGAGGCACTGCAACAAGTGTCAGTGGTGGCGAGGATGAATCCGAATCGAGGTTAGGTAATAGAAGCCAGGACATTAAGCAGCAACAACAACAACAACAACAACTGCAACAACAAAAACAGCATCGACATATGCAACTGAAGCAGCAACAACACCAACGGCGGCGCCATTTGCACTCGCAGGCTTCAGTTTACAATGATAGTTTTGACGACGACGACGATGACAACGAGGATGACGATGATATTGTTGGCTATAGCTACGCTGCAGAGGACGAGGACTACGAAAACGACAGTGGAAGTGCTATTCGGACGGCGAGACCAATTCGCACCATAGACTTCGATGAGGACGGGGTTAGCGAAAGTGGTGATAGAAAGCGCAGCGACAATGATATCGAGGATGTGGATTCGCTTGCCTCGGCGCCATTGGACGATGGCGACGGCGAGCCCAGCGAGCCGATTGATTCGGATTCAGTTGATGGAATTGGGGATGGAAGGAGGAGCAGGAGGGATCTCCAAAGAGCAAAGTCTAATGTCACAATAGCGACCATTAATCAACATCAACACAAGCAACCGAAGAAGCCAGATTCAAGCCTAAAAGACAAATCAAAAGCACCAACAGCAACGAGAACTCTGCTAAGCTCGTCGTCACAGCGGCTGCCACGAACTACAACGCCGATTTCGGCGACAAGTGGCATTGTAAGCGGCGACAGATCGACGGCAACAAGTGGCCTTAGCTCGGTGGCTCAATCATCGTCGTTGGCCACTAGCGGCAGCAGCAGCCACCACCACCAGTCAACATCGCAGTTTGCTCATCCTCCTCATAGTCAAAATAATCATAATAGCAATCATCATAAATTCGATAGGCGACCCTCAAGCGCCCAACGAACTTCCATATCGCCAACTGCCGCGAGTTTTGTCAGGACGCCGCCAATTTTATTGAGCACCAGCTCAACAGATTTACCTAGAGCAACATCAACAGCAACAATAACTTCGCCTCTCCATAGTCCCACTTTGATATCGTCGTATGGTGGTGCTAGTGGTTATAATTCTTGTGTCGATTTCAATCACATTGATTATGATAGATTGTTTCACAGAGATCAACATAGAAGCAACATTGAAAGTCAATCAACGCTACAAGCCACAACAAGCAACAGGAGACGGAAACGAAATCGTCAATTCTTTCAAAATTTCCCCCTCTTCCATTACAATCCTTTGAGTCGATCTCTATCAACTAGTTCAGTATTTGCCCTATACGCCAAAAGGTACGCGAGGGAAAAGTTTCATCTAGCATTGAGAACCTTCAAGTCTTGGTACCATGAACAACTAACCTATCACCATCTTTCGAGGCGCATGGAGTTTAATCAGCGTTTATTTGAACAATGGTACAGGAGTCGAGGTAGACCACTTAGCTTAAGGGCATTAGACCGCTACGATCAAATAGTCATCTGGATTGCAGGTAAGTTTTAGTTTGTTATGTTTTTCATGTTTCATTTGTTCCACATTTTGATTGATTGAGCTTTTGTTTTTCGCCTTTGAGAAAAATTAGAGAAAAGTTAGTGAGCTCGGCAAAATTTGCATACAAGTCACCTGTCGCTTCTAATCACTTGCTCGCTCAGAGCTCCCGTGCCACACAAGACGTTTAGTGTTTGTGTGCGTGCATCCGATCGAACTCACGCCCTCGCAGCGAGCGCGGTTAAACTCAGTCGCGTGAGGTAACATATTCAACCAACCGCTGCGGGTCGCAAATCAGTAAGCGAGTGGGTGTGTCGTGCGCACGTGGTAAACGAAGAACCTGTCTCTCGCAGTAGATTGACTGAAAATCAAGATGCACAAAGTTCAAAGTTTGTTTACCTTTTCCGATGGCGACGCGTCGCCATCGGATGTCGTTGCACAACGCAACGACATCCGACAATATTTTCTACTTTTCCTCTCTCCCTCTTTGGCTTTCACACTTGCTCTTGTCGCCCAGGGGAACGAATGCTCACTTGTGTTTCATGGCAACGCCACAACACAACTACCACGACTAGCAAGCCTAGTTACAGCGGCAGCAACGACGACGTCGACGCCCATCAGGAGCTACCTGAGGCCAAGTTCCAGGGGAAACCTCGTAATGGTGCAGTTTCATTGTGTCTCTAGTCAAGGTGGAGGCAAATTCAGTAGCAGAACCACCAACAAGCGGCTGCCACTCAAGTGAGCGACAACAAAGTTGATCGGAGGGCAAACATTGGCAAGTCAAATTACTCATCAGTGTCTTGCGTGTGGTGGTTGCTGTTGAGTGCAAAATTGATCGAGCCAACAGGTGCCCATCTAGACAGGACTCATCGAGTAGTCGCTACCTCACTCGATGCCTGCTTTCTTGTTGAGTCAATGAGTGAGTGAGGCTCGATGGATGATCAGCTACCGAGACCCACTCGTCGTCGTGTGCAAAACAGTCTAGCAAGTGGAGTTTGGCAATCCAAGTGAAAGATGAGCCACTTACCTGTTAGGTAGTTTGCATGCAATCAGCTGCTTGGTGGTGGTGGCAATGGTGGCGTTATTAGCACTACTACTAGCTCTTATGAGGTGTTTGAGTTTTGGAGGCAGGTAGTGGTAAGCTAGAGTGGGAGCAGCAACACCAACAACATGTGCCAACAATGTGGACGCCTTTGCTAACAGAGATAGCACAGTGACAGGCGCACTAAATCTGCATACATCAACTAGCGCCGGTGTTTGTGGTGGGCAGCAGAACACAATGTGACTCCCATTAGTGAACTCATTGGGCAAATCTCAAATCTGCGTGTATTTTTCTGTTTACAATGCGAATGGAATGGGATAGGAGTGAAACGTGAATGGGACTGTGTGTGTAAAATCCCAATTCTGACCAAAGAGTGCGTTTGTCTCGTGTCTGTGTGTATATAATATTATCATCACTATAGCCACTTGTTGTTGTTGTTGTTACTACTTCCACCGCTTGCTTCAGTGAAAATGTCGCCATCGCTCCGGGCGGCGTGCTGAAATTATTGTTGTTGATGTCGGTTCATATCAAGCCATAGGGATTTATTGCTGCTATAGTCACCAAAAATTATCAAGGTTTACAAGCTTCCATTGGAGCTGACGAGAGACGAGAGGCTTTGCAACGGCCGGTTGTTGTCGTTCTAGTTGTTGGCGCTACAACATAAATATTACATAGCGCAGGTAGTTGTTGTTGCCCATATTGCCAGGCCCCCCATTTTGTTCCGCATGGTGACGACAATACAAAGACCAAGTCCATTGGATGAGAAATTTACCTCACGACGACGGCAACGACAATAGTGATGTTATTGCAATCAAGCTCTCTAATCATCATCATCATCATCACCATCATCAACACCGCCATCGACGGCCAGATGTGAGGCAAAGTGCCGCATATTTCGACACCGCTTAAGATAATCCCATTAGAATCAAGTTATATTCCGACCAGACTTTTATGACTCGGTCGATAGGACAGATAGAGCTGCCAAAGTTCAAATACATAGTCACTCATTAGAATCCAGATAGGAACCTTGGATCTTCTGTCGAGGTACTATTTGTGACATAGAGAAAGAAAGAGAAATTTATTTTATTTACAATGTCTCAAACTGATTGATAACTTGACACACTTTCAGCACAACAACAACGATACCAACCAAAACTTAAGGGGACCTCACGGATACTATGATTGTTACAACCAAAGAGCTGCACAATAGTTATTATCAAAGTCACCATATTAGCTTTATAATATAAACACCATAACAATACAAGTCACGGCAAAACCAATTAACTCAATTATTACTATTAGCATTACAATTAATACAACCGGACCTCAGATCAGAGAGGGGAAAAGAGAGATGGATCCTGTGGTTTTAAAAACACTCGACTCGAGTTTGATGCAATACGAGCTCTGTCTTAAAGAATCTAAAGGTGCGAATCTTTTACGAATGATACACGATTACCGTTATCTTTTGACCACTAGCACTCTATCTACCACTATCACCTTCGCCTAACTTGCCACTACGACTCGAGAGGGCGCAGGTGGTTGCATCACTAGCTTGCAAACAAGCCTGTTCCGTTTGGAGCCAACGTTCTTATTATTTTTCAACCAGCTGCTCTCGAGTCAAGGCGGCCAGACGACAATCTGTTGCCATTGCATTTGTGTTGTTAGATGGCTAGTCATCCATCTAAACGCCCACCCGCTAGTTTTTTTCTGGGCACTTGGAGGTGGGGAAACTTGAACTCAGCGTCAATGTCGAACACGGAGTTCGACATTGACGCTGGCGTCATCTAGAAACCAAAAGAACTAACTAACTAAATCTACAGCATTAAAAAACCATCGACTAACAGATTGACTAACTCCCGCTCTCTCTACAAAAAAACTAACACTTTACCATTTAACATGACAACGGAATCTACTAACCAACTGCGCGCTACCATCAATGACACATGTTGCTGCTAACACTAATGCCAATGTCGCTGCATACTTGGCTTATAATTTGATCATCACTAACTCAATCGATACGAACTAATATGATTCAGACGAGCGCGATGCCATTCAAAAGCGCACCTTTTTGAAATGGATCAACAAGTATCTCAATCGGCGGGGCAAGCAAATGACGGATTTGTTCCAGGATCTACGCGATGGCCAGAATCTCATCACATTACTCGAGATGTTGTCTGGCGAGAACCTACCTCGTGAAAGGGGAAGGATGCGCGTGCACCAACTTCAAAACATCCAAATTGCACTCAACTATATCAAATTCCGCAAGGTTAAGCTAGTCAATATAAGGCCCGAGGATATAGTCGACGGAAACCAGAAGCTAACGCTGGGCCTAATATGGACAATCATTCTTCACTTCCAGGTAAGTAGTAGTCACTGCTTTTTATTTAGTTAGTTAGCTGTTTGGTTGTCGTTGGCTGATGCCAACCAATGCAAACCAACCAGCCAACCGACTAACTGATCACACAAGTCGAGTATTTCGGGCTTCTCTCTGTTCATTTGTTCGCGTTTGCTTGTTTCTTTGGGTTAGATTTCAGCCCCCTAGGTCGATGCTTACTATCAAGCTATGCGTTGCATTGTGAGGAGGCGGCGGCGGCCGCAAAAGTCGCTAGATATCTGCATCTCGAGCCGACAATCTGTGTTGGTTTTTAGTGTTGCTTTTGACTTGATGATAACTCGCAGACTAGAGTTGGGAAGTCGAATTTTCAAATTGTTGTGCCAACTACCGAAAGCGAGCTAAGCAAGCAACTTGGCGTCAATGGGAAGTCAACACGATGCAAGTGCCGCCAACTTTCTTTCTTCCCTCACTCTTTTCACCGGCAACTCTCACATCCAGGTGACCACCTACGCAAAATTTCACAATCCAGTTGTGTTATTGCAAAAGTTGGGCGGCAAGCATTCTGAGACAACAACAACAAAAACTTCAGCAACAGCCTTAGCAAAGACAACGAACTGCACTGACGACACTCGAAAATCGCGTCCTCGTTGTCGAGTTGTGCGCTAAACGTGTATGGAAGTCCATAGAGTCGCGCGGGATATAAATACAACTCTCAGACAACGGGGCACGAGACGCGCTGGGTCCATAACCATCTAAGGATATGGATTTCGAGCATCCAATGTTACGAGCGGCAAGCTAACTAACTAACTAGCTAGCTAGCGGGCGGCGCGCGCAACAGGTGAACGAGTTGAGCGCGCGCGCGTTGCGCAGACGTGACAACGAGCGGGCAGAGTTGAGCCGAGCTGAAGTCGACAGGTTGCTGCTAGCTGGCCGCTTACATTTCACAGGTGCGAGCAGGCTGGCCGTCTGGCGTGGCTCTCAACTCGTCCCATTGGCGACGAGCAAAGAGCTATTGGATTTGCCTGCATCGAGTTGCGTGCAGTGGGGGCGGCAACAGGTGAGTGGGGGTCGGCAACGCGAAACAGCAGGTTGAATAATACAGTCTCTGTTTGCACACTATTTGCAGTGTAAATCTGTGTGTTTGAACGAGCAAGCGAGCGAGCACCTGTTTACGTATCCTGTGCGTGCGTTTGGCCAGCCAACTCACACAGGTGGTCCCGTCTGCCAGTTTGTATGTCCGAGCGGCAAACTTCTTGCAAAGCCAACTTTTCTCTTTACCTGTAATGCAGTGCGAGCATCTCAGGTGAGCTTGTGGCCACCAGTGCCAATATTACAGAAACAAGCAATAAAGAAGAAGAAACGCGCTCACTCACTTGCAAGCAAAAACAGGCGGCCGCCAGTTGAGGTGAGAGGTCCAACAATAACAACAACGACAGCAACAGCAACAACAACAACAATCGCCAACAACCACCAACCAACATCCACCTGCCGTAAGGACACAAGTGATCGTCGTTGTTGTCGCGTTGAGAGACTAGGAGATCCATTGACTCAAATAGTAATAGAAAGAAAGAAGGAGAGAGAGAGAATATTTACCTTATCTGGTGGAACATTCAAGTCCGGGAAACTTACCTGTGTCGCCGCCGCTACAACCACCACCATCACCACCAAAGCCACAGTCGCCGCCTCCAAATTCATTCAGCCTTCTGTTCCTCGGCTTCAAACTGCCAATGCTCATGTAGTTGCCATCAGTGATGTTGTTGTTTCCATTGCTAGTGTTAGAGTTTAGTTGAGTGAAACTTTTATCCATAAGGCCCAATAGTGAGAGATTTTTTTGTTAGACTAAGTGTTTAAGAGGGAGAGAGAAACTGAACGCAGCAGCGTAACTCCTAACTGGACCTGCAAATTAAGCTCCAGTTGCAATTTACCTGTCGACGACGACAAACTGTTGCATCCATTCTATAATATTATTGGCCTACAGCAACAGTGTGTAGCAATAGTGAAAGCGAAACAAGAGAGATTATATTCAGCATTGACCAGCGAGAGAGAGAGAGAGAGTCGATTGGTCAGTGTACTGCGACAGAAATAAAATAGTTGCCGCAACAGGTGACTTTTTATAGAGTGTCCACTGAGCTCATGTGCGTGTGCGCGTGTTTGTTGTGACCATCTTGCAACTAAAGAGCGGTAAGACACACAAGTTCAGTTGGTTGATTAGTCGGCAACACCTAATCAACTGCTTTTAATTAACTGGATCACATAAATAATAAGAACAAACACAACAACAAGAGAGCCAAAGAACAACAAGTAACCCCAGCAAAAGAGTTTATAGCGAACAAACTAACTCAAGATTAAGAAGTAGCAACAACTAGTGCCAAATTAAAATCATGTATCAATTTGAGAGAAACTCGCGTGTTTATATGAAGGGCGAGGGTGGCGCCGGTGAGTCGTCGACTTCGCCGACGCCAAGGAAGTCGGCACTTTCGCCCTCGAGTCGGGCGGCCTCCAGGTCGCCGCTGCAAGATTTAAACAAGACGAGTGGCCATCATCGTAGCAGCCACTCAATTCACAATGGAAAAGACACCAATGGAACGCATCATAGCACCACAAAGACACTCAAGGACACCCAGCAGCGAGCAATTAGCTCGGAGTTGGGCGACCTCACGGCGCCAGGTGAAACCAAGACAAAGACTCAAATGGCGCGAGCCTTCCAAGAGTCGCAAGAGTTGTACAAGTCGGCCGACAGTAAGGCCGGACTACAGACGGTTAAAACGCGTCGCGTTTTGAAGAAGACCACAACCATAACTCGTGGCGAGAACGAGAAGGTTAGCATTTTTCATTAATTTGTTTTGATTGAGTTTTCGTTCTTTCAAATTTCCACCTGTTGATCGTTTATTCGTTAGTTTTAACATAGCAGAATCCACTCTTTGAGACGAAAGCCCTTAAACCCGACTAATCTCTACTCTCCCTTAACTTGAACCCCGTGACTAACCTTCACTCAAATACAACTTCCAAAAACGAAACAAAACAACTGTAGCTCGAGGACAACTCAAACTTCCGTGAGATTCTACTTCGTTGGGCGCAGAAAACTTGCGACGGTTACCCCGGAACCAAGGTCACAGATTTAACTACCAGCTGGCGAGATGGTCTTGCCTACAATGCCATCATCCATCGCAACCGGCCCGATTTGCTCGACTATCGCGCCTGCCGAAAGAAGACCTCGTTCGAGAATTTGGACCAAGCGTTCACGGTTGGCCAGCGCGATTTGGGCATTGATCGTCTATTGGAGCCTGCCGACGTGGATAGGCCAGATCAGGATGAGAAATCAATGATTACTTATTTGGCCCAATTGTACGAGTTGTTCCCTGATCCGCCGGAGCGCAACCCTTTGCTCGACGAGGAGATGATTCGTCGTATTGACGAGTACAAGGAGCTGGCATCGAGATTGTTGAAATGGATCAAGGAATCCACGACCAAATTGGAGGACCGGAAGTTTCCAAAGAGTGTGCCGGAATTGAGGCGTTTGAAGGATGAAAATGAGCGCTTCCGAACGGAGGAGGTGCCGCCTAAGCAACATGACAAGCAACGATTGGCCAGTGTGGCTAGGGACATTTATAAGATGGCCCAAGAGTTGAATTGTCGCATTGACAACGAACTACATATGGACAACATCGACTACCACTGGGACAGAATGATGAACGCACTCAAGGCCCGTAATCAAGCTTTGGACGATGCCATTGCCAAGGCCGAGAGGTTGAAGGCCATGCTCGACAAATTGATGAACGATATCCGTAAGACCAACGAGCGTTTGGATGTAATTGAGCGCGAAATGGACGAGGAGGAGCGAAAGGTATCGAGGATAAACTCGTTGAGGGACGCGAAGGGATTTACACCTGACAAGTTGCGCAAGTTGAGCGAGGATTTGGCTGATGTTGGTATCAAGATTGATAGCATCAAGCGTTTGGCCGAGGACTTTATGAATGAAGCTGGCCGCTCGCACCCGGATTCAATTATGGTTCGCGAGAAGGTTGCCGAATTGGACACCAGGTACAAGAGATTGTTGGCAAAGTTGAATCAATTACACGAGGAATATGAGAGGACAATGCAAAGATTGCGCGAAATGGAGGATGCCGAACGTCGCGCCCAGAGGCAACGTGAGGCCGAGGCCAAGTTGAAATTGAAGTTGGACGCAATGAAACGCGAGCTCGACGAGTTGGAGCGTCGCATTGATAATATGGGTCCGGTTTCAAGGGACTTGGCCACATTGCAACGCCAATTGGCCGAGCTACACCAATTCGACAAGGACCTCAACAAGGCGAGAAACAATTTGGCCGACTTGTGCAAATTGGCCGAGGATATGATTCGGGACGATTTGATTGTGGATCCGCCAAGACTTCGCATGGAGTTACAAGGATTGAAGGATCAGTTGGCTCGTATTGAGGACAAGGCGGCGCGTAGGTTGAGAGAATTCGAGGATGCCCTAAAGCGTGCTGAGGCTCAAAAGGCAGCTGAGGCCGAGATTAATCTGAAGCTCGATGGAATCAAGAAGCAACTTGATGAGTTGGAGCGTCGCATTGATAACATGGCACCAATTGGAAAGGACCTAGCGACTCTGCAGCGTCAACTCGACGAGATGCGTGAATTCGACGGCGACCTACAGAAGGTTAGGAGAAACTTGAACGACGTAACCCGCTTGGCCGAGGACATGATTCGCGATGATTTGATTAGTGACCCCGCGACACTTAGGGCAAACATCAACAAGCTCAAGGACCAGCTGGCTCGCATTGACGAGAAGGCAGCTCGCCGATTTAAGGCTCTACAGGATGCACTGAACAGAGCTGAGGCTCAGAAGGCCGCCGAAGCCAAGTTCCAGTTGAGATTAGACGAGATGAAGCGCGAGCTGGACGAGCTGGAGCGTCGCATTGACACCATGGCTCCGGTTGGCAAGGACCTAGCGACCTTGCAACAGCAACTGGGCGAAATCAACGACTTCATTCAGTCACTTGGCGCCACTAAGCGCAAGTTGAATGATCTAATCAAGACTGGCGAGGAATTGATTCGGGACGATTTGATTGTTGACCCGGCGAGACTTCGTAGCAACATGCAGGGATTGAAGGATCAGTTTGCTCGCATTGAGGATAAGGCAGCCAAGAGGTTGAATGATATCCAGAATGCCATGAGCCGAGTGGCCGCTTCGGATGCCATACAGGAGGTGGCTCAGTGGTTGGAAAGGGCAAAGAAGGTCCTTATCAACGAGGAGAATGTTCATGGTGATTTGGATACAGTTAATGCCTTAGTGGAGCAGCACAAGTCGTTCCAAGACGAGCTGGCCGCCAGACAGCCAACAATGAACGAGGTGAGAAGGATGGAGCAGGAGTTGACCAATTCGTCGCCACAAAATGGTGCCATGATTAGGGACGAGCTAAGCGCGCTGAGCAACCAGTGGCGTGAGGTGGAAAAGTTGACCCGTGACAAGAGTGGCAAGCTCGACGAGGCACTCAGGATGGCGGAGCAAATGCACAATCAGGTGCACGCTCTGCTCGAGTGGTTGGCTGATGCCGAGATGAAGCTCAGATTTGCCGGAGCCATGCCAGAGGACGAGGCGGCCACCAAGGCCGAGCTTGCTGAGCATGAGAAATTTTTGAGAAAATTGACTGCTCAAGGACAAACGAAGGAGGGAACGCTCAAGTTGGCGCGCGAGATACTCAACAAGTGCCACCCGGACGCCGAGCCGGTGGTTAAGCATTGGATTAATATTATTGAGTCGCGATGGGAGGAGATCGACGCTTGGGCCAAGCAACGTGGCCAGCGTCTTGCCGACCACCTGCGCTCATTGATGGACATTCTAGAGCTCGTTGAGGAATTGATTGGCTGGTTGAGTCGCCACGAGGCCAGACTTTTATCCGAAGAAACCGAGCAACTTCCGGCCAACGCCCATCAGTTGGACTCAATGATCGATGCTCACTCAAACTTCATGGACGAGTTACGTAAACGCGAACCGGATGTTGATCGTGTAGTCAAAATTTTCGCTGCCAAATCCGCTACTTCAACCTCAAAAATGATCTTAACCACAACCACCACAAAGCCAAGGGATGTGGCCGGCGGAAGCTCGGGAACACTGAGCAAGGCAACATCAACGGGAAGATTGAGCGCAAGTGGTGCTAGATCCACAACACCCACTAGAACCTCATACGCAACCTATAGGGACGAGTATCCAGATGTTAGACAGCCACGGGCTAGAATCATGCTAGAGAAGTGGCGCTCGGTTTGGCAGTTATCTTTGGACAAGATGCAAAGGTTAAAGGATCGCTCGGAGCAACTGAAGGAGATGGAAAGATTGGAAAACTTCGACTTTGACCAGTGGCGCCGACGCTTCTTGACTTGGGTCAACTCGTCCAAGGGACGAGTAATGGACTTTTTCAGATCAATCGACGACGACAACGACGGTCGCATTCCAATTGAGGCCTTCATTTCGGGTGTTCTAAGGTCCAAGTTTGAGAGTAGCCGTTTGGAAATGGAGCGTGTGGCTGATATCTTTGACAAGAACAACGATGGCACCATTGACAACAAGGAATATCTCGACTCCCTTCGCCCCGACAAGCCAATCACAGACGACGAGTTGATTCAGGATGAGGTTCAGCGACAGGTGGCCAAGTGCACCTGTACTCAAAGGTATCGTGTGTATCACGTTGGCGAGGGTCGCTACCGATTTGGCGAGTCGCAAAAGTTGCGCTTGGTTCGTATCCTGCGTAGCACTGTGATGGTTCGCGTTGGCGGTGGATGGGAGCCACTGACTTCATTCCTGCAAAAGAATGATCCATGTAGAGGTAAGTAGATTTTGTCTGTGGATATTGATTACTCGACTTGAATTTGAATGTTGGATGTGAGAAGTGAGCAAAAGAGATGGGACATTAGCTAATAATTTGATTATACCAATTAGAAGGCGAGTCGATTGAGAGAAAACACTAACACCCTTACTAACATCGAACCTCGATAACACACCTGTTGATATCTATGCCACTTGCATTGAGCAGCAAAGGGTCGCACTAACGTTGAATTACGCGAACAGTTCATCCTGCCCGAGGGCGCTAGTCAGGCCATGGCCACCTTCCGGTCAAAGATGGCCAAAGATCCCGGTTCAATGCCCGCTCTTGGGCCCATAACCAAGGTTCGTTTACTAACAAAGTCACTAATCCCTAGCATAACTACAAAATGTTGCTAATGTAAATAACTCTCCTATCGATTGATTACTAATCATAACTCCCGCTCGCCCTTATTATTGTTAACTTCAACAGATTCGTGAGAAGACAGATAGATCGATGCCAATGTCGAGCACTAGGTATGGATCGCCCAGTGATTACTACAGCGAGTCGGAGTCTAACAAAACCCGATCCCGAATTGGCCGGCTAACTCCCGTTTCGACTACTAGTAGGCCAGCTAGTCGACCCGCGAGTAGACCGGCCAGTCGTCATGGTAGCGATTTGCATACGCAACAATTGGACCCCAAAACGAGTAGATCCACGGATAATCTCTAGGCTTCCAAGGGGAGTCCTAGGAAACCAAGAATTGTTTTCCATCCATCCATCAATCACTACAGGGTGTTTTATCTGTTAACCTAAAGCCAGTTAGTCTTAGTAGTTGAGTTTTTCTCACTTAAACCTAAACACAAACAACACATTATACACCTACAATCACAATCAACCAATCAACCTTCAATCAAACAACATGTTGATTAACGAGGAAGAAAGCGATAGCAAAGGAAAACAAAAACAAAAGCAAAACTACTTACTAAGATATCATCATTACATTAGTTATCATTACATTTTTCACCTAAAATTAACACACATACAAACACAAATATATTCTCTCTTTCTAACGCACAAAGTGTATCAGCACTTTCCAGACATAAATTTTCAAATAAAAGTTGCCAAATTCAATTGAAATTAACTCAAATCAAATGGATCAGTCTCATCCCACCATTCACCATGCCGAGCCGTTTCTCTCATCTACCTCGATGTTCACTTGAAATGTCTTATTTTTTAGATTGGATTGTCTTCAAGTTCAATCCGAAATGATTAGTCTCTTGTTATATAAGCCATTCGTTAGACAATCTTTGAACAAACAACATTGTCATTGAAATCGTGCTAGAATTCTATTCTGAATCTGTATTGAAGAAAACAATGAGGTTACTGATCTCTATATTGCTTGCTGTTTCATGCGCAAGCTTGTCACTTGGCCAGGTAAGGGAAAAACCAAGATAAACACTGCAGTTGCAAATGAAATAATCACACCGGAAGCTCTAAAGAAAAAATCTACCAAGTTGAGTATGTTCAAGACGCCCAGAAAGTCATGAGCTATCGGATCAAGCCAGGAAAGGAGAGATGCGAGATTTTTTTGCATCGAGCTCGGGCAAATCTAGTTTTTCCTGTTACGAAACTAATTGTTCAGAATAGGTTCAACAACATAGATTGATAAGTTTGACTTGACAACCATGATTGCAACGTTCAAATGACAATCAAGAAGAATGGTGACATAATATTTGTCTACAAGCTATTACCTAAGATTGAGGATATAAGAGACGCGGTATTTCCGGTCAGAATAGAAGTATCAGATGCAATCGTTCTCAACGAGACTGATGGCATCACCAACCTTATCAATCCAAGCTACCATGAGGCGAGTCTAAGGAAAAAGTTGGCAATCAAAACGCTTTCTATCTCAAAGCTCTGCCTACCTGCCATCAATACAACACCTGCGACAGCAAAAGCGCTTTGTTGTGCCTGGTGCTCGGTAGTATCTAGATGCTCCGATGGCTCAGATAGAAATCGTCATAAGTAACAAATTCAAATGTCAAATGTGCAATGCTAATCTCGCACTACGTTGTTGTCACCAATAAATACATTTATCATCGTCGATGAATAATATTTTGATTTTGATAATAAGTAGGTCCCTTTAATATTATTTTCCTGATGTACTAAAGAATCGCTGGATCATCAGCAACAAAATGGCTCCTATTGCAGCCGATCCTAACAAGAAAGGTTCTTGTAACATGTACATCTTGCTGTAGTTATATCTGATCACAAGTGGCTTGTTTTCAAGATGTAACGTGACCAGATTTAGTTTCTTGAATACTAGCACTGGCCTACCGATGAAGTCTAGATAGGAGAAACTAATCTCATCGGGCAACCTCTCGAATCGCATCTGTCCTTTGACCTCAATATCCTTTGCACCAGCTGGCAACGTTATCTTTACAATTGCCTCCTCGACAAACATACTATCAAAGAGGACGTCAGCGAATGGAATGCTAAGTCTATAATTATTGCCTGAAACTGGTGCATTGACATAGTCGCTGAGGGACACTCGGTAGCCCAAATTGAAGTCGGTGACCCATCCACCGAATAAAGGAAATCTAGGCTTGAGGCCGACAATTAGATTGGAACTAGTGTGTCTAATGTTTGAAGTAGATATGTTACCAATTGCATCTCTAAAATAAATATCCTTTGCTGATTTGGGCAACTCGGCAGCAAAGTTCCTTACTGAACTCAAACCATTGGAGTTGTCACGTTGATATTCAATTCTTGAGAATGGACCCTTCAGCTTAGCTCCCACATGTTTGACTTTAACCTGATTGGCAACGTAGATAGAGTTTCCCCAAGGCGACAGGTCTACAGTTCGCGTCAAATGGGTGACAGCTACAAATGGACTGTTGTTCTCGTAGTGAACTGCCAATGGATCGGCTTGGTTTGGTTGTACATCCTTGAACGGACCATAAGTTAATTTACTAGTGCCAGTTGTCATCTTGGTAGCTTTTGTGAAGGATTCCAATCTCGACGATTGGGGTAGTTTTATCCTAGTTGTGATAGTTTTTGTTAGGTAAGGCGAGAGAGTTGATTGTAAACCTTGATATCTGACCATCTGTCGTTCGCTTTGACTGATCTCAGCTGGATATGGCTGCAATAGTTGGGTGTAGACGGTAATAATAACAAGAGGCTGACTAACACTCTGTCCCTCAAGATTCACCTCATAGGTTCCATCTGGTCGGTCGGCGAGTTCTAGTGTTTGACCATTTATTGATGCATCAATATAAGCTAACTTTTGCTGATGTGATGGCTCCAATGTTATCTTGTACAACCCAGGGTTTTCATCTAATTGGATCCTCTCGGTTATCTTCACAAGTTGAGAGCTCAGATCAATGATCCTGTCAATTTTAGTATTAACAACTGCGCCGGCATTTCGACAGGCACAAAGGTACAAGAGGGTTGCAACAATAGTTGCATGGTATGTCCGATGACAACTCATTATGTGATCTAATTAGTAATATTAGGTTGATTATTTGATCAATTGAATAAAATTTAATATGATCTTCGGCGGTTCTAGAGCAGTTTTGATTTCATACAGACACGTTTTATTCGTGAACGTCAGAAAATGTTGGACGATTTGCCAATTGTGCCTCTTGCGTACGGCGCGTTTATTCAAACCACCGACTTTCTATAATTTCAGACTAATTAAAACTCAATTTCAGGTGATTTACCGTACATAAGTCAGCCTGACCTAGTTGCATTAAATCTCAATAACCGAAGATGTTTGAATATAGCTTATTAAACTTGAAATTACCCTCTGGCGCCAGGCTGAATACCACGTCAACCTGATATAATCAATAGCATCCTTCTGCAGCGAACTGTATGTCATATCACAGCGCACACGCAAATGCCCTCCGCGCCAATAACTTCGGTTCTTTGCAGATGGCAACCTCAATACCAAATCAGAGGCCAGAATATATATTTTGCATCCATGCGATAAATATTGCAAGGATCATTTTTGTAACAAATCCATTGAGATTACATATTATTTGTCTCTACCAATATTAAAATGAAATGCTAATGCAACAAGAGGAGGTTACCTAAACTTTCCCTCTAAATTAATTATGTCACAAGAGCCGACAATGGACGCGGACGGGTCCATCAAGTTGACCAATGGGATGGCCAGAAACAACAACATTGAACCAGATCCGCAGGCCGTTATCAATGAAATCGCTGTTCTAATTGAGAACGATATCCCAGAATGCCAGCAAAATTTAAGAGATAACCACCGAAACTTAGAGCGTGTCGCAGAGTATTGCGACACAAATTATTTTCGAGCTGGAAACAAGTATGCAGCTCTTGAAGAAACTAAAAATTACACGACCCAGAGCCTAGCCTCTGTGGCCTACCAGATAACATCGTTAGCATTGAATGTATTGCATTTACTAGACCTTCAAGCAACCCAAGTCACTAGTCTCGAATCAAATGCAAATCATTTAGTTCAATCGGAGCAGATCCATAGAGAAAAGGTCGCCCGACGCGAAATTGGTTTGTTTACAGCCAACAAGCGCCCAAACCGTATCCCCAAAATCATTTACCCGACTAATCCTGAGAGACCAACCAAGTATTTCAGAAAGCCAATCGATTACAGTTTATTAGACGATGTGGGACACGGAGTCAAGCTCGCACCTAGTCAACAACCACAACAACAAGCACAATTGCATACCTCTAGAACGAGGTCTATCTCATCAGCGCAGAGCATAAATGGCGGCAGCTCCTTATACGGCCCTGGCCTATCGGTGTCCGGAATGAGTGCTACTAGCATTGGTCAGGCACCGAACGTGAAACCACCGACACCTCCACAAGCCAACAGATCTGTCGGTAGTTTGTCTAGATCTTCAAAAGAATATCGAAATCCAGCCCTATCGATTGCTCCTCCACAAGTGCCAAGCAACTATGCGCCCAACTATCCCATCAATCAATCAACAAACGCTGCTTTAATCCAACAACAGCAACAAATGCAACAACAACAACAGAGTCATTATGCGCCCCAGCAACCTATTCAGCATCAATCAAATTTCAACCAGCAACAAATAGCCCAACAACAGCAGCAATACAAAGTTGGAATGGTTCAACCGATGTCTCAAAATGCTCCAAACTTCAATGTATTCAGCACCGGTACGATACGTTACGGTCAGTCCCCCTTACCGCCTCCACCCACATTTGATCGGGCTGGCGCCGAACCGGATTGGGTACCCAAAAACTACATAGAGAAAGTTATAGCTCTATACGACTATGCAAAAGAAAAACCCGATGAGCTTAACCTTTGCGAAAATGCCATTATTTATGTTACCAAGAAAAACGAAGACGGCTGGTACGAAGGCGTTTTGGACGGCGAAGAGGGTTTATTTCCTTGCAATTATGTGGAGCCTTTGCGTGACTAGAATCCAACTATGGCGGAATTTTATAAGCTGCCTCATTCATCTACAATAAAACAATCAATTCGCCACCATCACCTTGGGCATTAGTTTGTGTGATACAGTCTTTTTCCGAATTGAGATCATGCCAACTATCCTATTGTTATTGAGTGCCTCTAGTAGGCTGAGCTCTACTTTGTGAGTGTAAGCGAGTCAATTTTTTGAGTGACATATGTCACATGGATACCAAGCTTGTCTTTCGAATATGTCAGTCGTCCAAAGTCATAGGTATTTCAGATTTTGCCACCTTTGCCTCCAAGGTTTTAATAAGCTCACTTTGATCTCTGGGAAGATCTGAAAAGGCATCTTTGTGCTTTCTTAAGTAGTTTAAGATATCTTCAGGTGTCCTGAGCGTTGCTAGCTCCTCAATAATCGGTGTATCAGATTCTAAGAGTTTTATCCGAGCCCGTAAGACTTCCATTTCTTTCTCCAGCTTGAGCATGTCTTTTTCTGCATTGCTCATGTTCTTTTTGATCGAGTTCATCTCGCTTTGAACCTGCTCAATATCGTTGTTGACTTGTCGTTTTGCGAGAGAGGCATCAACAACTTCAACAGTTCGCTCGGTCTTCGGTAGGAAGTTTTTCTGACCTTTTGACTGTGTGCCTCTGAGCATCTGTTCCCGCTCCCATTCGGCTGTTTCACTATCTTCATCGCTTGACATATTTCAAATTTTATATTGACTCAAAATCAATAAACTCTAAAGAGCTGATGATGTAATAAACTTTGCTCTCCTGAAATGCACGGGACTGGCGATAAGAGTCTTTTTGAATTGACCGCGCAGATACGCGATCCCACAGAGTCCGACAGGACGGTCTGTATTCGTGAGCGGCCTCGTTGGCCCGAAGTAAATCATGTATTCGAAATGAACGCGGGCTCTGCAGCCCGTCGTGCATGCGGTAATCCCTAAGCACAACTAATCCACATGCAGCAGCCGTCAGCCGGCATGTGTTGTCTCGATGGTCATTTTCTCTATCTGAGATTCTAATTTTCGACTCTCGATACAACAAACTCAATCGAACTAAGATTATTTATCAACAAATCAAAGACAATATTACTTCCAAGATGTACGAAAACGAGGTTGAGGATGATGACGCTTACATGAACGGCGGGCACATCATGGAAGAGGAAGAAGACGAGCAAGTTCCAGGACCAGTTATGGACTTCCTCATCAGGTTGAAGAATGGCCTCGAGCAAAACAATCTACCAGAATTGCAGTATCTCTACGACGAGGCGTTTCCAGAGTTGACAGCTCAGTTCTACGAGAAGAGGCCGTGGCCAAACATCAAGATGGCCACAGATCTTGTCAGAGGCACATACAGTTTTGGAATCCTCTATGGAGAGTTGCACTATCGTCATGTTTATGCCAAGCTACAACCAACGAGGGGTGTCAGATGCGATTCTTACTTCAACTATTGTCACCTGTTCAACTTCATCGTATCGGCTCCGCAACCAATCAACCTCCAATTACCACACAAGTGGATGTGGGATATCATTGATGAGTTCATATATCAATTTCAAAACTGTAGTCTTCTCAGGATGCGGACTGGAAAGAACGCTCCGAAGCCAGACGAGATGCTAGAATTAGATCGCATTTGGAATGTCCACTCAGTTCTCAATGTGTTGCATTCTTTGATTGAGAAGTCTAATATTGTTGAGCAACTGAAAGTCCTGAACTCGGGCGGCGATCCTCATGAGGCTGGTGGAGAGTTCGGAAATCATCCACTCTACCGTATGCTAGGATATTATTCCCTAATTGGTTTGTTAAGACTACATAGTTTACTAGGCGACTATCATAGAGCAATCAGAGGTTTGGAGAATGTTGATCTCCATCGACAGATGATGCGTAACATGTCCTTTGTCAAGGCACTAGCTTGTCAAACAACCACTTTCTACTATGTTAGTTTTGCCTACATGATGATGAGACGTTACTCGGATGCTATTAGAACTTGCACAAACTTGTTGGTCTACTTGCAACGTGCCAAGCCTCCCCAAAATCAACACCACAAGACTTTCCAACAGGAACTTGTTGAGAAGCAAACCGACCAAATGTATGTACTATTGGCCCTATGTCTAGCTCTGCACCCCCAAAGGATCGACGAGTCTGTGTCTACCCAAATGCAGGAGAAGTTTGGTGAGATGTACGGCAAACTTCAACGGGGAGATGTTACAGAATTTGAAACGCAGTTCAAGTTTATCTGCCCCAAGTTTGTTTCAGCTGTACCAGTAAATTTGGACACTGATGGCAACTATGTCGAGTCTCTAGGGCCAAAGCATGAGCCCCTCAAGCAGCAACTAAAGCTGTTTATGGAGGAAGTAACACAACAACTCCCATTGTTGGTCATTCGTAGTTATCTAAAGCTCTACAAGACCATGTCAATTGAAAAGCTGGCAGGATTCCTTGAGGTTGACCAAGAGAAGCTAGAAGAAAGTTTGCTCTCATTCAAGCACAAGAAGCAAAGCATGGTTTGTCAGAAAAACTCGCCAACAGCCCTAGATGGAGAGTTGATGTCCGGTTCGGATGTTGATTTTTACATTGACAAAGACATGATTCACATTGCTGATACCAAGGTTGCCAGAAGATATGGTGACTACTTCATGAGGCAAGTTCACAAGTTTGAGGACCTATACAAGGTTGTCAGAAATATAAAAGTTTAATATAGAGGATAAATGATAAATAAACTTATTGCTTGATACTGTCAATGGATTGCGTGACTTGACTAAATTAAACTTTCTCTAGCTCGAATGCGATGTGAGCAGTTCATTGTCTTTTGTTAGCCTCGATCTGGGCTTGAGTGAATAGGATACCTTCTTTGCTAAATTTGAAGTCGTTGGTTGTGATTTTCGACAGGAATATTGTACCAATAATTGTAACAAATGCAATGAAAAGGATGAGCACAAAACCCATCACTCCGGACAATGTGAACCATACAGCGCAATCAAAGCTCGGAGCAAAGACTGTATTCTTCAGCTCCTCAAAGGGTTGAACTTGGAAATTATTCAATGTTAATCTTGCTCTTGGTTCAAAGTTGGCAGTCTCATTACTTGGCTTCTTCTTGTGCACGGTCTTGAGGACAAGTTCACTACAGGACCAGGAATGCTCCAAACTGGCATACATTTCATTGACCTTAAGTTGGAAGGTCCTCCGTTTGTCGATGTCAGCTCTTGTCACGGTTAAATTAGCTTGACTAATCTTCCAGAGTCCTTCCGAAACTGCAGGTGAGATCTTCATCGAGATGGCGATCGATTTGATTTTCTTTCCGTCAATATCAAATGAAAATACCAACTTTCCGGGTTTATTCTCGTTGGTACACTTTGATTTTGCTTCATCATAATCCAGCTGATTTAGATTCAGCTTTGGTCTCAGAATATCGCCATCAGCTGTTCTAAGTTCGAAACTAGCACCACTTGTGTAGGCATATAAACAACTAGACTTATTGAAAAACCCTCTGCCATAATTGTGACTACTTACCCTAGAAGCGGATACGGTGAGATAAAGGATGCAGAGTAGCAAACTAGAATAATGAATCGAGTTAGACATCTTGTAAAGAATATCCAGTTAACTACCGCTCAAGATTGAGATAAGAATAATAAGATTCACCTGGACAATGATATCGGCATGTTGGAGATTAGTTTAAAATACAATATGGGCCCCAAAATGGCGAGTTTCTTGCGAAAGCAGGAACGACCTAAAACTAGTCCTGCTTACATCACTTACAATTCCTGCGCTTCGTTTATAGAGACGAAAGTGTAATGTGGAGTTCGAGCGCGTCGGCAGGAACGCAGCAACATTGGATGGTTGCATTGAAGTCATGTGCCCTTCTATGTCCTCCTTGAAATTATTGTTTTGGCTTGGGATTTTCGCAGTAAGATCAACGCGCACCAATAGAAATTCTATATTATAATAATAATAGGACTGAAGAACTTTTATTAAAATTATATTTGAATCATTGAGGCTGCAATTGTCATCATCACCTGTTATTCGAGGTCGATCATAGAATAAATTCAAAATGTCACCGAATCCATCAAGTGAGTATGTTTCACCTTTCTCTTGGACCGGTATGAGAAGGAACCCTTCGGTGCTACCGGTTGTTGGATGTATCGTGTTGGGAGTCGCCATGGCAGCAGCCTACACAATTAGGCTTGCAACTTTGAATCCAGATGTTACTTGGAATTCAAGGAAGAACCCAACCCCACAAAACTATTACGAGAAGAAAAATTACAAGTTTTTACAGATGGAACCATTCGACATCAAAACCTACGAACACCCTAGGCCAAAATTCTAAATTTAGTGATGAGTTTTGTTAAGGTATCTAGTAGAGTTGATTATTAAAGTTATCAGATACAATCAAGTGTTACTCAGTCTTATTGAATCAAGGATATGTTTTTGTTAATGATTTTATTGATGAAGACTACTATTTGATATATTTGTCCATGAATTTCTTGTGGAACTCCTGTCGAAGTGTATCGTTGACGTATAGCTTCCTCTTTGGTTCTAGATCACCGCGAGCACAGTTCTTAAAAGGCACATCATCGTCCCATCGCCTTTTGATCGAGAATCCATCTGCTAGAGATTCGCTCCCGTATCGAGAAGATCTAATTAAATCATCTTTTTCTCTTTGCTCTTGCTCCTTCTTTAATTCTTCTTCTAGTCTTTCTTGCTTTATCCTATTAAGTTCTGCCCGTAGTTCAGCTGGATCATCGCCCTCTTCGTCTGTATCCTCAAAATCTGACTCACTAAACTCATCGCTTCCGAAGTCTTCATCGGCATCTAGTTGGGCCATCTTTCTTGCATTCACAATATTGATTCCCAGATGGGATTGTTCAGATATATTGGTCGCGCTTCCGTCAAGCAGTGCTTCTCGTTCTGCTTCTCTTTCTTTGTTCCTTTCTGATTTTAGTGCTAACCTTATTTGAGTGGCTTGCTCTAGACTTGGTACGTATTTGCTGAGATCACCTCGAGACCGTTCCAGTTGCGCTAATCGCTCTCTTTCCTCTAGTTCTGATCTGAGATCACGTTCATTGACTTCATCGATTGTGTCTTGGCCTGGTGCACGTTGCTTTAATGTTAAATGTGAGGGAAGGTCCCGACTAGAGACTTGTTTTGATAATTTGGCCTTGTCTTTCTCCCTGATTCCAGAGCCGCCCTTGGCCGGATCAAAAGTGGGCCTTGCAGCAGTCGTCATGGTTTCGTGTTGCTAATGTGTAATAGAATCTTGGATTTCTATGATTGATTATTGGGCTTGTTAATTGAAAATCATACAGAATTTAAAAAAAGCGTTTGTGGAATCTGAAATCCGTGAGTTGCGACTCGAAAGTTCATGAGGCCTTGCTGCACAATCGTAGGCAACTGTAGTGTTTATGTTTTTTATGTCATCGCTTGCAAGTAAATAGGGAGAATTTTCGCGATATTTCAGCGACGCTTCACCAGTGCTTTAAGCTGATGTGTTGTTGTGTGAGGGGAAAGCGTAGGCTAGATAAAGCCCACAGACAAACAGTTTTCTTTGGAGAATCAAATAGAGAACTTCAATATATTGACTACTGCGAACAAACAATACATCAAATAATTGAAAACATAAAGATACCAAGAATCAAACTACCATATTAACGAGTACCGATCAAAATAATCAGACACAAACACGGAATTAAACTTATTTCAACACAATGGCAGCCACATTTCAAAGGAATGCAAACCAATTCTTCGCGGCCCTGGATCGCAAATTAGAGCCGCCGGTGAAGAGCCACCTAAAGCAAGTATATACAACCCTTGCTTATGCAGCACTAGCTGCTGCTGCAGGTAGCTATGTCCATCTATTCACCGATTTAATGAGAGGAGGATTTATGGCAGCCTTAGGAGCTCTTGGATTTGGAATTGCCTTATCTATCACACCAGAAGATGGCAAGAATACCCAGAAGAGAATGTACTACTTGCTTGGATTTGCAGGTTGCACTGGCTTGGGGTTGGGTCCACTTCTAGAAATGGCATTATATCTAAATCCTCAAATTATACCCATGGCATTTGTGTCCACTTGTTTAGTTTTCGCTAGTTTCTCGCTGAGCTCCATCTTCAGTACCCACAGCAAGTGGCTATACATGGGTGGAGGTTTATTATCTATGCTAAGTGTTATGTTATTTATGTCAATCATTAACCTGTTCATCGGATCCTATTACCTGTTCCAAGCTCAATTGTACCTCGGTATGATTGTCTTCTGTTTATTCATCATGTATGATACGGCAACTATTATAGAGAAACGCCGTATGGGCGACACGGATCATATCAAACACGCTATGTTATTATTTATCGATGTTGTAGATTTGTTCAGGACCCTACTGGTGATCCTGATGCAAAAGGATAACAACAGCAACAGCAACCGAAACAACAGAAACCGTCGTTGAACCACTAGACGACTGGAGTACGTAAGATCAGGTGCCGATTCTGTTGGAACTGGGGATACAAACATTTCACATGCCTAATGTATTTCTTGAATCATATACAAAACCTCTGATACACAAGCTATCGCTATTGGTTTATAAATCTCTCACAAACGGGAATAAAGATTGAAGTTCTACTCTCGATTGTAGGGAGTCCTACCTTGGTCGTATTAAATTTCGACTTACTTCAGAGCCTCAGGTTGAACTCATGCTACGAAGCTCTATGCTATACATGCCCAAGTTTACTTCTAGACACTTACAAGGAATTTTCCTTGTAGTTGCAATGACTTGCTTGCCTCATTCTTGTCTCTACTCTTCGATCTCCTGAATGTTGTATGATTTTTAGGTCATTGAACATACGATTCGATTTCAACACTTGGCATCATGATGGGGACCGCCATCATCTCTATCGATATGTTAGTTTTGCTTTTGGCCCTATCGACAACAATCGTGGTCAAAAACATCCTGGCCGACGATTCATTGGATAGTCTGAAGCCAATCGCGATGGATGAATCTATCAGGATTATCAGAAGACCGCCATACATCTTAGAACAAATGTCTGGAAGAGTTGAACCATATGTACATTCATCAGGGAATGATGGATATAAGGAGAATACTGAAGATGACGATGCAGGTGCGGCTAGAAGACCGAATCCAGTCCTCGACCCTGAAACAGACTTCCAAGCTGATCCAAAGAAGAATTTATTCAGCCTACCGAAGAAAACTTCCGTAGGGCTTGCCAAATTGATTACAGGAGATGTGGCGCCAACTTTCATCGACGATCAGGTCAGGTATGCCGAAAGCAGAGTCCAGGATACACCTAAGAAGATTTTAGCTCATTATAGGATGGTGATTCCAATCTTTGTTCCAGCATTACGTAAAAAATTGAAAGACAAGAATGGAGCCGTAGAGAACAAAATGAAAGTAAAGTTTGTTGAGGATACAAAAACGGAAATGGTACCGGTAGAAAAGATAGTTCAGCATAGACACGAAGTAATCAAAGCCGAGCAAGTGCCCCAAGAGATTAAGACTGATTTCATCAGTGTAGAGGAGGGGAGAGATATTCCGATGGAAGTTACCGACTCCGTGCAACCTGGCGAGAAGATAGTCAAGAGTGTTTTGAACAATTATACTTGATGAGGATTACAATATAACTGGACCTAACTAGCTAATGGGCCACATCCAAGCGTTAGGGTTTCGAATCGAGTAAAGGGTCTTGTATGATTGAGGTGTTGTCGATCACTCGAGACCAAACCAATTCGGTCTATTTTGGGTCAAGGACCCAAAGGGTCAACTTTTAATTTCTTGAATTATCATTATAGTTGTTGTGGTTGTTGTTCCTGTCGTAGTATCTCAATTTGAGATGTAAGCCTGAGAATAATATTATGGCAATGCAAATTGTTACTAGTATCGAGTAAACGAGCCACAAACAACAGCGCCTATGATGACGCTTGTTCTCCTTGAGAATGTATTCAAATGCAGGCGATGTCTTCATAGGCAATGGGACCTCGGTATAAGTTTGCTTAAAATGGCCTCGGTTCTTATTCTTGCTAAAACTACTGCTATTGTTGTTGCTTGTCCCACTTATACTGTTTTTCAATTGATTACTACCACTGGTAGCCGTGGCGATTCGAATCTTGGAACCCTTACTGCTCGGCCTGAGATTGTTGTCACCTGTGGTTCCAAGGAATGAGTTGTCTTGAAAGTCAAATTGACTAGGTATCGTGGTGTTCAGAAACAGGGATTCACTGCTCGATGGTGGAGCGGATGTTCGAGTTCTACTCAAAGGTGTTTCAACATATCTATTGCTCCTAGTGTGCGCTTCAACTTGGTGCTCCTGATCCTGATATTGTTGATGATTTGCATCTAAATCAATACGGTTGTTGTTGTTGCTGACATTGATACTATTTTTCAAATTCTTAATTATATAGTTATCTACATTGTTATTCGTATTGCTTTGAATAATCACGTCACCTGGCTGAGGTTCATTGAGTTGCCTCAGCTCCTCAGTGTCTAAATGACCTGTTGCCATAAGATAACTTCGGCGCTCGGCTGGCGTTCTCTTGGACGATCTAACCGATGATCTCTTATAGTTATACTCTTGTCTATCGGTTGGCATCAATCCAACTCGTGGCTTTAGTCTGAGATTTTTAACTTGCGATGGACTGATCGATGGTGTCAGGTGGTCATTGTATTGTGCCAGTCGAGGGTCGTTGCTAGCCATTTTCTCGTCTAGCTAAGACTAAACGTTCGATATCAACTAAGTAAAATGTAATGTGCAAAAGTTTTGAGTATCCATTAGATGGGACTCGAATAATAGGTGTTTAAGTAGAATTGTCTCAGGTTTCTCTTCAGGGGAATGCATAAATGTAAATAGTTCATCACTGTCGACATCTCTCCCTCCTCACCACTCTAATCCGCAATCTACAGTCTACAATAACATGCGAGATGTGAACCTGTTGATACTGCTGCTGCTTCCACCGCTGATATTCCTGAGGCTGCCCGTCCTCACTGCTCTGCCCCTTTCCCGCTATCCCGCGATCCCGCTCAATTGTTCATGCTCAGATTACACGTAAAAGCATCATTCGCATCCAAGTAATGTTTCGGGAGAAACAGAGATTCCAAGATCTAAGGACAACACACCGAAAAACAGGTGGAATTGATGGAGCGGTACAGAGTGAGTCAATGGCCAGTTGTGAGTGGACGACTGCACTTTTATCATGGCGGCCACAAATTTTACCCCCAATGTCGCAGTTTGCGTCCGCGTCAGCGAACATATAGTGAAAAATGAATTGAACCTGCGTCAAATGGCCTGTCGGACACTGATCTTCCGTCTTGATTTAACTTGAATCAATGTGTTTGAAATTGGAGGTTTTAAGATTCAGATAAGCTTCTGATCCACTAGTTTTAATTGCTGGTAAAGGATCATCCGATGAGAAAAAGGAACTGGCTTTCTACTTATCGATTTAACTACCGCTATAAATTAGATTTCCACCGATTCTTTCATCCAATCAAATATGACTGGAGATATTGGATTGGATTGGATGATAGGAGATAGTCATCTGTACAAAACAGATAGATGATGACACCTGCTCCCCGGTTGATCAGATCATCTCTTTGGAAAGATTTATTGTCTCTTTCCACGGATATTGCACTAATTCGGATGACAATGAACAGGATGTACGAAATACCATAGCTTATTGCACAGTTGAGTATGAATGTAATTTGAGTTTGATCTTAAATAGTCCTTTGATTGTATTCATCTCAAGGCCACGATGAAACCCACCTGCTTGAGAATATTTCAAGTTGTAGCAGTGCTTTTACGACACAAAATCTGCTTTCAGTTGCTGAAAAACTGAGGCCGTACAAAAAAATATAGCGGCTCACATAGCATCCGTGCGATGCTAAAAGCAACTTGTTGCAGGGGCGCGCGGTAAATTAGGTGCCCACTTTGTCATTTGTAACGAGCGGGTGAACAACAATACTGTGGAATATATTACGCGTATCCTGAAGAGCAAAATTATGAAACTTAGATATAATACTCGAATAAAACACCCAGAGAACCCATATCTGGTCGATAATGAGATCAAAGACCCCACCTACGATCCGAGGATGGATTTTATACCGGTTCGGTTTAGGTTGGGAAACATTTCTCTAGCGACCAAGATCAAAATACTGAAATTGGTTGCAAAAGGTTGCTCTGCGAAGACTATTCAAGCTAAATACCGATGGTACAACAAACGGCATTTGTATCGGATTAAGGTTGAAGTGGAAAATTCCAAGACCGATTCTACCAGAAAGACTACCTCTAAGACTCAGACCAAATGCCCGGTGATAAGAAAGAGAGAGATAGAAGAGAATACTGACTATCATGATGAGACTGACGATCAATATGACGAAACTGACGAGGAATCATTCGAGCCCGAGTTTGAACTCGAGGAAGAGGAACATGAAGGCGAGACTAAGTATAGAATCAAAAGACAAGATTCTAAGAGGAAGCTTCCTTCTACGGTACAAAAGATACCTAGGGAATCGATTCCGAGCGTTGATATCAAGTCAGCGCCAAAACCAATCTCGATTAAACAAGAAATTGTCAATAGAATTACCAAAAATCCTCGCTATTGAATAGCTTCCGTTTTACAGAGCCATTAATAAATATATGCATACATGAATACAAATAACATGTATAGTCAAATTTACTACTATTAATTTTTTAACTTATTCAATTCTGATGTAACAAAGTCCAAATTTTCCTGTAACTTCAAACATTTGATTAGTGTCTCTTCAAGCATTAATTGCATCTTTCTTGTGGCTTCTTTGGAAACATTATCCGATTCACCGAGTGTTAACTGGCCCTTCTCCTTGAGAAAATCGACCACCTTCTTCAAACCTGGTCTATCTGACAATAGGTGGTTAATATTAGCAGGAAACGAAGTTCGCCTAGAATGATTGTTGTACTCTTGTTGTTGTTGGTAATTAGAACCATTAGCTTGTTTCGAAGTGGGTGAAGTTGAACCAGGATATGAGTCTCCACCGAACGATTGGCCATTCGAAACTGTCGAGCTTGCGTGGGAATGTGGGGTCGACGTTGTCTTGAGGGCCTGTTGCATGAAGTATTGTCGTATTATCTCCGACTTGTTGGCCAAATCTTCAGTCAGTGATGAGTTTGCTTGCTCCATATAAGATAGTTTCTCCTCTAGTTGCCACTTCTCTTGTTGCATATTTGTTAAGCGCTCAACAAGAGCCGCCTGTTCCTCCAGCAACATTCCCCCCTCAACCCTATCGTTCCTATAAAGGCTCATATCAATATCAGAGTAGAGGGAAGAGCTCAAGGTTTGCTTTAAACCATCGATTCTAGATTGCAGTGATCGGTGGCTATCATTCACTTTAGCACTGTCATCCATCTTGTATGGCGTTGGGGTCCCGACACCTGTTGATCCAGCATCCGGCGTTGTGCTAGATACTGGTGTTTTTGTTGTTGCTGCTGCCATCGAGGTCGTGGATAAGCTGCTCGAGTTGGCATTCTGAGAAATGGAATCATCGTTGATTGACTCTGATAAACCAAGATTTGTTCTTGTGTCGGTAACAGTTGATATATCACCAGGTTGTTGGACGGTTTCTCGATCTTCCGAGTCAATTGAGCAGATACTCAACTCCTCATTTAGAGCTTGACTACTGGACTTCTGCGCTTTGCCTTGAACAAAACTCCAAGAGCCATTCGAGTTGGAATCTAGATTTGCTCGACTATTGCTACTACTATTCTCCTGACTTCCATTCCCATCATTGGTGCTTGAAGATGTACTCATTCTACTCCTTGAGGCATCAACAGTATCCAAATCTGAACCAACCACCGACGATGACGTAGGTATCTGGCTTAGCAACTGCTCTATACGTTTCTGTAAAGTGGCTGACTTAGTCTCCTCCAGCACTAATTGCCTCTTCAACTCTTTCACCATCTTCAATCCTTTCCTATCCTGCAATTTCTTTTCTTCAACTTGACTCTCAAGTTTGGCATCGAAACTTTTGACCTGTGCAGTGAGCATGTTGACCTCATCTCTTAGGGAATCTCTCTCGGTAGTGAGCGACTTCAACTCGGCTACACTTTTCTTACGTTCCTCAACGATCAATGATTTGTACTCTGCAATGGTATTTTGCATCTTTTTCTCGTATTCCTTCTTTATCACATCGAACTCATTCTTTTTGGCCTCCAATTGTTCATTTAATTTTGCACACTCCTCGGTGAGTTTGCGAACTTCTTCATCGAGACTTTTGTTTTGTGCGTCCATCTTTTGCATAATCTCTGTTGTCCCGACTTGATGTTGCTGAAGTTCTTCTATCTTGAGCAACAACTTCTTGTTTTCGGCTTTGAGATCTACCTGGTCCTCTTTGTCGCCAGAATTCATGTTTGCACAGGCACCCACGACCTCAATCTCACGCCTTAGTGTGGTCGAGGTGACTTGGAAATCTCGCTCTTGCTCCTCTAGTTGTAGTTGCAAATTACATATCTTGGCTTTGGCCGCCTCGAAATCCGCTTGACCTCGGCGATTCTTCTCAGTCAACTCGTAGTTTTTATTTTTCAAATCCAGTAACTGGTCTTGGAGACACTGGAAGTCACTAGTGTCCAGGGTTATACTCATTTTGCTGGCTAGTTAATTACACTTTGTTCACTATCTAGAATTGCGTATGTCTTCAAGACAATCTGTAGTTGCACAATAAATTTTTGTTTGTCAACCCGAAAATTTCTGTTATTATAGATTTGATATTATGGCTGCTTGTTATAAGAATGTGACTTATTCGGAATTGACAAACTTTAAGACGGCATGAGTCAAAACCTGATGCATTAATATCTCCAGGTTACATGTAAATTTTAGCTTGACAAACAATATTTCAAGTCGATTCATGTTAGTTGCTAGCATTGACAAAGAGAGTAAATTGGTACAAACGAAATCAGAATCAACAATAGTATTGACGATGAAGTGAGAGAGAGAGAGAGAGAGAGAGAGAGAGAGAGAGAGAGAGAGAGAGAGAGAGAGAGAGTAGTAGTATAACGAACGAAACGTAAGAACGAACGAACACGTAACACGTACTACGTACACGTAGACGTAACGTAACGAAGTAAGAAACGTAAACGT
>WNKI01000001.1:9075799-9090739 GCA_015350385.1 Aculops lycopersici | reverse complement strand
GAGAGAGAGAGAGAGAGAGAGAGAGAGAGAGAGAGAGAGAGAGAGGCGAAATCTTGATATAAACAAACGAGAAGCACATCAAGCTTCTCGCATAGACAGTAACGAGAGGAAAATAACAACAAGTTTTTCCCCCCAAAAGTGCAGCAACGCAAGCACAATTTTGGAACAGTAGGTGGCCAGGTGGAAGGCGAGAACATTGCGCTATCCAATGGAGTGAAAATAACTCACAATGGCCTATGGACATCTGAGCGTCGCATTCCTCGGGGAAGGAATACTGTCAGTAATCCCCCATTTCTGCGTCGGCGGCCGCGTCGCCGATTAGGCCAACGCTAGGCCAGCGCGAACATAACGCTACAGGCGCCCAAAGCGATGGCCAAAGTTCATCAGTGTACTTGTTGTTATTATGATTGTTGTTGTTTGTTTATTTGAGGATTATTGACGGTGAGGAATTCCCGCAATGTAATTTCAGGCGTTGTCCGTTATTTCCAAATTACAACAGCAGCAGGTATCTGCTTGTACCACCGACTACGACCAAACCAAAATTCCATTGCCACGCCTGAAAACGCATATTACCAGCCTCGGCACCATGAATCCCACCGTCAAGAAACCCAATAGCAAATATCATATCAAACATAAAAGATTTTAACCATCTAATTTCGAATCAATTTAAATGATCTCACTAATCTAATTTAAACATTGACCGCAACCAGAACAATGAACCTTGATATTCTGATGGAAGCCGTCGCCACGAACCCACCACCTGTCCAAGCGGGAGCAGAGTCGACGGAAAATCTAAGAGCCAGATATTGTGCTCGATGCAATGAACCATTTGGAGACTACGAGCAAAAAGCTCGCACCGGAGACTTCGAATACTGGCATCTAAAGTGCTTTGTTTGCTCCCACTGTTTTAAACCATTCGATAAGGATCTCTTATATTATAATTTCGAGGGTAGAATGTATTGCGAGCGAGATTTTCGTACCCTCTTTGCACCCTGTTGCTCGCGATGCAACAAGTTCATCATCGGTCGTCGCATCAAGGCACTGAATAAGTCTTGGCACCCAAATTGCCTCCTATGTGACCAGTGCCAAATTCCACTCGCCGACATGGGATTTGTCAAGAACAAGGATCGAGCATTGTGTCACACTTGCAATCTTAAGGAGAAGGCAGTAGAGCCAATCAAGAAGTATACATGTCACAAGTGTAACCAGTTTATTGACGAGAAAGTTGATGGCGAACCTTTGAGATACAATTACGAAACGTATCACGCTTATCATTTCAATTGCACTTCCTGTGGCATTGAGCTCAAATCAAACTCGACCCGAGAAGTTCGCAAAGATCTCTATTGCTTAAAGTGCCACGATAAACTTGACGGAGTTGCCATATGCGGCGGATGTAGACGACCGATAGAGAGACAGCGCATAGTTACTGCGCTAGGCAAGCAGTGGCATCCGGAGCACTTTGTTTGCACCGCCTGTGAGCGTCCATTTCTAGGCAAACGACACTTCGAAGTAAAGGGTTTAGCTTATTGCGATGAACATTATCACCAGCAGTTTGGTCATCAGTGTTGCGTTTGCCTAAAGATAGTCAGAGGTAAGGTTATCTGTGCACTGGACAAGTATTACTGCCAAGACCATTTCAGTTGTTCAGTTTGCAGCAATCAACTTAAAGTGGACAAGAGCAAGTTTTATGATTTGCAATCGTTGCCTTGTTGCAAGAAGTGTTTTAAGAGACTGCCAAGAAGTTACCGTAAACAATTGGCAAAACAAAGAGACGAGGAGGAAAGAATGCGAATGGCTAGTTAGTAAACTCAGCCTTCGATGTGGCAATCTGGATTGGTGATCTCGATGAATCTAGTTAATCATGGAGTTGGAGACATATTCAAGAAGTCAATAATTGTGGTGCTTTTTTGCCACATATAATAAACTAATTATATTGTCCGATAGTTAAAAAAGACCCTCGTTCGTTCGTTTCCTGTTTGAACTTTTTAAAATTAAGGAATCGTGAGAAGCACGATTTGTCCGTGTTGAGGTTTCAAGTTTGAGCGGCCTAAATTTAGGCCAGCGATCATGCAGCAGAAAGGTAAACAAACCGAGCGATAAGCAAAACAAAATGTGGGTTATCTAAACATTATTTCATTACACAATATTACCCCCTTCCCCGAATCTTTTAATTAAGAGACCAGTATAATGTTAGCAATAGGACTACTGAGGAATGTCAGGCGCACAGCCATAGTGCAAGCTAGATCATATTCTGATTCTATTTTGCCAGATAAAGATAGCAAGCCAGAGTTTGTCAAAGAAGTTTTCAAAAATGTAGCGCCCAAATACGACACAATGAATGATCTCATGAGTCTTTTCATCCATAGAATATGGAAAGATCACTTCATCAAAAGACTCAACCCGTTGCCAGGTACACATTTGATTGATGTTGCCGGTGGGACTGGCGACATTGCATTGAGATTTCTGGATAAGGCTGACTCGAATTCGACTGCTACCATCTGTGATATAAATGAGCATATGGTTGAGGAAGGAAAAAAGAAGCATCCAGATAATCCAAGACTAAGCTGGATTGTGGGAGATGCTTTAGATTTACCATTCGATGATGAGTCTTTTGATGCATACTCAATTGCATACGGAATAAGAAATGTGGCTGATATTGATCTGGCTTTGCGAGAAGCACACCGTGTTTTGAAACCAGGAGGTATATTTATGTGTCTAGAATTTAGTAATTTCAAGAACCCCCTGCTCAGACCCTCCTATGAGAAGTATCTTTTAGAAGTGTTGCCCGTGATGGGAGAGATAGTCGTAGGAGATTATAAATCATATAGGTATTTGGCAGAGAGTATCCTTGACTTTCCAGAACAAGAAGACTTCAGACAGATGATCGCAAATGCTGGTTTCAAGTATACCACTTATGAGAATCTCATGCAAGGTATCTCTTGTATACACTATGGTTACAAGAAGTGATGACAAAGGCATCAACTGTACAGCTAATCTACTGCAAATATTGTTATTTTGATTGTTGACTGCACATAGAATTAAAGTCTTCATGCCATAAATTCTCACAGAAAGAGGGCTAATTATATTAGGAGTTACTCTTTATTGAGATTTGACGGAAGCTTGAATGGCTGTAAGCTAAATGCACTCCGTTCTTCTTGTTTTAGGATTTGATCTAGAGTTTGTAATTTCATTGTAGATTCATCATCTGTCGTCGTCTTGTAACTTCGATCTCCTGGAGACTCATATGTTTCTTCCCTCTTTTTGCTATCTCTAGCATTTGTCCTATCTGTTGTTTTCTTATTGCATAGATTACGGAACATGTAGCATATAAACCCAGTTACTATCACTAGCAGAATTATAAGCAATATGGCCCCACCCAATAGACCTGCCTCCAAGCCCATCATAAATAAGTCCCTTCAATGAATGTTTGTGGACATCTTGGATCTTTGTTGTCAACTGGTGGACTTGGTTAGCCTCCCTCCAAAAACAGTTCACTTCATGTTTTTCTATCGTCTGTGTTCTACACAAAATTTGATTATTGACGCAGAGGCATGAGTGTTATCGATATGTATTCAGATAACTCACTCAAGGGCACTTGTCAAAGTTTACTCAATGCGGATATTTCCTCAGAATTTCTTGTGATAACATTGAGCCATTCGGCAACTTGTTTGCTAAACTCAGAGCTGAACACTTTTCTGTTTTGCCCGGCAGGTTGTTGATTAAATTGTTCGCTCTTCGATCTTGGAAATTTCAATTCTTTCAATTGCCTATCAGCCTGGAGTTTCTTAACTTTCAATTCTCGTTTCGTGATCTCTTGTTGCAGATGCTCAATCGAGGCCCGGAGATGAGTATGCTCGTCCTTCAAATTGACTAGTATATCCTTGAGCTGCTGCTCGTCTGTTTCTAAATCTGTTTGCTGATTCATGACCAATCGGACTAATTGAATGTCATGATTAATCCAATCTTAAGAATATTATAACAATTAGATCAATATGAATATAGGGATGAAATTTGCCATGAGAAGCGTAGGAATAGAGACATTCCATGGCGTCAGCCGCGACACGAAGCGCGCGAAGGAAAATTAACCGTTAAGTCTTACTGGGCACTATCAACATTCGTTCATCCTTCTATGAGGCGCACAAATTTTTGCAATATGAAAGTTCTCCTCGCCTATGGGTGCGCTATGACGATAGCATCGACTGATTCGTCAATCAAACTTCGTTCGATTGATGAATAGATTGAGTCAAACAAATGTACGAGGTGAATTAATTTGAATTTGTAATAGTTTATTAGATCTTGGTCAATACTGTAGGTGATTAAACTTAACCTGCCAATTTATGGCGGCCTAGCGACTCTCCCACTCTTACGTGCATCAAATTCATGAACATGAACGTTTAGACAATTTTGAGACGAAAACCTAGAATAGTATCAATAGTCTAATCCTTCAAGGTCGCTTGATCTTGGTAGCTATTGGAACTAAAATCTACCGGCAATATGGCTTCTTGAGATAGATTTTTTCTCCCGTGGCGCTGGTGTAAATAGGTGTCCTCTTGTAATGTTCAACCAGCTCGTCAAGCGATGTAAACTTTCTCTGGCCTATGCAAAAACTATCCTCAACGTAGTGTACTCTAAAATGCTTATTTCTTACAGGGGCCTTGAGGGAAACTGAGAAGTCCCCAGCGTTTGTTTCTGAGTTTCTAATTAGAAAGTCGCCGTCATCGGCATAGGCATTCAACAATTGATCGCATTGTTGCCGGCTCATAACCCCATGATACCAAACCTTGTCTGTTAGATTCAATTTAATCTCGAGATCTCGAGTTAATTGCATCAAGGAGTTTCTATCTATAGGGTGCTGACCACTGCTCAATATAGTCATGGCTCCAGATGCTAAAGTGGCTGAGCCGGCTGCCATTGCGTCTGAGTCACTCGTCATGGTAGATAATTGGCTTTCACTCAAGTCGATTGAGTTATTTTGGGTCGCTGACTGCTGCCTTTGTGCCACTGAACCCTGGAGTCGACTATCGGCAGCCTGTTGTTGTGTGGTTTTGGTGGCCGAGTCGTTCCATTGCGAATGAATTGACTTGAGTCCAGGTACAATTTGCACATAGTTCTTTGGAACTAGTCCTATCTCTCCCAACTGATTGACTGCTCGCCACCAATCTGGATCGTTGATCGGCTTTTCAATTATATCTAACCTCTCGTCTTTCGTAAAACTCAACTCCTCTTCGTTTTGAGATTGGAAGGAGTACAAGGCGATAACTACAAATAGAGCCTCATTTGCTACTGTGCTTCCGGTGGGAGGCTGACTTGTGTTAGTATTGCTTGCTGCCTGTTGGCTGTTAACTTGATTTGCAGAGTTGTCTATGTTCTGTTGCCTATATTGCGCGCTTGTCTTAAGTGGACTGCCAATTTGATTGGACTCCATGTTATTATTTGCCTGCTCGACAACATAATTTGATGGAAACCAACCAATCTCTTGATGGAGTTCTCCCTTCCACCAACCATCGTCCGATTTCTCTAACACTCTAATCTTGGCCCCTTTTGTCAGTGATAGCTCATCGGGTTGTTGAGCCTTATAGTTATGTTTAACAGTTGCATTTGAACTATTTAATCGGCTCGCCGCCATGGAGTCCGATCGTGGATCTAACAAGTCTCGAGTATTGTTATTATTGTTGTTATTGATACCTGCAAAGCCACAAGCATCATTCCGCTGATCAGTCATGTTAAAAGTTGGACCTAATTCTTGGATAAGAATATCGCTATGAGTTTGTAGCTTCTTTGTCGGCTCAAATGGTCGTGGGTAGTTGCTATTACTTGTGAATGGTTTTGTGGCAGCATCTGCCCCTTGTACATGTGCAAGCGAGAACATTTTTATATCATGTTGAGTCTTTCTCGAGATTTGTGGTGATGAAGAAGGTGATTGATTAGTGATAGTTGTGGCTAGAGGTGAATTTTTCTTAGATTTCGTCTTGACGCTTATCCCACGTCGAATACTGTCGAATAGAGATTGTTTTTCCTTCTTAACGTAATTGCTCGGCACAAATCCAGTTTGATTCTCTAAATTCAAAACCTTCCACCAGTGCCGACTATCATCAAGCAATAAAAGTTTGTCGCCCTTCCTTATCGTTAACTCTTGCGGTCCCTGAGATTGATAGTCATACTTTGCAATAACATATGATTCATTTCCCCCCGATGAGGCTTGGCTACTTTCTTTAGTGACAATACTACGACTAGAATTGTTGTTAGATTGCGATTGTGTTAAGCCAGCACTACTAAAATGGTCGCCGGAAGAGGAGACCATATTAGCTGCTTGTCGTAAGCCAAATCTAGAATTTAACATGTCCACAAGAGATTGTCTTGAAAAATTTGTTGTTAAACATTGAGTTTGGCTTTTATAGATTATGCTTGTATGGTTCTCATTTGTTCATGTGGCTCTTTTAATTGGCGTCTATAATACAAAAACTGAAAGATGTCTAATAGATTCTATAACTAGTCGAGATAAGATAAGATAAATAGAACAATCAAAAATACAAGGAAAGGTTAAATATTGCATTATACTTGAACGGAGAATCCGCATTTTATATCAACACTGTGCGCGCGTTGCTTTCTTACCCCAGGCGAGATAGTATGATGCAATGCTCCACAGTAGCGCAGGTAAGATCAGCGCGCTATCGAAAGAGGTGGTCAACGAGCAAACGGTAAAATATGTAAACAAATTTCGGTGAAATGTAGCCATGAATTAGCCACAAAAATGGGCATTTATTAGCGAGCTAATCTTGCTTTGGAATCTTGTCATCTCTTCAGGTCGCTGTTTTTCTGTATCTTTAACTTTATTTTGTTGCTTCCACGTGTAACCTGTCGATGGATTGAAACTGCTCATCGCTTGAAACTCGTCCATTGCTGCTTTTAGGTTGAGGGTACAGTTGAGCACTCTGGACTGGATTATAGAATGCAAATCTGGTGCTTGATAGACGATGCCTGCTAATATGTAATAATCAACGAGCGGTGTGGTTGAATCTGGTCCTATTCTATTTTGTTTTCTAATCACATACAATATGGGCTCTTGAACATGAAGTAGGACGTACTCCTCTCCGGTCATCATGAGCATCTGATCGGGCATTAATTTCTGCATTTTAGCTATCTCATTGTTGCACATTTTATCATAGAATGGATTGGACTTCTGACAGAAGTAATCCAAAATGTTACCTGGATTTAATGCTGGTATTTGTGACGAATCATGCCACGAGATCCTGAGATGGTCACTCATTTTTCTTCCTATCGATTGATTCTGTTTTGGTTTGAGTCCGTCCAACACTCGAGGCCAACTTTTAATGAAGTCTGGCTAGACAATAGCTCACCAGGGAATCCAAGTTCAATTTTAACATATGTGATGATAAGAGGGATTGTTGTCAAACTGTCCCAACTAGGGATGGAGTGAATGTAATGTAAGAGCGTTTCTATGGTGTAAAGAAATCGGTAAAAGTCGTAGGGGTCGGCACTCCGAGTGCCCAAAATCATTTACATTTACATTTTACACACCTCGGGATTTTTACATCGAAATACCGCTCGTCGCCACGCTGCAGGTGGGCGTGGCCTGATCCCGATCATCATATAAACAATAGAATAAACTCAGGTTTACTTAAGAACGTTCGCTAGCTATTGAAAGAGAAAAAGAGAAAGAGCTAATCTATATATATGATGTAATTTAGGACAGACACAGTCTATGATTGGATGTAATATTCGATATTGGTCTATGTAGTACTCGAAGAGCTTTTATCCAGAACCTCGTCCTCGTCCTGGAATTTTAGGTCTCTCACCCGAGCGCTGCCTTTCTCTAGCTCTTGCGGTGGCCTCTCTCCCTTTCTTTCGACGAAACTCAACCAGTAATTCTGGAACTGTGACCTCAACAGCCCTTGTTCTATTCATAGTCCGGCTCCCATCTGACCACAGAACAATATAGCGAGTATGTCGACCTCTGTTAAGGTGATCCACTATTTCTATTGGGAAGATGAGCTCTGCATCTTGTCCATCAGATGGTCCATCTTCGTCCTCTATATCAGAGTCGGGTTCATGATAGTAGTTAGGCGAGTCAGGCATTGGATCATTATCGTTGAATGGAACTAATGACCAGTTTTGAATCTGTTGGTCCACTATTGTGATTTGAGCATTTAAGCCCTGTAATTCTTGAGGATTCGGCACCAGAAGAGACCAACCCGGCGAAGGCATAGTTGGAAACTCGCTAGAATAGTGAGGCGTTGCTCTAGTTAAAGAACCCATGTCCTCCGGCTCGTAAATTACAAGTGTCTCTGCTGATTGATGATCTTTACTTTGGCTACCGAACTCATCAGAGTCAGATTCGAGTACATTACGGCTGGAACTTGTAGATGGGCGAATAATATTCTCCTCAGAACTAGTGGTTCCTTGTGACTGTGGCTTATCTTGTTCCTGTAATTGACGATGCAAAGCTTGTCTAGCGAGCATCGCCTTACGTCTTTCAATCAATTCAGCAAGGAGCCTTTGTTGTATTTCACGTTCTATGACCTGTAATTCTCGAGCAAGACGCATCGGGCGATCTTCTTCAGGTATCCTTGCGTAAGCTGGAACATCCTGGAGCAATGGGTCTGGCGCTATCTCAGCCGGTGGTGGCCCCGAATAGATTCTGAAGTTGAGATCTCTGGCATGGATACGAGTGCGACATAAGGGGCAAGTTGGGTATAATCTCTCTAGAGTATCCTGTTGCCATCTATTCTTATTAGCTCTATAAAGAGATCTGATGCACTTTTTGTGGAAAGTGTGTAGGCATCTCAGTCTAACAGAATCTTCATTGCTATACTGATATAAACATACCCAACACTTGTTATCTTGTGACATTCTCGAAAATTACTTGATTTGCTTGAGCTTGATACTAATTCTGCTTTGATGAGGTTAACTCAGAATGTTAATTATAGCATTTAATAGAGATAGGTGGGATGAGACAGTTGGTTTCTTTTGTTTACATTGCTCGCGAGATAACGTTGACACGCGGTGAGGAAAGGCATTCGCTGTGAGTAGTGTGGGCGTTAGAGTTGGTGTGAGTTCACATCGTGCTCTGTGAGTATTCAATGAAAAGGGCCTGTATGTGTGAGTTCAGAGCCGATTTTGTGAGTTGTAATGGTTTTGGTTGGTTAGGTTAGGGTTTGGTTGGTTTGGTTTTGGTTTTGGTTTTGGTTTTGGTTTTGGTTTTGGTTTGGTTTGGTTTTGGTTCGGTCCAAAATACTCTATGTACGCTTCAACAGCTTCTAATACCATACCTTGTGACCAGTCTGCATCTAAAATCGACTTTGCAAAATCTAATACAGCCTTCATGCACTCACCAAGACTAGAGTTCCGTCGCTCTGCTATTGCGATACGATCATTCAGAGGTCTAAGTATTGCAATCCTAGCTTGAAGCCCCCTCATGAATTGATGGTCTCTCATTCGCTTAAAACAATCAGGTGCAAAAGGATCTTCGCCGGAGTCGGCTATCTGGAGAATCAAGTCGGCGAAGCGATCAATAGTTTCCAACATGCTTATACAACTGTACCATCTAACTTCGGTGGGCTTAGGAATACTGTTCACTCCAGCTCCTGCCAATCGAGCACAAAGTAATTTGTTTGATCTAATAGTTTGACGCAGATCAGTCGACCAATGAATGTAATCGATGTAATGCTCGCTTGCAGTTATTATATGGCCCATTCGATTCAAGTTATGAGCAAAACATCTATGTTGGATCAATGAGCTATAGCGGTCTTCAGCAACAAGTAGCTCCCTTGCAAGCTTACAGTTGGAGGCACCATCACTGACGATGGAATTGATCTTCTTGATCGGTAAGTTGGCGATATAAGGTTCAATAGTATCTTTAATTATTAATCCAGTGCTATTTGATAGTGATCTATCAACTAAAGCAAGCAAATGATGGTCTCCGTTGCTAAAAGTAGTTGTTATGGAATATAATGAGCGACCTCGAGCATCTGTCCAGCTGTCGAATTCCACTGATATTGAGTTATCCTCGCATCTCTCTAACTTCTCATGGAATTCTTTCAGCACTGATTGATTGAGGATATTAATTTTTTGATAAGACCTTTCGTGTTGGCATATTCCACCTCGTCTTTGAGTCTCTCACTTGTTGGATAAGCTGCTTCAAATATGGGCATTCACACACGCTAAATGATAGGTCGTTCTTGATGATAAATTTCAATAAAGTCATATCTCGTGCATCTCCAGTTGGTAGCAATCTCTTATTCAAATGAGCTTCCATAGTTACCTTCATGCCATCATTGATTTTCTTACACCTTGTCGAATGTATAAGTAATCTATTGATCTCTTGGGTGCTCAGTACCAGACCACAATACTTACATTGAACCCTAATCTTTTTGGTCCCACTGTTTTCGAGTCTTTGGAAAATGTCATCTAGTTCCTTGATGCTGCGAAAACTGCTTGAGCGTCGCCCATGCAAAGGAACGAGAGCTCTATCATTTGGGATTGACATGCTCTTGGTATTCTAATAGGGAAAGCCTGATTCTAATGCAATTTGCAATGCAAAGCCTTATTGATAGAAACCAACATACAAACAAATATAACTGGCATGCGCTTTTTGGGGGAAAGCAATCTCGCAGCCGCGCTAGACTAATAGGAATCGACTCACAAACTCACATTGGCTATCAACTTTTAACTTTTCGGTAATTACACAGTCTTTAAAATTACTTGTTCTCGATGATACTTTACTAAAATCATAAATATGTAAATGCACTTTATCCTTTATCACTAATAATCACAGACTAATGCTTCCATTTTGCCCCCATGCCGCTTATACGTAACAGTGTTACGGCAACACTAAAGCTCGGGAGCACCTCGGTAGATTCTCAAACTGAATGGGCGTGACGGGATAGCGTTCGGGCAGAGATTTGACTCGCGCGTGTAAGGAGGTAGAGACCGACTCCAGGTCGGTAGACACGCCCACCTGCTTCGGACGTGGGACGACCGAAGCTATTCACGCATGTACTAACGTATATAAACCATGCACACACAATAAACACTATCATTCTACTACTAGATGTTCATGCGTAAGCATTACCATCTTATATGGAGCCTCATTAAAAATAAAGTTATTAGAAGTTAGAATACGAGTATTATTTAGTTCAAGATAAATTAGTGTGTGATAGCTTAGTGCGACAGTGCAACTTAACTTAGTGGAGTAGCACTTAAAACAACAGTGAAAACGACGTCAAAATCTCTTAGTGAAACCAAATTCTTAGTGAATCGATTCTTAGTGAAACAAAAATGACTACCGAACTCCTCAACAAAAGTTACGAGAAGCAAGGAAACATTCTAACGGACGAGCAGGCCAAAACGGCAGCGGCTCGTATCGTGAACATGTTGGACAAGAAGCTAGGTGATAGCAAGGAAGATGTATCTGAGCGCGACTGGATCGTAGACGCTTTGAAAGTATTCAGTCAAGTCAACAGGCATGCAAACGCTTATCTTAAGAAGTGCCAAGATCTCAAGTTAAAACTCGACGAAACCATCGCGGCTACGACGAGCAAAGACGAGATGATCAAGAACCTTCAGACTATGCAAACTCAGCAACAACAACTGCTCAACATGCAACAGTCCCAGATAGCAGCACTTTCGGAGACCCGACCTGTAGTCGCAGACCAAACCAGACAGGAAGTGCCAGCACAAAGCCCAACTGTGGAAGCAAGTAGAGACAGAGTCGTGGATAATTGTCGTATCAGGGTTAACGAATTGGTCACCAAGCCGGAGAACTTTGACGGACAAAAACCCATGCCATCGAAGTGGTTAGATCGTTACAAATGTAGTATCAGGAATAACGATTGGACTGACCGCCAAGCGGTGAACTATTTCTCTGGATTTCTAACAGGAGACGCTGATGACTGGTATCATACCGAGGTTAGGCCAGCGATGGATGAGTATACTACGTTCTCCGACCTAGAAGAATTGTTCCGCAAGAACTTTATGGGTTTGGGTAACCAGGAATCTTTGTCGCAGCAGATCGATCAGATCAAACAAAGAGCGAACGAACCAATAGCAACGTTCATTCCAAGACTACGCCGCCTTCTACTCTTAAGAGAGCCTGAGATCTCAGAAGAGAAGCAAATTCGGGAGATCAGACTCAAGCTGAGACAGCAGTTCAAACCTCTCATTGCCCTATTCCATCCTAAGACTGTGAGCGAACTCAGAGATTGTTGCATTGACATCGAGTCAGGCCTACCGAATGTCTCGGACATTCATAACTTTGGAAGAAACACCCAGAGCGGTAGAGCTAACAGCCGTAATGATAACAGCAAATTGGACGCTAACAGTGGACAGGCGAAGCAAGATCGATCAATGAAGAAGTGCTACAAGTGCGAAAGACTAGGTCACATTGCTTCCGACTGCAGAGCCAAGGCGAAAGCCGATGGCGGTAAGCTGAATGAGAGACAGCCTAAAGCTACTAACAAGGCTGAGACCAACGGTAGGGCAAGACAACCGGCAAATTTTGTCGAGGCCGAAGTTTTCGAAGAGAATGAATCGGCCGCCGTGGAGACTTATTCTGTGAATGCAATTCTGCAGCCAACAAGTAGAGCAAGCAAGCCTAGGATTATCGAACAGACAATCAACATAAACGACACAACGGTGAAATGCCTAGTGGATACTGGATCATTTATCACTATACTGGATGCCGATACCGTGATTAAAAACAAGTGGAAGATCGACGGACCCGCTCCAGATCTCGTCGGAGCAGACGGAGCCAACCTCCAGGCTATTGGGACAACCAAAGCAAAGATGTCTATCACTATCGGCAAGCATACCAAGACTACAACACACAGAGTGGCAGTAGTCAAGAACCTATCTACATCTGCCCTGCTGGGCCTAGAGCTAATGGATGCTTTCAATTTAGAGGTAAGCATTCGAGAAAGAAGACTTACAAGGAGCCATCCTTTCACATGACACGCCTTTTGGAAAAATTTTTGCACACAACTATTCCTTGCCCCCCACTGAACCAGAAAACCGAAATTTCCCGCCCACGTTTTCCGTTATTTTCGAAAAAAACCGTTATTCTTTAGCATCCATTTTCGTTCTATTTTGCCAAATTTTGAAACCAAATACACCCAAATACACCAAAATGCACCTAATTAAAGCAGTATTATTATTATTGGCTCTAGTGAGCATCATTTATTCTGTCAGAAGCCAAGATTCCGATTATGACGACGACGAAATCGGAATCCCCACGCCAGTTGCTACTACTACTCCCATGACAACAGTAAGTTCACGAGCTCTCAATCTACCCTTACAAGGCGCAGCTCTCGTAGGTACGCTACGACGAGCTTTACATATGGCTGTCAAAGGACCTAAAGCAACCGGACCAAGAACTCGTGACGAATATGGACCTGCTGCTAGGGAATTGTTAAGGTTATTGACTAGCGGTTATGCTTCAACGAGTGATGCTTCCTCTCAAGAGCTTTCACCAGTCAAACGGCCTCGACGAGACGAAGATACCGATTATTGTGAACCACAAACTTCCTGGGGGTCAGATCGCCGAACGTCTCTCGAAACGATGAAGAAGATAGTGGATCTATCCAAAACTAGATCTGAAGAACGCATCAGAAAAATGTATCCCTGGTACCGGAGACAATATTTGCCCGATTTTAAACAGTGCATCGAGCGCGGTGGATCCCATTCAATGATACGAGAGCGAATCAATAGCGAAACGCTCAAGGAATCCGACAAGATCTTGAACAATCACTTGCCCTTGAAGACTTACATGATCAAGGCTTTTGGAAGGAGAGCTGCAAAGCGCGCAAATGCTGATTGGTTCAAAGCAAGTGATAAGTGGGTCCAAACTTTCAAAAAAGCCAACAGATTATCGTCACGAAAGGTGACAAAAAAGATATCCCGTCCCCGTATAGATAATCAAGAGCTAATCGAAGAAAGTTTACTGGAATTCCTCAATGAATATGCTAGGGTATCTCGAAGCTTTCCGCAACGTCTCACATGGAATATCGATCAGTCCGGTGTCGAATACGAAAGCTCTAATGAACGTGTCGTTGGGCGAACTGGAGCTCGCGATATTTACCTGAGGGTTGATAGCTTGAACAAGAACACCCATACTTTCACTGCACAACCGATTATAACGAGAGACGGTCGCCTAATTGGGCCGCTGACGCTCTGCATGCAAGAAATTGGAGGGGATTTTGGCCCGCAAGTTATTCAGGACGTGAGAGAACTTGAACATCGGCTCGGTAACATTAACGTCGTCTCAAGTTCGAGCGGTAAAATGACTAGCGCTCTCATGATAGATTGGATTCGTCAAGTTTTAAGGCCCACAATGAATCTTCAATTGTGCGTCAACAATATGGTTGGTGAGTGCGCGAATAGTCCTGACCATGGCGAGACAGATGGCAAGAGAGTTCTACTTTTGGCAGACTCATGGTCTGGACAAACGAACGTGCGCGTACAGTCAGAGGCATCTGAAGTCTACCCACTGGTCATTCCTCCGCACACCACTGGAGACTTGCAGCCGCTAGATGTGGGATTCTTCCGACAAATGAAAATATTCATCCGCCGAATAACTGAAGAAGCTCTTGTTCTGGACAGGGTAGCTGATATCTCCTCTAGGGAAGGAGCAATCAATTTGATGTCCATCATCTATAATCAACTTCAATCTCCAGTGTATCATGATCTATGGCGATATGCCTGGAGAAGAACGGATCCGTACTGGACACAAGATGAGATTTCAGTCTACCCGCCGTCGAATGTCAATTCTATCCAATTCGGCGACGAGTTGGACACACAATGTCAAGTTGAAAATTGCACTCAAGATGCAGTTGTAAGGTGCTCACATGACGGGACAAGTATGTGTCTTGATCACTTCTTGAATCGTAGCCACTTCCATGAAATAGACACGGAAAATGATCGTCT
>WNKI01000001.1:9023459-9067347 GCA_015350385.1 Aculops lycopersici | reverse complement strand
AATATCTGCATTGCCACCAACACGTGGGCAGAACATCTCGAGATGTTGGGTAAGCTTTTTCGCCTTCTCATACAGGCAAACTTAAAGCTCAAAGGCTCAAAATGCACATTTGGGGCAACAAGAGTCACCTTTCTAGGACACGAGATCTCACGACATGGCATCCGTCAGGAGCAGAACAAACTTCGTTCCATTTTGAAACTAGAGCCACCCAAAGATGCGAAAGCGACTAGGAGAATTTTAGGTTTGTTATCGTACTACAGGAAGTTCGTGCCTAAATTTGCTATCCTAGCAGAGCCATTGACAAAGCTGACGAAGAAGAAAGCAAAATTCGAATGGAAAGAGGAACAAGAGGATGCATTTAGATCTCTAATCAAGGAATTGGCAAATAACGCAACCTTGGCCCACTACGACCATTCGTTGCCCACTATGATAAAGACGGACGCCAGCCATGCCGGCGTTGCCGGAATCCTACTACAGAAGCACGATAATGATTGGCGAATCATAGCTTGCTGCAGCAGAAGGTTATCAGCCAGTGAGGCAAACTATGGTATTACCGATTTGGAAGGCTTGGCCATCATCTATACAGTCACGAAATTGAGACATTTTCTCCTCGGGAAGCATTTCGAAATCCTCACCGATCATTGCGCCCTATGCGTTCTAAACTCACGCACACCGACAAGCCCGAGACTGCGAAGATGGGCGATTGTAATGTCAGAGTTCGATTACAAGATCGTCTACACTAAGGGAAATCTGCATGAAGATATCGACTGTCTATCTAGAGCGCCTGTCGATTCTGCAGAGGACGAGTTTCTGGACAACAAAGTTTACTTCATCGTTTCACCTGCAAACATTGACAAATGGGTATCGGCTTACGACGACCAGCAATCCCAGGATATGCTGGGTAAAGCGAAGAGGAACCAGTGCCATCTCAGCGTCAAGAACAATCTCATCTATTACAAGGACAAGCTATACGTGCCACTCTCTCAACGGGATACGATGATCCACGAAAACCATGATTTGCCTATAGCCGGCCATGGCGGTGTGCAAGCAACCACCGACAAGATGGCGGATTTATGGTGGCCATCGCTGGCAGCGGATGTCAAGAACTACATCGAAAAATGTGAAACCTGTCAGGCGCGAAAATTTGAACGCGCCAAACCAGCTGGTTCGATGAGTTCATTCGAGGTTTTCGCGCCACTCACACTTGTCGCCATCGACTGCATGGGACCGATCACAAGCACCTTGCGCGGGAGCAAGCACGTGATCATCGCCATCGACATGTTTACAAGATTTGTGGACGCGCGCGCAGTCAGCGACATAAAGGCAGCGACGTTTACAGAGTTTCTATTGGACTACTGTGGCCGCTATGGTGTTCCCCAAGAAATTCTAACGGACAATTCAAGCACCTTTTGCAATGTCATGGTGAAGGAGGTAAACAAGATTTTAGGTGTGCGGCACATGAAGTCAACACCGCATCACAGCAGAGGAAACGCTATTGTTGAGCGTGTCATCCAAACGCTGCAGGAGAAGTTGGGGCTGATAACTAATTCCCCCACTAACCCAGGCGAATGGGATGTGGCACTCCCTCTCGCACTTCTTTCGATGAACACGAGTGTCCACAAGGCAACAGGTTATTCGCCATACGAACTCACATTCGGCACCAGGCCACCAGTTTCAAACTCACTAGTTCCCAAAACAACTGCCCATGATTTATATTCTAAAGTTATCAAGGCTAAACTGGAAGAGTTACATATTGATACAATCGCTAACAATTCGAAAGCTCAAGATTCATCACGAACCTATTTCGACATCGCGCATCGGCCAAGAGAGTTCGCAGTTGGAGATCGCGTCTGGATCAAAGTAGCCGGCCGCCGAGCCAAATTGGACAACCGTTTCCACGGGCCATTCGAAGTCATGTCTCGTTCCAAGGACATTTACAAGGTAAAGGACAAGGAGAACGACAAGACATTCAACCGGCATGTGAAGGATTTGAAGCCCTACAAGACTGGAGGGCAGGCCAATGTGCAGATTGGAGTCAATCTTATCAGCTTCACTTGCATCGCACTGCTAGCTATGGTCACGATGACCGCGGCAAATCCATTTGACCAAGCGGACCCTATTATTTATTCCCAATCAACCTATTATGTCGATTCGGGTCCAACAAACTTCGCTATCGAAATTCAATTTGATGAGCCATGCGCATTATTCGATAAAGGTAACCATACGCGAGTAGAAGAGCACTCAGTTTATTTAACTAGAAGCTATTGCAACAGGTACTTCTTTGAGTCGATCACCGAACCCCTACAGAAGTTGGCTGAGGTGGTTGCCAAACGCTCAACTAAAGCTCAAGTTACCCGGAAGAAGAGATTCATCTTGGGATTGGTGACAGGAGTATTCATCACCAACATTTTTCATACTATAATGGACCGGATTTGGTCAACCAATTCGATTTCGCAGCTCGACAACCAAATTATCTTGACCCAACAAGCACAGAAAAGATTGGAAGCAAGGACTAATGTCACGGAGCTCATTGAACATGCAGTGGCGGAGTCTCTTAAAGTAATGTCAGATGAGATCCAGTCACAAAAGCGTAGGATTCAAGCTTTAGAAATGAGCCAACGCCATATCGCCCTTTTGGGCTATCTCGGTAGAAGGTTGACCATAAAACAGGGAATGTTGGACACCTTGCGCCACAGCATGCAGCACAATCGCGTTGACATCGACACGCTCAATGATCTCGCTGGTACCGAGTGGCCAGAGAATATTGATGACAAAACCATATCTTTGATTGACGCCCATGCAAATCCAGTTACGGGACTGCTACGAGTCGAATTCTCAGCTAGAGTTAAAAGAACTGACGCAGTGATCCTGCAAGTTAACAGCTTCAAACACTGGGTGTTCTCGAACTTCAGTGAACAGGCAAAATTGGTTGAATTCACAGGTAAGAAGTTCATCTTCCACAATACAACTAACAACTGTATCAAAGGAATCGACCAGCCAACTACTGATTACGTAACGGTGAGTTGCGACGAACAGTATAGCCACGAGCACGGACGAGAGGATTGGAAATTAGTGAAGACTAGCATCAATCCAACCAACGAGATTGCGGGAACAGCATCGATAATAGTTCATCCGTATGTTTACATCCACTGTTTCCCTCTTAAGATAACAATCGACAGAAAGACAATGTCATGTCCACCGTATGTCTTTCGTCTGGCCGCCGGGAGGGCATGGAATACAACAGACAACCATAGATCCAATCCTACAGCCTCACGTCACATTGACCAACACCTTGAGACACACTGGAAGGTCCCAAAGGTAACTAGAGACGAGGATAGCGAGTTTGACGCATCTAAAGCTGTCTCAAAGACATTTGAGCTACTGGAGCAACTGTCCAAACTGGACCACGAAGGCATTTTGGTCAAAGCACCCTTAGTCGGACCAATTAGCAAGACTTTCTTCATTTGGGTATTGATCGCCATCATGGTCGTGATTTGTTTCATCAAACTCTATGCCATCCTATCAGTATTATCACCAGCACCATCAGCACCAATGCATCGCTCCTTCAGCCCGGAGGATTTCTAGTTAGCACAGGCTCGCGCCGGGGATGTAAGGAGGTAGAGACCGACTCCGGGTCGGTAGACACGCCCACCTGCTTCGGACGTGGGACGACCGAAGCTATTCACGCATGTACTAACGTATATAAACCATACACACACAATAAACACTATCATTCTACTACTAGATGTTCATGCGTAAGCATTACCATCTTATACGCGCTTGTTTTACGTTTTACGCGTAAAAATGGGCATTTTTACTGTAAAGGGGATGGCAGCGAGATGTAAAAATTTCCCCCACGTTTTACTTTACATTACATTTACTCCATCCTTAGTCCCAACGAACTTTAGTCCACAATTTGCTAGCGTTTATTTACATTTCAAACGCAGCCTCGCGCTGTTGTTGTCGGTACCGCTGCTGCTGCCGCTCTTTCTGCATTGGCCTCCACTCTACTCGAAAGCAATGGGCCACAAAATTGCAAGTGCTCTACGTGAAAGCAATGGCCCTGCACTCGCAATTGTCAACCCGGCCACAAGCCACCACCTGTCTACGCACAAAGGCTAAAATCCCCACTGATAGACTCTGGGAAATTTGTAGTGGCCAGCTAGAAAACAAACTAAACGCAGTTCCCGGTCCATTATTTTTCGTTAACTCCGCCCACTTGCTCCAGCCTGAGCTCCACCAACAGCAAAGCGCCCCACACAAACGTCGACTGTCAGTTCCGTTGGCAAATGGAGATAAGCGGAGACTTGTTCAGTTAACTCTTCGCTTGCTAAGTCTTAGCAGAGCTCGCAGTGGAAGTGGTAAAAGATGTGTAGGTAGTAGTAGTGGTGGCAGCGCTATTAGATGTATCGGTACTGACGTCCAGCACGCACACAGTCCAATTGAAGAAAGGGGAAAGAGAGTCTGTTATTTCAGTAACGCTGGCTAGCTTGCCGTTATGGTGTGGCTAGTATCCAATACTAGAGTCCATTGGTGCGGTCGCTGCTCATGCGAGTGGACAGCATCTCAGCGGACAGCTTGGGGCCCGTTATTTTGCAAGCGCCTGTAGTTTATGAGATCTGACACAAAGACTCCATGTGTTCGTGCGCTCGAGCGCGGCAATGAGGCCGCGGCAGGCATAAAGTCGCTATGTGCCAGGCTCTGCACGCACTTAGCGCTATATAACCAGCGCACAACACGGAAAGCAAACTGGCAAGCTAGCTAGATGGCTAGCTGGATAACTCCCTCGCTTACTGCGACCACCGACCACCACCACTTACTACGTGATACCGATCGGCGGCCACGATTGATAAGCTGCGACGCACTGGTCTGACGTGAGTCGAGTAAGAGAAAGTGAAAGGGAAAAGAACGAGAGGCAAAACCACCAAGAACATTTAACACCTACACTACGGAATGTCGGCGCTTCCATTGGATTGAGCAGGAAAACATCTCACTCGCTCGTCTCGTCTAGTCGTTGCTATATCGGCTACCAACAGCAGCAAGTTAGTGATTGTAAGTGATGGTCGTACGCGAAAATCCTCATGTCTTCGCGGAAGTGCCAAGTGCCAAACAACAAAGAGGAAAGGAAAGAGGAATGAGAATTTTGGGTTCGATAGAAAATAATCGCTAGTTACAGTGATTTCCTTCGTCTCCTTGTTCTTGACTTATCCATATAATTGAGTCGAAAGTTAATTCTACGTTGGGTTTTGTTCTAAAATCGAGCTGAGAGATGTGGAGAAACAGAGGAACAGAAATTTTTTAAACACCTAATTTAAAAACAATATCTGACCAATCAAATATAATCAGAAATCAATCAAGGCTAATCGAAATCGAATGAAAATCCCTATCGAGAGAAAGAGAATGGAGAGAGTAAAAGTGAGGAGCAATGAGAAATAATATAGCTTGCACTTAAGATCATTTGAATCTCTTACTTTGGTATTGAACTTGAAGCATCTTTATTGGTGTAAGAGAGCTCGCCTCAGCAAATACATCATCAGATGGCAACAGTAATAAATCTCGACCAGCTTCAAGTTATAGGAAATAGTCTAGTTGATGAAGAGAGACACACGACAATAGGACGAAGGAAAAGGGGTAGGAGAAGAAGGAGAAAAAGAAGGGGACATAAAGTTGTGAGACGTGATTGACAATAAATGAGGTTACCAAATTTAGAGTTTGACGAGGTGGTTGGTAGAGGTGATTTTGATATTGATCACCACCGCCGCCACTCCTCAAACGGAACTCACCACAACGATAACTACCGCCAGCCAGTTTATTACAACCATAGACATCAAAACCAAAACCATCACCACCACCATCGTAATCATCAGCATTATCATCAAAAAATTCACCATCATGTTGAGTATCCAAAGGGTACACTGCAATCCTATGACCAAGTTAGGGGTAGGCTGAGGGCAAAAAAGCCAAAGCCTACAACAACCTCTACCACAACCACCGAGTCTACTATTGTAGAGAAGCCTGATGACGTTGAAGTATCCGCGCCAGTGACACCGGAAGAGTTTCCTAGGGAAGGCAAAACGATAGATTCTCAGGATGTTGGCCTCAGTGGCGATATATTTCGACTTGGTGAGCCAAAGTGGAGCAATAGAAACCCAAATCGAGGTGGCAGAATAGACGATGATCTTGGTGAGCCGTCAACGATTGGCTCGACTCCCAATTGGAACTTCGACGTGAGCGAACCAAGACATCGAGATCCTAATTTCGCCGAGACACCAACTCAACGCACACCACTCAAAAGCCACCACCAAAACCCGAACTCCAACAGACACCCTCCCGTTCACCAGATTCAAGGTGACCCGAACTACCCAAGGCGTGGCCACGCCCCAAACAGCGAGCAACATCATGCAACATCAAATAGCGGCCACGCCGCATCGTCTTCCTCGCCATTGGATCCGTCATCTTCGGCCGAAACAAACTTGCCAGCGAGAGTCAAGAACACTGGTCGCCCAAATGGACGCGACAATGGCAACCAGTATGCGAGTCCGACACACTTTGTGCCGCACAATAGTGCCAACCATGATAGCAATCAGTCCTCGGCTGGTCAATCAAGCAAGACGACAGGTAATATGGTGCCTAGCGGCGATCGTGCTGTTGGAGGTGGTGGCAGTGATAAAAATAGCGCCGATTCTCCAGCCACAGCCCTATCCACGGGAGCAACTGGTTACACGGGCCATGGTATTAGTGGCCAGTCGAGTGTAACGAAAGGCGCTCCAAGTACAAACATCAGTGGCAATAGCACCACCGGCGGCCCTAACATCAAAGTTAACTCATCGTCACCTCGGCTCCTGGATTACGGTCAGCTGATCCTTTTGCCGCTCTTTGCAATCTTGGTTATCGTTCTCCTCTATTTTATTGTTAAAAAACTCTGGTCCAAAGTGTTCGACTCTAATAACGATGATTCCGCTCAGAACAAGTCGTCGGATGCGAGCATTTCCGGTTTGTTGCCCGGCGAAAATAGTAATAACAAATCGGGAATCTTGGGTCAGCAGTACAAGGAAAAGGTGCAGCCGGATTCTAAGAGACTCACCGATCACATGGAAAAGAATGAGAAGTCCAGTCCAAATAAGAAGACGAGTAATGCCGGAAGTGGAGGGGATAATTTGGGCGAGTTAAGGTTCAAGTTGGACTATGATTTTAGTGCGGCAAGTTTGGCTGTTGGCGTGATTGAGGCTCGCCAATTGCCTGCAATGGATATGTGCGGCACCAGTGATCCCTATGTTAAGTTATATTTAATGCCAGACAAGAAGAAGAAATTTGAGACTAAGGTGCACAGGAAAACCCTTGATCCCATATTTAATGAGACATTTGTGTTCAAAGTCCCTTATGCTGAGATAACTTCTAAAACTCTAGTGTTTGCCGTCTATGACTTTGATAGGTAAGTTGAAGTTAAAGTTGAAGTCGATAATCTAAACCTCCATTCGATGCTGAGCCTCAACGGACACTTGAGAGCTCAACACTTGAGGCATAGCTTTAGTTGAATCGCCACTTGAGTGAAGATCAAGCTTCTAGTCTCTAGCTCAACGAGAACATGGAACGATACTTATCCTTTCATATAACAACTTCCGCTTGTTAAGCTTCCAACTAACAAACCACAACAACACCAAATCAAATCGAATTCGATAGGTTCTCTAAACACGACCAAATTGGCGAGGTTAAAATTCCATTGAACACAATCGATTTGGCGCAAACAATCGAAGAGTGGCGCCCACTGACCAAAGTGGAGACAGACAATGAGCAGGTAAGTGATTCAATGGAGCTATTGCCAAGACTACTACCACCACTTGTAGTTGTAGTTGTTGGTTAGCTGATTCTTTGGAACCGACAAGCCCCTTAAGCTAGTTTGACACCTAAGCACAGCGAGGCAGACATAGACACACACTTTCAGACAAACGGAACGGATTGCCGGTAGTTGCCAGGTGTAATCCTGTTAGATTAGATTAATTTAGTTTGTTCCTGGGTTCTCCTGCTGCTGTGCCTCACGCAGCCGATGACTTGTGCTGCGCTTTAGAGATTACGACACACAGATGGCGTTCCTGTGGTTAGGTGCCGTAGAAATTCTACATTTGCTCTTAGTACAAATGATACAGGCAACCTGTCAACTTTCATCACTAACGTCTGATTGTCGCCGCAACCGTCGCTGCTGCTTGGCCGCTTCTTGCCAAAACCCAACACGCGCTCGTCACACTTTAACACACACACACATACATACACAATAGAGGTAGAAAACACAATGACCACTCACACCTTTTCTCGCTTCGCCTCAATCATTCATTAATATCTCCGCTCTTGCGCAACTACTACACCTGACACACACATACTACTGTGCCACCTATTCTAATAACGCTGCCGCCACCGCAATCGACGACTACTGATGCGATGACCAAACGCACAATAAACACCAATACTCGACTGCCACTCGCTCGCGCGCACCAATAACAAAACCACCGCTTATCGATCTTGGTCACCTGAATTCGTTTCCACTGTTACGCAACAATCACTCGATTGCTGTCACACACCTGCCATTGCAACCACACAAATCGCTGCTATTGTCGCCGCCGCTACCTGTGCCTCCTGCCGACTTCTCGATCCGTAAGTACATTTGCGCTCCTCCTCTCTTCCCCCGCTCCCTCGAGTGCTTCCGCTTTGTCGCCGCCGCAACCAATCTGCCAATGCAACTACATTCGGCCCCTTGTATCGGCAAGCACGCGCAACCACTTCACTCACCAAATGCACAACCACTTCCGCCTACCGGCTCCGTCACTCGATGTGGATGTGGCCACCACGCGATCTATTGAATGATGAAGCACTAGATACTTGGTCTTCCACTCTGCCACACACACACACGAAAGATTCATGAAGATTGCACCAAGCTAACTCACTCCTTTCTCTTTCTTACACCTCCCTCGTCGCTACACATTATGTGTCACTTCCGCTCTGTTTCATAGGTCAAGTTGGGGGATATTTGTTTTAGTTTACGTTACGTTCCAACCGCCGGCAAGCTCACGGTTGTCATCCTCGAGGCCAAGAACCTCAAGAAGATGGACGTGGGCGGTCTCTCGGATCCCTATGTGAAAATAGCGCTTATGATGAATGGTAAGTGTATGGGTGATGAGCAAGTTTAGCTAGCGAAACTTTTTTTTGCTCAATACTTCCACTACACGTCCAACTCTAACTCACACAAACTGCAATTAGTGTACATGTAAAGCGCAATTGTACAGACAATGATCCACCGCCAGCTACCGGCAAGTCGGCTCAAGTTGCCGGCTGTTTGGTGGAATCATCTGTTTCTCTTTTCGTCTTGTTTTAATTACAAACACTGCACTGATGACGACGATAATGATGACCAACGTGACTCTTGTTCTACAAAGAAAAGGAGAGAAAGAAAAGAAGCGCCGCTTGCTCGCATCTAATAGAAAAGAATCGTGCGCTGCCCAAAACTAACACCTGTCGCTGACGACCACTTTTTTCTCTTCTCACTAATGCTGCTGCTTGGCTGTGCGCAACAACCAAACTCAGGTAAACGAATCAAGAAGAAGAAGACAACCATTAAAATGTGCACACTGAATCCGTATTACAATGAATCGTTCACCTTCGAGGTTCCCTTTGAAAACATACAGAAGATTATGCTTGTGATCACGGTAATAGACTATGATCGAGTCGGAAGCTCGGATCCCATTGGAAAGATTATTTTGGGTTGCAATGCGCCGACCACTGGCTCTGAGATGCGCCATTGGATGGACATGCTAGCCAGTCCACGTAGACCCATTGCTCAGTGGCACACTCTCAAGGATCCGGATGGATGAGGATGATTGATATCAGCCATTTGCAGATAACACTAACAACAGAACACAGGTTGTTGTTGCTGTTGTTAGTGAAGGTGGTCATTGTGGTGCAAATCTGGAAATTCGGATAATGAATTTGGATAAAAGGATGGTGGAAAAGATGGAGATAAATGAGGTTAAATAGTATTTTACCTCGAAATAGATCCAGTTGCCAACACCAAAGTTCCCTCATAGGAGAAGGAACACGTGGCCAAATTTCTAGTTTGTTGTAGTTGTAGTAGAGAGTTGAGTTTTCTTCCAAACAGAGGAATAAAACAAAAAGGCAGTGATAGTTGAGCGCACAAGTCACGCCAACCCTTTGGTCTCATTCCGTTCTGGAGCATACAATTAATTAATGGTGCCGGTCAGTTGGACAAACGAATGGTTATTTAACTAACCATAATTGCGACTCGCTTGCTCAAGTAAATGTGCCACTGAAATGACGATTTGAGATACCGCTCTCTCGCTAGATGTTCATGTGGGCGGTTAACAATTAAAATCTATAGACCCTAACTACGATGTAGGTCCAGTGCCTTGACCCGACACCCCCTACTCCTCTATATAGCGCATGGAGAAGATTCGCAGAGCCTCATGAGCATCACCTAAAAGCCATGTTCAGGTCGTTGAGGGGGGAGGGGGAATCATATCATGGGTGCGCATACCTGCAAAAGACATTGCCAGTTGCGTTTAACTAGAGGTCATGATTATGACACTCGATTGTGGAGTGGACTCTCGAATTGAATGGCTAAACAGACGAGATGGTGATGATCAGCATTGCGCTCCTCGTTTGCTCATTCCAATGACAACCAACCAAACGATGAGCCAATATTCATTCTAGTTGTTTGAAAGTTGTCACCAGCTCTCGCTCGCTTGCGATGTCCATTATAGCTCGTCGTCGGAACAGATGAAATGGAAGGTGGAAATAGCAAAGGAGGTTGCAAGACTAATTTGTCTAAGCCTCGACAGGTAAATGAGAGCAAGATAGAAAAATCTGCCCTAACGAGAGGGAGAGGGAGGAAAAACAAGAGGGAGTCTCGGTTAGGCAATATTAATGGACAGACATGGCAAAAGTTGCGCACGAGCGGCGCCAATGGATCACAAAAGCGAACAGGATTCCTTTATTCACATCGGGCTGACATGGGAAGTTTCGTATTTAGCGCGCAAACTGGGCGTGGACTGGTGTTTTGCCGTACTCCTTCTTGCAGGCAAAAGTAGACAGATAGGCAGCGAACGAGAACTCAAAGACGAGCGCACTCCATCTCCGCACTGTACGCTTGCTAGCTGGCCAACATCTGCGTCTATGGTAGACCGTAAAACATAGAGACCCAAATTTTTCTCCACCTCTCTCACGTTCTGTCTTTTCTCCATCTCTCTCGCAGTCATCGTTGCCATCGCCATCCCTAGCGGCGTCCTTTCGCTTCTTCTCAATGCCAAAGAGATTGAGTGTGTGCGTTAACTCCAAAGCCAATGTGTCTGCCGCGGGCACCGCTGGCCGCCGTCGAGCATCACGTCAAACGGGGATTTTTCGCACTCGCCCGATGCATTGGCTCCCTAGCGCTTGCTTTATTTCCACATCGCATCCAAATAAAATTGCAGTAGTTTTGGGGTTTTATCACAATCAGATTCGTACGGGAAGGTCCACTCTTCATGGCGGTACAAATAATAAACACAAAACTCGAAAGCTCAATCGAATTGTAAAACCACTAGCCACTCTAGTTGTATTAAAATTATTATCCTCTCGTCAATACCCATCAAAACTCGTAAACATTCTCACTATAGATGCATTGAATTGTCATCTCTCACGATATTAGTATTCAAATCATTGCAAATAGCAACAACTTGGACCGAGAATCTAATCATTTACTACCATACAAATATCCACCTTTACATATATTTTCTAGCTTATACATTGGAGTTGAAAAAAATTATCAAATAAATTTCAAAATGGCAGACAAAAAGGCCGTCATTAAAAATGCTGACATGAGTAGTACCATGCAAGACGATGCTATTAGGACGGCACTAACAGCTCTTGAAAAGTTCAATATTGAAAAGGATATCGCCGCCTACATCAAGAAAGAGTTTGACAAAAAGTACGCCCCAACTTGGCACTGTATCGTGGGTAGGAATTTCGGATCCTATGTTACCCACGAAACTAAACATTTCATCTACTTCTATCTAGGCCAAGTCGCCATTCTATTATTCAAATCTGGTTAGGGGGTTTTAAATACGATTCAATATCACTTTAATCCGATTTAACATAGAAATGGAGTGTTGAGAAGCCAAAGGAGGTGGCAGAGATCAAGCAAGATCGCAAACAAACTTATCTGTATAATTAAAACATCAACAACGATTTTATAAGAATTCACGTTATTGTATTAAATTGGTTGTCTGTATATTTATCATAATCATTACATTACTATGATTCGGCAAAATTTTGACGAACGGAGTCCACGGCAATGGCTTCCGCTTGGGCCGCTAATGCATTAAAGGCTTGTCTGGTTACTAGATGTGTCCTAGCATCGCGAATCCAATCTCTCGCCACAACTCTAGCTTGACCACGAAGTTGGTTAGCATAACGAACCGCTTGTTCCAAATTGTGTCTATCTAAACAATATTTAACTCGGGCCAAAATGTCAAATGTGGTCCATTTTGTTGGGTCGACTAGTTGATTACCGGCAATTTCTTCCTTGGGCACCTCGACGTTGTCCAGAATGAATAGTGACTGAATGAAGGATAATAGATACTTTGTGACACCACCACCATTAGCATCGACCATTGCAACTCTCTTGCAAGTCCTCTCTACCTTCGTGAATCTAGATGTCAGAGACTCCTCGCTGTGGACACCCTCTTTCAGGGCTTTAGCTGGTATTGAATCTAAGATACTAATTGCAAGAGGGTTATTGTTTGCAGCAAACTTTTTCAAGACTCCATAGGAGGGGTCTTTCTCTAGGGGTTCTGGAGCATGCGATCGCAGTCTATCAATCAAACTCTGACAAGAAATCCATAGTAACCTTGCTGGAGCCTCTTTCGCCTGAACTTGTCTCTGATTTTCTAAATGTGCCTCGAGCTCCTTGACAGTGTTGATGACAGGTCTATACTTATTCTCAACTTTCAATATCTCGCCCTCAACCTTTAATAAGTGTTCCCTCATCATAGCCCTACGCTGCTCTTCCATCTCACGTTCATGTCTTGACCTGTTGGCCATATTGTTGGCCTCTATGACCTCGGCTAATTCAAAAACATTTGTGCTGCTTCTTTGGGTTTGAATTGGCGCTTGGACAATTTGATGATTCCTCTCGCGAATATCCTCCTTTAGGTTACCTAGTAAATTTTCTAATTGATTGATTTTCCTATTTTGACTAATAATTTCCTCTATCATCTTAGGATCTACCGTTGACACTACCTTCTCTGTTACCGGTTCAGGTGGAAAGAACCTATCAAGGAACCTATTGTTTGAAGCCAAAACTCCAATGCTCAGACCCAGACTTAGGCCAACGCCGAGAAAAACGTTACCCTTAGGCACCGCGACGTTTTGCATGGTAATTAAAGTTTCCTTTGATGATTGTTTGATATTTTGAAAAACAGATTTATTTAATGAGTTATATTTTGACCTTCGCGATGGACTTTCGATTTGCACTCACAACACGGAAAATTCCCCGTCCCGCTCGGGCCGAGCATGTAGCGCGCGTGGGATGCTTCAGCCAACCCTTGTAGTGCAGGGTTAGTTGCCGACGTCGGCAACCATTATGACACTTCCTAGAAGATCTTAATTCTACCATAATCAAGTAAAAATATTTTAACGGAGACTTCTAATCTTAATCGAATCTAAGAACATGGCCACGGAAAGGGTGATAAGAATTTTGGGCCACGGAATCCACGACCATTGCCCTAAGGGGCATGAGGATAATTTCCACAAAGCAAAGCACGCATTCCCTAAGGTGCATCTCATTGTTGGTCTTATAGATGTCGAGGTTAGGGAACCAAGTTCGAAATTGTTGTATAGCGAGATGGAACGACATGAATCATTGTTACACTGTCGTCATGTTGACGAGGTTATTAGTAATGTACCCTGGACCATTGATGAAGCCTTCCTGAAGCAACACAACATTGATTATGTTACAATAACGGATGCATTCTACAAGGAAGAAATCTCTGAACTAATGCAGGAGATTACACAAAGTGAACATTACCTGGATATAGATACTTTGAAACCCTTACAAGCCGAGCCAGAATCAATTGCCCCGTTCAGTGATGACCCTCTCGCAATCAAAAAACGAAATGAATGCGATTACGACTTCAACAACCGCATCAAGCTTTCTGAAGCTAGAGACGTTTCAACCTCGCGGAGATCAATAAGGGTCTATGCGGATGGCATCTACGACATGTTTCATCCTGGTCACGCAAGACAATTGAAGCAAGCCAAAGAGGCCTTCCCGAATGTCCACTTGATGGTTGGTTGCGTCAATGATGAACTAACACTTCGTAACAAGGGACCAACCTTAGTGCCAGAGAATTTGCGCTACAATAGAATAAGGCACTGCCGGTATGTTGATGAAGTTATTCGAGATGCCCCATGGGTTCTAACAGAAGATTTTCTGATTGCAAATAAGATAGACTTTGTTGCACATGACGATTTGCCTTACAAGTTCGAGGGACAGGAGGATGTCTACAAACATATTAAAGAGCTGGGAATGTTTCTTGCTACACAAAGAATGGTAGGCATCTCCACCACTGACCTCAAGAAGAGATTGAAATGATCATTATTCTTACGTACAAATATTGTGTTATTGTTGAAGTTTTTTAATTAACAAATAAATTGATTACTTTTTAGATTTCGCCTTGGTTGTCTTCTTGGCACCCTTTGAGCCCTTCTTCTCGCTATGCTTGAGCTGAGATGCTTTGTTGTTGACAATCTTGTTGAATTGTTGCTTCAACTTGTAAACCTTAAAGCGGCCCAAATCACTCAGATCCTTTCGTCTTCTGTCGGCTCTGAGGCGAGTGAATTGGAAACTCTTGGCCCACTTCTCGGATATCTTCTTCTCCTCCCATTCCTTCTTGACAATACGGGTTGGAGCTCCATGGTCAAAGTCGAGCTTGTGCTTTGTTAGACGAAGGCGCTTGAATCTAATTGGTTGCCTGGTCACCTTCGAACATGGCCCATCGACGAGGGCGCGATTCTGATCGATGACATCGACGATGGCGACTGGCTTGCCGGCGTTACGTCCGTAGCCTACATAGGCGACCCTACCGATCTCGACGAGATGCTTGATTGGCATTTTGATGTAATTTATTTAATATATTGATGTAAAATGTGATACAATAATATTTAGTTTAAGTTCCTATTTGCGAAACACAATCTTCTACTGACCGCTTACTTGTGAATTCTCCTGCATGCGGCTCTCAGCAACACGCGATGATTCCTCAAATTTGTGCGTCATTCAACATACAAATCATCATGCATGCGGCGTTTAGATTTTGCAAATTCTTCTCTCCCACATGCCAGGTTTCCGGACACGGCGTGGGCTGGTGTTGGTGCGCAGGCGCTCTGCGATGCAGATTCAAATTTTCAGCGCGCACCAGAGTAAACAAAGCTGACAAGTCTTGACAAGTTGAATAATGGATGTGGAAAGAATGTTTTGTTCATTCTGTTCTACAAATTAGAGATAAATAATTCCAAAATCGATATTCTATTTTTGCAGTATACCATCAAGGTTGTCCCGTCAGGCATAATCATGCTGATCGACTCTTTGTTCATAATGAATTCCTTAGGGTAAGTTTATATTCCAAATAAGAATGCTGTTGAATCTCATCACAATCCAGACATCGACTAACCAAAAATCTTACATTTTAATCAATAGGGATATCATTATGGAGAAACATTGGCAAAAGATAGTACCAAAGAGCGACTTGGAATATTTCCTTAATGCCCTCCAAAAGTCAACTGACGTTTCAAATTTGCCATCTATTATGCAGACACCATACAGATGTATCTTAAACATATTCAGAAATAACCTTCTATTGGTTGCAATAGTATCTCAAGATACCACACTAGATCCTCTATTTATTATCGAATTCCTACACCGGATTGTTGACATCGTGCAAAACTATTTTGGGGACTGCAGTGAAAATCTAATCAAAGAACAGCTCGTAACTGTATATGAATTGCTTGACGAGATGCTGGATGCAGGCTACCCATTTGCAACTGAGTTGAATGTTCTCAAAGAGTTGATCAAACCACCAAATCTATTACGAACCATTGCCAACTCTGTCACCGGAAGAACAAATGTCGGTGAATCTTTACCGACAAATCAAATCTCCAACGTGCCGTGGAGAAAGTTAGGTATCAAATACACCAACAATGAGGCTTATTTTGATGTAATCGAAGAATTAGATGTAATACTCGATAAGAATGGAGGCATAGTGACGGCTGAAATCAATGGTTTTATCGATTGCAACGTCAAACTATCCGGGATGCCCGACCTCAACTTGACATTCATCAACTCGAGAATATTTGATGATTTTAGTTTTCATCCATGTGTTCGTCATAGAAGATGGGAATCGGAAAGAAACCTATCGTTCGTTCCACCTGATGGGCAGTTCAGACTCATGACATATCACATTAGAACTCAAAACTTAGTCAACATCCCTCTTTATGTGAAACAATTGATAAAATTTAAGAATGTCCAGCATGGAAAATTAGAGCTTCAGATTGGTCAAAAGCGGATGTCCGGTAAAGTACTGGATAACGTTTCGCTTGAGATAACCATGCCTAAGAATGTAAACAATGTAGCCTTAAATCAGTCTCAAGGGAAGTATAGCTACGATCCAGCTTCAAAATTGTTCACCTGGGATGTTGGCAAACTCGAGGGCAAAACAGCTTCAATCAAGGGATCTCTAACACTCCACCCAAATGTGGTGGCACCGGATGTGAATCCAACAATATTAGTCAAGTTTACAATGACACAATCTACACTATCTGATGTTCGCGTAAACCGATTGGATATGTTCGGCGAGAAGTATAAGCCATTCAAGGGTGTGAAATATATTTCCAGAGCTGGAGTTTTCCAGCTGAGAACATAATGTAATAAATTTCCAAATTCAATACTCAATCGAATAACGGTCAGTAAAATGACAGTCTACTACCTCGCCGGAAGCCTGTTGTACTGGGTTGATAGTATTTTACCAAGATAAAGTTCGAGGCGAAACGTTCTTATCTCTCAAATATTCGCGTCTACTACTAGGGTGTGTTTGGCGAGAGGCCAATCAATAGTGCTGCATCTCCGGAAAACACCATGAATATCCAGAAGTAATACTTAACTCAATAATGGTGTGCAATATCGTAATACAATAGTTCGCCGAGGGCTTGTTGTACAGGACACGCGCAATACGCGCAAACAGCAGCGTTCCATGCGAAAACATTGTCTATGAACGATTTTGCACGAGTTTGTTTACAATGAACTTTATAATCATCAGCTATTCTATTTCAAGATGATCTCAATCAAATGGTACCATGTAATAATTATAGGTATCCTGGCACACCTGTTATTCTACAGGAAACCTGCGGATGTTGTTCAAATACCGGATGTCAAATCGGCTATCCAAAGGGCGAAAACGAGCTCGTGCAAAAGAGAACTTGAAGATTTTGCAAAATCTATCGAATCAATCGATTACTCCACGATAGAATTGAGGCGTTCATGTCAATTGGACAGAAAGATACAGAGAAACCAGTTTATAGGATGCGTGACAAATTCAACTCAAAATATCATCAAGATAGAACAACAAGTTAAGAACACTACCGAGTGCCTCGATCTTTGTTTCAGTTATGGGCACAGTTTCGCTGCTTACAACAATGATCTTCCCACCTGTAACTGTTGGGATTCTGATGGTTTTTTGGACGTGGAGTTTGCAAGCTTTAGTGATTGTTTGAAGTCAAATCAGTTATCCTTGTTCAAAGTGGACAATGGCATCTATTACCCAACTGGAAGAAATGGATTGAAAACTGCAAATCCACATGTTGGTCCAATCAGGATAGCTTTTCTCCTGTCACTAAGCGGGCGAGATTATCTCCAAGTCAAGAGGTTAGTTGATAATATATATTCAAGCCAACACCATTATTACATCCATGTAGATAGGCAAGATGATTATCTTTTAAGAGAGTTGAAATTAATGTACGCGAATCATGATAATGTTCTCTTTGCCTCCTCGAGGTTCAGAACTATCTGGGGAGGTACGAGTTTATTGAGGATGATCTTAGACTCAATGAAATCGCTCCTTCGCGAGGAATGGGATTATATCATAAATCTGAGTGAGTCAGACTTTCCTCTCAAGTCACTGGGACAGTTGGAATCCTATCTGGCAAAAAATCCGTCTTCTGTTTACCTTAAAACTCATGGGCTGAGGGGGTATCAGTTCATTAAAAAACAAGGTCTCGAATGGAACTTCTACGAGTGCGAAAATAGATTATGGCGCTTGGGACGAAGAAAACTACCGAGAGGGATAGTCTACTCTGGTGGTAGCGACTGGTTTGCACTTCCGCGTGAATTCTGTCAATACATAATGGACAACCTTACGAACTCTGAGAGTATCGTAAAGCCATTATATGAAATGTATAATCACACTCTGCTTCCGGTCGAATCATTTTTCCATACAATAGCTCTCAATAGCGAATTCTGTGATAAGTTTCAAAGTGGCAACTTACGAGTAACAAATTGGAATAGGAAGAAGAGTGGTGTATGCCAACATAAGGAAACAGTGGACTGGTGCGGAAGTTCACCGCTAGTCTATAGATCCTCCGATTGGGAGAGGATTCAATATTTTAACGAGTCGAAGAATCTATTTTTTGCTCGCAAATTCGACCCAACTATTAGCTCGAGCATCATCAGTGCAATCGAGAAGAAAATTAAGCCAGTTTCGGAGGGTGCCAATGAAACGGACATCGACACTAGATTTTGGAGAAATGTATACTCATTCAACAGGTCATCAGAGAGCGATCGATTGACTTATGGACCAGTATTCGAGCAATTTGGGTTGTTCGCTAGGAATCAAACTGGATATGATAGCGCAAACAATACTAGATTAGAGTCTGTGGATCTATTCTTCAACGAAGACAGATTCGTTGGAATCTTACTCATGCATTGTTCAAAGATGATATGCAGTCAGCTACTAGTTGAGCGAACCCCTAAAGTCTATCGGAAGTCTAAAGATTGCCTCAATACTGAAGGTATAACTTTGAATGCTATCGAGATAAGTCAAAGATTTGACTCCGGCGAGCGACTCTTCCGCGACTATTCGCCACTGAACCACCTGTCAGATGTCGCCGTATACCATCAATGGATGGTTGAAGCGGCTCCTCGAGGCGCCAAAAAGTCAACCTACGATATTTATTTCCGGTGGATTGACAGTCTTAATTATCCCGAGCTTGTGCAAACAGTTAAGCTCAAGCGGCCAACGCGATCATCTAAACTGTCGCTCGCTCACAGGCTTAATATCAACAGGCCCATTATGACGGGACTTTGGACCCTGGTGATAAGAGACCGTAACATCGATTGCCTTAAATATGAGTTTCTACTGTTCGGTCCAAGTACATTTGACGAAAGCAAGATCAAGCAAGATCAATTTGATAGACACTACAAAGTAACAGAGAACTGCACCAAAGTGAGAACAAAACAACAACTAGATCTCAGCGAAACTCTAACCGGATGTTGCGCATGTGAAGATAAATACTGGAGCGTCGCTATCAGGTGAATATTAACTCGATTCATCATAAAATTAAATCTGATTTAAAAATTAATAAAATTTTATTCGATCTCGAGGATACTTGTGTTAGGGATTTCTATTTGTTTTGTGGCTACCATATGTGTTCCTTGAATGAACTCGTTGACCTCTGTCGATGGGCAATTGTGGTGTACTACTCGTCGGGCTCATGTGTCTTGGCAAGTTTGTGTGTTGTTGGGATAAGAAGGGTAGATTGTGATAATTTGGACTACCTGGTTGTTGTCTACTCAAATCTGCATCGGGAATTGTCATCCTTGGATTGTTTATTAATAAATTTGATGGGTATAGCGCTGGATTAAAGCTAGGTGGTGTGAAAAACGTTGGTTGTCTATTTGTCGTCGTCAAAAATTCATGATAATTTGGCTGAATTTGAGGATTGGGGTTAGATTTGTAAAGGTGCTGGCTCTGGTGTAGATTTGGTGCCGTTGAATGTATCGAGGTAAAGTTATTAATGGGTGCATGAGGATTAGTGGCTGCATTGTTCAATAGGTCGCTGCTGTAGGCTGGGTAGAAGCCTCTGTTTACGATGAGGTCACTAGGGTATCTGGGGGAGCTTGGGAAATTGGAGGGAGCAATTGGTCTCTTTTTCTGAAAGAGTCTCTCCTCAATTAGTTCAGAAGCGCTGGAGTTTGCAATGCTAGCTGGTCGTTTTAACCCGTTCTTTGTGTAGTCTGTCGTCAAGTCCCTGTGGTTTGATACAAGGCTGATGGGTAAGTCCATCAACATTGGCCTAGAATTCTGACCAAATCGAAGTCTTTGTGCGCCGAAGTCCAAAGGTAGGGTCGAATTGATATCTGACCTACCCATAAGACTCAGATTTGCCCTTGCCTGTGTCTGGTATTCGACACCGAGCGAGTTAACTTTGTATGTTGTTGAACTATTGTGTAGATGATTGATGGGTCTTGATGTCGTATATGGCATTCCAATGGACACTGGAGGGGTCGGTAGATTTGCATGATTTGCTGCAAAAGCCCCTGCTCGTGGTATAAAGTTATGTACTCTTGCTTGAATATTGCTTGGGTTTGATGTGATTTGGCTCTTGTTGCACGTGATTGGAAGTGTTTGTGATGATGGTGAGATTTGTTCCAATTTCGAAGCATTTTGTAATGGTTGCGAGACTAGTTTGTGCTCAAAGTTGCTGGTTGGTGCGAATAATACCTTTTGTGGGCTGTGATTTTGATTGGAACCTTCATTTACTGTTGCAATCTTTGCAATTTGTGATGTTTTCGTTGTGATGAACTGTTGTTGCTGAGATTGTTGCTGATTTGCGTCACTTTGTTCAGACTGCGGCTTCCTCTTGGAGTTCTTGTCGTTTAGCACCTGTTTCAATTGCACAAATAAGTCATGTTTCTCGCTCCGAAGACTTTCAAGTTTCTTTTCTAGCGCTTGGAGCTGTTCTTTGATTTGATCCAAAGTCATTTCATCTTGGATCTTCTTCAACTCTCTCTCCTTCTTCATTCGCTTTTCAATTGCATCTTGCTCCAGCTCCTGCTTGAGTCTCCGTCTCTTTCTTATTACATGATTTCTCAGAGCTCCTCTCATCTCGGGCTCAAGAGCAGGTAATTTTTGGACAAACATCATAACTCTAAGATAATAATTGCACTTAAAACGAGATTCAAAATTCACCTGTTTTTACAAATTCATTTCGTCTGCTATTTAACTAGGCATGGATTTCTTAGATTATTAGATATATTTGTCAAGTTATTGCAGTAAGTATGTATCTACAGTGATCCTTCAGTGGGTAGATTTTAACCATTGTTTTAATTGAAAACAATTCTTCATTGGTGAAAATAACTGATATCAACAGATGAGAAAGCTTGTGTTTGTTATTATAGCTCTGCTCTCACTAGCTTGAATTATACAACACAAGGTAAAACTTGCCACAAAAAGCTAGGCGAGAGACACAAGTTGTGTGAGAGAATTTTTCATAAGTTTATCGCATGAATAAAAATCGGATCCCGAGACTGTAGCGCGCCAAGCGGCACTTTTGGAACTAATTCAACTAGTGACCAACAGTCAAACCTGAGCAACAAGTCCCGCTCGCCGCTCAAACCACAACAACAATAACATCAAATATATAATATATATTATATTGATATTGATATTATTATAATATTAACAGCAACGACAAAAATAAATATTAACCACCAGACTCATAACAAGAGCCGTAACCAGGGACACAACCAAAGCCAAAATAGCGGCAACAGCAGCAATAACTAGAATAACATTAATGATGGACTCATTAAGCGATGATGAGTTCCACATTAGGTTCGAGGCCTTTTTGGCCGATACAATAACTAGTGAGGAGGCGAGGAAAACGTGTCGAATATTGCCAATGGCGAAGAAGCGCGAAATGCTAGCCAATCACATGAAGGCCAAAGAAAGTAGTCAACAGTCGCAAGGTAAAGGTGGAAAGTATGCCAATTATTCGCCCAGTGATTACATTAAATACTTGCAAAAAGAGGAGACGAAGAAAAACCATGACAACGTTTACCAGTGTCTCGAAAGCCTCCGTATTGATTTGAAGAGCAAGGGCGTCAGTTGGGTTCAAGAGTTTGGCCAAAGCTCTGGACTAAACTGTATACTAAGCATCTTGCAAAATATTTATCGAGCTTATGAAACCAAAGGCAAAACAAATCATCGAGTATCCACACATTCCATTTGCATTAAATGTTTACAAGCTTTCATGAACAATACCTATGGTTTAAACCAAATGTTTGACCATCAAGATGCCCTTGTTATCTTGGCTAAGAGTATCAACGTCAACTATCCCCATGTTATGATTGACGCAATCAAACTTATGGCTGCCCTCTGTCTCATTCCACCCCATGGCCACGAAAAGGTTCTCGAGGCTCTGACGACCTGTGCCGAGTTGGAGGGTCGTGAGAGATTTTCACAAATCATTGCCGGACTGAAGTTGACAGAAAACGATCCACTTGTTGTTTCTTGCATGCAACTAATCAACGCTGTCATCTCAAGTGTAGACGACCTCGAGTATAAGTTACATTTGAGAAATGAAATTGTTCGCTCTGGTTTAGGCGAAATACTCGAAAGGTTTGAGAAGGCACGTCAACTCGCTGAACAACAACAACAGCAACAGCTCCAACAACAAATGGTACAAGCTCACAATCCATTAAGAAGATTGGCCCAAGAAATACCGACCAGCAACAAGACAAGCACCCTAGATTCAACTACCTTTTCAGTGCCACCAATCTCCCTAGCTCTGGCTTTACAAACCAAGATATTCAATGAGGCAAAAGAGGAAGATTTAGAGGAGTTGTATCATAGATATGAGAATATTAGATTTGATCTTGACGACCCACATGAATGCTTCCAACTACTTAAAAGTTCCTTGACCGACACTCCAGCTGACCAACATTTCCTATCGATCCTCCAACACCTATTACTAGTCCGCGATGATCCATACGCCAGGCCGGCCTACTATAGACTCATTGAAGAGTGTGTCTCACAGATTGTTCTACACCGCAATGGTCTCGATCCAGACTTTAGTTACACGAAGAGATTCAATGTTGATGTGGATTATGTGGTCGATCATATAGTTGAGCGGTCAAAAATGGAAGAGCACTCACAGTCTACCGAGTTGCTGAAGAAACTCGAGGAGGTTCTGACCCTCAAAGAAGAGCTAGAGGCTCGCTTAGATTCGGCTAATAACAAGCTCGACAATGTGGAGAAGGAAAAGGAACAATTGATACAAGCATATACCCAAGCCAAGCAACAATTACAACAACTTGCTCAACAATCAAAACAACAACAGCAATCACAACAAATACCCCCACCACCACCTCAACCCAATGGACTTAGCAATGGCAACCATCAACAAGCTCAGATACCCATCCCACCTCCTTTACCTGGCCCAACAACCACAGGTGTTGCTGCCCCGCCGCCTCCACCACCTCCCCCGCCACCACCACCAATGCCTCCCTCAATGGCAGGTGATTTACCTGGATCAGCAGCACCACCGCCACCACCGCCGCCACCTCCCCCGCCGCCAAGTTTCGGCGGTGGATCTTCAGCTCCCCCTCCGCCTCCCCCACCACCGCCGCCGATGCAAATGAATGGCGCCGGAGGTCCTCCACCACCACCACCTCCGCCACCCATGGGCGGCGGTGGCGGACCAATATCAGCATTCCAGCAACAACAGCCAGGGCAACCACCCATGGGACCGCCTCAGCCACCTGGCGAGCCGCCTGGTCTTCCGTTTGGTTTGAAGCCAAAGAGGACTTGGGATCTAAAGACACCAGTGAAACGTACAAACTGGAACAAGATTCCGGTGCACAAGCTAACTCAAGAGGCATTTTGGGTTCAAGTAGATGAGACCAAATTGGATACAAGTGGCGAGATTTGCGAGGCTCTAGCAAACAAGTTTTCCTCAGATCCAAAGTCACGAATAACCAAGCAGGATAGCCAACGTAAAGGACCAGAACAGTGCTCGACTCTAAAGAGATCGAGAGAGTTGAAGGTTTTGGACCAGAAGGCTGCGCAAAATTTGATGATAACCATGAGCTCAAGCAAGATGACACCGGATGAGATTATAAAGTATATTATTACAGTTGATGAATCGCACTTAAATGCTGCAACACTACAGCAACTGATTCACCTACTACCCCAACCACAACAACTAGTCAAATTAGAAGAATACAGATGCCAAATGGATGAGTTACACGAAGCAGAACAATTTGCTTTGTCTTTAGGATCGATAAAACGTTTAGAGCCGAGATTAACATCAATCATTTTTAAATTACGCTTTGAAGAGTATGTAAGCGATATCAAGCCAGCAATTGTGGCTGCAACCACTGCCTGCGAGGAGGTGAAGAAATCGAAGAAGCTTGCCAAGATATTGAAGTATGTTCTATTGATCGGAAATGTTCTGAACTCCGGTTCTAATCGAGGCGGTGCCTATGGATTTGAGATAAGTTTTCTACCTAAATTGGTCACCACGAAGGCCGAGGACAACAAGACAACATTGCTACACTTTTTAGCCGACACAGTGGAAAAGAAAGCGCCTGATGCATTGAACTTTTACGAAGAGATTCATCATGTCGATAGGGCTAGTAGAATATCACCTGAGCAGTTACAAAAGTCCCTCGAGGTTATGAAGAGATCAATTGGCGATTTGGAGAAGGATCTTCGAATCTTTAAGCCTCACAATTCTAGCGATCGTTTTGGTGATGTTATGACCAAGTTTTGCAAGGAAGCTAGTGATCGTTTTCAATTATTGCAAACCATGTTCTCGAAGATGGAAAAACTATACAAGAATCTGGCAACCTACTATGCATTTGATCCAAAGACTTACACAATGGACGAATTTTTCACCGACATCAAGACCTTCAAGGATCAATTCATTGGCGCGCACAAGGAGAACGCAAAGCTTCGTGAGCAAGAGGAGAAGATGCGCCGAGCTTTGAAGGATCGTGAGAAGCGCGAAGTCGAGAGGCAGAAGAAATTACAGTTTCATAACTTGGCAAACAATGAGATGAATGGAGACTGCGACAAGGGATTGATGGACAACTTGATGAATCGGCTCGAAACAGGTACGGCCTTCGCGTTGAAGCCAAAGCGAACGAGGATAGCCGATGTGCGCAACAAGAGCGGACCGAGGACGCGACCAACGCCGGGTATAGGTAACAATGTCTTGATGGCGAGCAGATGATTTAATCAACTCGTCCAATTGTTCCTATGTTTCTGTCGCTGCTATTATTATTATAAAAAGACGTCAGGGCGAAAACAAAAAGACAAGATGAACTTGAGATATAAGAAATAACATGACACGAAAGAGATTGATGATAATGATGAAATTATTCAGGGTTCTATAACTTTGTGATATGTACATATAAAAATACTCTAGAGAGAAGGAATCGAGACAACAAAAACAAGTTCATTGATTCAATTTACTCCACAAACTAAGTATCTGGTCGACAAATGAAGCCTCCAAGCCGATAGCTTTTTCCAAGATATTCGATATCTTTTCTCTGGCTTCTATCATCTTCCTCTGACTTGTTTGCTTCTGGAATTGAAATTTCTCCTGGTCTACTAGACAATCTAGCAGGTGAGCAACGATTATTTCCTTATAAATGTCGCCCAATTGTTCAGTAGCTGTTTTGTTGTCTTTGGTGTCACTTTCCACTAACGAATCTTTTGAGGTTAAAGTCGTCGCCTTCGAGCTCTTGAGCATTTTCTCAATATCAATGCGAAATGACTCTTCCATCGAACTCGCATCTAAGGGAATGTATTCCTCGGGTAAGCCTGTTAGATTTTCCTCGCCAATCAGCAAATCAATCAGAGGGTTATCGTAATTAAACATGGAAATTCCAGTGCCCATGCCATCAGTAGTTGGTCTCGATGTAATCATATTCTCCAGGACGAGGACGTTTCTGTGTTGGCATGAGATCATGTGACGCAAGGTGAATGGCGTGTGATCTGGTTGTTTGGTTATCTCGAGTTTGACCAGTTCATCGGTCGCTCTCTTTAACAGGTGTCTTTTGATCAACTCGACAACTGCGCTGTCATCGCTAGTCACTCTTAGATGCGATTCCTTCAGGTTCAGACTGATGGAACAATGAGTGAATTGCGATTGGAATCTCATCGAAGTCGATTGCGAAAATTTATCACCTGGTAAAAGGAGGCACTCATCTAGCCAATTGACCAGCTGACGATCCTTGAATTGACCCTCAATTACTAACTCACAATTGGGTATATTGTTGAGTGATATGTCTTGAATTAATGTTTCGTCGGTCTCGTACGACATCAGAGGTTTTATCTTGATTGATCGGCGGTAAAATCTAATCGGAAACCTGGACATCAGATCGTCTGTAAGATCCTCATGCGTATTGAATGAATGCAAATTGAAATCAGCCACAAGATTTCTCTCCTCATTGAAGTTTGGAGTTTTGAAGATAAAATAAATACTCAATTGACCCACCTGCCCATCGACAATAAACACAGGTACAGTGAGATTGATTCCATCATTGATATTTTGTTGCTCGTTCCCAGTTTCCCAATCGCTAGTCAGACGCAACGATATCCAATTCTGGACCGGCTCTTCATCGTGCTCTTGTTTTCGTAACAAGTTTTCTAAATTTATTTGTCCATCCATCGGGGTAATGTTTGACAATACAAACGCTTTACTCTCTCCTGTTGCCATTAGATTGTTGTCCAAATGAACCTCCTCAATTGTATCCTGACTTTCATCACCAATCGGGGGGAGGAAATAAGTTTTGACGGTTGAGGTGACCACAATTTCGCTAATCTTAATTAAATTGGACATCGAGAATATCAGATCATACAAAACTCCAATATTATGTCTTCTCTTGAGCTCTACATGCAAGATACTGTCTAAATTTTTGAAACTTGAATCACTTGATTGGTTGGCACTACTAGTCGAGTCACCTATTTTTGCATTCACTGTTAACTTGCTGATATCTCGGCGTAAATTTGAATTTTGATTTTCTATCTGAGATAAGTTACTCGACAGTAATGAGTTGCTCTTGATAGACTCGGCGATCAATTGTTGGTACACATTATCTTTTTGAATATTTAGCTTTGGTGAGGGAATCTTGAAAGCCAGTAGGTGATTTTGATTCGATGATGTCATGAGAAATCCCAACTGGGGAAAGTTGACCATTTGGTTTAATTGAATTTTCTTGCCCAAGAACAAAGTATTGAATAGCAAATCTCCTCGCTGAGAGCCGATGAGTTTGCTATTCAACACTAGCTTTGGTCGCATTTTAATGTCGCAATAGTCACTCTTGTCACTTCCTGTTGTTGACCTTAAACGGGCAAAAGTGTTTAGGCTCGCAGGTTCACCTGTTGAGCTCATGGGCATTATTTCAAGAAACGAGCTGTCGTAAACCACCGAAAAGAGCAGCGATTGTTTCTGTTCAAAACTGTAGATGAGCATCAAGTATTTAAAAGAAATCACCAAGTACTTGGGCCAATCAGAGCCAATAGTTTGATTCAAGGACCAAATAGGACACATACAGCCACCGGAAATGGTTTTTAACTGACCACTGGCCTCAAGGGATCTAATGCTATCGAGGTCTTGAAGATCAATGGACCAACATTCGTCAAACTCAAAGCTTGGCTCTTTCATCAAAAGTTGATCTGGATCCTCAAGTGGCACACGCTGCTTGCCCATTGAGTCTTCGTCTACCTGCAAGCTATAAGCAGTGATTTCGGTCGAGTTCATTGTAATTATCATGGCTGTTGGCTGATCCCCCAACGTTGCGATTTTTATAATTAAAAACTCGCAATCTCTTTGAGAATCGCTGGCTTGATCCCTCAACTTGAATCGGTGCAAACACTTTGACTGTTGAATTATTTGTATGGTCGAGTCGAGAGATTCCAACAGGACTAGTCGTTTGTTGATCAAAACCATCCGCTTGAATTTACTGTCTGTCGGATTCTTTAACTGGTACCTGTGAGCCAATTTGAGTCGATTCGCTTCTGAAGTCTCTGAGAATATCTGTATACTTTTAGCACTGAGAATGGCAACAGTCCTGTGATCATTATTATCATCAGTATTTTCTGCGTCCAGGTAAATTTGGCAATCAATTAGCTGGTCCGAGTTTAACTTGAAGACACTTGAACTTTCGCATTCTAATCTGACCACTCTTTCATCGTTGAATTGAATGGCAAACAAACTTCCGTCCGAGCAAAGGATGATGCATTGAAGTTTTGGTTGCGATGATTCTAGTTGCACCTGACTAGTGACATCATATGACACAATTCTACCATTTAACTGATCCAATTTCACACTCTTGCAAATCTTGAACTCTGCCTGCTTGTCGCCAATCAACTCTAGGCTGATCAAGTCAACGTCATAACAATTTTTCACATTTTTGCCACTTCGATCCGCCTGAGAGTTGGTGATTCTAACGATACCTAATGTTGGCGGCCGTCGAGAGAATTGGATTTCTACAAATTTCACAGAGTTTTTTGGAGCGGGTGAACTCTGACTTGTATTTACCTGTCCAAGATAATATTTCTCCATCTTGGATGATCCAATCATCAATTTTTGAAAAGTGACTTATTTCACAAGAATATGAGAGAGAAAAAGATGAACTCAACTTCGAATCTTTGCGCGCCACGCAGATAATGTGGCGATAGTCTCGCAAGCGGCCATCAGCTGACGCCGTGTTGCTATGGAAACCACCGCTGCCACGTTCAGCTCCTCACCGACACCTGTTTGATTGACCAGGCCAGGTATCTTGAGGATCAAGATTTTTCTATCGAGCTAACAAGTGAGTTCGATGGTTCCGATCAAAATCCTCATATTTATTACGTAACTCCAGCACCCAAAAGCTGCCGCTGAGATTTGCACCCATCCATCGCATGCGTTCAATGGAGTTTTGCGAAGCGCGCATGCGTCCAATTTGGTGGTGCTCCTCGTTCACTTGCTCTCTGGCCTCCCGATGGGCCAATGTGTAGTTTCTCCAGTCCAGTTTGCCGTTTACCGATCGACTGTTTGTATTTAGCGCTCACTTTCGTTTGGCGATAGAGTCAATCGGTAAGCTCGATTATTTATTGAACGATTCTGAAGAATTTCATCAACCACAGACAAACTAACCACTAACTACGAACCGAACGAACAGAACCAAGAGTAACCTGAGAGTAACTAATTGCTTGATGTGAACCCTAGAATAGCTTCCATCTAATCAAGTAAAGCGATCTAGTCAAGGAAGAGAGAAAAAAGACATGCAAGCTACGAAGGAACTTAGTGCAAAATCTGGCCGCCAGTCTGCCGAAGATCAAAAGCAAGATTTGATCAACGAGGATGAGTCAGGTAAGTTTTTATATGGTTTGAATTGGAATTTAATTTTTCATTGATTTTAGTGGAATGATTCCAACCACTAGGTTAACCTGACAGGTAAATTGCGCTCGCTAGGTGGAGTTCAGGTGCATCGGTTCTATCGAACGGCGCACAGGTGAGATGAGGTGCATGCGCAGTGGTCAGGTGCGTAAGTCAATATAGCGGCCAGGTGGGACGTTATAGGTGTACCTGTAACTTTATACACTATGCTGTGTGTGTGTGTGTGTGTGTGTGCGTGATGACTCTTTGAAAGAGAACAGGTAGCGCTTCTATCTAGAGCGATCATGGAAATAATCGTTTTTAATTTCCCTCTGGCTGGCGAAAACCGCAACGAACTGAACTCCAGTTTCCCACTGAATCGAAATAATGAACTCTAATCCTTATTTTTAGCGAGGACATTTGATTAATTGATTGAGTGGTCAAAAAAATTTTGCTCCCCTCTCGCATCCGCTTGAATTTGAGCGACCAAACGCATACGCTCAACGCCGCTTGCCGTTTGCTTTAGTTTTGCTGCTAGCTCCAGATTTTGCTTTGGTTTAGATTTGGTAATGATATTTGATCCAAAAGCACAGCTGCCCCCTTTTTCTGAGCTCTGGGCGCTGAAACCGCAAATAGAGCGACACAATTTTCCCAACTCTTACCATCGAATCCAAACTTAACTTCCGGTTGCTGGAAACTCACCTACAATGCAACTGCTCAATGCTAGATTATCGCTTACACTATCTGCCACCAACAAGGCGGTCGGTTGCTGTTCACTTAAATGAGCAGCAGTGGCGGCGGCGGCAGCGGCGGCCTAATCGGTTGCCGCTGTCAACTGGCACAAGTCGACTTTACTGCTCACTTGGTCGCGCGCCGCTTGCCTCTCTGCCCCCAACCCTTCGCACGCTTGCAACCTACAAATTGTTTCCATATTTCACCCCTTCACAGCTAAAATTTGATCTCATTCAGCAAATGCCGCCATCGCTAGGCATGTTGTTGTTGCTGTTGCTGTTCATTTTGCAACCAACACCACCATTCCGCGTTGAATAGGCCACAAAGTAGCCACGTTAATGACGGTCGCGTTAACCTTCGCGGTTAATGCGGCGCCTCATGATAAGCTCATTGTGGTTTTCTGAACGAATCTCCGTTTCATTCATTCCGCTAGCAACTTAGTTGGCTGGGCGTTTTCTGCTGACTCTCAAAGAATAATAAATGAATTGAAGTTTGTGTATAAAACTAAACTGTGCCTTCTTTTTGTGGCTCAAATTTCACACAAACAAAACTTGGTCGTGTGACCAAAGCCACAAATTTAGGTAGAAAATCTTCTGCTTGGAAAAGTGGCTGAAATTTTCTACGCTTGCCTGACTGAACATGCAGCAGCGCCACAAAGTTTCTGCTCTACTCTGGCGCTAATTTGCAACTCAATTTGCAACTCGAATCGAGCCAAAGGTTTCGTCTGTTTGCTCGTAGCGCATAGTTGCATTTGCGGGGATTCAATGGGATTTTGCAAATGTTTAATGCCAATCAAGCGGCACGAATGATGATTAGAATAGAGACGAGGAGAGTAGAGTAGAGTAAAGTAGACAAAGTAGTGGGGTTTTTATTGACTCCTTTGATGCCACTTGTCTCTTACTTTGTCGCAACCGTCTGCTTATTTTTTTTTATAAATGTCGTCGTGAGCTCACGTTAATTTGGAGCGAAAATTAAGCTCACCGTCGATGCCGGAGTCGTCGGCGTCGTCTTCGTCAAGTTGGAGGAAAACTCATTGACAGAAGCCAAACATGTGCCAATTTATCAGTGATTTGCTTGCTCCACCGACGAGGACCACGACCAGAGCAAGCAAGCGTAATTGAGATGAATACTTGAATCGAGAGACTGAAGTAAAATTACGTAACCTAAAACACATGCCAATTTGTAGTTGCTATTTCTGTTGTAGTTGTAATTTTTGCTACAGTTGTTGTTGTCCCTCTTCTTTTAGTCAAAGTTTTGCTTAGCTAAGCTCAAAGTTGGCCTATTAACTGGCTGACTTTTGGCCAGCCTCGGATATTATTAATCAATCGCATCCACACGACAACAACAAGAGCAACAACGGCCACGACAGCAACAAATTACGCGCTTGCCAATAAAATGGCCACTTTCCTCTTGTCGTCTGTCTTGGTTGCTCGTTTCTGGCTCCTCGCTTGGCATGCGAACGTGGAGCATGGAACTCGTGAGATTGTCGAAAGATTGATTTGTTTTCCCTGCCTCCCAGTCGCTGATATGCCACTTGAGTTGGTCCCAGAGTGAGCAGCGGCGCACCTTGAGCAGCGTGGGGGCAGTTGCGCTTTTCCTCCGATCGACCAGCTTATCGGAGAGAGGAGTTGCAGGGCAAACAAAAGAGAGGCAGCCTAATGATCCCACGAGGCGCGTAGGTCAATTTATATTCCTCCTCGCTCCCACTGACTTGAAATGGAAACAAAAAGAACAACCACCAGCCCGAAGAGGGCAACCGGCGCCATCGACGATGACGTTGTTGTCGACGTCGACGTCGACGAGTTAACGACAACTATAGCGACAGAAACAGAAACAACAATCGATTTGCAAACGACAATTTGTTATGCCAACTTGACGTCGCCCTTTTCACTTTGACTCCGCAACCAACATCATCGGCTCTGCCTTTTGGCCTATTTCCGAGTTGAGCTGGCAAGCTAGCTCGGCCACTGGCTCACTCGCTACGGCTATAGACCCACTGGGTCAGCGGCGACCTGTAAGTGGATTGGTGAATTTTTATTGAAACTTGGCTCCGAATTCCATGGCTCGATTGATTCATGGGTTGGCCGGCAGCAAACTTTGAAGTTTGAAATCGTAGCCAATCAGTAATAAGACAAACAGGAAGCACCTATTTGAATTGGGATGGAGGGAGTCCACAGTGAGCAGTTTGAACTGCATCCTCTAATTGGGTGGCAAACACACAGGCACTAGCACAAAAGCACATGTTTGCATAGCTAATTAAGTCGACACCACAACCGCCACCAGCGACGACCACCACTGACCAGTCGACTGGCCAGCTGCTGCTACTTTTCCGATTGGCTGCTACTCAAACGTAAAAGTAAAAGTAAACGTAAACTCGAACTTTAAACTCGAAACTGGCATCCAGTTTTGAGCTTGAACTTCGCATTGGATGCCCAGTTATTTGCACGCCTACTTTGAACTTTAGCTAGTGGCTGCTAATCATAGTTCAGGGCAATCGACGGTTTGGAGTTTGAGATGAGAATTTCGGATTGTGGAAAAGTGAGAGAAAGGAGCGGTACTTTTCCGCAATGAAGAGACTGGAGCAAAGTTTTGCAAAATTAATTACCTTTCGGCCAACGTCGTCGTCGTTACTTCGTTTTGCTATTTGGCATCACCAACAACCAGCCAACCAAACAGCCGACTAACCAAGAGAAGCGAGCGACAAACAAAGTGGCTGAGTAATTTTTCATTCTGTCTGTCGCACTTCCGACGCAACAAACGCAAACCCAGCGGCGGTGGCTGCGACGCGCGCCGCCCTACAAAACTCGGTCGCTAGGTCCCGTAGTCGAAGCGTACAGTGTGCATTGAAACAGACGCGCGCGAACCTTTGGGCCGCTGGCCAAAAAACTCTTTCGCTCCACTTCCGCTTTCAGGCATGAATACCGCTAGTAGCGGTAGCACTAGCACTAGCGGCAGCGGCAGCCAAAGTCGTCGAGTTTTGTCCGCCCGTCCGCTCGACCCACTGGCTAAATACGGGAGCCAGAGGGCGACGGTAAATCACCGCGAATTAAGAGGAAAGTGCAAGTAACTCGTCGTCTTGCTCCAGCTTAAACTCTCGCTACTTCCTCTTCAGGTTCGTCGGTCGCTTTCAAGTTTGAACCCTCAAACTGACTCTCGCTTTGCTCTCGCGCATATATATCACAGCAAATCACAAAGCGTCCGACTGAGACTAAGAGGAGATCAAAATCTGTTTGCCTGACACACAAACTCTCATTTGCCTCCACTGCTCACGTAACTCGGCGACGCAACATTCGCAGCCAAGAGGCCAGCGCAATCCAACCGTCCTCTTCCCTCTCCACACTTAACAATGGGACTTTTATTTTCTTGGCCGGCGGCGGCAGATTCTTTTTTTAATTATCTACTGTAGCTCATACTCACTTCTCCTTTTTCTTGGTGGTAGAAGTTGTGGTGGTGGTGGTGGTGGTGGTTGTAGAGTTGGAAACGGTGGCGGTGGCAAAGGAAGGAATGAAAGCCACTTAAGCGCAAAGTAATCGGCCGCCTGCATCTGCTAACGGTAGTCGTTCGTGTTCGCCTTTGCCCCTTTGAGTCTCATTGCATAAAGAAAGCAGCAGCAGCAGCAGCAGCTTTGCAAATTCAGTTAATCAACAATAGGTAATAATCTCACCCCAACCTCCTCTCTCGCTGCGAGTAAATTAATTTACTCTTGCGCATTTTATTTTTCTCGCGCATGAACTCGACTTCATTGTTAGATATACGCGCTAGATATGCGATAGCTATAGTGGCAGGATACCCACCACTGAGTTAATAGACTACCCCTCTCTTTCTCACTGGCAACCATTCTTCCGCCACTCGCGCCTACAAGCTGCGAGAAAATTAGATGCGAAAGTTTGACATTAGTGTCAAACTTGATATCAGAACGCCACTAACAAGGAGGCAGGTGAGCAGTTTGCTTGGTATAACACTCTCAGTAATATTACCAGTGAGAGCTAGCTACTTGATTTGACATGAAATTTATAACGAGAGCTAGTCAATAAAAGGAGACCACTTTCGCCCTCGGAATGGAAACTAGAAAGGGAGAGTCATTCGATCGATAGATTGGCCAGTCTGTTTAACCAACCACCTGATCCACTAGACTCATTCCTGCTCTAGCTAACGCCCGTTTCCGAGTCAAGTCCCCAGCGAGTCAATTAAAAAGGCAACCGGCAAGACCCAAGAGGCCGGCTAGCGAGCAAACAGGCAGTTGAATGTCTAATGGGCGTGCAGTGGAGGAAAGCGATCGAGTGATAGAGGGAGAGGGTTTCTAATGAATAGTTGAGTTTGCTTCAGGATCTGGACCTTTAATTGCGAAATCAGGTAATCGAGCGAGCAAATTCGAGTAGCGTGATCGTAACTCCAATTAAACTTATCGTTCAAAGAATCGATCGCGTTGTTTGCTTGCTGTTGCTGCTACTACAAGTTGTCCCTCAAGTTGGAGATAATTTGAAACGGTTTTGGTGCCTGGAGGTCGATGGTCGCCGTGGCGGCAGTTGATATTGGCAAAGTTTCCAATCAAAGGATTTAAACTCGCCGCTTCTTCTCCTCATTCTCTCTTTCTCCATTCCTTTTCCTTAGTGACCCTCGAGACGACAGAAGCGATAGCATTAGCACCAGCAACAGCGACCACGCGGCCGATGAGGCGGCAAGAAACCGGAAGCCGGAAGTCGCTCGGTGGCTTCGAGGCAAGAATTTACAATTTAAATTCTTGTCTCTAGAGTGAGTGTTAAATTCCGCCGGCCTTAATAATGAAAAATCAATCAACTACTACTCCGCGCCTAGAGCAGTTTCCTCCCTCTTCCTTACAATGAGGAGGAAGGAGTTGGTTGTGTGAGCATCCAAAGTAAACAATGTGCTCCCCTCTAGGTTTTCGTTGTCGTGGTGCTGTTTGCTTGCGTCTAAAATGGTTGAAAATTCACGGAGCGTGTGGCATTTCAATCGAACGCGAGTAAAACACGAACACAAACATCAATGGCAGCAGCAGCAACAACAACAACAACAATGAGGTGGATCTTGGTTTCCTGAGTCGAGTTCATCACTCGGCTCACAACTTCACAGGATTGAATCAGCTTAATTGTGTCACGTAACTCAGGCAAGCAAAGTAAGCGCCAAACCAAAGGGGAAAATTGCAATGACGAGTTTTGTGTCTTCATATGAAGGAGAGTGAGAGAGAGAGTCGCACTTACTAAAAGGTGGGAGGGATATGCGAAAGTTACGTGAGCAAGAGAGTTGATCTTTTGGCGCCTCTCGTTGGGCGCCACGTCAACGCCATTTGAATATTTGCCGCCTGTTGGCTAGCGGCGGCGGCTGATAGTTGCATAACAAAAGGTCGCCCCTTGGTTTTGTACCTTTTGCCTGCATTCATCGTTCTCACTTTATCACCAGGCTACCGGTTACACTGCAAGCTGCAATGTGAAGCTGAGTCACTAAATCACAGACGAGAGGGGAGACCAGAAAACGTGACATGTGACTCGAGGGGCGAGAGATTGAGGCAGCGAGACAGAGTGAGTTTCACGGGGCGCACCTAGCGCCTAGGTGCGCATCAATCTTGGCCAATTTGATTTGCATCTCTCGGCTGACTGTCACTTTTTGGCCTCTACGCTCACCTCTCACCGGAAGGTGGAAGGTGGAGCTGGGGGCGTGAGCGAAAGGAATCAAGTGGCCGCCCAACTCGATGTTGCGTCACTGCCACCGCCGCTATCGCTACCTACACCTAGTCGAGTGACTCAGAAGCTCGACTTTATTCTATCAAGTGGCAGCGGCAACAACAAAACATTCTAGCACACGTCTCTTTAAACCAGGAGAACCAACTGTATCAGCAGCAGCATCCCTGAGGTTTATTGAATTTGAAAGGGGAAGCGAATATCCAGACTCCTGAGATTTGATTTGCCTCTCACTATCTTGCTTCCTCTCTTTTTGCCTGCCTCCCATCTCTTTCAATTCCAGTTTTTGAATTTGAATTTACGCGCGCTGAAATTTGATCAAAAAATAAGAATACAAAGAATAAGTTAGACTTGTTTCCGGTGGCCAATTTCAACTTTTGTTCAATTTGAAGTGAGAAGATTGAATTGCAAAGCTCAACTCCAAGGGAAAGGTCCAAAAGAGTCGGGCACCTAGCGACGTGCGGCTCACGTGAGTCCCAACACACTCGACTAACCCGACGGTGAGCGAGAAGATGAGCGAGTGTTAGGCGTGAAGGAGTGGGGAGTCTATTGTAACTGGTTGATTGGTATGGTAACTTGCGCCACCAAAACACTGGAGGCAAGCAAGTGAATTAAGTTGAATTGCTAGCCACTTGACTGATGACCTCTGACTTGTGTCGCTGGTTACTTAAACTTTTCTTTCCTTTTTCACTTGGCAAACTAAAGCAGCAGCAACTTCAATTTGAGACTAGAGCTAAAAGTCGAGCCCAACATGTAGGTAGATCCTCCTCCGAAATCCAGCTAGCTCCACTTCCGCTTCGCTTCCCAGCCACCGACCGCTTGCCTTTTTTAGAGACCCAGATGATGGATTCGCCAACCGGCAGGTTGCTGAATTGAATTTAGGAACGAGAGTCTATCAGCGCTCATCAAGTGGCTCCAGGGCCCAAGCAACTTCCGCTTGGCGCTCCATTTGATTGGTTGCTGTCCATTGAGTTGAGTGAGAAAAAAAGAGAGGTGAGTGAGCAAATTCTCTTGCGGTTCCCTCGAGTTTCATCCCGCAAACTGGAGTCATCTCATCTCATCTCATCTCGTCTCATTTCGTCCGAACTCAACCCATCGCCTACCTTTAAGTGCCACCACGACGAGCATTAATAACTCGCCGTTGTGCCGCCATTCTGTTCGGCCGTTGCCTAGTTGTCGCTCTAGTGGTTGTCTTGCGTCTGCAAAACTTTCGCCTCCACCCACTGACTATCAATCAAGCAGCGGAAGTGGAATCTGAATGGCGAGCCGACTATTTAAAATTAAAAGTCACTCGCCATTCCATTCCGTTCGGTTCGGGTCGGTTCCATTTTGGTTTGCTATTGCTTTCAGGTTACTTTGCGTTGCGCAGTGGGGCAGCTCAGCGGCTGGCGGTTGGGGAAAGCGAGCAGGTTGCCGCTCGCCGTTGTGGTTATTGTTGTTGTTGTTGTTGTCGTGGTCGTTTTGGTGCCGGTAACTAGAGAAATGCTCGCCGCCATTAGGTTATTGCTGCCGCTGTTGCTGGTCGTTGGTTTCAGCTGGAATGACCGCAACTAACGGTGACGGTCACAAGCGGCGGGCAAGTGGCAGCGATGAGAGATGATGGAAAGGTAATGGCGCTTTAAAAGAGCGTTGATTTAAGGCACCAGCGGTGTGCGTCGGTTTGGCTTTCGAATGGCTCAAAACCCATTAGGCCTCTCGTTTGGAGGATAGTTTGCTTGGCGCAACTGCAGTTCAGTTCGCGGCAATAATAATATTGGATTTCCACTTCCGGCGGCCAGTTAACCTAGCGTTCAGTGGTGGCTGGTGGCGAAGGCGAGTAAAGTTCACTGGACAAGCACTTGCTAGTCTCTAGCGTTCGGTCGGCTGGTACGATTCTCCAACTTAAAAGGCTTCCTATTCACTTTCGTGGCCTCCTTTGGTGCGCTTGTGGTCAGTCTCACTGGAAACAGCAGCAGCAAGGGAGGACAATTTTGAGAAAGCCAGCGACTAATGAATGCCAGCTACCTACGTCGACTCGTTGTCGTGATCAACGCCAGCCACGTAACTCCATCCCGTAAACTAAACCGAACTTGTTCAATTAAACTGGACGCTGCCATCGTCTAACCTTCTAAATTTTGCAAGCAGAGTTACGTGCAGCTCCGACTAGCTCTTCGTTAATTCAATTAACGCCGCCGCCACCGCCACTCGTTGGTGGTGGTTGTCGCGGTGGTCGTCCGTATCAATCATCCGCCGGCTACCTGACAAGCGGCCACTTAGCGCTTCTTGTAACTCTCAAGCTTTCGGCAAATGGTTGCTTCTAAAACGGTTGTAAGTGGCCACGTTCGCACAAATCGCATCGTGATGACAATCGAGCGAGAGTGTGAGAGCAAAGCGCAAGAGTAAAAGTGAGCAAGAGGAAGAGAGTGACCCAAAGTTGGCGCAAAAAGTCGATTCTAACGAGGGCATCATAAGCATGAGCATGAGCATGAGCATGAGCATGAGCATGAGCATGATCATGATCATCGCTAACAATGAGCAGCGCGCTCATCTTTTTCCCTCGCTCGCTCGCTTCTTCGAGAATGATGCAAATGATCGGACCGAAATGGAGAGTAGGCCACTAGCAAAACCGATTGGAGCTGCAAGTCGACCTCTCGATTGGAGCGCAGCACTCGAGTGCAGCGGTCGCCGCGCTCGAGTGGCCGGAAGTCCGCGCATAGCGCGCCAACTCGCCGCCGCGTGTCCAACCGGAAGCGGCGGCAATAGCGACCGCCGCCACTGCAACCAACGAACCAACTTTGTGACTGTCGATTGATTGTCGCCACTGCTGCTCGACTTTGATGCTAATTTAGTTGCGCTGTGTTTTGGCCAAAAAACATGGTGAGCGCTGATTGTCTCTCCCTCTCGCTTCCCTTTCTCCGCTGGCCCGCCGCTGAGTGAACGAGACTTCCGCTTCCGGTGCACCTAGTGCCCGTGGATGAGAGCTAACGACTCGCGGCAGTGGCAAAAGTTGTAGCAAATCTCCCCTCTATTTTCTACCCCGAAAGTGTTGCTTTCTCTATTCTCTATCGACTTTTGGCCTCTCCCCTAAACTCAGCGTCAATCGTGCAGAACGACAACCACGAGGCAGACGATAAAGACAATGGACTAACTTAACTCAGTTACTAGCTTGATGTCTAGTTGATTGGCGCTGATTTGCTGGCTCAGCTCAGGTTCAGTTCAGGTCGCGGGATTGGCTTAGGTTAGCGCCGTAGGTTAATGAGCTAGGCTAGTCACTAAAGTGCAACTTGTTTCCCTTGCAACGAGCTCATTGAGTAACATCTATTGTTTAGATCGTAACGTTGCGTTGCGTAATCAGTAGTTAATGTCGCAGCTAGCGGGGGGAAATTGGGCGCTTTAGACGAGTGAGCAACGCAACCGATTGGGTTGCTTAGTGGGCAAAAGACAGGAAACAATCTAATTGGCTTCCTCATTACTGTTACTTCTAATGTCACCGTTACCTTCGCCCGCCCGCCGTCACTGTTACCGTTACGCCACCGTCACTAACAGTGACTCGTCATACTCTCAATTGGGAGTACATTCTTTACCATTGTCCGCTGTAACCGACTGAGAGAGACATACAATTCAAATTAAGTTGCCCGTCGAGGACAATTGAGTTAATTGTTTCTCTCATTTGAATTCAATCAGCTCTCTTGTTTAATTTGTCGGCTTTTTAACCTGCAGTTCACTAAAACAATCTAAAAAATAAAATACCAACAACGACTTGTTGCTACTGCCAGTTTGGTTCCTCATCTCGACCACCCAAAACAAATGGTACCAATTTTAGCCACAAACTCTAGTTGAGTTGGCGGAAAAATTGCAGCCTCTGCACAGAAGCTACAAATGTGATTTATTGGTCGCGGTCGCGGTTGTTGTCGCTGTTGCTGCTCTCTCTTTCTTTTCGTTGCCTCGCCGCTGATCTAATCTCAAGTGACCAGCGGCTGAAATTTGGCCAGCGACCGCGACGACAAGTGAGCGAAGCAGCAGCAGCGTCACAACTACACCAGCAACTACAGGGAAAGCAATTGACAGTTGGACACGCGAGTTTATTTAACTCAACGGCTCAAGTTACCCGTTCGCTCGCCCACTCACTTGCTCGCCGCCCACCAATCTCTAATGTATCTCTAAACCAATTCCTATAGTCAGCAAAATGTCCTCTTGCCGACTCGCAAAGTTGACTCAGTTTCCCTCTTCTCTTCTGTTCCCTTCTCGTCTCGTCTCGTCTTGTCTCATCCCATCGAGACGATAGAGTCGATATAGTGAAAGTCTCGTATGAATAGAGGGCGAGAGGAGTCGATATTATTGGCCGGAAGTGGAAAATGAAACATTGGAACATTTAGTGAGCAATTGTTCTTAGTTGTTGCGTAACGTCGCCAACTTCCTCCACTAGTTCTCCTACCGACAACTTGGCAATCAATCTCGCCAAATTGAACGCCAACTCGTCGCCATAAAGTGAGCAAGTACTTACTTTCTCTTCTCTTCTCTTCTCTTCTCTCTCTTTCTCGCTCGCTGTTTCCCTTCTGCTTCAACTCGCCATCCAAACCAACTAACCAACTAACCGACTAACCGATCGACGGACTGGATGCTCCAGTTTTAGTGGTTAATGTTGTTGGTTTGCTCCTTTCGCCCGCTTAGTAGAATCTCAACTGCTCTCAGTGGTTAGAGCAACGACAACAAATGGACTTGAGAATTGCATCAAGGGAACGAGCGAGCGAGAGAGAGAGAGAGAGAATATTATTCTACGCGCCGTTTACTTTTACTATTAATTTGTTTTTATCTCTCCTCTACTCGTAACTCACAACACTCGTCTATAACAACGACGACAACAACAACATCCATGTTAACGGCGACAACAGCGAGCGCAAATGAGTTGTCTAGAAAGAGCAGCAGCGACGATAATGATAATGATGAAACATGCAAAAGTTCATGTCATATTGACGGCAGCGCCACCAGCAAGCCAAACAAATCGATTTGTCTCCCCTCTCCTTGCGCCACCCTAAAACTCGGCCAGTCAGTTACTTTATTTGCACTATCCGTTAGAAAAGATATCGATGATTCAATTCCATTTCACATGCTCCTTCGAGATACAAATGCAGCGACAACTTGGCAATTCAATTTGCCAAGCAAACTCTACGGGGGCGCCTCGGTGACGACTTTGCTCGAGACGAGGCTGCGCCATCTATTTGTTGTTGCTGTTGAGTTGCACCGAGACTAAATCAACAAAATGAAAACAAGACACGATAACCTTAACGCTGCAAACGAGAGCAAGAGAGGAGCGCAATGGCAAGTGGACGTGTAGATAACACGAGTTCAATTGATGAATAACAATATGAATGTTCATGTGTCGATGCTCATGCCAAGTCAATGGATTCGCCGCTCGCTCTCTGGCCGCTCGTTGGTGCGGAGAGATTTTTGCCTCTGTCGTCACTGCGGCCAATGAGACCGGCGCTAGCGTCACAGGCAAACGTAACAACCACCTAGCGTATGACCATCGAACAGCAACCACCGACTCAATGGCGAATGGTCACACACACACACACACACACACAAACACAGAAGCGAACACAATGGACACAAAGTCATTAATTTTCCTCCGCCTCCTACTTCTCAACTTCGTTGCTCCCTCTCTCTTTCTCTCTTGATTCGCTCGGCTCGTTTCACTTTCCTGTCCTGACTGCTAGTGGCTTGGCTTACGACATTCGGGACTCCAAATGGGATCTTTCCTTTGGGTGGCAATAGCAGCGTCGACGACGACTCACTTACTTAGCGCGCTGCCCGCTACTTGAGAGGCACAACATTAGTTCGTTCCGCCGGAAGTTGGCCCTTCGACGACAACGAGCAGGACCGAGGCGTAGGACTGGCTAAAGATTGTCGTCAATTTTCTTGTCATCATGTTTGTTGTTATGTTGTTACGATGATTGTGAAGCGACAACAACTTGTTCACTTTCCCTGTTACTTCCACTGGCCAACCACCGCGAGAGTAGAATCGACTCGACTCGATTCGATTCGATTGGATCGCCGGATCATCAGGCAAAGAAGAGACCAATGGAGCCGAAGATCACTGACCTAACTGGCCATTGAATGTATATTTTCCTTTTCCATTTCCATTTCCTCTCTCTCCCTGTCTACTTTTATATCTTGGAGACACTCCACTGGCGGTGATTTCAATCGCAAATTGAATGGCGGTGAATAAGATCACGTGTACCGCAAAAGTCACACACATAGATTTATACACATCTACTCTCTCACTGACCAGGAGCGAGGGGACAAAAGCGTTTCCATGTTACATAATCAAATCATTATCATAAATATCCGCCATCAAATTAACTAATGACTCGCGGCAACTTTTGGCTGGCTGGCCGGCGGTCGCCACGAAGGAGCGGAGCACAGCGACAGATCGATCGGCTGTGTGACGTGGTCGTGTTGATGCGGCGTTGCAATATATAGTGCGCCTCACTGTGGTTGGAAGGCGATCGAATGCGCTTTAATTTTTGCAAAGCACACAACAACAACCACCACTATCATCATCATCATGGATCATCAATTGGCTCCAGTTGTCGTCGCTGTTGTTGTTATTAAATGTAACTCTAGCTTCCCCCTCCTGAAAATAAGCGAGAGAATCTCTTCTCCTCTCCCTCTTGCGGCGGAACGGAAACATTTGTTGGTTGTCGTCGACGACGACTTAACTGGTCGCTATGTGCCCTGCGCCAGGATAGCCAACTTGCGGCAACTTGTTATGTGCGCAATCTAGTGCCGAAGTCATAAATTTGCTTGACGATTCGCCTCACTCGTCGTGGTGCTCCTCGCAGCCGACTGGTCGCAGTGGAAGCCACAAATCAACCTAGAGATCTGCTGTGCCGTTATTTCTATGAGACTGCGGCCAGTCGCAACTCTTGCTGGCTCATTTAACAGCGACTTTTGCTTTCCGCTTCCAAGCGACTTTTACAAAGTGGACAACCACCGACCGACTGGTCAGTGTGCCAGTTGGTCGCTTCCAAGTGGCCAGTCGGTTGGCGGTGGTCGTGCAAGAACCAGCCACCGACTACTTGCCGCTGCCGCCGCGATCTTGGCTCGACGATATGAGCGCATTCTTCCGACAGGACGAGAGAATCGTTCAGCGCCTCGGTGGTGGCAGTGGAGCGCCAATTAGAAACCAAGTGGCCAGCTCGTGAGTCTATGGAGTTGGCGCCCGTAAGGATAACAACGAGGCTGCCGCTGATTAAATGGCCACCCACAATCAGCCATTAGGATGATTGTCCCTCGCCACTTGTTTGTCCGCGCATTCCAATCAACCACCTGAAAGTTTCGCTGATTCCACGAGCAGAGATTTTAGTAGGTGGGCGCAAAATGAGGCTGACGATAATCATGATGACGACAAACGTAATTAGATGTGATGAATTTAGTCGTCGAGTTTTTCACTTTCCAACGCGGAAACGAACCCAAACCTCCGCTTCCGCATTCACAATCCATCTGGAAGCGGAGGAGATGGGAACGAGGCGATAAAAGAAGAGGGACGCGCCGCGTAAACTGCTGCCGGTGGCTCGTTACGCTTGTTCCCACCGTCACTCTGTTATCAGTGTCGGCCACTAGCGCTGCCCCCATTTCAAAAGACTCGCATAGGTGCGCACCTCCAGTGAGCAGTCAAATCAGTTCAGTTCAGTTGAGTCGGGTTCGGTTTAGTTTAGTTTAGTTTAGTTTGTCCATCTCAAACTTGCGACTAGATTGCCGACTGCCGGGATGTCACCGTTCGTCGCGCGCCATCCTGTTGGACGGGAGCGCTGAAGCGTGGCGGCCAGTCGACTACTACCGGCGCCAATGCCGGACCAGGGAGCGACCCTATGCGCTCTCTGTTTCTCTGCAGTCGGATAGAGGGAAAGGCAGATGGACGGACGGAAAGCAGTGGGCAGTACAAATGTTAAATTACATTACGTGGCCACTGCAGCGTCAGCCAAGAAGCAAGCGAGAGAGAGAGAGAGAGAGAGAGA
>WNKI01000001.1:8957504-9023251 GCA_015350385.1 Aculops lycopersici | reverse complement strand
GACGAGAGAGAGAGAGAGAGAGAGAGAGGTGAATCCTTTCGTCTGGCTTCTTGTTGTTTGCAAATAACCTGCCAGCGGTGGCATGCAAATGACCACTTGACATGTGCCCGTCTGACGAACGAACCTTACTGACTGCATTGTTGTCACTCTCCGCCCCTTGCTTTGCTCTCTCTCTCTCCCTCTCCCTCTCCCTTAACCTCTGCCTCTCTCGCTCGCTTGTATTGGGCTAGCAGTTCGGGTTAGCAAAGCTCGCTTGCGATGAAGAGCAAGGGGAAAGAGAGGCGATTTTTCAGGCCAATCAGAGCGGAAGCAGCGCGGCGGCTACGACGCTCACTCAAAACCCACTAGCTGCCAGCGAGGACGTCGCCACGTTTACGCAACGTTTCAATGGGCGATCGTGGAGCGGGGAGCAAAGAGTTCGGTTGCCTGCTTGCTCCTGCCGATCAATTGCACAAACTCTGCCGCGATATACACACACAGAAAGACGCTGGAAGTCCATTAATTCTCCCGGATACAACTGCCACTGCAACTGCTGTTGCTCTTTTCTCTCTCTCCTCCTCTCCTTTAACTCACTAATGAACTGAAGCCAGCCTTCGTTCGGCGTGGCCAAAATAAGAGTTGGCGAGTTAAAGTTGCATCCAAACTATGCAATCGCTGCCTTTGCGACGATTTAAAACAAATTATTTCTACTCTCTCCTCCTTCTTCTATTCAACAGAGTAAAGTTTTAGCTCCCTCCCTCATTCACTTTCATCGACATGAAGCCAGCTAGTCGAATTCCAGGCGCACAAATCCAAATCTCCAACCGATCGACTCTCTGAGCAGCCGATGTGCGGCATCCGCACTAATTAAGCGCCACTTTTAGGTGGCTCGAGCACTCGGCTCGAAAGGGAGCCGCATCTCTCCTGCAAATATATATATATATATATAAATTGGATGCCAATTACACTTGCGCTTGTTTGCCTTCCCTGGGTTGCTTTTTTCCCCTCGCTCTCAGATCGAGTTAATCAATAACCGGGCCACCGGCCACCACGACGCAGGCGCACGATTACGCAACAATCCGACGTCGCTCTTGTTGGGAAAAACGTGGTGGCCTCGAGATACTCGCGTCCCGTTATGCGCGGTTGTACAAGCGAGGATATGCACAAGCCGAATTCAAATCCACAGGTCGCATCAGCAACGACCAACCTTTCGACACTCGCTGCCAACTAAGATGATTGATGGTTCGCTCTCTTTTTGACCGCCGCTGTCGTTGCCGCCTCGACCAGCGAAACCGGAAGTCGGGCAGTTCGCTCCACTTGACATCGGCTGACTAGCGGCTAGCTGCAACTGCGACGGCGACGAAATAAGAGAGTGGAAATCAATTATTAGCGAATGACCTCTTAGTTTTAGTAGTTGAGTCACTAGCTAGGAGGGAGCAAAACTAATCGCTTGCATTCATCATCGTGACTAAAGGGAGAAGAAGCTTAGTGCAACTTCCGCTTCGTTTTCGAACCCAAAGTAGAGGCGAGACTTTGAGGCGGACATCTTTCCGGAGAGGAAGTTGAAAGTTGAAAACTTTAGGGCGCCGAGCTCGTGGTGTGGTGTTAAAACTGACGCAGAGGAGGAAGTAGGAGAAGAAGCTCAATTAGCGGGTTAAAATTGGAGTGAGGTTCAAACTTCAATTAGCTAAACCGTTTAGTGTGAGAGAAAGAGAGATAGAGAGAGAGAGAAAGTTGAGAGTGAGCGAAAATTGATGTCCTCCTACAACTTGTCGCTCGTTTGAGGAGAGACAGGGTCGCTTTGGTGGTTGTTGTTGTCGTCGTTGCGGTGACTTGGCGCACTAATGGTCGCTGACCTCCGCGAGCGCCGAGCTCGCGAAGCCCATTGGCTTCGCCCTGTCTATTTGATTCAGTTTCCTCTAGCTCCGCTTCGGCCTCGTTCTCGTCTCGGCGGCTCAAGTCGTCATTCGTCAGTGTGGCCAGCGGTGAGCTGTTCTTGGTGCGTCGTGGTGGTCGCCACACAAGTCAAAGGTTAGTCTTGGTTCACGTAGCAGTAGCAGAAGCGGTAAATAGCGTCAATAGCGGCGGCAGCGACAGTCAGCCAGCAGCTCACGTGAAACCAAAAGCGGAACTAAAACCCAATGAATTGGTTTTATCCATAAATTGGCTGCCTGGTTCTAGTTTTTCCGTGAGCTCCAATTCGCTTTCGAGCTTCTAACGTGAGAGCACAACAAATTTCTGGCCTATAAGTGGGTCGAGCTAGCTTGGCAAAGGGGAGCGAACCTTCCGAGTGGCAAGTCCAAATCAGTGGCTGGGGCAACCTGCGCTCGCTAGTTGGCCATGTGTGCGAGCGAGCGAGTGAGTCACCTAGAGACCCTATAGCTCACCTTTTCACTAACGTGCGCTTGCGAGCCGAGCGACGAGGGCCTCTGGTTTGGCTGGCCAATAGGTGCACCGTTCGGTGGCGAGTGCCGCTTCCATTCGCGCGCGGTTCCGCTTCTGGCGACACTATTTTGGATGCGATTCTGCGCAACCAGCGATCGTTGCCAAGCCAGCTGGCTTGCCAACTCGCGGGTGGCCATGAGACTCCACCTGGCGGCAGGTTGGCCAAGCGGCTAAGCTAGTGGAGCTGGTGATAGCTATGGAAAAGTAATCGACGAAACTTTTGCGTGTTAGTGTGTTTTGCCGAGAGGCGGAAAGGGGGGCCGACGTGATGCGCGTGTCTAATCGCGCGCGTCTTTTTCTTTCCCAAGTCTCCGTTAGAGACTTGGGAGTCTTACGTAAGATTCGAGTCTAGTCCCGCATCTCGCTGGGACCCAACTGAACAGCGCCCGCCAAGCGCAACAACAAAAAACCCGCCCACCTTGCAATTGGCTACCAAACGATGGAAACGACGTCGACGACGACCAAGACCAAGACCAAGACCAAGACCAAGACCAAGACCAAGACCAAGACCAAGACCAAGACCAAGACTAAGACTAAAAAAGCCTCCCGGCAATCCCACGTTAAAGTCACGTGTGCTCGCCGCTCAAGCTCTCGGCTTTGGATATAAGAGGCAGCCGCCGTCGCCACCTCGAGCATCTAATTTATATCAATTAATATTCGTGAGCAGAAGCACCGTTTCTTCTTACGTACGTAAAGCAAAGGGAATTACAACAACAAGAAGAGGGGAGAGCTAAAGACTCCAGACGTAAGCGACGAGCTAAGAGCCTCGAGCCGGATGATCGATTGTCGCTGGCGAGCCGTCGTCTCAGTCCCAGTCTCACTTGCCGCCAGCAACTTCTGTTCGGGGCTCTGGGATTTTCCATTCCAACTCTCCACTCTCCAGATAGCAAACCAAGTGAGCAGCAACAAACCAACAAGCGACCACTTGCCACTAACTACTGCGCAACCACCGGGAGCCTCGCCGGGTTTGTTGGTGCCACTTGTCGGTGTTGGCTTGCTCAATGGCATCAGTCGCTTGTAGGCAAGCGAGCCGCCGCGAACCTCGACGACAACGAGGCTGCAATGTAAGCAGCTGAAGAGCCATCATTATGCAACAGAGAGCAGCTTGTTTGTTTTGCTCGTTGTTAGATGCGGAGCCGCCGTCAAGATTGTATAAGATTCTGTCCTCCAGTTAGACCAGAGATTCATATGAGCACCTAGAGGCAGTGGCTATGGCGCCATCAGTTGGGGCCATTAAACGCTATCAATTCCTCCCTTGTTTCCTGGCCACCCTTTTTGAGTAATGGCCGCACAGTTTAGCGGCTCGCCTCCTCGTCCATCCGTTTGTTTGTTCGTCGTCGTCGTCGTCGTCTCGCGCTTTCTATTGAGAGTACATTGCGCGATACAATTGAGCAACATTCAAATGGCCGCCGAAGCTAACTGGCGAGTGGTGCAGTTATAATTACACCTATTATCAGGCGCTCTCATTAAATAGTTGTTATCGCACTCTTTAGTAGCATGCCCTAGTGCTGGTGTAAGTGTGTGTGTTTGGAATCCAAATCGACTCCAGTGGTTGAGTGCCGCTGATGTCGGCGGCTCGTCCGAGCAGGCACAACATCGAATGACTTGGCTACCACCTAAAGCAACACATGTGGGCGCCCCACGAATCAACACCCCCGAAAGCCGATCGGTGGAGGTTGTAACTGGAAAAAGGTGAGCGCCCATTTGAGGTGGCGAAAGTTTTATGGCCGCCGACTGCTCCGCTTGGTGAGGCCATCGCCGCGTGCAAACTTGCCCTTCTCATCCGTGGCTCAAAGGCAACCCCTCGCTATAAATCACTGCTTCTTCTTGCTCTTCTCGAACTGGCAAGTGGGATCCTAGATACAGAGGGACTCTAACCAAAGTAGTCGGCGGCCATTTAACTTTCTCTCTCTCTTTTTCGGACTCCCTTTTCTTGCATAGAGGAAGCGTAGAAAGTAGAAACTAACTCAACGCAAGTTGGTTTTAGCCGCCGCCAGGTTCTCGCCACTAACGAAACGGTCGACCGAACGATCGGCACGTTTGATTCAAGTCCATAGCGCCCGCCGCTCGACTAGACCGGACATTAATCATTCAACTAGCCAACGGCCGGCCGGCCAACCGGTCGCTCGCCGTAGCGCATCGAGTCTCTCAAAATGTGCACCTTACTCCTCTTCGTCCTCCTCTTATTTCCTGCTGCTCGTCCTCCTACCTACTTTTGCCACTACCAATAGCTCGGCTCCAACTTCCGCTCGAAATAACCACCAAGAGCGACGACAACTCGCAGCGCAATTGAGTGTGAAAGAAGTTTTCTCAAAAATTTGATTACGATATCCGATCTTCTGTTAGGTCACTCAGTCAGTCTAACTCAATGTAGAAAACGACGACTACCAGCACTACGACAACAACATCGACAAAATGGAGCGTACAAATCAACGGTCAGTGCCAATATATATATATATATTCGCTAGCCCCTTCCACTGGACTCCCGGTGTTGGTCCACTCAAAGTTTATATAAGCGCCAGTCGAGGGCCAGGAGACGAAATTGACGCCACTTGTGTCGCGGTGCACAGGAGAACTAACCTGCTTCGGTGTTATGTCACACCACCGACGCCGAATTACAGGAACTTCCCTGTTGCAATGCCCAACGCGACGAGCTCACTGTAAACTCGCTCGCTGCCCATGTCCACGGGGACGAAATTGAATTTCGAGGCAAAGATTACGTCACTCTAGATGGGAATTATATCTCCACTTTCTAAAATTATGTCATATGTCGCACTGGACGCCAGCAGTCGCTGGGATCGGAGGACCGGAAATGGCAGCGACGACGATACTAGCGCTGCTTTCACTGGGTTGCAAGCGACGCCAGCTGGCCACTTGACTCCAGTTGTCGTCCTCATCGTTGATCGGCACTTTAAACTTTTGACCCCTACCACCTGACTTGTGAGTAAAGTTAAAGTTTAGCTATCCACTTTCTCATTCTCATATCTCCCACGGGAGATGTGAGAGCAGCGCGTTAATTAATCGTGAATCTAGCACAGTAATAAGCGCCTCTCATGGAAGATTACCGTTATTGCTAGTAACGACAAATTAACGGGCTCAGAAGGAAATACTACCACCAGTGTTGGTGGCAGGCGGACCAACGAACAGTTGTTACGCCTCCATGTTGGGGGCGTGTCGGGGAGAAAGGAATCTCAAGTGTGCCCCTCTGCTAAAGTCCACTGGTTACCGTTGCTTTTGCGCAGCTGTCAGTGTTGGCCACCATCTAGTTGGCCAACTATAAATTACCTCGCAGCACCTACCAATCGGTGCAGCTATTGCTATCTCGCTGGCACATTGGTTGGTGCTCTATGCTTCTAGGTTGGTGTTGCGCAAAAGAATAGTTGCGACGCTACAGTTTAACGCGCTAATTTGGTCGCCAACTAGCGAGAGAGAACCAAAAGGGGAGATATTGATTTCACACTTTCTCTTCCTGTGTCCAATTGGTTGACTTTATCTCGCCGATTCCAATCTCACGACCGACTTTTCACGACACAAAATTTTCTCGCGCCAATTTTCTACAGTGTGATAAAAAACTGAAAGTAGTGCGCCTAGCGATTCTTTACTCAACGTGAGCGTAATCGTCGCATGCAATTACGTGACTACCGGCGAGTGCGCGCTGCTCTCTGGGCCGCACGTGCAGACGATAGGCGTTGAAGGGCGAAATCACCTTCAGGGCGTGCGGCGCTTATAAAATTTAAAACCCTTGAGTGTTTATCTTATAGCTAGCTCCTCCTTTGCTCGCAAAGTTATATGACTAGTGTTTACTCTCCATAGCCAACTTTTCTACTTTCTACTCTAGTCCAAGTTCTAGCTAAACTGGGATTCAATGAGAGAAACGAAACCGCTGATTTGTGACGAGTGTTTCAACCTTCCTCGCCGTGGCTTCCGCTTTGCACGCTTGACTTTTGGCTCCCAGTCTCGCAAACTCTGACTCGCTTGTCAATGAGCTCCTCCGCCGACTTGGCTGGTGTGCTGTGGTCATGTTTGCGCGTGTGTGTGTCTGTGTGATACTTGCACAGTCCATGTTCCCTGTGGCTACCGGTTACGCGTGCGATATGGCAACCAATTTACTCTCTACTGGCAAACAACCTTTTCCCTCTCTTTGGTAGGAGCCGCGCCGACGACAGACGACCAACCGAGACAATGGTGGCGATCTCGTGATGATGCTCGCCACACCAAGTGGCGAGTGGTGCACAACACCGATAAACGGGGCGTGTAATTGCCACGTTGTTCTCTTCTCAAGTTGCAATCACGATACTGGCTAGTGCCAGGCGAGTCAAACAACAGGATAACGAAATCTTTGCCTCGAATCGAGTGAGATGGACAATTTTCTCACACGTCAAACCACCAAAACGAACTCTACTTCAGGCACAAATTGTCACAAGGTAGTCATCAGAAGTGCAACTATCATCGCCAGTTGTCGCGCTATCCGCGAATACCTAGCCTCTTGTTCCCGTTTGAGACAACTAACTTGGCCGCAATCCAAACTGTTTGCCTGTTTGTTTGAAGAGTTCCGTTGACAAATTTCTCTACGGAACCAAGTTGCTGCTATAACTCATCAAAATCTTGGCTCCCTCTTCCTCTTGATCTAAAATGTATTTTTAGCTTTTCTCCAACTATTCAAGTTCCATTATATAAATCATTGGTAAATTATGCGCACAAGTGTATTAATCGTAATGGACTAGACCGCAAGATGCACACGTACATCTTGTGAGCCTCCTCTAGACTTGACTCAATCATATTCCTATTCGTTTCGAACTTCGTGGGCAGTGATTTGTTTGACTGTTCCTCAACCAGTTTGTTTGCTTATATGTTGTGAGTTGAAGAGCCAAGTACCTAAAATTCTCGTCCTGGCAAAACGATGCCGCCACCACCACTATAGCTGTTTGCAAAATGTTATACAATTTGATATATCTCCTGCTCGCGTTTCCTCGAGGCCGTGAAGTATCGTCTTTGATACTTTGCTCTTCTCGCTTAATGGGCATCAACATGATAACTGAATGCACATTTCAAGTGTCAAATGGTTGGACAACCAGAGCGAGCCAACCACATAGATCACTGGTCAGTAGTCGTCGTTGGCATGACAGGATATCGTAACAGGAATGATTTGAGAAAAGTAGGGGCCATTTTATATCGCCACCAATAAAAACGACCAAAATCTTTTCCATCTCTACACTGTAAATAACTTGCTTGTGGTAAAGAATCGACCATTGCATTATGGTGACAGTTGATCCAAGCAAACTAGATTGCCGTCCATCTTATATCACCATGTGCTACGTTCGAGGTTTTAGTTGAGCTCTAGAATTTTTCTGATAATCGCTAGCTAGTGGGAGTAAAGATATTTACGTTCTCATTCTCAGATTGTATAATCAAATATTGACTGGCCAATTGAGATTATCTTGGCAATAGTAGCGGTGGTGGCAGAAAAACGTTAAGTCTATCCGGCAGAGGACGAATAAATTTGCGCCGCCGCACGCTTGTCAATGGACCATTGGGCTATGACGCGCTCGCTTGTCGGTCACTCGTGGTTGCGTAGGTACAGTTAGCTTTGATGTTGTGAGTTTCGTAATTCGACTTGGCAACGAGACGTCTAGTTGACACTTTTACGCCTTTCTGGATCCTAGTTGCCGGTTATTTTCCTCAGCTTAGGTGATGCAAACGCAATGGCAGAGCCATTGAATTGAGTCGCCCTCTCGGTTTTTGCATGGTTTGCGCGTAGTGGACATCACAAGACCCCATTCACCTCTCGTTTCCCTCTAACTGAAATGAGTCACAATATGCCCATCACTTGGTTAGTGAACGGAAAATAATGCAACTGTTTCGGCTGCTGAAATTGTCGACATACTGGTATCGCATTCCTGATCAAGTGTATGTTTGTGCTAGTATATGTGAGATGGGTTTAGTATGTAGGACCTTTCAAAAGGAGGCGCGACACCAATGCAGCTGCAAAACATCCAAGGTGTACGTGCCCAGCAATAATGATTAAGTTGCTTGTGCGGTTGTGTTATGTGATCTCAAATGATTTGCTATATTACTTTCTACCTCATGAAAGTGTGATGATAGCCTCCCCGTTGTAGAACCGTTGTTGTGAGTTGAACGTGGCTTGGGTAGACCTCAGCGTAATATCCGGTAAGGAAGATGGGCCACGTAAGGCGATTGATGATGTCATCTCGGCCTCATTGAGGTGTCGTTTTGGGGACCCATCATCGTACGATCATGAATTAAATATTGATTAATCTTCGATGAGTAATAGTGCTCGGTGATTCAGGTTGACTCTAATAACCACCTGCTGGCTCTCTTCTAGCATTGCATGGCCTGCAGCTGGGCCTGATATCCCTTAACCTGACTACAAAAGTAGTTGCACTCCTGTAACTCGAGACCTCTCAGACCACAAATGTCCCCCCTTCTACTTCCTCAAGTGTCTACCAGGGTAGCTATATTTAGCGAAAGCAACTTAATAGCCATCGAGCAGAGAATTGTTCAGTTCCAAAGCAGGTTCACGTAACCGCAACCTCCATGGCATTTGTGGTTGCCATCAACCTCATTGCCTCTGTGGCTCGCACTCTAGCTCTCGTCGTCGTCAACGTTGAGCTAATGTCGTATAGCACCACCATGTTATTTGAGCCACGGTAATATTTGAATAACGGAAGCGAACGATTTGCATATATAAGTGGCGCTGCTTTCAGGTTTGGTCGGGTTTGTGTTGCCTCCGTCCTCATGGATCATTTCACCTCTATCAAGTTACACCGTCAGCACGGTGAGGTAGCCGCTTACGCTCTTAGGCAAATGAGTGCTTTCCCACTTTCTCGAGTCATTATACGTCTGAGGTAGAGAGAAGTAAGTCGTTCAGGTGCTAAGGTTGATTGATTCGTTGAACTTTTGCACCGACAGGGGTGGAACCTAAGATTGTTGTGCGCCAGAGGTGATCCTTAATTCATGCGTGATAGTTTAGGGATGACGTGAACCGAGAGCCAGCGGTCGACATGACTGATTGGAAGTGCCAGACAAATTTTCCTCGCTCCGGCTTCATTATTACAGAAGCAAGAAGAATGTCTTCTGAACTTCTCCCTTCACGAATTGCGCGTCGTTGGCAGTCTGGATTGCTCACTTTCTTTCTCTGGCACAATGAAGGTATAAGATGACAAGAACGCGAGAAAGCTAGCGTCACCTAGGGAAGTCTCTGACTGACGCTCTCGTTTGAGTGATCACTTGCAGGGTAAACTTTTGTTTGGGGAAAAGGCACTTTGGATTGTTCTCTCCAAGCTGCCAGCGTATAATGAGCTTAGTTCGCATAATGACTGCATATAAACGATAGATAGATAGAGGACATTATTTACCTCTGCGGCCACATAGTTAACATAATAACCTAGCGCAATCAATGTTATCGGTGGCAGTAGTAGGTGTAGTTTGATTGTCTTTTAACAAATGCTCATACAATGGTTGCTCACTCAGATTCTCATTTGAACCATTGCTCATTGCACCAGTGGCACCGGTAATGTGATTCAATTTGACTCATTTGAATATTAGCTTATTTGAAAAGTCGAGGGCGGCCAGCACAATGTTGGTTAGTGGACTTTTGATTACCAAATGACTAGTTCAACATTTGAACAACAATTACCGCGCGGACTTAGTCCCGTTAATGTGCCCCATCATTCTGTTTAAATGTTAACATTAGAACATTGGACAAACACTCGAACACTAATAGTCTTTTCAAGCTACACCTTTGTTCATCGACTCTCAACATTTACCGAGGTCAATGTTGCCCATTTTACAGGGTGCAGTATTAAATAACTTGGTGTGGAGTCACATCCTGCTCTAAAGAGTCTATTGGTTTTAGTTGCTCCTTTTCAGCATCACGATGCAGTAATGAGAATAAGCCTCGATAGCTACTTGTCTCGATGCTTTCTACTTCTATTGCAGTGCAAACGCGCGATCACGCAGAGACGCGAATATAACTTTGACGTTCTCGTGAATGGGCTTACAGCTTTCTAGAGGGGACCGCTCGAGGCTAAAAGATAATCTGCAATGACCATTCGAGGATGATGATATTTACGTAGCTCAATTTAGCACATAAACGGTACACGTTGGTCAGCAAAAGTTGATTGCGACGTTCCGGCTCGCAGAGTTGCCTCTTTCTCCTCCTCTTTAGGTTTAGTGGGATGAAAGTTGATCCAGGGACTAAAGTAAATTGGTTCAGCGGTATACGTATCATTTCTAATCGAGTTAACTTGAGGTGGGTGGCAATGACGGTGACGACGATGACGACGACGAATACAAGTCATGTGGTATTAGACTCCTCTCGCTTGCTTGCTCGCCTGGTCTCTCACTAGCTAGCTATCTAGATGCAAGACTTACATACAAAGTTGCCGCAACATCGCCTCGGTGGTTAGTTGCGTGAGCAACATCAGCGACCAACCTCCTGATGACCAACAGGAGAAGTTTCTATGATCAAATCAACAAGAAGATCGGTGGGCGCCAGTTGATGCCATTTCGCTATGCGCCTCTCGCGCTCGTCGTTCATTAATCCGGCCATCGATCATCAGTTATGGTTAACTCATTTCTTAGTGCTACTGCGCTCCTGGTATGGTATGGCGCTGCAATACCATAACTTGGTTCAATTCACCGGAGTATCTTGCGGTTAGTTGCTCGACTTTCGTTAGCTCCTGGATGCGCGTCACAGTGATCAGCTCGCCTGCTCGCTGGTCGTCACAACTTCAACTGACTAGTTGGCTTATCCTCTGGCATCACCGGTTGGCTCACTGGTTTGCTTGCTTCTCCCTGAAATGAAATTGCTGTTCCCACTCACCTAACTCCATCTTTTCGTGTTTCCCGGCGTAGCTCTAGCGCACGAGTTTTCAAGTCGACTTTTATGGTAAAATCTTTTTAAGGTTCCAATTACTCTGTTTGCTGGCTTTACTCCGCTTTTCAACTTAGCGTTAATGTTCTTGCAAAGGATCTTCTACGACGACGGAGAATTTCCCATCCTCTTGCACAATCAATCATAATTTTCCAAGGCCCCGAAGGGTTGAGAGTTTTGTAGCAAGTCTATTAATTGGCCGCTTGGAAGACGATTATCTTTGTTCTTGACACCTGATACTTATTATTATTTTCTTAGTTCCTCATAATAGATGATAGTTTATGATGGATAAATTTGATTCTCTTAAAGTGAATCTAATATTAAATGGTTGCGAAATCTCGCTCCATTGAAACAACACGCAATCCTTTGGGGCGTGCAAAATTGCGCCGATGAATTGTGAAAAGTTCGCCGCCATCTTGATGCACTCCCCCCCTTTTCCTTTTGTCACCTAAGCATACCATAGCAAAGTGGATGAGCGCAACATTACTAACCGCATGTCATCATCTTCTCTCCCCCATTCCAATGAACACGACCACATATTGATGCGCACAACGTGCAACAGACTCCTCGGCAACAGTTGAAGACAACTGCTCGGCGGCTTACGGAGAGGAGTCAAGGGGAACAACGAGCATAATGGAATCACAGCGACAAAGTGGATCTCCCGACGCTGGCGCTGCCTTTATCTCAGCCTCCGCCAATACAAATGAGGACCGTAGTCTGGTGGAGACGAGAGACTTGGAGGCACAAGGCGAACATGATAGGGACGAGCAGATAACTGGAGATGCGAGAGGCGCAGATGCAAACTTGAGCGAACGAACTCTTCAAGTCCAGGGCCACCTAGAGATGCAACGGGGAACTGCCGATATATTTTCTGTTGCAGCTATACAGGATTGTAGCAGTAGGAGTAGTAGTAGAAGTAGCAGTTGTTGCGGTAGCGGTAACACTGGCGCCTCGGAGTTGGGGCAGCAGCGGACTCAGGTAGCTGCCTATAATGGCCAGTGCGCGCCCATGCAAGAACAAAGAGTTGGTTCTCCTGTTGACGTGGCAAATGAGAATAATTATATTATTGAACCGCATCTACGTCTAAATCTAAACGAGAACAACTCAAACGAATTTGATATCGCCAACAACAATTCAAACCAAACAAATCCTATTGATGAATTGCAATCAAATTCAGAGCATTTGCAACAGGAGCAACCTAACAATATTGAGCCAGAGGCAACTATGAGAAATCGGTGCAAGAATAAGGATGCAATAGAGTACAGTTTCTTTCCAATTTCTTCGCCCTCCTCCTCCTCATCGGTAGGGAAACGTGGTGTGGTTAAAATTGAAACCAACAATGCAAATGGGTCATTCAATCGGCAATCAGCAGGTAATCTTAACCTTCACCATCAGCTTAATCAGGACCATCAACTCTCGTCACAGGCGTCCTCATTTGTTAACAGTTTGCCACTCTTGACGTCGACAACAACACCGACACCATCATCACCTGAATCCATTGCCTCGCTGCCTATATGCCCTACCAACAGCAGCATCTCAACGCCAACTAAGAATATGTTTGGCCCACCCTTGACTCTAAACGGGAATCATGATCAATTTGCCAATAGCTACACCATGGCCTCGATGGGACCAAATGCTAGAATGAATTCAATTTGTCCAGCTCCAGTCGCTAAATTAAGTATCAGAGATCAGCAACAACTTGATGATCAGGTGCTTAGGCGATTCAAATGCGAGGAATGTGGTAAAGCGTTCAAATTTAAGCATCATCTGAAAGAACATATTAGAATTCATAGTGGCGAGAAACCCTTCGAGTGTCTCAATTGTGGCAAGCGATTTTCGCATTCAGGATCATATTCGTCGCACATGACCAGCAAAAAGTGTCTCATTATGAATCTCAAGGTTCGCAAAGGCGCGACGGGTGTACCAGGAAGCAACAATCTAACTCAAATCTCACTGGCAACCGAAAAACCATCTGGTGGAAAGAACAATATTATTGAGCATTGTTGCGCCTCATGCCATCAAAGATTTCCAAGTTCTGGCGAATATTCGAATCATATCATCAACAATCCAAAATGCCAACCTATTGCGGTGCCAAACGTCAACCATCATCCACGTCAACCGTCATCAAGTAACTCCTCGAGTCCTCAGGATGATAACTCATCATCATTTAGACTTGGAACCACAACCTCATCAACGGCTGTGTCCAACTCGCGCTCAAACAATAGAAGCAGATCATCAGTTAGTCAGAGGTCGGTTAATTCAAACCGGAATGGCGCGCGTAGACAACTGATGCTTGGCGATCAACAGCAGGCTTTTGGTCAAGATTGTCCAATCGAAAATTTTCCACTGATTAATCAGTCACAGCCAAATCAATTCATGAATATGCCCACAAATCCAATGATTGCCGGACCATCTAGCCAAATGAGCCATCATCATAACATGAACAATGTGCCAACGAACCCTCTTGAGAACCTGATGAGACACGTATCAATGGGTTTCAACTCAAGCAATCAACAAAGTAGCATTAGCGACCACAGCACCACTCCAAACAGTGACGTGAACTTTAGTCCCATACCCCAAAACAACTATAGCGACAACAACAATAATAACTCAAGTGCTGCTCTAGCCAACATCCTCGGTGGTCTCGTCCGTAACGCACCTATGAATCCATTTATGCAACCAAATTTTGCTCAGCACCCAATGATTCAGCTCATCAGCCAATCAATAATTGGCCAGCTCCAACAGCAATCTCAACAAGATTACCAACAGACTCAATTGCAAATGAACGGAACTGACAACAGCTCGCCCATCGGTAACAATTTACTGCCTCCACACTGTATGCAATCTAATCAAGCATCCACGCAAGCTTCTCTACTCGCTGCCATGGCCGCCGCGGCGGCGTCAGCTTGCCAGTCAGGTACAGGAAACAATGGCGTAGGTCCATTCTCATTTGGCCATCAGCAGCAAGCTCAAACTGACAATCAACATTTACTGAGTGACCAGAGTTCTGAGGATGAAGATGATCCACTAAATAGATTCTTCGATTCTCGTGCCAACATATATAACAATCTCAGTAATAGCAACAACAACAACAACAATTCTAACGGTGATTCAAATGAACGTTATGCAACAGATGAGAGTGGCCAGGGTGGGGAGGTGGCGGCTAACAACAAGAGAGCGCGCTTCAGGTCAGTCCTTAGCGATGATACAGTTCGTGTTTTGAAGGGGGAATATGAATTGAACCCAAAGCCTACTAAGAGAGAGATTGTTGAGTTGGCCAACCGGGTTGACTATCCTCCTAGGGTTGTTCAGGTTTGGTTTCAGAATACTCGCGCCAGGGATCGAAGACTTGGTCGTCTGCCACCATCAACTAACTCCACCTCGAGGCCAATGTTGCAAATACCGATCTCAAGTTTGGCCAACATTAAGGCTGAGACTGGACTAGCGGAGGCCATGGATCTAACCACTATAGTACAGCAAAAGTAAACCTCAAGTCCAAAGGACAGACAATGATATACACACCAAAAAGGATTTCGAATCTCATATTAGATCTAGTTCATAAGTTATGCGAATCTTGCATCTATTCACTATCTCACTATTCAAAATATATTATGTTTCTAGCGTCAAGACAAATCAATCAATATTCTACACAAGTTAATTACCCAGTTGGAAGTCCTCGACATCCTACATAATCACTATTCATGATTCTCACGAACTAATAAATCTCAATAATTATTTATACATATAATACTTTGATTGGTCAAGAGTCTTTATTAATTAGATTTGTTCTGCTCAGTTGAATGAATACTTTCAAGTGAGTGAGTTTCTTCTCAAACAGCAACGATAGAATAGTTGGTTGAGATTTGATGTGATGATATGTGATTAGTTAATTTTGCTTCGTTTGTTCTTGGAGAACAGGTTGTAGTTTATGGACTTGGTTCTTTTCGATGCTTGCTTGGTATCATTCTCATTGTCCTGATCATCTGAATCATCCTCAATCACTGGTGGTGCTTTTGCAGCTGCTTGCTTGTTATTATTATCAATACCAACGGTATTCGTCATTAATTTGTCCAAAGGTAAGGGCTTAAGAAGTGTACCTTCATCTTCTTGCTTTTTCGACTTCTCTAGTTCACGTTTTAGGTCCTTGGCAAAACTATGATGGCTATGAACAGAGACAACACTCACTGAGTCGTCGTCGCCTTGGGTAGTCTTGAGTTCAAATTCCATTTGTTCCCTCTCCTCGATAGCTCGATTGAGGGCGTCAATAAAATATTGTGGCTTATTTATCTTCCAGGCAAACTCTGGCAATTTACTCATATGCTCCTTAGGTATCATATAAACCAGATTCTTTGCAAGGTCTTCCTTCTCCTCTTTTAAATAGGTGGAGAATAGTCTTAGCACATTGTTGACTAATAGTTTCTCATTTGCATCGCAGGCAGGTAAGACAGTTGATCTAAGTTCATCCATCTGGCTGAAACGTTTGTATGACATGTTGGCCAACCGAAGTCTAACATGCTCCTCTTCGAGTCTTCCCTGGTCAGTATCCATCTCGCACATTGGCAAGTTGAAATCGAAGAGTTCCGCTGTTTCCGCAGTGAACTCCGGGTACCTAGATCGTCGACACTTGATTGCCTTGACTGTTTGTGTTATCTCATTGACACCAACAACAAAGAAGTTGTCCAACGCGCTTGAGGTAAGTTCCTTCATGTTGAGCACCGGGACCCAAGTCTTGCCGAGGTCTGGTCTATAGATTCGGACCATCCCACTGTAGTCGTAGGTGCAAGGCGAGCCTTCGTCAGAGAATCCAGACCAGGCAAGAGGTGATCGTCTGCCCAATCCAACTGGTATGTCTTTGTGAACTTGACGAACTGAATGATATTGAAGGTCAATTGTATAGGTGGTCATGCTAAGATTTTGGTCATCTGCATGACCAGATCCGTTGTGATAGATTATCATTAGTTGTTTTTGGTGTCCAGCAACAGATAAAACTTGGCCAGGTAGGGTGAACACAAACGATTGCATTCCACCATTCGTAAACAACCTCAGGAATCTTTGATCGGTGGCTACAGCTACGAAACCCGAACCTACAGTCATGGCATCGATTCGCTCGACAGCGGGCAACTCCACGTCCCAAGCTCTTTGTTCACGTCTAGCCTCCAACAAATTGAAACCATGGATCTTGGCAGGTCCAGTTCCATGCCTTCCATTTGAGCCAACAACAATTGCATCCTCAGAGAGACAACCGAAAACATAGTGGTCATCGTTCTTGAAATTGATCGACGAATGGCGTTCGGCATCATGGAATATAACATCAATACAATTCTCTGGCTCTCGGCCAAAGATACGAACCGGTTCTGGCTCCACAAAGTCGTCATCATCTCCGTCGTCGTGATCATTCTTCTTGGGCTTCAACCTTCGCATGATCTCATTCTGAGCTCTGATGATGCCCACGTTGTTCCAGCATAAAAATCTATTCTCTTCGTCGATAGGCGTACTACCAGGTTGTAGGGGTTTCTGAATAAGGGGCTTAGGAATGGAATCGATGAGATCTTGTACCTCACGCTTGGTGATTGTGTCAATTGGCACTTGCGACGAATTGAAATCTTCGTCGTCGGGCATGATTTGTGCCATATATGGTCGCTTAATTTTTCCAATGTCATCATTGCTATCTTCCAACTCTGAGAGAAGTTCGTTCTCGCCCACCGATGGCGGCCCCGGATCGCTTAACGCCTCATCCGTCATGATTTTGTTTGGTAATGTAATGCCTCTGATGAATACAGACTCAATAATGGATTATTATCGGTGCTTCTTAATATTATGTATTTCTTAAATGATAATCTATCTTTAGATAATATTAGACAGAGAGGAGTAGATGAATCTTTGGACAAGGGTGAAGTTTGCGTGATGTAAAATTAGTATGGACGCCACCAGTTGTTGGCCGCTAGTGGCTGCTTCTACTATCCCTCGTTGCTACTGCAGTGAAAACATGACACAATCCAATGCACTGACGAAGGTACAGCCAAAGCTCATCGCGCCAAAACATAAACAAAAAGAAACGCGGGCAAATGATTGTACGCGAGATTTGGTCTGTCTGCAGCAGAGTCTGAAATTTTAATTTTTTGCACGAGTTGCGCATTTGAGACTATGGTCACTTATCGCCGATGTAATCTGTCTTCTCGCTTGATACTAGTACATTATATATTAGTTATATATTAGTTCGATAGAGTCAAATCATTCATCAATATGTAGTTCATCGTATTGAGTGAAAAGTCTGTCATTCATTCATAGAATGTTGTCCTCGATGTTCCTGACTGAGTTCTTTATCATACAGTAAGGCAGGCGCCTCGATGAGTTTCTGTTATTATTCGGCGGGTTGGTAGAGATGGAAGCGAATGAGTTTATTGTTCGAACAAACATCAAGAAATAACTGGCCATCGACGATGCTAAATGATTTTTGAATTTCAGATGCGTAGACAAGCATTTCTAAAAGCTTCGTTGGAGATGCAGCTACATACCTCGAGGACGGCGATTGACAATGAAGAGAATGATATATGATGGTACAAAATGAGTTGACAGGCTGAGCAGAATTGTATCTAGATTTTAGCTGATGTCACCTGTTCCAGTCGGTTTCAAGTTATCGGAAAAGACGGGTGAGACTTGATGGCGCAAAAAATAAATTCGGGAAGCTCAAAAACTGAATATAACTATCTCGATATCAGTGGCTGGAAAAGTAGAAAGTATCTATCATTGTTAGTTACAAAATATGAATCTCTGCCACTAGGTGTCGGTGTGTGGCTTTGTTTTGGACAGCAGAGACAACAGATAATCGCGCATCGATTTGGTCCACTTCCGGTCATGTAAGGCGGAGATTGGATTTCAATGGTGGCGTTCGATTGCTGAGTTCGTGTGCCAGCGTCTCGGTCGTGTTTTGTGTAACTTGAGCTTCCGGCTACAAACAACAGCGACAACAAGACTAGAGGCGATCAGCCAGACGACTAGTGGTGGTAGTAGGGCAGTAGTGGAGATTAAGTTTTCCGCAGGCCTCAATGGCCGTTACTTTGCTGATGATAACACCAGTCGATGGTGCAACCACCGTCATAACCCACGGCCAGTGAGTTCATCATTTATTTGTACTAGTCGCTGTCTTTCAGTGGGCAGCCAAGTTTCGATGGAAACTTTGGCAACTGTGGTAGTGGCACTGGCTAGTGGTGGCCTCAACAACACAACGGATTTCGTCTAGATGGCAGCAAATCGCCAACCGAGTGGCAAGACGACGAATAAATCTCCTCCGTGTCATTGGATTTGTTCTGTCTATAGCCAGTTTCGTGGTTGTGTCACTCACCCACCAACTCGCTTCAATTGTCGATTGCATGATAATTTCCATCCATGTCGATCGAGCCTCATGCTGCCAATTGAGTCGCCAAGTCAGCAGGGTCGGCCAAGTCGCTGGCAAAAGCAAGTCGGTTGGTGAATCGATTTCCCTATCCCGTTGCTCATCATCAGCAACCACTTGATAATTAGGCTGTTCGAGTCGATAGTTGCGAGAACATAGGATAGCGGCGATGTTGGTGCAAATTTGCGCACGTCAGCTTGAGCTGCCACCACGAGCGCTACTTCTCTTTCCGTTCGGTTAGCAAATTTTGCCTCAAATTTCACTCGCTCCTTCTCTCACAAGATGGAAAGTCGACTAAACTTTCAGCTCCAACTAGACTTCAACTTGGACTTGGAAAATTCACGAGCCAACAAATTTTCACCCAGTTGTGGGCCAACTCGATTAGCGATCGAGAACCGGAGACTCGGCATACAATAACTCGACACGATAAGCTGCTCGTGCAAATTCAATAGCGACTTTACTCCACGATCTCGACTGGCCAACTTCCGCTTGGCGCAGTAGCAACTGTGTTGGCTTCTTGCACACTGAAACCACAACCACCACCACTACCATCGTCATCGACGCTTGTAGTTGGAGCAAATTCACGCGAGAGTGAGAAGTGGAGGTTAACGATGCCATTGGCGCTGCTAAACTTCAACTTCAACTTGAGGCATTAGCTTGGAGCGGGAAGTTGGAAGTTCGTGCGCCATTCCAACGTCGTGGCCGCCGCCACTACTGCTTTTGTTGTTGCTAAAGCACCGACTGGAGTCATTCTCGCACTCTCTAGGAAGCGAGCCGATAGGAGCGAGAGTCAATTTGCCGAGACAAGAATAATTAATTTTCTGCTCCAGTTGACGCAACTCGGTGGCCAGCAGCAACTATGTGGATGGAGGCTCCCAACTCGGCGGGGTCTCTCTCCCTCTGGATACGCTGGACAATAACCTACGTTTGCTTCTTTACGAGAAATTTCAAACAACATCCTGACAACAAGGTGGTTGGTGCCACTGAATTACGTGCTTCCGTCTCTCTACAATGTCGCCGCCTCTACAGCTACCACCGCCACTACTTGTCTAGAACCAACAACCTCAACACACAACTACTGGCTGGTCAAGCGAGTGGCGAGCGAGTTAGTGAAAAAGAGCGAGGCTAACGGAGGAGAGGACTAACAACTGGCAAGTGTAGAGCATCGTTACGCCCCCAACTTGGAAAAGGGAAAAGTGGAGTCGTTTGTTTGTGGCTTTAACGGGCGATCCCTCCCTCCCTCTCTCCCTTTTCTGCAGAAAGAGTTTAGTGGAAAAGCGACACACTCGCAAACACAAAAGCGAAACTAGAAACTAGGACCCCGAAGATCCTTTTCAATTTGCTCGCTTGGCCACGGTCTTGTCGAATTGGCAGCTCGGCAAGCGAAACCGAAGCAATTGCAGTGGAGCTGGTGATCCTTCAACAGGGTTAGCAGTTGGTGACGCTTGTGGTAGCAACCACCACCAATGCTGCTTGTGGCGCAATACAAACAAGAGAGCCGACAACCAGCTCTCTAAGGCGAGAGCAACCATCGAGTTGGGGATTAAATTGACGGTCGGCCATATATATTGGCTGGCTTCTTCTCTTCTTTCACATCTGCAGTTCGGCGTGGTGAACACATGAACACAGCTTCTTCCTGGTGCCACCAATCGGCAACCAAGTCTCTGCAAAAGTTGGTAGCAAAAAAAGCAAACCAAATGGTAGGACAACTAAGAACGAGGAGGAATCGACTACTAGGACGACGACGACGACGACGACGACGACCTAGAGGAAAGCCAATAAAAGTGGGTGGCCGGAAGTTGTGAGTGAGAGCCACGGAGCTAGCTAATGTGCAGCCAGTCGACCGGAAGGACAATTGGATTTCCCCCTTCGCTGGTTCGCATTGGGCGCAAATGGATAACTCGCCTCTGGGTCAGAATGGTTGCTACTGGATTCTGGAGCTAAAAGTTTCGAGGTCTTGCCAGTTGTGCGAATGGAAGTAAGAGAAAGAGAGAGACTAGCAAAATCAGATGAGACATTTCTCTTTACTTTATATCCTAATTTTTTCACTTCACGGTCTAAACGCCTTGCAATGCTAAACCTCAAGAAGATCTGCACACCAGGGATATCCAAAGGTTGGCGCATTCTTTTTGCGCGCCACCATCACTATCTTACACGCGACCCAAGGGAAAATGTGTCACTTTCAGGCTAACAATTTTTCCATATTCAGCTCGCGTTTTCTCTCTTCGTCGACGTCACCGGCGTCTGTGGCCTTTTTCCTAATATAACAACAACAACAACAACGACGACGACGACGAAGTAGAAAAACCACAGCCACTTGCTCCTTCCGTGATCGATGGCCGAGTTGACTGGATGGTTTTCATTTCGGTTCGTGTTCTTTTTGCTGCAATGCGTGGCAAAATGGCGATCGATTGGCTCCAGTTAGTTGCTAGGTGCTGCCGAATTTTAGCCTCGGCCCAGTTATCATTGTCTCACCAAATCTCGCCAAGCTAGTTCTAGATTCGCCACAGGTGGCGCTGGCGCTCGGATCAGTCCAAGAAACTGGCGCTTTTGTGAAAGCCTCCGTGTAAGACCAGCAAAAGGGTTAACTTGCTCAATTTCCTCCCAAAGCGAATGGCAAGCGGTTGTTGTCCAAACGAAATGAGGAGGAAAGAGGGAGGGAGAGAGATGGACGTAGAAACACGTCGGCGGATACAACTCGACGACGACTCACCCCACAGGCTCGAAGCCAACTACACTGGAGTCTCGGGTGATGGATGGTGGTCGTTGTTGTTGTGTGGGTCGGAGGAGGTCGAGTGGAACAAGTAGAGACAGAGCAACTTTACTGGCGGCGAGTTGAGCAAAGTGGAGCGGCCATCTTGTTTTTGGCCGGAAACGATTGAAGGCTAGAGCGTAACTGTTGTTGTCTTCGTGGTGGTTGCTATTCTTTCTGCTCCTGTTATAGTTGTTTCCCTCTTCCCCTCTTTGGCTTAAACAGGATCATTTTTCCATGTTTCTCTTGCCTCCTCCCCCTACCCACTAAGCCTCACGCTGATTCGCCACTGGGCGCCATTCAAATGACACAAATTGTATGTTGTATACTGGAGAAATCTAAACACAGAGCTCGAGGAAATAACAACAACTACATTTTGTAGTAGATTTCATGGCTTTGGAATGTTGCGTGCGACATTCCCCCAGTTGGAGTTTGGTCGCCACATTACGCAATGTTAGTTTTCCTTGCGTGAATAGAGTTTAATACCCGGCGGCGCCATTTAGATTCTAGACTTTAGTTTTCCGAGCCACGGGTCACGAGCAGCTGGTAGCTGAGGCCGCCGCTGCTACTGCTAAGCCGCTAGATTACCTGCCAGTTACCTGGGCCACCGCTGCTACTCTTGCCTCCATTGGCTGGCTAACTGCGCATTCCGCTGCTTGGATAGATGTTATTTTGCTGTTGACTCATCGGCCGCCCACCACTTGGGACCAGCGAGGCCCCATTATTGTGCTGCGAATGAGCCTCGCAACTTCCGCTACTCGTGCCTTTGGTACTGGCGCCGCCGCCGCCTCTACTACCCGAGCTTACGTGAGAGAGCGAGCTAATTAGAAAATTAGCGTCAAAGTCAGAGGGTCGCCTGAGGGCAAGTTGGTGTTGGTGGTGCTGGTAGTTTCCGTTCGAGTCAAAGTCCATCGAGTTTCGGCGCCCGTGACTCGGGTGGTTGTTTACCTGCTGGAAACCGTTGGGCATTAACTCGGCTCTCGGCGTCAGGCGGCTAATAGCGTTGCGACTAACTGTTTGGCCGGCAGTCATTGACGGGATAGCGGCGCCGAGCGTCTTGTTGCCGTTTAGTCCGCAGCTAATTCGAGCAGCCGCTGAAGTTGACGACGTGGAGGATGAAATTCCCAGGTGCACATTTTCGTGGGCATTGGAATCCGCCTGATTAGAGCTGGCACCACCACCAACATTCAGCGGCGACGAGTTCAACTGCTCAATGCTCGTACTTCTTGTAGACTTTGAGGGCGAGGACGAGTGTGACGAAAAGTCCGATCCTCCGCTTGTGAGTTGGTGGCGCTGATTGCGTAATAATATTAGCTGGTTCGCCCTCGACTTCCGGTCAGCTCCTCTAACCGCCGCTCGTGGCTTGTTTCCGTTGCTCTCGGCGACTTGCTGGTGCTGCTTTTGTGGTTCCTGTGCCATTGATATCGATGGCAACTCGACAAGCTCGTGCTGGTCGGTGGCCATTGTGCTCCTCCGACTGGCTGGCGATGCAGACTTGAAGCAGGCGCCGCGGCCGAGATGCTCCTCGCCACTTCCGGCCCTCGCCGCTTCTCGGTCCTCGAGGCGCAAGTTGCTGTAGTTGTTGCTGCTGTTGCTGTGGTTGCCGTCGCCACCGACGCCGCTACAACCGTTAATTTCATCCAAAGTGTCGAGCGAGTGGAAGGAGCGGCGCAAATGCAATCGCTTGTTCCGATTCCTCGCCGAGGTGAAGTCGATGTACTCGTGCGATAAGGCGCCAAACAAACCGGAAACCAGAGGCACTAGCAGGAGGATGAACTGCTCAGTTTTTGGGGCCAATTTGATTAGATAGATTTGATTGTTATATTAATATCACTGGACTGGAGATGCAATTGATTCTTAGGTTATGGGTGGGTGGGGGAGAGGAAACTGCACTCCAGTTCTAGTTCTACTCTACCCCTAGCCTTCTCCAATCTACTCACCCACTCGTCGTGCCAACTTGTGACCGTTGATTCAATTGGACTAGATGCTAACCATGATAAGGCCAGCACTTGGATCGGATTTGCAAAGTAGCCGCCCGCTTGGCTCTGAATGGGAGTCGTTTTGTGGTTGCAATTGAGCATGCAGATAGAGTAACGGTGTTTTTGTTGGTTAGTCACTTTCGCTCTCTTGTTTGTTGTTGTTGTGTTTGCATAGACCACTAACTGGTCTATCTGGCGAAGCAATGAGAGCAGATAAATAGATTGAACAAAGGGCTAGCGGTAACACTTACGGTCAGCAAGTTGGCAACGAAATACGAGATTCCAATGGACAAAGACTTGTGGCCGAGGTCTGAGCGACGCGGATCCGAGTTGGCCAGGTAAGTTAGTATTACGAGCAACGAGGCGAGCAATTGGAAAACAAACATTTGGCTTCCATTTGGCAGAGAGAGGCAATTTACAAACATTTTGCCGCCTAGCTTCTGTTCGTTTGCTTGTGATGTCGTTACCGGCGACGTCGACGTCGTTGTTAGGGTTGCAGTTGAGTTTGTCTCAGTCAAACTAAACTGACGCTGAAATCTGAGGCACTCCATTGAAGAATCGTCGCTCATAATTGGATCTGGTAGAGCAAATTGGAGTAGATTTACGGTGGCAGTGCGAGACAATTCGTATTGCTGCTGCTGCTGCTGGTTTTGCGACAACGACGACGACGAAGAGAAGTCCAAATTTTGAGCCTGAGTTTGCTGTCTCCGGTTGCGCTTCCGGCGCTTTAGTCTCACTACCTTGCCGATAGCTTGAGGTTGCTGGCGTTGCTGTTGCTGAGTTGGCTCGCCATTGTCTGTCAAATTACCTGTGCCTTTGTCGTTTTGATACGTGCCGCTCGTGTTAATGGTCTCAACTTTGGTGCCAGTTGAGGAGTCAGCTAAGGCGGTGGTGGAAGGCAATCTGTTTGTTATCTCGCCAACAGCGTCGTCGACTGCGTCATCCCAGACAGTTGCCGGAGTTTGCATAGCGCGGCGCTCGAGTTTCTCTTGGCTTTGCCGGCGCCTCTGCTGTTGTTGCTTCTGGCCTCCCTGCCTGACTACAGATCCCGAGGCGCTGGTCGAGTTTAATCTCGAAACAGTTACCTCGGTCCCATTGTCTTTCATTGGCTCACTGGCTCCGCCCTCTTCAATTGAAACCACTACTTTGGTCTCGTTCTTCATGTTTGATTTACCCGGAGGCGCTGTGCTGCTTGCCGTGGAGGAACCAGCGACTTCCGGCCCTCGCTGTCGAGCTGCACCAACTTGCTCCATGATCGACATTAGCAATCCCTCGCTCGGTTCGCGCTCCTCGAGGGCCGTGCCCAAGTTCATCGTCGTCAATGAGCTCTCATCAGTGAGGTAACTCGAGCTAACAGTTACCTTTGCCGCTGCTTCTCCTGCCGCCACTCCTGTGGGCGCAGTTGTCGCCGACGTCGACGCCGCCACCAACGTCGAGGACCCATTAGCCACGCCCACCGGTTTAGTCTCTCGCTTCCGTCGTTTAGAATTAACCAAGTTTGCCGTGGCCGCTAGTGTGACCGAAGATGTAGACGCAGGCAAAGATCCAGAAGACTCGAGTGGTTGCGCGAGCTTGCTGATGCTAGCGAAAAACAAACTATTACCTGGCAGGTTAATCTGTGAGCTCGTGAGTGCCGCCAAAAGACCAGCCCCGGTCAGCGCGCCAGCGGACTGCGCCGCCAGGTAGGCCACCAATCGGACGCTAGTTATGTGGCCCTTCACGTATAAGGCAAGCGAAATTGACGGGCTCAAGTGGCAGCCGCTTATGTGGCCAAACACTTGAGTTAGTGTGGCAACCGTTAAAGAGTCGGCGAGACCACGAGTTAAGTGGACGCTAACTCGATGATTCTCTTGCTGCTGTTGCTCTTGGTTGTTGTTATTATTTTGCGTCACTTGCTCTTGTTGTTGTTGGTGGTGGTGGTAAGTGGAGTAACTTGAGCTTAAACTTGAGATAATTAAAGGGGAAGAGGGAGGAGGACCGTTGAATTGGTTGCGGGCTAATATCAAAGCGTAGGAGCTAATTAAGGTGAACAGCAAACAGGCCACGAGTTCCGTTCTAATGGACTTGAAGAATTGATACAATCGACCGGACTCCTCCTTGAGGCCTCTATGGTTCTTTAGTGATTCTAAATACTCCCTAACCCTTTGGCTCGCGGCGGTTAATTTGGGCTGCACCTCGGCAAATCCTCTGACGGTTGCCGCTGTTTGTGTGGTCTCGCATTGTCCGACATTCTCGTGGTAATGATTATTAGTATTATTATTATTCAGGTTATTGTTAGTGTTATTGTTACCACTATTATTATTGCTAAAAGCTTCGTTGGCCAGAGATTTGGGTGGTCGCGCTCTATACGAGGGCAGATGGTGGTTGTTGGTGGTGCTGTTGGCGCCATCGAGACGGCAACTTGTAAGATTTTCGCGAAGCTCGTGATTGCTCGCAAACCTGTAACTTTGTGCAAACATTTGATTGGATGATTCCGGCAGTACTGCTTCTGTTGTTGACACAACGATCGCTTGTTGAGCATTTGAATTACTCACGCTGTAATTAGTATTAGTATTAGTGTTAGTATTATTTTTATCAATCAACTCAATCTCCACAAACTCATGCTCGTCATCACAAGTCGATTTCCGCTTCAATCTTCGCAAACTATCAACTTTAACTAACTTTGTAACGGATAAAATCATTTGGTCATCGTGATCACAGATATTGTTGCTGCTGCTGACTTCATCTTCATTCGTACTATGATCATTGGCATTACCCGAATATCTCACTACCGAGCGGACGGTGCAGGTGGACTCCTGGTCGCTGCCAGGTGAGTCGCTACCGTCATGTGAGCGATCAAATGACTCCTCAGTTGGCAACTTTGTCACCTGATTGATGGAAGATGATCCATTTTCCTCTTCCATTTTGATTGACTCGGCCATTGTTCATGGCTAGCTAATGCTCTTCTTATTTGACTTCTTTTCCTTTCCTTTTCTTTCTCTCCTTCTTTTTTAGCCCTCAACTTCTGACCTTTATTCAACTCTTTGCCTTTCCAACTTGTTCTAGTGTGATTTCCCCTGAGCTTTCCATTCTTTTGTAACATTTAAAGAAACTTTCAACTCCCTCCAAATTTAACTTTATATTTGCTACTATCTACTCCCAACTTTTGACTCGCCAGTCGAATCACTGAACTCTAGCCTCGATGAACCTCCACGGAGCGGGTTGTAAGAACAATGGAAAACGTATAAGAAAAAGTGCACAGTTGCGCATGACTCCTTTTGATAGACTCGAGCCGCGGTGTCTTGGTGGTCGGCAATAAGTGATTCGGTTACACGGATCCAAAGTGGCTCCATCTACTTTGCCCCACTCAGACTTATGGGCTCAACTGTTGGTACATTGATTCTCAAGGCAAAATTTTACAAAGTTCATATGGTTAACAAAAAAAGTTTAATTCAACATTATATACAGTAACTAAATAACAATGGTAAAAATTAAGTAATAAGTTAGATAAATCAATGATCTCAATCTTTGTGTTGTCTTGTAATACTAATAATAATAATAATCAATGATGATGTAATCAAGGTGATAATCCTCTAAACCAACTTCATTAGAGTCGGTAGTTGGCGCGCTAGCTGGCTTCCGGTTGCGCGAGTTGTAGTGGCATTTGTATTGATCAAATGGTAGCTGACTGATCCCCAAGTTTTTCTCACTTTGTGCCACGAGTTCTCGCTTGTTAACTGATTGATTGAAGCTAGCAATTTGTTTACATATTTCATATACTTTAGTGATTGCTCACAAAAGGATTCACTGTTACCTTTGCCGCGGCTGCCCTTTTTGTTGCGACCACCGGCTAAACACTTTCGGATTCTATCTCTGCTCGACTTGAACTTCAACTGAGCATAAGTATCTTGTGCCAACTCAATCCACTTGGCCGCCAGCTTAAATGGAGTGACGCAAACCTTGCTAGTTGTCGTTGAACCATTGCCACCTGTTGTTGTTGTTGTTTCTTCTCCTGGAAATAAAGGTGAATAACCAGGTAACCCCAGTGATGAGGTTGAGTTGATTGCTTGTTGAACTAATTGCATTGGGTGCGTCACTACTGAGATCATTTTTTGTAGATCAAAATTTTCACTTAAATATTTGGAAATTTGGCTCATATTATATTTGGGCAATTTGCAAATAACCGACTCCAAGTTGCCAGCTTTCTTTAGGTTCAGTTCCTTCAAGAGACTGCCAATTTGTGCTTGAATTTCAGGCGATATTATGGAGCTCAAGTTGAAGTTTACCTGATGACTCGTGTTTGTTGTTGTCGTACTCTTGCTTCCACTTGAACTATAATAATTAATCAACTGTTTAAAATTGTGCAATCCAAATTCAGCTTGCGAATTATCGCACAATTGCTTGTCTATTGATGTTAGTATTGAGGGCAACGAACTCCAGGAAACATTTGATATTTTGCCCAGTGACATTGAGCCTCTTAATGAATACGAGGCTACCAAGAGGTGCGAAATGGTTGCATTGGACACCTGTTCAATGTTGTCCATTTGACGGGCGTGCACGAAACTCTCCAATTGCTCGTGGTCTTTGTATTGACGTGTAAAGGACGACAAATACTTGGTCATGTAGTTAACTCGCTTTGTTAGCGATGAAGTCTTTGCTGCAATAACAATATTCAATGCAGTCAACCATTGAGAGGAGTGATAATGACACAGTAGCAAGTTCAACTTTCCGTTAGTGTTCAACTTAAATCCGATCAACTCGACCCTCGACTCGATCTCGCCCCTCTTCTGTCTCGTTGTCTCTATAGTTGAATTTGAGTTTACCTGGCCACAAATTGACTCCTGAGCTCCGGGGGTGAAGGTGAAGTAGTCTGCAATCGACTTGATGTATCTCAGTTGCTTGAATGTTTTCAATGGAATCAAGTTGCTCGCTTCGGGAAAAATTAAACTTGATACTGTAGACATTAGCTGCTGCGACTGAATCTTGGCTGCTGTCGATTTGTTGGCTTGATTTGTTGTTGTTGTTGTTGAGTTGCTTGAAACTTGAGTAGAGTTGATTGATGGATGCGCGCTTGAACCGGAAGTTCCAGATAAACTCGTGGCGGACGCGGCGGCCACCTGTTGCTGTTGCTCGGCTGCGCGTACTAAAAACGCCAGCGCCTCGCTCACCTCATGAACCGACTTGAAGATTGCCCGCCAAACAACGTGGCCGGAGTTCATGGAATCGAGTGTCTGGAAAACCCGAACCAAGGCCAATGCCAAGCCACCTCTCGGCTCCGCGGCCGGCTGAGTCGACCACCAGTCCCAGAAGCTGGCCCACTGTGACTTGTCTAATATTGGAGGTCGCGCGCCATTTGCCGCCACCAACTTAGAGTCCATGATGGCCAATGATGTCAACTTGAATGCCCTATCAATGTTGTCGGCTAAAGTGTAACCACCTGTCGAGGAGGAAGCGGATGATGATGAGTTACCTGGGCTAATTTGGTAGCAAACTGAAATTGGATTGATTGATTGCGGTAGAGTGTCAAAGTTGGTGTCGCAAACGAGCTCCTGGAAACTCTCGATTGCTCCAGAAAAGTCGACCGCTTCATTCGGGAGCGATAATATCGACTCCCACTTTGATCTGTCTCTAGTTTCGCAAAATGTGGCGCCAGGTGAGCTTCCGGTTGCATTGGTATTTGCCATCGAGCTTAATGGATTCAAAGTTATCGCCGATTTGAACTGGATCGGTCGCACAAACTCGTCCAACAATCGTTGGAACTTTTTGGGTGCCATGAAGGTGCTCACTCCAATGGAAGCCAATACAAAACCATTATTGATCGTAGAATGGGCAGCTAAAATCTCCTGGCGGTCCGAGTAAATGTTAGCCAAATTATCCCATGAGAGTCCGCCTTTCACCGAGTCTAAGGCGCAGTTAATTTGATCAAAAGCTCTAGTTAAAGCATAGGATACTTTGGTCTTTTGGTTGCTTTCAGAGGCCAAAACAAGTCTCTCTAAACCCGACCAAATCCAAATAAAATTTGACGGCTGATCCTTGAGCGGAGTTATGAGCGAGAGTTTGGTTGAAAACGATTGCCAGTAGGAGATTTGCAAAAACTTGCCGATGCTCGAGGGATCGATAGACACCAAAGAATCCAGAGTTTGTCCCCATTTGGTGAGAGCAACACGTATCAGTTGTTTGATCGGATAACCCTTGAGTTTATCCTCAACACTAGCCACCAGTTGCCCCTTCAATTTGGTCCATTCAAATTGGCAAATTTCTCGCTGAGCCGATTGCAGGCTAACGGTAATGTTTACCGTTGCGGTTACATCATCCTGATTGACATTCAGATACCTGTCCACCGGCGCTTGGCAAAAACGCGTCCAAACATCGGTGTCATTATTTTGCGATCCCTCTATGAACAAAGACTCCAATTGCGTCACGTTCGTTGCTATGGTTCTGAGCAAAGTTTCGGCCACAACTAAAGCATGATCGTCGATCAAACTGAACAGTTTGCTCACTTTGCCCTCAATAGTGGTGTTGTCACTTGATACATGTCGTATTTTCGTTGCATCAAAGTGATTTAAAATTGCATTTGCAGTTCCAATGGAAGTAATCAAAATCTCTCTTGGTGTTTGTTGCTCTTTAGTCTGATTTCCAGATGAAGGTAAAGTCAATGTCTCTGCTGGTGTTTCAGGTGCAGCATTTGGGAATGCAAGCAACAGATTGTCGTGAACAATTGGTTCCAATGCCTGTAATCCCAATTCAAATTGCCTTTCCTGGTATCGCTCAACTGTCATGACTGTTTTGTTTAGTAAACTATCCCAAAATGAGTTGACATTTAGAACACGCGCTAGTAAACTCTCGCTCCAATTGTTTGGTTTGGCTCTGCCAAATAAAACTAAAAACTCGTGAACCCTCTTGGTGGTGGCTCTGAATGCTGGCTCAACACTAACAGCATTCGACTCGAACCAAGTGGCATTAAGCTGAGTCATAGTCGCTTTCCATTCGTCAAACTTGAGGACGTTGGCGCAATTGGTTAGGGTGGTTTTGTTTGCCAGACGACACATAGCAACGCGCGTCGACTTGATATCCTCTTGTCTCGTGGAACTGAACGGATCGAGGGAGTAGTTTGTGTTGCAAATGGTTTCGTAGAGTGTAACAACCTGTTGTTGAGTCGTGGCGGTTGTTGATGAATTGACACCTTCAATTGGAGCCACTGTTTGGCCCGATTGAGTGGAGGTAACTAAAATGGATTCCAATGCCAATTCCATCACCTGAGGCCAATTGTCCAAGAGACGAGCTAACGAGCCATCAAATAGCAAACAACTGGCTTCTGTTGTTCTGTTGCTTACCGAATTTGATTGGCCGCCCGTTGCGCGATGGTCACTTGGAATCGCGGCATCCTCGAAGGTGGCCAAAAATGAGGCTTGAGCTAGAACATTTTCCAACATTGAGTTGAAGTTTGCGATGAGCTTATTCAGCGCGTGAGCTCCAAAGTTTAAGCTCGAGATGAAACACTGCCACTTGCGCGACTCTTTGCTCACCTGTTGTTGTTGTTGTTGTTGCTGCTGCTGTTGCGGGTTAACTTCACCTTTCTCCATCACCATTGAGCTCATGAGTCCACCAGTGTTACCGCCAGTTGAGCCATCAACATCCGGTACCTGGCTGAATAGATTGCGCAGAGTGGCTTGACATTCGGAATAGAACGAGTCCATGGGCTTAAAAGTACGCAAAGCAACCGGCATCACGGTGTCCAAAGCGTAAGCAAACAGTCTGATTGGATCTCTCTTCGAGAATTTAACAAACAATTGCCTGCTTTTATCGGCACTCGACATGAGAATTTCCTGGAACCTTTCCACTTCTGGAAAGATCACAAATTCACCCTCGAAAGACATGAGTCGTTGAATGGACTCATAAAACAGGGCAACACTCGTTGACGCCTCAACCCAATCCAACTCAGGTAGTTCAGCATGCACTTCCGGTGGGTCCAAAGGTGAGCTCTGTAAAATAGCAACGATGGCCGCAAGTCGCGGATTCGCCACTAGCTCGTCGACAATTGAGCTGACATTGGCTTGTTGCACTAGAGTTAAGTTGCCCTGCAGTGCTGTCACTGCTAAAGATGATAATGATGATGATGATGATGATGATGATGATGAAGTTGAAGTTGAGTTGCTTGAAATGTCACCTGTTGAATTTGTTGAGCTTGTTGCTGTTGGACTAGATGACAATGGAATCGGACTAAATTGGCTGAAAAATTCAGGTAAGGCAAAGGTGTTTCCAAAGTTGGAAAAATTGAATGCCATTTTGAGGAGCTCGTTGGTTAGATTGTTGATTTGCATCAATGAAAAGTTGGGGTGAGTGTTAAGTTGGGCGCAAATTAAGTCTTCCAATTCCATAATTTCCTGCCGATGAGCCTCCAAATTTGGCACCAAATCGCTGAAACTCGATCCCCTGCAAGGTCCGTGATAGAAGGCTAGTTTGTCGGAGAAAAACTTGTTTACTAAATCAGGTAGTTGGTCAACAATTGTTTTTGACAGTGACTCAATTAACTTGGGCATCAATTTGAAGGTCCTTACTAAAATTTCATTCAAGTTCTCCGAACCCAACGACAGCTGATCCACCTCAAATTTTCCCGACTCGGCCGATCGATTCAGCTCCTCAATAATAATATCGCTCATTTGATTCAATGCATTCTTGTACTTGTAAATATCCTTCCATAGCGCCGATTCAAGCATCTCCTTTGGCATGTGGCAGCTCGTAAGCAGTTGAATCACTCGGCCAACCATAATAACGCGATCGGATATCTTCTGCTGGAGCCACAAGTCATTGAGAAGGCTCTGCATCGATGCCCATTGGTCGTCGGTCAGGGCCTCTCTAGCTAAAGTGTACAATTTCAACGCTTTGTGAACCAGTCGGTCCCAAGCTAGCCGTTGTGAGGCCATCGATCTGGATGCCGACAGGCTAGCCCAAGTGGCCGCCTCGTCTTGACCTTGAAGATCCTTAGCGCTGGCGCCAAATTGTTTCATTGACAGCGAGCTAAACATGATGCACGCCAGCTCACCTGTGAGATTCTTTCCCTTGCTTGCGTCAATTTTCCACGACGACTCCTTGGTTGTCATTGTGCTCGATTCAAATCCGGAGTTTGAATTTCCACCACCTGTTGTTGGTCCGACCACTAAACGTTCGTAGAATTTCCCTGGATCACAAATAACCTTCGACCAGTCGGCGCACTTTTTGGGAAAGGTGTCGAATTTTAGGGACTTAAAGAGCGTTTGCAGCATGTCAGCCAGATAGTCGATCCTCCTCTCGGGACCGAAAGTTGTCTTACTAAAGGCAAAGACCCCATGATTGAGAAAAGTCTCTGCAGTTGAGTAAAGGTCGGCGTTGTTCCATGGCCACACGTGCCAAGGGAACAGGTTGCCGAGGGAGGTGGTTAAGGTTTGCACTTCCTGTGGCAGCTGGCCTTTAAGGTTGGCCAAAATCTCATCGCCTTCCTGTTTGCCATTGCCATTGTTGCCCACAACCCTAGCTGGAGTTGCGGTGCTGGAGGTTGCGTTGACCTTGGGCGCCGTCGTTGTCATTGTTGGTGCACTTGTTATTGTGGTTGTTGTTTCCAATCGGCGGCCGTAGTTTTGTGCAATTGTCTTGTTGATTTTTGTGGCGCCAATTGAAATTGGATTCGTAGTTGACGACTTTCGGTTGCTTGGAACAAATAAGCTAATTATCGACTCAACCCCTTGAAACACTCGCATTACTGAGGACCATTCGCGAGTGAGAGTGAATCTCTCCAGTGAATCGATGTAATGATCGACTTGTGCCACGACCTTTGGCAAAACCTTTGACCTTGTCGCCTGCAACGAAGTCAATGCAGTTTCCTGATCGGGGACTCCAATCAACAGTTGGTCTTGCTGAATCGTCGTCGCTGATCCTGCAGCTGCGGCACTCGCTGTTCCTGCCACTGGTGCAGCTGTAGTGGACCCCACAACATTCTTGGAATCAACAGGAGCCCGCTTGCAGGTGGTTGAGTTACCAAACAACAGGTGGTTGTTGTCGGCGTGTCTCCTATTTGAGGTCAATTGAGCGCCGCCAAGAGGCAGAGGCGAACTTCCGCTCGCAAACTCAAGCACCGACTTCATCTCAAGCTCATCGTTGGCCAGGTTCTTTATCAGACCGATGAGCTCAACGACACATTCAGTTCTGATTGGCCAATCCTGTTGCCGTTGGCCGCTTGTTTGGTTGTTTCTCTTGCCACTTGTCGCCTGTTTTCCAAGCAACAGACTTGAAATGGCATCGTCGTTTTGGTTTAATCTCTGTATTATGGAGGCAAACTCGGTGGTTGTGCAGGCAGCAGTGCAATTGGCCGCCTCCGAGAGCAACTCTTCCGGTTTCTGGGTATTTCCATTTTCCCGCTCAATTTGGCTGGTTTCTTGTTGTTGCTGTTGCTGTTCTTTTAGTTCGATGCTTGATGTTGTTAGCTGAGTGATGCTTGAACCTGAAGCTTGTGAAATAAACTGATTGATGACTAATAAGAGAATAGGTAATACTATTGTAGTGACTATCACAAATTGCACTCGCCTCACCTGGCGAGCGCGAGCCAATCGACCCATTGTTTTTGTCTTGCTTGCTGCTGACCTCAATGCAGAGAAAAAGACAACGACTACTCTTTTTTGGTGCAGGTAAACTGGCGCATTCGAGGCAAAAATTGGTCTCAATTTTTATTATATTTGATGATAAATATATTTATTATTTTCTCTCTTCGTTTTCTCGAGAAGATTTCGCAATCTCGCACGCCGATCGACAAACAAACGAATGAAAACGAGAAAGAGAACAGAAGTTAGATGATATGAGAAAGTGGGAGGCAGGGAGAGAGGGAAAGAGGGAGCGAGAAAGAAAGAGAAAAAATGCGAAGAATCAGGAAGTTGGTTACCATGAACCCGACGGTTTGGTTTTCCCTTTGTATTGGTGGCCAGCGATATGCCATTTGATTTGCTGGCCAGCGGTCAGTTGGTTGCTGAGCCACCTGTTTGCTCGCGCTCAGGTGGTTACCACCAGCAGCGTCAGTAGAAGTAGTAGCAGCTAGCAATTCGAGCAGAAACTTTCCCATTGCCAATGTTAATGGAGTTGACTGCAAGTGATCATCTCGGTTGCCGTTGCCGTCGTCATCATCATCATCATTGACTGGCCAGCGCCACCGGCGGCGGCAGCAGCAGCAGCAGTGGTGGTGGTGCCAGCCAAATCAATTAGCCTCTGGCCACTTTCTCCACTCGCACCGACTCGCGCCAACCGTAAGCTTGCCATCCTCGCTACTGCTACTGCTGCTGCTGCTATTGGCTTATGACTAACGGTTTGTGTGGAAGGCAACAGGTTGCGGTCGCTCGCCAGCTCGTTAGCTCGGCAATCTCCTTCTAATCTGCCTCCAGCTCGCCAATTGTGCGTCAGTTGCCGTCGTTGTTGCTCATACTTTTGCTCTCTCTCTCTTTCCCTCTCACGCATGAAATATGAATACCCGATACGCGAGCAAAAGAGCCAGAGAGAATAGAAAACAACAAACCGAGAGACGAAGCTAGAGATCATGAGTTAGTATTGGTCAGTTTCTTTGGTTTCTGGCTTTAGTTTCTCCAGTTGTCTGTGTTACGCTTCTGCCGCCGCCGCCGCCGCCGCCACCTCCTCCACCACCACCACAACCACTGCCATTGCTGAGTGTTCGTGCCACACTTGTTTTGCTCACACAGGTAGACAGAATGATCACTAGTTAGCTACATTGCATGGCAATGGCAAACTAGAGGGCAGTGTGGACTTGAATGCTGAATGAGAGCAAAGCAACAGGCGGCCGCGAGCAACAAGTGAGAGTTCATCATCAGCGCCGTCATTGTCGTTGTCGAGCGCATTGCCGGGTCAAGGGAAGAGGTTTAGCGCCTTTCTGCCCTCGCTGCCAAGTTTATCGACTGGCTAGTTTGTCTTGTGTGTGCCGTGTTCTCGAGCAACCACTGTGACGTCAAGTCTGACGCCAAAGTCTTTCACGTCAATTGAGGTGACAGTTGAGCAGTTACAAGATTCTTCTCTCGCTCCATCGGCAATTCAAATGCCACGAGGCAACTAAATTTAGCCTCCATTGCGGGGGCTAGTCCGTCGTCTGGTGGCGAGACTTGTCTCCGATGAATGCATCGATATCAGGTAAACATGCTTTAAAGAGAAGTTTTGATGATACTAGTCAAACCAAAACACCGATCAAACTTTCACCTGTCGCCACCTTGTGACGCCCAATGGAATATTGAGATTCAAGACATTTTATTCCATAAAGTTTCAGGGTTTGCCGTTTGATGGCTCCAACTAAATATAGCATTTCTATTTCTATCACCCAATTGTGTCTACGTCTTGTCCCAATACTGAAATCTCAATACTGAATAGGGTTGACGAAAGAGATATATATCACGAAAGAAAAAAGTCGCATCACTATCATAAGAATCTAGGTACTTTCAACACTTTCAATCCAAACTACCCAAACCCAAACCTAAATCTAAAAAACCAACCAAACGAACGGATAACTAACCTGGAACCATGAATTCGTTGCACCCAACTAAAGTCCTCTTCCTAATCGTCTCGCTAGCAGCTTGTCTCGTGGCCGCTCATCAAGTGGTCCCTGAAGAGCTCGCCAACAAGATCGAGAAAATTTGCTCCTCAGATAACAACACAACCCCGAGCGAGGTTGAATTGGAGAACTTGTACAATGATTATATTGCCTCCTGCAAGGATGACGAGATTAGAAACCAATTTTCCTCGTCCCTTGCCAAATTTAAAAAAGAACTTGGCAGCTCTGATGCCAATAATGTCGAGGACTTGGTTGATGAGCATCTCATGGAGGTTTGCATGATGCACTCGTTCTTTTCTATGGAATAACTGAGGAGAGAATGGACAAAGAGATAATAGAGATAAACACCAATGAGGAGGAGGATTAGATAGAGAATAAATCGATAATTTATCAACGTGAAATATGTCAATTGTGTCCACCTATGAAACGCTACAATTAAGACAGTTCCATCTGGTTTCATTTCTTCTTTTTCAATGATAGTTAACGTCAAGCAACGAGTCGCTAAGGTATAAGGTTCTAACTACTGCTAGCAAGCTGGCTAAATTTAGCCCCACGATGCTTTTGTTTACTAGTGGCCGACAGGTGGGGGCGCTAAAGGAGTGCCTTGTAACTATTTCGCGACTTGTTTCTCCTCTCCAAAAACAACGTATATCAACTGGATTGGTCGAGATAATCTTACAGAAAGCTAAGAAAAAAGGATAAACATGATGATTCGTCGTTATTAATTTTAGTCGCGCTAATGGGTCGGAGCTGATGGCTTTGTGCTCTTGGGGTGGCCTAATGGCCTCAGTCTTTGGAAGAACCGAGAGAATAGCCTCTGCCAAGGAGCCTGCCTCTGTGAACAAGAGATATCGTCATTCATGTTGGATGCCTCAGACTCGTTTCAAAAGGAGTCGGCTAATGAGGCCGCTAACTTCGACTAGCTCGCCAAGATTTGCGACGCTAATGATAAGAAATTGTGGCCTATGCACACGACGATGAAGGCTTCTGCTGATCTAAGCGGAGGTCGCACCTCTCAGTTGACCAACGGCCTCTGGGGCAACGGGCAGGGTCACCGTGGACTCGTGCCGAATCGATGCTTTTTGGATGATAAGTTTAACAACTAGACAAGACAATAAATAGAAACGCGGAGCACGAAATTCTTTGAATTTCGTGCTCGCGTATTGCACAACCAAATAGATAGAGATTGAGACGGGGCTAAAGAGAAAGAGAAAGAGAAACCCAACTGCAACTCAACATGAACCAAGGGAGAGGGAGCGCAAACAGGTAATTGAAGGGCAACTCAGTGGCAGTGGTTTGGTTTACGTAACCTAGATACTCTTAAGTTGCGTTAAGTGCATGGATCAAACTAATGTATCACACACCAATGCAAAAAACGATTTGTCGTGTTACATTGGAGATGGAGTGCCACTTGTTGATCACCTTTATGAATTTAACTTTGGGCTTATTCTTCTTCCTCTGTTTCTCGTTAAATGTTCCTCTGCTTGCTTCCTTCTCATCCGAGACCATGAGACTAAGTTCTGTTTTTCTAATCCAAACTATTTTTAACTGCGACTGACCAGAAAAGAAAAAGCATTCTGCTCACCTCTTATCTCAATTTCCTTTTTCTTCTGCCGAGACCGAGACCAGTAGCAATGCAGTGGGAGCGCGGAACCTTGACTTCATTAAACATTTAGAGTAGATGAAACCACGCCACAAGAAACGAGGCAGATAACGACGGGGCACCCAACTGTCTGGTGGTGGTGGCGCGACGCCGACCACTTGGTGGGTGGTGATAATCTAGAGCGTGGGAATAGGATGCTGGTTTTGGTGGTGATGGTGAAAACACAAATTGCAAAAAAATCCGGTTAAAGGCGCATAGGATTCAGGCGTAAGCATACAGCTACCTGGCGTGTTTTGGCGCTAGCATCTCTCATCCGAAAACCATTTGGTGCCAGCTAGCTACAGGTGGTTGTGACGGCAGCGAGCTGGCACCTTGGTAAGCGTGGCGCTAGCAAATGAACTGGCGCCTCGTCGTTTTCTATTTCAAGGCAGTTGTTTATTCAATTCAAGTAGCAGCGCAATAGCGACGTCGCCAAACACAAAACTAACTAACTCTCACTATTCATCATAATCCTTTCAGTTGCCTTGCCTCTTCTTCTTAGTCTTGGTCTTGTGTACTCACCAGCTAACAAGTAAACCCGATTTGTTTGATTAGTCAGCGACGAAAGAGCAACCGGTGGTTGATCGACTGCTACCATTTCCCTGTTAACCGACGCTCAATGGCCTCGAATAGTGGGACCTAAACGAGAAAGAGGCAAGCGGCAGAGGTTCAGATTGAAATGATACCGATTTTATGGTTGCTCTTAGTTTTGTCAGGTCGAGCGCCTGAGTGGCAAAGTTGGTTTGCCATTCGGTTGGTCGTGTTTCTCGACTTCGACCGCAACGTGCTGAGAAATCTCTCGGCTCACGCGCCTGTAAACTTGGCTTCCAGTAGCTAGAGTTTGGTTGGCAAGCTAGCTAGCTTGCCGGTTAACTCACCATCAGCAGGTAAACTGAAGATGGCAAATACCAACTGACTAAAGTAAAAGCTACGGCCACCATTGGATTTGATCGCTTAGCGACAACAAACAGTTAGCAGTGCCAACAGGAAGATGGCTGCCGCTACACCAGCAAAAGCGTGCTCGTCTTCTCGTTGGCTCCTGTGCCACTACATTCGTCGCCCTACACCAGCACCCACCTGTTATGTGCTATCGCGCACTTGTCGCACGATTGTACAAAACAACCACCTAGCTAGCTCGCTCGCCGGCTGGCACGCGCACACAGGTGAGCCAATTAATCAGACATTGTTGTAAGCTAGCTTTGCAACTTGGGTATCTTCTCCTGCTTTATCTAGTTTCTCGCTTCCAGCCTCCAACCTCCAACTTCTGGGTGTTCCAGCTGAACCCTAAACGATAGCTTAAACCTCGCCAAGTGAAAAGTAGCGCATCGAGCCGAGAGTATATAAGAAGGTGCGAGCGAAACGATAGAGATTAGATTCAATCTGAGCAACAGAAGCAGCAACAAAGATTTGGAATTTAATTGAACAAATAACAAACCAGATAGAAGCTTTAAAATTTCTAAATCACCAACAACAATCAATCAAGCAAAATGATGAAGGTAAGTGTTGGGAATATCTCATACAATCAAGCGGCAAGATCAAATCTACATAAAAGCAGGCAAACAAATTAAGGACAAAACAAGACGAATAACTGACCTACAAATTTGTACCTTCTCAAAAAACCACCACCAACAAAACCAAACTCGAACCACCTGATGATTCGATTCCATTCCATTCAATCAAAACAAATGAAAAAAAAACAGATTACCCTAACCGTTGCCCTGGTTGCCGTCTCGCTGGCCCTCGTTGCCGGAGCCCCAGCTCCAGAAGATCCACTCGCTAGGCCAATCCCATACGCTTTCAGCTACTCCGCCGACTCGCTCGGTGGTCGATCTGCTCACAGTGAACAATCCGATGGAAACGGCCGCGTTTCCGGTTTCTACACCATCCTCGGTGCCGACGGCCGCGAGCGGCGTGTTGAGTACGTGGCCGACGAGCTCGGCTACCGCGCCACCATTCAAACCAACGAGGTCGGAACCAAGTCTGACTCGGCCGCCAACGCTGAGTACATCGTTAGCGCCCCAACTGACGCCCAAATGGCCCAGGCCAACCAGTTCCAAAAGGCCGCCGCCCGCTCGAGCTAGGCGAAGCCAATCAACTGCTTCTGCCAAAGAACTTCCGGTTCTTAGTTTGCGATGACTTCTCTTGTATTTGTCAGTCTCGAAGAAAAGAGAAAGAAAACTCTCACAAATGTTTGTCGCTAATGTTTCGGGTTTAATGTGTGAAAATAATCCGTTCGATTAGCACAAAGGTGCAAATAAATTGATAGCAGTAACCAAACTCTCGTGTGTCTTTTGCTTTACTTTAAACCCTCACTAGCGGCACCTAGTGACTTGTTGAATTTTTTCGTCGTCGTCATCATCGTCATCGTCGAACGAGCAGTCCGAAAAATGACTAGGCGGCGCCACTTGCAAGTCGAGGTGCCCGACTGGCGACCGTTGCGCGCAGCCGCAATGTCCAGCTCTTCCATAGCCTCGATTTGTGGACGCCACAGGAGCACGAGACTTTCTCTCCTCTTTCTACAAGAGAAAGAGGAGAGAAGTAAGTCGAGGTGCCAATCAAGTTCATTGCCAATCTTGCGCGCAAAGTAGTGGGACATCTCAAAACTTTGGAGAAGGGAGAAATCTTTTTCGCCTCTAAAGTTGAAAATAGAAGGAAAGAAACAATGACAGCCAAAGAAAGTTGAAGAAAGAAATAAGAAAAAGTGAAAATGTACACCTCAACTCTGGGACAAAACCTCCGGTTACCTGAACGCTTCCAAACCTTGAGATTCCCATTAGTACTAGCTCTCCTAATTATCATTGCAACAGCTAGCCAGGTAACTGGAAGCGCACAAGTCGAGAATGAAAATGCCATCAGCCATCAAAAGCAGCATGCAGTGCGCACCACACCGGAAGTCACAACCTCTACTCTCACGACTGAGAACTCAACTTCTCCTATTCACCAACAGCAAGCTCCAATTTCCACAACAAATCCAACGGCAACAACAACACCAATAATAGCCACAGCAACCATGACGACGACAGTAGCAGCAGCAGCAACAACTACAACTACAACAGAAGGCATAACAGCGACAGTAGCAAAAATCCGCCCGCCAAAGGAGAAGAAACACAAGAAACAGAGGGGCCACGGAGGTAACGCAGGTGGCGGCGCCAGCTCGTCGCCAACATCGGCAACAACCACCGAGACGTCACCTGCTAGCTTGCCGCCAAAAGTTGAAGCAAGCGGCAGCGGCGTCAAAATCTCGTCAGCGCCGCCGACCGGCAATAGCAACTCGGATGCAGGACTCGAGTGCGAGTACGAGAAGGGACCTTGGGAGGAGTGCGGTCCAAATGGTGAGTATATAATTTTAATTTCAACATCAGAAGCGCGTGATAGGATTACCCAACAACCAAGGCGATAAACACTTTGTTTCACCTACCGGCCAACCAACCGACTGACCAACCACCTGCTGGCCATGTTGCCTCTTTCACACTTAAAAACACACGTAGGAATCCAAACGCGCAAATTGAGATTGAAGCCGAACAGCGGCAACAACAACAACAACGACGATTCCGGCAACGCTAACAACAATCCGAGTATCAATACCAACACCAATGGCGATTCGCTGAGCCCAAAGGCGAGCAAGAGGCGCAAAAAGTCGCCGGCAACAGCCAACAATTGCGAGCTAGTGAAGATCGTCAGGCGCGAATGTCAGTTGGGTAAGTAGATCAGTTTGTTTGCTTCTTGAATGCTCACATTGTGCGTAAAGAAGACTTGAAAGAACGGCCCCGCGACGGTTATTGTCTGTTATTGCTCTTTTGGTGGTTGCTGTTGCTCTTTTGGCCCCTCACTACCACTGCTGCTGTCGCTGGTGCTATCGCTTGAGGTACGCCAGCGACGGTTGCTCTTTTCAGCTTGCGCGTGCCGATCGCGCGCCGTTCAGATTTTGGCCTCCGCTCGCTTGCGTGGCAGCAGATATCAGCGAACGAGCGAGCGAAGGGAAAGACCGAGAGAGCAGCGAAACTGGCCATCGGAGAGAAGAGCAATCAATTGGCTTGCGAGTCCTGGTCTCAAGGATTCAAAGCGACAAGCGTGGCCCAGGAGAGTGGATGGTCAAAGAGTCAAGTGGCCGAGGTTCAGTGAGTCGTGCGACGATTAATTTACCTGAAAGTCGCCGGCCGGCCAGTGAGTGAGTCAGACAGACAGTAAGCGTGGCCACGACTTTAAGGGAATCAAGGTAGTTGTCGGAGAGGTAGGAGCAGCAAGTGGCCGGCAAACAAATGGACAAGAGCCGATGGGGCAAACTCAATTTAGTGGATAGTTTCCACTTGTTCCCTTCGATCGGTGCCCCATTTGATCCCTCCTGGCGCTCGATCGTTTATCTTTGTTTCTTTCTCCAGATCGAACGACACCAACACTAACAGCAGAAGCAAACTTCTTTGTTGTCATTGGATCGATTCAAGCCGAATGTCCCAAAGAAACTCACGCTTTGCGAGAGACGGACAGAGTCGACCAAACAAACCGGAAGTGAGGAGCAGGAGTTTATTGCTCGATCGCTGGTCTCGATTGACCGAGTTTATTTGGTACGTGATTGTGATGCACAATGTGACTTCTCTTCTCTCTCTGTCTGTCTGCCTCTCACTACAAGGTTTTTTCCTATTCTCTCTCTCTCTCTCTCTCTCATGCCTCGCGTTTTACCGTGACTCATAAGCCGAAAGAGCAAGCGACCAAGCAGACGGACGATTGGCTAAAAACAAGCAGTTTAATCTAGTGGACCAACTAAACTAGAGTGCATCGATGGAGGAGGAGGTGGTTGCGCTAGCGGCGGCTGCATCAAACTGAATCCCAACTTCAGAGTTGGCTTGAGTTTAGTTTTGTTTAGTTTGCCGCCGTCGCCGAGTCCAAGTTTGAAGATAAGCGAATCAGACACCCGATGGGCAAACGATGTGACGGCCAGTTGTATAAGCAGAGGCATAAGCGATAGGGAGAGCGACAACAAAAGCAAATCCAATGAGCCAGATTACTAGCGACACTGATGAATCTGGCACCCGCAACATGGCAGCTGGCCTATCCCCATTGTACCTTCGCTTTGAAGACAGTAAGAAGGCCAGTTGGCCAACTGGCTAGCTAGTGGGCTAAGTAAAGTTGGCTTGCCGAAGAGGGAGCGAGAAAAAAGGGTTCTAGGCGCCACTCTCCTCTACAACTACCTACACTCGCCACGCTCCGATCGAGACCGCCAATGCTGCCATTCAACTCGACGAGCTCGCTTGCTAGCTCGTCAGCCACAACAGCGCCCATTGAATATTCATACAAAACGACTCTCATCCCTCCGCAAGCTAGATCGCCAGCCAGCTGCTTTTCTCCTCGCCGAGCGGTCTTGAGTCGCGTGCGTTCTATGGCCACCGGAAGTGGCTAGAAGCGGAATTCAATTTGACCGTGTCGCTTCTCCACTCTGCTCCCTTTATTTTCCCACTCGCGGACTCACTCTTTTCTTTCGCTTAAAGAATTGCGAGCAAAAGGAGAGACAGCAATTGTTTTTTTCCCACTCGCTTGCCAGATCCGATTGTCTAGCTCGACGATTGGCTAGCTAGCTCGCCAACTTGCAGCGCCACACTCCTGCTTCTATCTGAGTGAATTAGCCAAACGGAAGCGACTTATTTGTAGCGCCGCCACAAATAAGTCGTTTGTTGCTCTTTTTTCTCTCGGGTTTTAGATGGAATTGCGGTTACTTTACTAGTTGTGCAGAATAAGAGGAGCGAGGAAGCGAAAAAGAGAGAGAGGAAAAAAGATAACCGGAAGTGTGGGGCCAGCCATTGTTAGATGTAGATGCTTGTATGCAGATAGGCAAACTAATGGAATTTAGGCGCGAAATTTGAATGCTTTGACTAAAGTATCACTATAATCTGCTTGTAGTATATGTATCTCGCAATGGAAGCGAGAGGTAGAGATAAGAGAAGAGATTCCAACAAATAGATCGCAATTTGAAATCTAACAATTTGAACATTCTAATTCGATCAGCCGAACAAATAGCCACTTGTTATTCGAATCAGAGATTCGGACAGAAACGATTGCTTAAAGGTGTTCACTGTAAAGGTCCACAAAGGCTAACAGTTTGAATGGAATTGCCAGTCAGAGGGGTGAACCTGGCCATTAAGTCTAGATGGCAAGCGGATGATAATTTATGTCGCTCGCACTCACATAATGTTAACATTCGAGAGGCGAATGCCACACGCAAGCAGCAGGGTGGCTTACGACGAAAGCAGCGACAAAAAAGCGGAAGTGTCGAGTACCTGGCGTCGTTTATGCGACGCTGGCGCCACAGAACGAGTCTCGAGTTTTTATACCTGCAGGTGGTTCTTTCGTACTTCTCTCTCGCTTTCCTTCTTGTCTGTCATTCTATGGCCGTCGGCGTCCATCTCTGTGACTGTTGGTTTGTCCAACTCGCTCGCTGCATGTGTTTAACCGGCTCACGCGCTCGAGCTGCAATGTCGCTGCTAGCTGATCTAATCCGCTCTACGCTGGGCGCTTGTACCTAGCGCCAGCCCACCTGCGCGCCGTCTGCTTGAATTGCGACACCAACCTGCCACGCAATCGGCCACTTGTGCGGCCACTAACAAAAGCTGCTCCACTCTCATGCACGCAAAACGTCCAGTTTGCTTCATCCCATTGAGTCTCTTAGGTTTAGTGTGGAGTGGGGCAGGCAGAGACTGAGAGAGCCACGAAAGGGCAGCGGCGTTCAGTGGAACTGGAAATTGAATCTCGTGCTCACTTTCAATTTACTCCACTCGAGAATCAGTACAAAAGTAATCCGAGTTCGCGTCCAAGTGAATCGCTCGGAATTCGAGCAAACATGAAGGACTCTCACATACAAGCTTGAGAGCAACAGTAGCGGCGGCGGAGGCAACCAAATTGCTCCTTTCAATTGGGAATGAACGAAAAGTCTCGAATTGGGTGAGTCATTTTTTTAGAGCGCAAAGCGCAAGCTTGAAGCTGTCTCTTTTTGGAGGCAGTTGCAGTGGAAGCGGTTTATGTGTGTCCGTTCGACGGCAACACTTTTAACGTCGCCGAAGGTTTGAGAGTTTCCGCCGCCACCAACGACGACGAGTTGAGTGGAATCGAGTGTTTACATTACTGCGAGGCCGACCGACTTGCAAGCACAACTATTGACGAGCTGCTGGTGCTGCAACAAATTGCAGTGGCAGCAACAGCAAATGCAACGACATCTCCAGCGGCGGCGGCGGCGGTGTCAACAAACTCGAAGATGTCCGCCCAACTCAAAGGCAAAACTTTTCTGCTCACCGCAATTGCTCACGCCAATCCCTCCGTTTGTCGCTATGTCATACCCGCTGAGTTTGCCAGCGACCAGTCGGATGCTAGCTGCGCCGCCTAAGGCGAGTAAACAACACAAGTAAATGAATGGCCAAAAAGTATTACCTCCCCTTGAGCTGCAAGTTGGGGCGACTGTTCAGTTCAGCATGCCGTTTAGTGGAGGTCCAAGTTGCAGGAGTAAAATTGTTGCTGTTAATGTTGTCAACTTTTGTTGTTACTTCCCTCGGATCTTCATCTTAGCTATTGATTGAGTGCTAGCTGCCTATTCAATGATAAGCGAGAGAGAGAGAGAGAAAGAGAGTCAATCTTTGCTGAACTAATCGATCCAATCAAGTGAGGAATGGCTCAAAATATTTGCGCCATTCCAAGTAGGAGCTATTTGTTACAACCAACATCCACTCACATGCTGCGAGGCGACTAGCGTCACAGCTGCCGTTGCGCCTGCAAAACCTCGATATGGTGGCGCCAACTTCCGGCGGACGACTAGCGGCGAGCCCGGAGTGTGTAGCTAGCAGACACTTGGCCAGACGGCGAGCAGCATCTTTTCGGGCATCGCGATATGAGCGGCCACCATGCGTCAGTCCAAGTCTCTAGCTTTCGCTCGGGGCGAACGGATGCTGACACTTGGATGATTGATTGACTTGAATCGCAACAGCGTGGATGTTGTTGCTGCGGTGTTGAAGTTGTTGTTACTGATGCTCCATCTGCTGCGAAACGAAGCGAGCCAAAACCACAGTTGAATGGGCGGCTGGTGGTAGGCGAGTTCATCTAGCTGGCAAGCTAGCTTGCCAGCTCAACTGTACTTATGCCCCTCGCAGCGGATCGCAAGAAATTGCAACCGCTGCTAAGACTGGCACCTAAGAAGTTCATGCGATTGAGGCAAATGATTTCATGATTAAGGAGGAGGCAAAATTTCCCTTTCACTCCATATGAGCGCCAGACGCATAGGGTCGCTAACTTACTCTCTCGCCTGGGCTCTCTGCGTAGCCCTTTAACCACGGATAGATAGCAGTGATTTATGTGCAAATCGGATCGCGAAAGCATAGTCTCGATATGCAACCACCAGTTTGTTGTCGTGTTCTCTAGTTTGTTGTTAACCTCGAGCGAAATCTCAGGCGCCAGGATCAACTCAAGGCAAGAAGTGGCCCCCCAAACGAGATTAAAGTGAGACAAGGAAGCAAGTGAGCGAACCAACGAGTGAGCCACCAAACGACTGGCAGCTTGTCCCTCGTGGGCGTGCGAGCAAAATTAATTGGGCGTGAAATATTATCGTCTCCCGTCGTTTGCCATCGAGGATAACGATCGATTTGCACGATTTGCAAGTGAAGTTGTACGATTGTGTACGATTCTGATGATTTTACACATTCTCTCGCAACGTGAAAGTAACAGCCCATCCATATGAGCATCTCAGTTCCAGTTTCAGCACCAGAGTTCACTGCTAGCTAGCTAGCTAGCTGCTAGTTGTTTCGGCGGTCGGCCAGCCAACTCCAAGCTTCCAACTGGTGTATGTTGAAGCAAAAAAGGGGCGCCGACATTGACGATCAAATGGCAGTTGCCTGGCCATTAGCGTGCCATTAGCGGCATTAGCAGCAAAGCTCGTGAACTTTGCCGTTGTCGTCCTCATCATCATCTTGCTCGCAACAAACTCAACTAACAAGGGCAAAGGAATCCCTAGGGAAAATGAGAGACCATGACTACGCTGCATCCTGTGGTCGAGTTCACCTGGAATTGAGCACCCGCCGAGCCAAAATGACTATCGCTGTGGCAAACGACTTTGGTCGTCAACGGAAACCCACTGCCACCATTAATACTACTACTACTACTACTACTACCTCCACTGAGAGGAACAGTGAAATAATCCCATAAGCTCTCGTGAGTTGCAAACTAACGGGACAAAGTGGAGAAGGTAGAGAGTGAATGAAAAGAACCACCACCATTAACTCAACTCTCTCCTCTAAATCTTTCCCCTTTTCTTTTTCCCATTGTAAAACCTTAAACCATTGTCGTCAACCATTCATGTTGTCCCACCTTCCGATTTGCGCAAACTTCCGGTTGCGTCCAATTTCTCCCACGGTGTTTTCCGCTTCGGGAAACAGGTTGCAAATACGCGCGCGGCGAGTGGTCGTCGAGTTGCACAGCCGACGGGCTGCGCGTTAGATTGGACACGCTGATCGGCAGGGTGGCCGTCGCGGGTTCGCTTATTGATGGATCCACAACCACTATGCAGGAAACTGTAGGTGCTAATGGCGGTGGTAATAGCGAGAAGAACTCCAATTTCAACTGTCCAGCTCAGCGACGGGTAACAAAAGACTGTCGCCGCGCTTGCCACTACATCAAGTCAGGTAAGTAGCTTTTATGTGTGTGTGCTTGTACTCATTAGCTTTGTTCTATTCGTTGGTTTGTTTGGCTTGTGACGATGATATTGAAATGATTGAAAAAAGAGATAATAACTCAAAATACAATTCCAATAACAAATAGCTTGGAGCGAGTGCATCGACGGATTCAGGACGCGCAATCTGACTTTCGACGAGAGCTTGCCTCTGCTGATGCAACCAACAAACAGAGACAAATCAGCCGGTGACTCGCCAATTTCTACCTGTGCCAAGTTGAAGCAAATTAAACGCGAGTGTCGCATTGGCGGCGGCACGCGGCCGCCGAGATTACGGAAGCCCAAGTCGCGGTCTGGAACCACAACAACTTTAGCGCCTAACACTGCCACTGGGTCACCATCGACTAGTGGTTCAACAGCTACAGCTACAACTACATCACCAACAACTACAACAACACCTGCAATTTCAACGCCAAAGCTGACCGCCAGTCAGAGGAGAAGACAGAAACTGAAGGAGATTCAGCAAAGAAAGGAGCAACAAAAGAGCAGCCACAACCACCAGACGACCACTTCGGCGTCGGCTGACGTTAGCGGTTCAAGCAATCAATTGGCGAAACGGAAACGATGATCTGATTCATGTAATTAAATTAATAAATAAAAGTTGAATCAAAGTCGTGGCAGAAATCGGGACCGACAATCTGATTGATTTATCCGCTTCCTAGCTTCACACCTTCTCCTGTGATTTATTTGCCTCGCTCGCTTGCCCGCGCAACACGAGCCTAGCGTCTCGGCAACTCGTGCTTCCTAATCTCGTTGCTTGGTAATTTGATCAGCTGTTTTATGAGCAAAACTCGGACACTTGTTATCAATGTGACTTTTTGATACACTTGCAAATCTGACTGTAAATTTTAACAAATTTCTCCATCAACATCAGTCCCAATGACATTGAGCTTATCGACAATCCTATTAAACTTGGATCAGACTGTTGGGGCCAGTTATGTCGTTGATTCGGCTTGTGGAAAGCCGGCGGCGATTAAGTATTAAAAACAAACTATTGAAAACATCACCACCAATCAGCACATTATCACTTTTACTATTACTATTTTTACTATCACCATCATCGTTACTCATTCATGACTCGAGCCATCTAGTAGATGCTGCAAAATATCAAGACTCACAACTTGCGCCGGCGGCGACTGGAATCATAAGGCTGCCCAAGTTTTCCAAATTATTTAGCTCATGGAATTTTTTAAAACGAAACAGCAACTACATTCTGGGAAACAGATACGATGGAGCAGAGGAAACTAGCGATCAATTCAAGGATTTAGTACAGCGACTTGATATACACAATCTAATCGAGAGGAGAGGTTTTAAAATGGAAACTCATGAAGTAATCACAAGGGATGGCTACATACTCACAACTCATCGACTGGTTAATCCTCTGATACCTAGAGACAAGTTGACTGGTCTAATTGTTTTACAGCATGGAATTCTGTGCGCCAGCTCCTTTTACCTCCTAAACTCCTCGCCATTCGACCATCCGAAGGTTCTGAATCCAAACTCAATACTTAAGCAGCAAGTGGGAGGTAATACGACAAGTAGTAGTCTGGCATTCGCTTTGTCCAATCTGGGCTACGACGTTTGGTTAACCAACTTCCGGGGCACCCAGTACTCGCTCGACCACTTGAGGCCTAGCTGGCGGAACGGAGCCAGTGCCGAGTATTGGTCCTTCAATGTGGACACCTTGGTTGAGTTTGATTTAGAGGCTTACGTTAGCTATATTCTCCGTAAGACCAAGAGCAAGACTTACACATTCATTGGCCACTCGCTGGGCGCAACCGTTGGCCTCGGAAGCTTACTCGTGCACCAGGATACTAGAATCACACGCCAATTAACCTGCTCCATTCTAATGGCGCCCGTTGCAAGCACTCAGTACATGCAAGGCGGATTGATGCACCTGTTCCAAACGGCCACCCTCCTCTACAAACCCCTAGCCCCCTTTCCCGGTCCCAGCGGAACATTTGCCCTTTTTGCGCGCCACCTGTGCCTCTTTGCTCAGCGCGCCTGCACCTGGTTGGCGGGCATGTTCATTGGGGTCAAGCAGGCGGCCAGCGATAAGATGGCACGAAATTCGAGCCACAACCTATGGACCTCGGAGGAGATGTTGCGCAATGTTCGTGGCGGATCAGCAAATGCGCCATCCTCATCTGATTTACAATTCAGCGGAAGGAGGAGACCTAAACGGCAAGAGGATAATTTTAGCAACAACTACGATAACTTTGACGACTCAAGAGGAAGCGGCTTCGGAAGGGTGAATGCTGATGAGGGAAGCACTACGAGCAACGAAGGGGTAACTTCTTCTTCTTCGTCGTCGTCGTCGCCATTCCCCAATGCTGATGCCTCCTCAACTCTAAGCAATAACGCCACCAACACCAGCCGAGAAGAGAGGGAAAATAGAAATACCGATCGACTGCTGAACTGGAGCGAGTACCAAAAGCAGGTGGAAACTTTCGTGCTGATGATGCACCAATCGGTTAGTGTCCAGGTTCTCAAGCACATAGTTCAAGTCCATTTAAGTGGCCGGCTTAGCCGCTTCAATTATGGGCCAGAGGAGAATGTTCGCCGTTATGGCAAACAAGTGGCGCCAATCTACGATTTGACCCAAGTGAAACAGACAAACTTAAGCTTGGCCATTGTGAGCGGACCGAGCGATGCAATTTCAACGCCCGGCGAGGTCCAGTGGATTGCCGATCAAATTTGGGATCGCGTCAAGTACTTTGAGCACATTCCCATCAACGTGGACCCCTTCAACCATATGGACTTGATTATGTCCCGCGATGCCGGCGAGCTAGTCAATAGGAGAGTCATTGAGTTTTTGGTAAAAAACAAATGCCATTAGTGTCATCTTTATGGATCTTCCACCATCATCATCATCATCATCATCATGAAAACTAGGTTTAAACATTGCACATTTTCTCTACTATTATTTCATTGTTGGTAATAATAATAATATTAGTTGATTCTTGTTTGTATCACATTATTCCTAAATTACCGTATAAGTTTGCTATATAATTGAATGAGATTGATGGAAAACTCTTGAATCTATTGGTCGGTGTGTATCAAGCTCATTGCTCGCATCCTCGGGAACCAGGAGTAATCCTTAGACTTAATCATATCGTAAACATATGATTCCGGGCCACTCAGTTCAGTTCGACTCTTGATCTTGATGAGAACAATAAAGTAGAGGTAATGCCAGAGGTTGTGTTCGATTTGGATGTGCTCCTCGAAGGTAACCGTTCGATTTTCGAATGATGAACGATCCAAGCCGCAAACGAAGCAGGTGTTGCGCAATACCTCGTCCTTGCTCTGTTTCTCGCTACGCAGGGTGGCGAAACTATCAACGATAATACAGTAAACCAATTGGAGGATCAAGAGATTAACCACCAAGAAGAACGAGATGATAAACATGATTCTAACAATATTGAGTGTCGATAAATCCAATCTAATATCTCGTATCCGCTCGCCAATACCTCCGCCGTCCCGTAAGCCATAGTTCACGTGAGCCACATAACATTCCCATAGAGTACCTAGACAGGGTTTGTAGGTACTGTCGTCCTCTAGATCAATAACAAAGTCTTCGCCATAGAATAGGTAGACAATGATTGTGTATAATAATATAATGATTAGACCTAAAAATCCTGTCATGAGTATGGAGTAGGCGTTCTTTGTTACTGACTTGATGACATTCCTGAGCGTTTCCTCGCGTCTGATTAGCGCGGGAGGTAGGAGAAAGGGATAAAACAGAGGGTTGAACAGGAGACCTAGTGTGCAGACCATTAGATAACTTCCATGATAAATCACATCCGACTCGGAGAATATCGAGGAAAGCGGCTTGTTGACGTAGCCTTTGTTCACGAGAACACTAAACAAGTGCATCATGCTCACACCCTCTAAGCATAAACCCAAAATCTTCAACGAAATGCACTGACCAACCACCTGTGCCAGGTAAATGGTGGCACAAATCAAGAATAGTGTCCAGGAATGTGGAATTTTTGGCTTGAACACAAAAAAGGTTGAGCATACAATGGCTAATATTGTGCTCAGCATGCTAGGTAAAAAGTGACCACCACCTGCTGATTGTTGTTGCGGCATTTGGGTGGATGCTGATGCAACGATGGGTGGCGTTAGCTGTTGGGGATCTTGAGTTAGAGTTATCTTTTGGCCAATCAATGAACCACCTGTAGCTGTTGTTGATGCCTTCGATACGCAAAATAATACTAAAACTGTGACAAAAAACGAGAGTTTGAACTCGACATCAGACCAAATGGACATGTAGCGAGCAATTGAGTGGAGCAGGGGTTTTGTTTGCAACTCTCTTTGCCACTTCATCTCCTCAAATAAATCCTCAATTGATTGGAAGAAATTCGGAATCTTGCTACCCCTTTCGTCCTGTTCCGTGTTAAAGTAAACATCGCTCTTAGTTTCACGAGTCAAGTATTCGCAGATTTGCGGAACCGGAAACACAACTCGCTCCATCTCTCGATTGCCACGAACAATTTCTATCTGTGCCGTGTGAGATTCATAATACCTGAGCGCGATGGCGTCTCGTTCCGTGATTGTGTTTGAAGTGGAGCTAGATGAGATGGAATTTGACGAGGAGGAAGATTGAGATTGTAAATCCGTTAAGCTTTTCTCTCGAGTCCGCGCGTCATCTGAGGTGGGAATTCTAGCTTGCAGGTGAGAGTTGGGTGCAATCATATTGTACTGTTGCACTAGCTGATGACATAATATAAATACCTTATGGCCAACATCTCGCGGCCTAATGATTCCATCCGAGCTCAACCCACCCTGACTCATTAGACTGCCAACAAGTGAGCCGGAACCCGAGCCCCCGCCACTTGTTTGCAGAGACGAGCCATCCAAGATGCCGCTTATGTCGCTTGGACTCGAGTCGCCGCAAACACTTGTTAACTCGGTGTAACTGTCGTCGTAATCATCTTGCTCGTGGTAGTAGTTGATGGCAACATCAATCAGTTTCCGGGTTAGCGAGGGTTCGCGGAGTATCCGGCCTGCATGATGGGGATCCTGGCAAGATTCCATCAGAGCCAATAGAAGCTTCGAGGCGTTATCCTTCAACTCAATCACGAGATCCATCCTCAAATTATCCAAAGGTTCAATGTTGTCCAATATGAGCGAACGAATCATATCAATACCATTACTTTCGTGCATCAAAATACATCTCTGATTCTCGATACAAGGCCCTTGACAATATTCAGTGAGAGTTCTCAAGGTTTGATTGATCAAATCAACATTTCCCTCGTTGATGTATTCACCCAACTTATGACCGAGACTTCCCTCCTTGGAACCACAAATGCAGTTTAGAAATACTAAAGTTTGAGCAACCAGGTTGTAGCTGGTCTTGTTTTGCTGAACCCTGACGTAGTTTTGCATTGTCAAGTTATGATCTTCGCAAAGAAGTTGCAGGAATCTCAAGATTGGTCTCATGATCTTGATAACATCGGGCAAGTTTCGGGACCTTGAGCCACCGGCGCTTATTTGACGGTGATTTGGATCTGAGCTGTCAAAATTTGATTTTTTGTCAAGATCGCTGAACGCTAGCTCCTCGTTGGGCGTCGGTGTTGCCGAGTAACCGGAGTCATTGTTGTAGAAGTCAACGAAATCCTTGTCATGCGGCTGCAAACCCGACGAGTTTGCGTTAGCTCTTGTCTTGGCCAGCGCCTTTTCCGTTGTCTCCACCGTTGCCTCGATGTCCTCCTTTAGACTCTCGTTAATTACTAACCTCTCACCTGGAGCTGAGAGTGACCATTGCCGCGATAACTTGGGCGAGCTATACTCTACACTCATACTAGAGGTGTACTCGCGAGGATGCATTCCATTGAATCGCTTTAGGGCCGGTTGTTGATTGGCCAAACTGTTTGAGGAAGCGCTCGGCTTTAGTGAGCCCGAATTGGAGCCACTGCCACCTGTTGTCGCGTTTGCGGTTGTTGGACTGAGTGCCTGTTGCGCAATGTTCATTCGAGTCGATAGGACCTCAAAGAACCTCTCCGATTTATCCAGTTCACCTTTTCTAGTTAGCTTGTCATGAATGGAGGCTTGAATTGAGGGATTGCCGCCATCGAGCAAGGCAATGCCTAGAGCAAGTGTATCCTTGAACACCGAAGCCGATCTCTGTCGTACTTTCTCTTCGCAAGAACTCGAGCCCATCGCAATCAGCTCGACAACCAAACTCGAGGTTCCATGGGAGTCGAGTTTGTTCTGGATGTCGGCCAATGAAATCTCTGGACTCATCTGCTCGCCCTCTTTTCTTCGACCCTTTGAAGTTTTAGCCTTCTGTTGTTGCTGCTGATGAATCTGATGTAAATCGTCCAAGGGAATGAGATCCTTTAATAATCTTAGTAAATCCATTGTTAAACTCCCCTCTTCGGTATTCTTGAGTAAATATTTGATATGCTGAACAATATATGAGATCAACTTGGAATCTTGAATTAAAACTTCATTTACAGCCACATGATTCTCGTCTTTACCCCTTCTAATATATCTATCGGATCTTTCAATCAGAGGATGTAGCTTGCGAAAGTTTCTGTGGATTTGCTGGGTAACGTTTGTTAATGAAATTTTCTTGTAAGTTTCCAGGGTTCTATTTCTTTGAGCTCGATAATTTAGCAACAACTTCAAGCTAGCGCTAACCAGTTCGGGACAGTCATGCCTCAACAAGTGTAATAAAACATTGACAAACTTTCTCCCTTGACTACTATCCAGGTTCACCTCATTCAAATACTGATCTAGGGCCTGGTTTGTCTTGATGGCTATATGACTAGATGAGTCGGCGGAGGGAGATAGATTACCGCCGATACCTTGACCTGTGCCCGTGTTTAGACTGCTCGCCGTCAAGCCAACTTGTTGATTTGACTTGAAGATTGATAGCAGACTTGTGACCATGTAATCAAGGCGAACCTCGGACATGTAGTGTAGAATCTCAATAATCTTCGTCTTGGTCTTCATAACTAAGTTTTGCTGATTTCTATTGTCCTCAAGGATAACTAATAGTATTTCGACTAAACGCAAAAAATCACTCAACTTATAGAAACCAAAGTAAGCTAACTCTCTCGTTAGATTTATAACTTCAAATGTAAGCTTGTTGCGTTCAGCATTGTTGAATATTGAGGACACAGAGGATGAGTATGACTTCGCTGAGGATAACAAGACCAAGTCGCTAAGGTACAACTCAACAAAGTCCATGGCTTCACTGAAATCTTCTCTCAACTCTTCTCTGGAAACTCTATGGGTTCTAGTCGAAGCCGTTTCTGCCTCCCCTTGAGTTTGACTAATGTCATTGGCGTCTTTACTCGATTGTGTTGATGTATTCGAGGATACAGATCTACCAATGCCTGAAATTTCATTATGTCTATCGTAGATTTCAACATTGATCTTGTCAGGTATATCGCGCCACGAAAACTCATTGCGTACAGGTGAGACTGGCATTCTAGGGTCGCGAATTAGATACAAATGCAAGAGTAACCTACAGAAGGAAGCTCTCAGACCACAGTGTAGTTCAGCATCGGATACACATTGTTGAATTAAACTCATGGGAAGTTTCTCTGATAATATTCTGATTGCGCCATACTGTCGAGATACACATAGGGCACTGAAAAGATCTAGCTGGTGACGGTAATAGTCGAGTATGAACAATTCGAGCTCGTATCCATTTTTGGCGGCCAGCACAATGTCTCTCAACGAGCGAGGTGGCATAATAAACTCACCCATTGACTCTATTTGATTGGCTCGCCAATGTTGAGTTGATAGAAGGATTTTGTCGTCTTGATATAAAGTTTCAACTAGGATATCTTCATTTTCACCTGATAGGATGAGTTCACTAATTATCTTTTGAGTTTGTACACTAACTGATTGGTTTGAGGTTATACACATGTCGCTGAGACAATCTAATATTTGTGATTGTCTCTTTCGTCGAATTAACTTAACAAACTTCTCAATATCACACGAGTTAACTCGTTTCTCTAGTAACTTGATATTTGCATGGAATAACGATGAATAGGTGAGTTCGGCAAAAATATCCTTGCCAAACTGACGTTGCATAAACTTGTCCCACTCCGAGCTAACTATGTACTCTTGGTTCTTTCGATAATCTTGGAAGGATAAGCTTAATACTCGATAGCAAAGCCGACAAACGTCTTTGTTGAAATTCAACTCATCAACTGAATCCTCCAACTCTAGGATATCAATCAATAGTTTCAATACATTTTGTTCGCGTAATAACTTCTGTCTCTCTCTATTGGGATTTTCTGCTGACATTGAAAGAGCTTTCTCAATCTTTCTAGGTTCATTCTCCTTATTGGCAATGAAATGTAAAATTTCTGGCAACAACTCGCTCAATTTCTTATGCGCCTCGCGACGACCCACTAATAATGACTTGTTGCTTTCGCTACCTAAAAATAATCCCTCCGATCCATCTTGAGAATGATTATTTGTGGTTGATAGTGACTCCTTTATGAGATCATGAGCTTCGTTTAATAATAAACAAGCATCGTAAACGAAATCTAAATCACGAATTTCAGTTGCTGAAACTGGTATCACAGCAAACACCTCATCGAGGCCCTTGTTCTGGGCACAGCCCACTTTGGACATACTCTTTTTCTTTTTATCATTGTCAATGTATATATTAGTGCTGTGGACATAGGTGCCAGTTGGATGGTGCTTGAGGGTTATGTTGCTTTGGATGGGAATATAATCGTCCTTGTTGACATTTGTTGTGGTTGAGTCAAATTCAAACAAGGTTGCAAAATCGTATGAGAATTCAATTGAAATTAATTTAAAAACAGGCGCTCCCTTAACGCGTAACTTCTCGCGCATTGGATCTGGTGTTGGGTCATCGTCTTGATCGGCGGCTAAAAAGCGTTCAGTTGCTAAATGCTTCAATCTGATCAATGAATTCCATCTACCTAAACTACCACGACACGGATCAGGATGAACCACCTCCACTTCCCATAAAGCTTTTGATGAGGTTGCCGAGGTGGCTTTTGCTCGGTCGGTGCTACGTAGAAACACGTGTTGCGTGTCCTCATTATTATAAGTGTCCATGGTGAGAAACTTCTCTTGGTCTGTGTGAAATAGTCGAACTACATCGCCACCTTTGAGGAAATCTTCCAGATCCTCTGTGTAATCTAGAAATGGTTTTACATCCCAACTTGTTGATTGGCGGCTAGCGTTAATCTCCAAGACTTCGGGATTATCCGACAACCTGCAATGAGAGGCGTGCAAATACAAAGCATCTTCATGGCTAAGAGCGCCTAAGATATCACTAACAAGTGCAATGGATTCACAAACAACATCCTCACCATTTGATCTATACTTATATGGTGACCTAACCTTGAACCAACTGCCCTCGTTACCATTGGAGTCTAAGTAAACCCTTGTGGCTTCATCTTCCTCAGGCGCAGCTGCCTTGGCATTGACTGTAATATATTTGTTTGACTTAATATGTAACAATTGCACTGTATCTTCGTATTTAACGACAGTACCCCGTTTCATTAAGTTCTTATCCTGATTAGTATCCTGCTCTAACTTAGCAGCTGTATAAAGTTTCTTATACAATTCCTCGTCTACGTGACCCGAGCGCCACAATTCGCCTTGGACATCGTACTTGTGTTGGATGCAAACTTTGAATAAACAATCTCGAAACTTTTTGGGTGGATCCTTGGGGCAGGGATGCAAAACGCATCTATCATCTACTAAACCCAAAGTTGATAGAAAGCCTTCCGAGTAAAGGGTTATAATGTCGCCAATGTGCAACAGGCTCATGGTGTTCCACTTGATGTTCTCTTGTTTCTCTTAATACACTTCATCAATATATTTCTTTGTTTGATGGCAATATAAAAATGAAACCTAATATATTGCTTGCAAATGCATAATATGGATAACAGTAATAATAGTTTTAATATTGATGATATGGAACATGCAGCTCGAATAATATGTAATCTCGCTGGTCTCTGGTAATGCTAATATTGAATGCAATCAGTTAGTCAGTTGGTTACTTGGCTAGAATAACAATAACATTAGTGATGAAATTATCTATACATCCTCTCAAGTGGATCCCATCGGCCTGTTGGCGTCTGGCTAGCTAGTCGCGCGAGCATTTGTAGCTTTGACTAGTGAGAGTGGTGGTAGATTCGGCTAGCTGGCTATCGATTTTGCAACTCTGTCCTCTCTTCTCGTTCCAGCTTTTAGTCCTCGTTGTCGTTGTCTCCAATGTAGGTAGTAGTAATAGTGGTAATGGTAATAGTAGAAGTAGTGGTAGCAGCTGTAGTTGTAGCTTCAGTGGAAAGCTGCATGGTTTGCAATTGGGATAGAAGCGAATTGAATAGGAGGCGCAAATGGCACCCATAGTGCTGACTGCTCTCTTGTCGAGTGTACAGCAACCACAAGCGCAACATCATCATCCTCGTCGTCAATTTATCGTGTAGTGGAATTGTGTGTCTGCCGCTTTGTGCTAGCACTTTGTCTAGCTTACACTACCACAACCGCCGCCAAGCTTGAAGTTTTTGCCACCGACGTCGTCGACTGAATACGAGCAGCAGAAGCAACAATATCAACATCAACAACAACAAAACTCAACAAGTTGTTGCGGCGGCTGCCGCGTCGCCGCTTCTGTGTGGCGCCGTTGGCTGCTATGGCAGCCCCCATGTTGTATACGTGTGTTTTGCTCCAAACGAGCTTCGCGATTTTGCATTGCAAAAAATGCGATCTGAGGTGTAAGTTTGCCAGGCTGAGAAAGAGAAGAATGTTTTCGGGATAAGATCGGGTTAACCTGGGACTAAATGTTAGTGCGGGCTAAACCCGTTGTGCAAGCAGATCGCACAGATAAGTTCGGTAAAAATTTGAAGAGACTTGGTAAAAATTATGTTAAACCCGAAGACGACTAGCAAGTGCATGCAAGGTGGAAAAAATAGAGTGAAGTCGTTGCATTTTTCCCATTGAAAAGTACGTGCATCGCACAAACACACAGATTTCCCACAGCGATGGCGAAGCAGCAAACGCACGCACAAATGAGATAAACATACAGTCGCACACTGACGTCTCGCTTGTTCAGTCGTTCGTTCTTTCGCCATGAGAAGCCGAGTGTGTTCTGAAATTGAGAGTTGCGTTTGCAAAGATTAGTGCGCCGGTGATTTTTCTTTCTCTAGCAGTAGCTGCGCATTAATTTATGCAAATTTTGCCCGCTCCATCTAGTGCACACGCGCCTTCTCTTGCTTTCAGGCTGAAAGTTTCAGCCGAGAGCGAATCGCGTTTGTTGTTGTCTAGAAACATCTTCAAAATAACTTTTACCTTCCATTTTCGTGGGTTGTTATTGCTGCTATTTTCAACAAAATTAACTATTTATTCCCTAAAACGAGGATCCTAGACTCGAAAAATCCCTATTGCATACAAGGAACAAAGCCGAGGCCACGAGGATTGCATCCTAAGGATTGTAGGTGAATCGTGTGTCGCTGAAAAAGAAAGAGAAAAGTTGGTTGTTTTAGTTTAAAACGTTGCATGGATATCCCAGAATAGGATGGCCAGGGGAAATCAACGCGAGTTGGCCAGGGAGAAGGCTCAAAAGAAGCAACAGGAGCAGCAGAAGAAGAAGGGTGCTGCCGAGAAGGGAAGTAACAAGGGCATGAGCTTGGAGGAGAGACGAAGGAGGGATGCCGAAAATATGAGATTGAAACAACTTAAGGCCATCGAGTCGAAGGTTGCGGAAAAGGTTTAGAATGGACCAAAATGTTTTCTCAACGATGAGAGAGGGAAAAGATGTATTACAAACAGATTTGAAGCCAAGAAAAGTGTAACTAACAAATACAAGAAAGCAAATAAGTGAACCAATGTATTTACAACACAGTGTTCGTGTGAGGACTTGCAGATGAATGTCGGGTTCCACCGCCGCCACCATTACCACCTGGCGTGATTCCTTTTGGCGGAAGGCCGCCGGCGCCACCGGGGCCACCATTGAGACAGGCGCTAAAGGCGGCCAACCACATTTGGGTAGCTTGCAACTGGGCCGCCTGAGCTGAGGCATTGCTACAGGCCGCGGCGGCCATTGGGTTTGCGAAGGGGTTAGCGGCGGCGCCGGTAGCGGCCGCCACCGCCGAGTACCATGGATTCTGGTTGGCTGTCGAGGCGGCCAATAGTTGCTGATAGGCGTCCATATGGGCGCCGCCCGCGGCCATTGCAGCAGCGGCAGCCGCCGTGGCCGGGTCCATAGGTCCGCCGGGTCCAAGGGAGCCCATGTAGTCGAAGGGATCGTTTCTATCCAAATCGCTAAGTCTCGAGGAATCCCTAAAGCCTTTTGCAAAGGGATTCTTGTCAATCTTCATCTTGGTAATGAGTTGATTCTGATAGGCGGTGACGGCAGTGAAAACTGTCTCTGGAAAGACAAAGGTTCTATAGCCTTTAATGTCCAATTGCGGCTGTTGCGGTGGTAGATTGTTGTTGTTGGTGCTTCTATGGTTCTGGTTGTTGCGTCCATTGCTAGTCGATTGGTTGAGATTCAAGGATTGTTGTTGGTGATGATGTTGTTGTGCAATATTTGCTTGTTGTGATGGTGGTGGTGCATTTGTTGGTGGTAATTTCAATTCAATCAAATGAACTCGCGGCTGGTACTTATGCATCGAGTTCAATATTATGTGACCGGATCTGTCCATTTCATTGTTTGTTAATTTAACCTTCTCGAAGGATATCACTTGACGCGACAATAGGTCGCCATTGAAGGGTGAGTCTGGGTGAGGATAGAGACGAGGCTCGGCCGAGGGGTCTGCCTTGCCGGCCATTTGCCAGCAGGATTTGTGATAGGCGTACCTATAGCGCTTATTGTCGACAGGTACAATGTCCATGCTAACAGCATACCTGGCATTTGGATCTAAATGGTGAAACTGAACTTTCATTACGGGAAACATGCGTCGTCCTGTTTTGGTGATAATCATTTCGGTGTTTAAAGAATGGAACTTGTCCCACATGTCCTTGTTATCAAGTGTACACTCCACCTGAGCTAGTGATTGGTTACCTGTCGTTGGCTCGTTAATTGTTGTCTTATGAATGATGGTTGATTTATCGATACTTTGCGTGCCACTTCCAATTGAGGGAGTTGGCGACGATTGGCGAGACAAACTAGAGCTAAGTGGCGGCGAGTAGGCGGCGAAAGTGGGAGAATCTGCCGCGATATTATTGTTGTTGTGGTTGTGGCTGTGATTGGCATTTGAAGCTCGCATTGGCGAAGGATCGGCCATGGCCACTTGTTGATGCTGTTGATGATGGTGTTGCTGGTGGTTATTTAAGCGATGATTTTGGTGCGAAGGTAAGAAACTTGGCGAGGCCATCGATTGTTGACGCTGCTGCTGCTGCTGGCCCATAGGTGTTGCTGTAGCGGCCGCCGCTGCCGCCAATGCAGCCGTTGCCGCCGCAGAAGTTTGTATCTGTAAGTAGCCGCTTAGACCTGGCGGAAAGTTGGCCGGATACGAGGGATTGATGGTCGCTTGGTGTTGCTGCTGCTGTAGGAGTTGGTGTTGTAATTGAGTCTGTTGTTGTAGCTGGTTTGCGACAACCGAAGACGAGCTTTGGTTAACTGATTGCATGATGGACTCGATGGAAAAGTTCAACTTGTTTGCCTCTCGCTTGATTCGTGGAGCCCAATCGCTGTCGCCTGTCGCTGCTCCCGCTTGATTGTTGACACCTGCACGGTGGTCGCGGTCAGGTGAGCTGGACTTGCGACGTTTCATTGGTCTCGCTGTGTTAAACGGTCTATTAATTTCGTTTGATTCCTCATTTTTAACCTGCATTTGAGGCGGAGGTGAGCTCATCACGTCAACATCTTGGTGCTCGTCGTCGTTGTCGAATTTGTGGTTGTTGTTGTCTTCGTAATCTGAATCAATTACATCATCACCAACTTCCGGGCTACAACTTGGACTGTCGCTCTCAACTTGCTGCTGCTGCTGGTGCTCTTTCGCCATATTTTGTGATCTTCTAGTTAGTGTCTTGAAGGAGCTTGACTTTTTGCTAATTGAATGCATTTTGTGTGGCTGCAATAGAATAGTTTTACAATTTGAAACAATGTATCTATGTATCTATCTATCTGCTCGCGTGTCTTCTATCTCTATAATAACAATTCCTATTTGCCAATCGTTTGCCGTGCGAACTAATAACACTCCAACGACGAGCTTGTTCACGATTCTATAGCTAAATTGAACTAAATGCTCACTTGCTACTTGCTCGAGGCGACAACACAATCGCAGTTAGCTGGAGCTGGTGGCATAATGGACTCGGTGTGTGCTATTGCTCGCTGATGCTCACTTTGTCTAGTCAACACGATGCGCAAGTCTAGCTTCGTCTCAATTGTTGTGTTACTGTGCAAACGACTAGTGCGATTCAGAGAAGAAGTCGTCGGTGTCGACGACAACGACGACGACGACGACGAGGCTGGCGATGGCGACGGCGATGGCGGTAGAGAGGAAGGTGAAGCAAAAGGCATAGTCTTTCGCCATGATTTGGCGAAAGAGTATGTGTGAGATTGTTATTATTTTGAGAGGCGCATGCGCTCAAATAGACTCAACTCAACGCTTTCGGGTGGGAATTCGAGGGGCAAGCGAGCTTCAAGTGCGCAATCGAGTGTGCAAACGAGCATTCAAACAGCGCCAGTTGCCTTGCGCATCCAACACTCTTTTCTAAGGCACCTTTTTCTTGCTACATTGATACTGTTGCCTTTTTGCCACCTCATCTGCGCTGTCAAGTGGCGACATTCTGCACTCTTGGTGCAAACAGATCCATTCAACAGCAAGAAGCGCGAGATCTTTCATGGCCAGCCTCACTATGGCCTCGCAGCGAGTATCAACATTGGGCGTGAGCAACGCCAGCAACAAGTCGCATCCTTCGTCTCCCCCACTCTTATCCTTGGAGATAAATGGGCAGGTGAATCTCGGTTGATCCTGCAGCACGCCCACTTGGAAGAGAGAGGGGGAGTCGGCGGCTGCAGTGGGTAGGGAAAAGCTCAGATTAGCCCTAACACATTGCCACCAGAGCGATGGATCCATGGTTCTTCAACGAAAACTAGAAACTCTAGCCACTTGCCGAGCTTCTCGCTCTCCTCTCAGTGCCTGTGTGTGCCGAGAGGTTAACGAGATGATGTCACCTGTTATTAGTGGCCCCAATCGGCTTTGGTGATGGTTCTAAGGGTTCCGGTGGTAAGTTATCAGAAGGGATCCAACGGAGGGGTCGCTGTTCCTGCAGGACTTGGCAGTATAGTGTTGCTGTATCGCGTGCAAATGTAACCTGCTTAGGTGATAGCTAAACACTGAGCCTGAGCGGCGCCCCCTTTAGAACTTGCCGCCAATATAAAACAACAATGGCAATCCGCTCGTTACGCAACATAAACTGGACGCGCTCGACTAGACCTACATCTGAATCAAATTGAATCGTGGCGCAATGATTTCTTTTTGAGCTCAACTGCTCATCTACACACCAACCACAGGATGCTCATTGCAACTTGTGAATGAGCTCAATGCTTAGTTTGAGGCCCATGAATGGATGGAGCGCGAAATCGGCGCTTAGGCTAGAGGCGAACAGAGGGAAACAAGGGAATGAATTTAAATTGCTGAATCGTGTGGCTGCTCATTTGCTTGCTACCCCCTCTGTCTCGCCGAGTTCTGCTTCAAAAGTTGGGATCCCCATTTAGATTGAATTAGACAATTAACTCTCTCCACCACTACTACTTGCACCACTACAAAGAACAACGACCACCACGACGACGGCCACTAACTGAAACCAATCCAATTTGGCTTGCTCTTTTTGCTCAAAAAAAAACAAGAACAAAAACAAGAATAAAAACAACGAGCGTCCGGCAAAAAGTGATGAGGCGATGAATTCATTGTTGTTGCAATTTGCCAACTTAATTACCCGCCGATCGTCGATCTCCGCCCCGAGGGCCGGAAGTTGGCGACTCGAGAACAAGCAGTGAGATCCGTTCGGGCTAATAGTTTCGCTTTTGCTTTCGGTCAAAGGGAGACTAAAAAAGAGTTTATTTCCAATGGAATCATTTGCGGTCGAGAGCGCGCGCCACTTTGAGCGGCTCGCTTATGCCGCGCTACTTCCGGCCAAATGGAAACTTAATTCTATCTCCACAGATTATCCATGGTAAAGGGAGGGGACCACTCAAGTTGATGGCGCTTCGCGTATTGGTGATTTATTTGGCACTTGTTTATCATTGAATCCAACTCGGCTCACAACTTAACTCGGCTCACTATATTATCCAAACTATAAGCTCCGCTCTTTTATTTGTTGCCAAAGTTCTTTCTCTTTTGTTGTTAATTTCAAACGCCATCCTGAATCGGGCAGAAGTAATGTTGAAGTTGACCCAGAACCGCGAGGTACATGTGGTTTGTTTAATGCAGATGGTTGGCCAGCCAGCCAGCCAGCCGTTCAGCCACCAGTTAGCAGAGAGTTTCGCGGTGTGTGTGAGTGTCGGCACTTACCCATTGAGTTGTCAACCATTAAACTCGACGACTGTTTTCGCCAAATCACTAGCTACCTCGAATTTCCACTTCTCCTCGGCGGATCGAATCCATCATCAGATATGATGGCAACAGGCACCAGGTCCTTCGTTTTTTCTCCGCCTCTCTCCTCTTGAAAATTGCACACCTTCCGAGCCGAGTCTCTGACGATTATGATGATTTGAATTTGCAACACGACAAGTCAGACAGGAAGGAGTGTGCAAGCCGCTGGATGGCAAGACAAATGGTAACGACCAAAAATCGACAACGACGACGACGTAGCGAGCGGGTGTTTAGTTAGCGCGCGAGCCATAAATTACCCGGCGCGTGGGTGGCCCTCTGCGTTGGGATGCGCTTTTCGAGCATCGCTAGCCGCAACCGTCGCCGCCTTTGTGTGGCTCGCTCAAGAGTAGAAGTTGACTTCAAGCGCCAGATGAGCAGTCGTCCAATTACATGCTATTTAGTTGGTTTTGGATTATTATTATTATTATTACTATCACTGTAATGAGTTGAGAGTTGCGAGCGTGAGTTGGAGAAACTCACACTTCGCCGAGGTGAATGAAACTAAGTGAGCAAGTTAAAGACAGAGAGAGAGATTGATGATTTGGGGCCGACTTGCGCAAATCATGAAAACTAATCATTTATTTTGAAAACTGTGACTAGTTGCCTTGTTAGATGGTCGCTTGACTTTGACTTTGCCTCTCTGGATTCAAGTAAATTACTTAAGAGCGCTGAGATCATTGATCAATTTCGGGCCCATGACGACGACGACACTCGAATGAATTTCACTTGTCATTTAGTCAAGTGGCTAAATTTTGTGTTTGCAAGAAATGACTCCACCTAACCGGAACTCATTTCTCGCCAGACTTTGCGGCGTTGGCGGCGCTAACGAAAGCAGAAGCAGAAGACATGATTAGTCAACGCTAATGAACTCAAACTCCCCTTGGCTGTTACACAAGAGACCGAGTTGACAGTGAGACTTGCACAACTGGAAAGAGGAAACGAGATTTCGGACTCAGTGATCGATTAACGAGGGCCACTTGCGAGGAGAGTGTCGTAATTTCGTCGACTATTTTGTGGTGGAAGCGGAGTTTTTCTTGTATTGCGTGTGGCCACCACACAATAAAGCGGACAGGCAGGCGAGCACAAGTAATTTGCATGCTATAGACGCAACCTTTTTTCGAGAAAAAAATAAGGTGTCGTCGTCGTCGAGGCGAGAAAAGTGCGACTCGCTTGCTCTTTCCGTCCCTCTAATTTGGTTAGGGGGAGAGGACAAAATTTCCCATCCTCCAAGAGCATAAGTTAAAGTTGAATCTGAATCTGAATCTGAGACCGAAGCTGAAGCTGAAGCAAAAGCGATGAGTTTCAGCTTATATCACCAGAGACAGCGGATAACACCAAGTTTTAGTTGCAGCCAACAGAAGCTAATTGCTTCAACAGAGGCAGAACTAGACGACTGCTCACTTGGCCACTTAAACAAGTGCGCCACTGGGACACTCGTCACGACAACAAGCGATGATCCAGAACTACAGCAAGATGAGAGGGGGAGTCTGTCGAATGTTAGTTGCAGGTGAGCGGCCTTTTTATTCCTCTTCGGCTGATTTTACTCGCAAACTTGCACTCCTTCTCGCCACCAACTCGCTAGCGCGCTCTTAATTTGCAACATTTAGAGCGCGCGAGTCACCTGAGCGACTGCACTGCAAGTGAGCAGTCGCGCAGATTGACTAACGCACGGGCCGAGGTGAGCAGAGAGAAAGAGAGCAGTCTAATGAAGTGCAGACAAATGGATAATTAATTGTCGTTTGTAATTTGGGTTGCACTTTGATCTCTCGCTCGCCTCTCTCTCTCTCTCTCTCTCTCTCTCTCTCTCTCTCGTACGTACGTACGTACGACGTACGACGACGACGGTACGGTACGGAGAGCG
>WNKI01000001.1:8940352-8957377 GCA_015350385.1 Aculops lycopersici | reverse complement strand
CTCTCCTCTCTCTCTCTCTCTCTCTACTCTCTACTCTCTACTACTCGTCGTACTACTCTCTCTCTCTCTCTCTCTCTCTCTCTCTCTCTCTCTCTCTCTCTCTCTCTCTCTCTCTCTCTCTCTCTCTCTCTCTCTCTCTCTCTCTCTCTCTCTCTCTCTCTCTCTCTCTCTCTGGCGGTTGTTATAATCTCAGCTTTAGTTTTGTCGTCGTCGTCGTCGTCGTGGCCATCATTGTTTTCATCTCCTTCTTTTTAGTCATACTAGCAGATAGTTTTAGCTTGCGGTTCTCGCTCGTCACTCACAAAAAGGCAACAGAAATTTGTAGTTGTGGCCAAGAGTAAGCAGGGAAAAAGCACAACCGGCCGCCATTAATCTAAACCTAAATCTAAACACAGAAGTTCTGTGACAGAACATGAAGCGATTTTTTCTTGTTGGGCAGCCACACAACAAGTGTTTGCTCGAGATTGACACGAGCGTCACACAGACAGACTTCCATCTCTCGATTGCCTCTTTTTTCAATCGCTTTTTGGCCACCAACGACGCCTCCGACCACGACACTAAATTTTCTCGCTTTTGATCGAGAAGAGTGCTAGAGATAGAATGACAGGGAATCCGCTCGTAAAAGCCACAAGATTAGTCAGCCAAAAACAGGTTGCCGCCGGTGGCGAAGCAAAAAGAGCAAAAAGCGAGTTGAAAGCCACAACTACAACTATAAAACTGTGGCCAAAGTTCACTCGTTTGTTTCAAGTTGCTTGATTTTGGAGATTCTCCTCTCCCGTTAAGAAATTAAGCGACAAATCTACTGGTATAGGCGAAGCAAAGTGGTTTTATTCTGACGAGCGAGCGAGCGAGCAATTAGACTGTGCTCTTTTCTCTCAGGTTTAGTGGCAATTAGTGACCAGTTACCTCTCACCTGGCGAGCGAAAAGCGCAAGTTTGTTTGTCGAGAAACAAGCTAATCTAAAGCTGTGATCTTCTCTCCTCTTTTGTCCCAATCGGCGAGAGAAAATCATATCGATATTTTCCTGGCCAACTTGGAGGCTTAATCCCGATTTCCATTTAGATTGTGAGGGAAAAGTGGAAAATTAAAAGTAAACAAGAAAAGTCGGCCACTTTATTTGTTCTCGTTCGCTTTAAGAAAATTTAAAATCACAAACAAGTGAACATCATCAAAATTGTTAAATTTCCGGGCTTCAGGTTAACATTTATTCGATTTAGCAGAAGCAAGTGCATCATTTCCTCTCTGCAGGCAAAAGAGCAACGCGCAAGTGGCAAACGAGCGCACGAAGAAGGTGGCAAACCAACAGTCAGTTGGTTTAACCCGGCGATACAGTTTTGCCGATCGAAAACCTGGACACGAGCTCCTACGCACAAACCAAGCACAACACAAATCGATTGTGCCGCTCTCTTGGCTAACTGGTTGCTGCTCACTTGGTTGGCCAGTAATTTATGGTCGCGCTTCTGCGTCACTCTCGTCTCCTTTTCCTCGTTCGCGTGCCAGAGGGAAAAGGCTACGAGCGCTAGTTGCTCCTGTTTCAACGGCGCGCTTTATCGTACGACAGTCGTGTGCTCGTTGGGTTGTGCGAAATTAATGCGCCTCCGCTGGTTGTGTTCGCGCGCCAACGAGCGCAGTTATTTGCAAAACTTTGTCCACCACCAAACACCAAGCAGAAAAGAGCAAGTGAGTGATACAAAATTAATGATGCTCATGATTGAATTTTAACTTGTCGTTGTCGTTGTTGGTGTTTGCTTTTGCACAAGTTACAAGTTGACTTTTGGGTGGTTTGCATATAATGTTTGTGTTTTTGCTACACTTCAACTATTGCGCTCTAGGTTTTGGGGGGTTCACCTCTCGGTTGCGCTTTTGCTTTATCGTTTTCCTCCTTGCCTGCTCGTGGAGCGAGTCAATTTTGGGCGCTAAAAATGAACTGATTTGCTGGCCAATTTGCCACGAGTTCAGCTTTGCGTTAGAGTGAGTCACTAAGTTAGCAAACTAACCCAGAGTAAAGTAAACCAAAACTAAACTCAACTAGAAACCAATAAGAAAACAAGCGAGATCCTGACGACCTTTGGGTGCCATTTGGCCATCGGCAGGTTGCGTAATAGTGTTAGCAGTGCTTGTAATGGTGGCGCTGGTGGTAGCAAAGACGGAAGCAAAAGCGATACTGTCACACTAGTGGCAAGTAATTGGCCGCCATTATCTGCGACGACGACGACGACGACGACGACGACGAGTCTGTTTACGTAAACGTTTCTCGGTTTTGGTTTGGTGCTCGCTGCTAACTGGTTGCCTTTGGCTCGGCTTTAGTCGTTTGTTTTGTGCCGTGGTACCAAATGGACATATAGTAGCCTGTAGCAAATCGGTGGAGGTTTAAGTGACTTGCCACTTGTTCAGTTTGTTTGCCGCTGCTCCTGTTCACCTCAATAAGCGATCGAGTTTCCGCTCGCATGCACTTGTTCAGAAACGTTGTCCGCTTCCCTCTTTCTTTCGCTCTTTTCTCGTTGCCCTAGAAGTTGATGTCGCGTTACAATCCTGAGCTCCAGAGTCAGTCTTCAAATCGGAAGTTGCGAAAGCCGAGGGATCAATTGATTTCTCCACCTCAACATGAGCGGCGGCAATAGCAGGCATTCTATACAACGCCCCATTCTATACAACGCTCTCGTTGCGCAACTCGAATTAGACCAACTGGCTCGCCGAGCAGACAAACTGGCCGAGTTTTGTTTTCGCGCCCATTAAACGGAGGCTCATTAGCTTGCCAGCTAGTTGTGCTCGCTGCCTTAGCTGTGAGATGTCATTTATATAGTCTAGCTTTAGTTTTGCCTGTTTCCTAACAAGTTGCTGTTGTCGTAGTTGCGCCCTTTGCTTTTGCCAGCTTGGTTTAGTTTCACTTGGTTCCGTCCCGTTCCGTTCAATTCAGTTCAGTTCAGTTCGGTTCTGTTTAGTTCAGTCACTTCACTTGGTAATGCGATTCAATTTCTCGCTTTGCAAGCGGAAGGAGGTTAGCGTTTCCCTTTCTCTCTCTCTCTCCCTATCACTGCGTGTGAGTTTGTGTGTGCAAATGTCCATTGAGCTGCCGCTCGATTTGCCGCGACGAGATTACAACTTTTAGTAGCTTGCCAGCTCAGTGAGCTCGTTGCTTTTGCTGCCGCTTTTGGTACTACTGCCACAACCGCTACCACTACCTACTGCAAACCGATGAGCTGAATTAATCCCCGAGAGTCTAGGCGCTTCCAGTTGGCCAACTATATTGCGAGCGAGCCAACCGTCGAGCGACTCCCATGGTAAAGCTTCGCAACTCAACAGCGAGCTGAACAAATTTCAGTAAGCCGAGGGCAAGTTGACGCTAATGGTTACACACATTGCAGGCGCGATTCAACTGCAACTTTAGCCCCGAGCTGCGGAAGCAGCAGCAGCAGCGAGTGTTTTGGCGCCAAAACACTTGTGCAGTGGTTGCTGTTGGCCACTTGAGTTGCGAGTCCGTTAGTCTGCGAGTTTGCGGGTCGATGTGTCGAATATAGAGCAGATTTGGCGCCGCTCATTTGAAATGGCGCGGCGCTAGCGACTTGAGCAGCAGCAGTAGCAGTAGCGGGGCTTGCACAAGCTGACTGCTCGTTTATAGTTGCGACTCTGCAACCTGTCGCCTCTGTGTGGTCAACTAAAACTAACAGCAGAGCGGAACGCGTTTGTGTGCGCTGGCGTCACCTGTGCACACAAATGAGCAGTCCGTCGAGCTTATACTACAGAGAGAAAGAGCTACTCGAAACTGAAAAGAGCGGCGCCCATTAAGTAGAAATCAACGAGCCCCCAACTTCCTGTCGGCGAGTTGACAAAAACCACTTGTTTGCTTTTTCTTGTCCAATCAATTCGTGGCCCGACTCTCTTGTCTCGTCTACTGCCAGTTTCTTGAAAGGCGGTGGTTTTGTCCTCCTCTCCGAAATCTAGAGGAGAGAATTTAGTTTTGGTTTTGCGGCGGCAGCCGATTGGCTAACTTTCTTTCCTGCAACCAGACACAAGAGACGCCGAAAAGCTTCGGAAAGACGACATGCTAGCCGGTGGCTAAAAATCTGCAATGGATATGATGAGGCGAACTGAGACTCTTCTCCTCGGTTGTGCAAAACCAACAGCAAAAAAGTGGGAGAAGAAAAGACAACCAGCCAACAATGGAGCAAACAATCGATCCGAATTAAAGTCAATCACCTGCCGCCGCCGCCAACTACGTTTTTGCCAACTCCAACGTCGTCATTGTCGTCATCGTTGTGTCCACTTTTTTGTCTCTCCCTCGAGTTGCCCTGAAAGAAACGGCGACAGTAGATGAAACTTCGGAACATGAAGCGTCTCAATGACAACTGGCGGCGCCAACAACAAATCGGCGCCACCGGATGACGACCACGATGATTGCAGTTGCTCTCATTATTACGATCAATCGTTGCAATTTGGAGACGGCAAAGGTAAAGGTAAAGCTAGAGTGAAGCTGCCAGAATCAGGCGATAGTTTGTCGTTTGTGTTTCTTGTGGGAGACAAAAGCGTTCGATATTATTATTTCTATTGACTCGACTGCTCTTTCTATCAGCTGAATTGAAGAAGCTGAGAGGAGATGAAATTTAAACTGAGCCAGAGACAGGGACTTGCAACGACTGAGAGAGCTCCAGGTGATTCGATTTGATCGGCCGGCTCGATTTCAAATGATGTGGCGCCACTACTGCTCCTTCACTTGGGGGAGAATGAGCGAGCTAGCGAGTCGAGTGTCACTCCACTCCACTCCACTTCATCTTTTTCTCAACTTTTTGACTCGCTCATTTTTCTTTCAAGTCACGAAATGCACAGATTCAATCTATTGGTGCTCCGCGTTTCGCCCTGCACCTGAGCAAAAGTGGCAATCGATGGCCATGGTGGCGCCGCGGCCACTTGCCGTTGCCACTTGCAAATTCAAATTCAAACTCGAAAACACAGACAACAAGTTGCCGCCGCCGTCGCTGTTGCTTATTTGATTTGCAAACTAGTTGCGCAACTAGTTCTAATTCTTAACATCCCTTCCTTTGCATTGAACCGAACTGAACTGAACTGAACTGAACTGACGATTGAGTAACTAGTCAGGTGCTCGTTGGGCTTGTGACTCACAGTAGCAACAACAAGGAGACTCCTCTGCGAGAGGAGGAGCTGTGCCCAAAGAAGCACGACTATGAATATTGATGATGACCCGATGCGATGCTCATTGTCGGCCGCACACCTGGCGAGTTGTTGCTCATTGAGTCACAATAGCTTTTACTCTCCTCTTCAATAGACTGCTCAACTTCGTGTCCAAGTGAGCAACCAAAATTCACCTGCAACTTTCGAGACCACTCACTGCAACTCAATCAAGCAACCTATTGGCTGGCCAACAAACCCTCGCATCTTCAGGCGACCGACTGGCTGGTTGGCTGGCAAATTGAGCGATCAATCACCTCGAACTCTATTGTCGACTGGCGGCGGCGTCCTCGTCAGTCGGTGGCCGTAGTTAGAGTTTTTTCTCTTCTCTTCACCTCCTCCCCCATCCAAGACTCAAGGCATCAGTCTAGGCACCGGAGTCTTGGCAAACTGATGCTTTTGAAGCCTCCCGAAGACCGCCGTCGCCGCTTCCACCGGATCGAGGTCAACGGAGACCAGCGGCAATGGCAGACAAATGAGTCCAACACTAAAGATCCACTCAATCTCCTCGTCGATTTTACGACCCATAAGTTTTTTGCCGTTGCCGCTCTTGTTGTTGTTGTTGCCCCCCGAGCTGAATGCGCCAGAGATAGAGATGCAAAACCACACGGTGGTCATAAAAATGAGCAGATAATCTTCTAACAGCTCAAATCAAACAAACTGGCCAATCGATCAGCAAAAGAGGCAGATTGTTTGCTCACCTCACCTCATAGCGTTAAATTCCACCCTCCGCGCCGTGTCTTCTTTAGCATAATCATTCGGCTTATAATGGAGAGGAGGAAGGAGAAGAGGATGATGCATTCCAAAGCCAATTAGTCTCTCGAGTCCCTTTGGTCTTTTCAGTTTCAGTTCAGTGGTTTAACTTTGTGTTTAACTTTTTGCAAGTCACTAACCAGCGAGATGAAGAATCAACTAAGCGATGCAAACGATGCGACAGGTTGATTAGTTTCAACTTGCAAGAGCAATTTGACTCACCTGTTTGCTTGACGAACTTGCATAGTCAGTTCCATAATTCATATCGCGCTGCTGATGCCCTTGCTCCTATCAAACTCGCACAGAATATATGTATATAAATATATATATACTCAAACTCCAACATACTCGAAGCCAAGTTGAGATAGAAATTATGAAGTTGATAAGGTATTCTCAGTCTCCCAAGTTTGTTGGTTGCTCACTTATTTTATTTAAGTGAGTGCGACCACAGAGCGGCGCCAAACGATGAGGAGCACCAGGCTTTTTATTGCCTTTTTCATTTTCATTTTCATTTTTTACTCATCTTCATAAACTGATATCACATTATCCACTCTAACAGTTGGAAAAAGAAAGAAGCAACCGCGCAGAAGACCCAATTAGTCGCTAATCAGTTTTCAGGAATTAACTCGATGGCTCATCATTATTATTATTATATTAACCAGTCAGTTAGTGAGTCTTTTGCCCTGTGGTTGCAGTTGGTACATACAGTAGTGCTTTGGTGTGTCTGAATGCCATGTCTGTGCATTTAGTCATATCTCACTGGTGTTATTTAGTCCCAAACGTGGAATAGCAAAAACTTGCAACCTTGTAACTTTGCCATTTCCTCATTTTCCGATAAAGTGTCAATATATTCTATGTGAAAATAGAGAGAGAGATTGGTAAAAACTTCTCGCTCCACGACGGGCCAACGAAGCTGATCATTTGATTTGATTTGACTGCTGGCTTCTCCCAGAAGTCAGCGTAGGAAAGAAGTGATCGGTGGCTGCGGCGCATGCGACCGCCACCAGCTTTCGAAATGATAAGCGCCAGTGATGCTAACGACGGCAGCAAATTAGTGCCTATCGGCAGCACCACCACAGAAAATCGTCGATATCTCACGCTGCCGTTAATATACTCTGGGCCAAATGAGCAAGCAAATTAAATTTTTTTTCAGATCATATTGGCGATAATTCGGGACAAATGAGTGGTAGCAGCAGTGGTCGCAGCGGGAACTGTAGCCTTGAAGTAGGCGTCAAGCGGGCGGCTGCTTTAGATTTTACGCTTTATGCGCGCGTGCGGTTCTGGTGTTGGTTACAAATGAACAGCACCGGTGGTGGTGACTTCTGTAGCTCATTTGTAATCCTTCCCAGTGTTTAAGTTGAAAATCATTCACCCGAACCGGAAAGACCCTGGTCTTGGTTCCTCTAACCAGAACCAATAACCCAAACCAGAAACAAATGAGCAACTCGGCTACCGTTCTGAGCGAGGGATGAGGGAAAAGAGGGTGAGAGTGAAAGTGAAATCGATATCATTATTATTACTTCCAAATGGCGAACGCTCACCGCTCACTGCTCACTGTTCTTCGCCAAACTCAATGCCACTGATACAAAGGACAAGTAAGTTAATTGAGATGGCTGCTTTGTGGTAGGATCCATCAACTATATTGTTGTCTCGTTATCTAGTTCATTGAACTTGCAATTGAAAACACAACAACACAACTCGTTTCTTGTCTCCCCGATGGCCTTTTGTCTCAGGTTTCATTTTAAAAACTACTATGCAACTGCCAACTTTATCGCGTTGCTGTTCATCTCATCAAACTCTCGCCTGCCAAAACCAAGCAACAAACTAAGCGGCCTACCGACCGACCGATCGATAAATTGATTGTGCCAATCGATTTGTGCATGCCAACCACCTGTTCGAGCAGAAAAGACTCGGACTCGAGTTGAGTTGATTGCAAATATGTAGGCACTACTTATTTCAGTTTGTTAGAATTGAATTGCAAGCTAAAAAAGTGAGCTACCACCAAATCAACTGATCACACAAGTGACGCCAATTGTTGTCTTCACCGCAGGTAACGTCAGTCAGTCGGTCGGTCGGTCAGGTGTAACTAGATCCATTCTATTGATCTTGGTCGTGCAACTGCATGTAGATATCATATTGTATCATATCATATCATATCATATCGCACAGAAGCGGGAAATTTGGCGAGCAGGCCAACAACCTGTCAGCTGGTAGGCTGGTGTTTCGGGAGTTGAGAGGAAAACAACAGATAGATGGACAGGCAGACCGACAGGCCGACTGACTGACTGACGGTCAGATGGTGAATAATTGAATTGAAGTGAGCAGTTCCTGTTGTCGAATCGTTGTTCACTTGGATTGCGCAACACAATTCAATTGGCTTGGCTTAACGCAGCAGCAAACTGCCACTTTGGCAAATTCATTTCAACTGTCCAATCCGATCGACTGATCGCCGTGATGCGAGGCGGCGATCCACTGGAGCGCCGAGTGAGTTTCCAATTGGTTTCTGGTTAGTTGGGCCAAAATAATAATGAGAAAACAAGTGGCAGGCGGCCAACCGAAGTAAAAACCGATAGACACACAATTGGCTTTGTGTGTTTGTGTCGCTTGCCCAACGGCGCCGGTGGTGGTGGTAGTTTTGGTGGTAGTTGTGGTTGCGGGGCATAAAAACTAGAACAAAAACAGCAAACGTTCGGCGAGGAAAAGGGAAAAAACTCGTTCACTTGGTTGGCTGGTTGGTTGTTGTTGTAGTGATGGCCTTAGTTATAGTTATAGCCACCGACTTAGTCATACCAACCAGCCGGCCATTTATTCTCCCTTCCCCTTTCGCCTTCAACTCAACTTAAAGTGGCGTACTAATTTGTGCAAACGGCAAACAAACTGCCGTGCGGTTATTTAACCACCGCGTTGCTGTGCCATTCGATTGAGGTTTACACTTTGTTCCGCTGCTTTTGCTACATCGTTGCCTCACCGCCAATTCTGATTCCGAGGAGTCAGAAAAGTGGCCATTCAAAAGAGTAAATCGTTTGTTTGTTTGCCCACTTGCTCGCTTGCTCATCGCTAGTCAGTCTGTTTAATGCCCGGCGCTCAATGGGTCGATGCTCATAGGCCACCAGCGACGGCCACTTTGACTCAATGCAAAAGTCTCAATGATCATACCGCGGCTCATTTGTAACACTCGACCCTCTCCTCCTCTCTCGTGCCTCTAGTCATGGAGGCGCGAGGTGAAACCAAACGAGAGACAGCAGCAGCTGCCGCTTGCGATCATTGTTTTGCCTCGAGTAACAAATTGGCCGTAGAGCTTAAGTCGGAAGGCGGAAGCACCTAGCGACGCCATGTTGTCGCTATGTATGTTAATTTGAGTGCCGGATTGTGAAAAGCTCAACTTTAAATTGGACATTCTGCTTCAAACCAAAGCAACTAAAGCCAACTCTGGCATTTGGAGCGGCGGCGGTTGAGGAGGAGGCGGCGGCGGGAGGCAAGTGTGCCTTCTGCGATAATGTCGATGTTGATGATCACGATGACGCTCGAGGCTAGAGGAGGGAATCTAGTTGCGCACTTGTAACCTATTAATCATGTGGTGCACAACACAACCACCAACTACACTAATCCAAAGTGCAAACCAATAAAGTCACTCGTTTGTGTTGGTTGGTTGGCTGGTTGGTAGGAGTCTATCGAGTTTAACAGGACTGAGCTGAGCTGAGCTAAGCTAAGCTGATTCAAGTGAGCAAGTGGTTGTCGGTGTTGGTATTGATATTGCATGCTGCGCGCGACCAAAATCACTGGCGTCAGCTTGCTCTTTCCGAGTTGGCACTTGGAAGAGGCGGTGAGCAAACAGCCAAGTGGTTGATTGATTGCGATACTCTGATTGATTTTGCCCCCGCAACTTCCGGTCATCGATGAGTTTCGCGAGTGTCGAGCGGAAGATGGGACAGGTGAAAGGTTGAGTTGAGAGTTTGGAATTGTCTATAGAAATTTCCAGCTAGCTGCTAGTACATGGAATCCACTCGACAGAGACGACAAAACGACTCTCCTTTATGCAGCGACACCAATAAACATAAATCCAAACAGTAGAAAAATCAAGCGAGAATGAACGTGAGAGAAAGAAGGGCAGCAGCAACACTAAGAGAAGATTCGCTCCCTTGTTCACGTTAATTGGCGCCGCTTACACGCAGAGAGCAACGATTAATGTGCCAGCAGACGAGAGCGCGTGTTGCGTAACATGCGTTTCGGTGGTTGGAAATGTAGTCGTGGTGGTTTTGGATTCGGTCGGAAATGTTCAGGTTAATTGACTGCTTTCGCCTCTTCTGCTTGTTCGTTGCGGTTCTTCGAGTGCCTCTCGCTAACGCGCTTCCGGCTAGACCCCTTTTCCGGCTACATCAGGTTACATCACATTGCGAGCGAGCGACTTTTCTGCGCTCGAAAGAGTAGGAGCGACGATTAGACCCGAGAGAACATGACAACAAACGACGAGGATGACTTCTCGCGGCTCGTGGTCATAGTTCACGTGGCACCATAGCAACCGACTCCCATTTCTCAGCTCAGATTTGAATTTCCATCGCTCGGCCGTGGTGGTCGTTGTAATAATCGTAATAATCGTCGCTGTCCGTGTTTAGCGCAGACAACAACGATGAGTTGTGATTGCGAGGAGCGCGACATTAGCAATTGAATGGACATGGATCTTCGGTGGCAGTGGCGGCAGTGGACTCAAGTGGCCAGTGGCGAGGAGGAAGCAGATAACAAAGCTACACTTTGAGCATCCTAATGTTAATTTGATGTCCCGTGAGCGCGGCTCGCCCACGAAGCCGCCGGCCACTCGCTCGCAATTTTCTCACACTTTGCACGCCACTCGAGTTGATTATGATTATTACTCGTCGGTGGTTGTGGCGGTAGTTGTCTTGTCTTTTTTTGTTAGAGAGTTAAATTTCATCCAAGCGAACAGCCAACCAAAGGCAACAAGGTTACGCAACTGCACTGGTCGTCGCAAAGGTAACATGACGTAACTGGCATGGCTGCTGTGCAAGCGAGTCAGCGCAACTCATTGGCCGCCTCTGTGTGTGGCGTAGAATTATCATTCTCTCAAAAAATCCCAATGCGTCTGGTCCGCGTACAAAGTCAGTGGCGTACCTGCGATTGGTGTGTAAGCTGTGCGCAAATTAAGCGCATTGTCTCAACTGCTATTCCAGAGTCCAGAGACAAATTCCTTCGAGCCAAAAGGTAAAGTCAGCAGGTTGCCGCCTTATTTGGTTGGATTAAATGAGCAACGTGGCGGAGGAAAAAATTTTAACATAAAGTTCAAATCAACATTTCAACTGGCCAATTGATTTGAGGTCACTCTTTTGCGCTCCTCAATTCAACTACAAGTTTTCCGTCGCTCGCTCGCTCGGCCGCTCCGTTAGCTCAAATCAAACGGAAAAATTTCCCATGAGTCGCGTAGTGGCCATAAGTTGGCTTTGTTGCGCCTGCGGTAACATTAGTTTGCAAGTAGGTAAGTTTACGCTCATTAGCGTAAGCAGGCGACGGGCGTGAAATTGAGCTACTCCCTTGAGTTGAGCCAATCGATGGTTCGGTCTATTAGCCGAGCTGCGAGTTGGTTACGCAACTCGAGTCGCCTGCGCGCTGACTGTTCATGTTCGAGAGGAGCACACATTTTTATGCCGCTGCCATTACTGAAGAGGGCGAAAAGAGCAACAACTGCTCAATTGGGCGACGAGCAATTGACAGTGACGATCAATTGGGGCGCCAGCTGATCGATCGATCGATCGATTGCTCTTTTGGCTAGGGAGACGGAGCTCCTCTCTGACTAGCCATTTAAGTGGTTGCTCTGGGTGTTGGTGTGACTCATTGGCGTTGCCACTTTGGTGGCCGCAAACGCTCAAGGCAACGTCTTGTTTTCTTTCTTTCTTTTTACCATCTCTTATCTCATGCAAAGCTATCTTGCACAAGAGACAAGAGGATGACGACAATGACTCTGCCGACAAATTCCAGCTTGTGAGTGACTTTGAATTGATGTTCATGCAAGGAGCGCATTCTCGGCTGGCTCGGTAAAATTGTCGCAGGTGAGGGAAATGCTCGAGTGGATTTCAGTTTAGAGATTCAGGTGAGTCCGGCGCTCAAGTCATTTTCAGTGAGGGAGCTGCTCACCTGCGATGATTATTATTATGATGACGACGGGCGAGTTGCCCAATTTGGCGCTCACAATTCCTCGCCAACTAGTGGTGTCTAGTTTACTTGCGGCTATCAGTTCACGAGAGTTGGATTTGCAAAGGAAAATGTCGCGACAAACAAACACACAAGAAGCTTACAACAAACATCTTGAACTCAACTATAGGCCGCGAGTGTGGTGTAGTTTGTTTTCTCGCATTACGATTACGTAAACTTTGCGAGCACCCGAGTAAAAGAGCAAGCAAATCAAAAAGTTGGGATAAAGCGAGAGAGAGAGAGAGAGAGAGAGACGATCGATAGACTGAGAGGCTTTTTGCTCCCTCTTTTCGCTGTTGGAACGTCGGCGCTGCTCTTTTCTTTCACAGCGCACAATGGACAAGTTGAAATAAACGGAGTTTTTTCAACTTAGGATTCAAAAGCCGCAAAGTTTCGGTCGATGTGCTTGTATTTGTCTGTCTGTCTCTCTCTCTCCAAATACCAGCTTCTGTGCCTAGGTAGCTCAAACATCGCCGCTACCCCCAAAGCCAATTGGGGGCGAGACTGCGACAACAAGACACTCACTTGCCGAGTTGTTGTTGCTGATCGATTGTGAGCCAGGTAAGCGATCAAATCACATCTAATAGACTGGCTGGAACGGCGAGGCGACAGTCAATCGATAGCAAGAGCAACGGTGGCGGCGGCGGCGGCGACAACACGGCGAGCGCCAACCGACAACAAAACGCAGCGACGTTGACACTGCGACTTGAGTTGTCGCACTTGCCGATTGAAATTAATCGCCTTGGATTTGGACCAAAGTCAAAGAGAGTGGCAGCAGCAGCAGCGAAAAGTGAGCAGCTGAGTGGCAAAGTTACTTTGTGTGAACTCGAGCGTTTGCTTGCTCTGTATCTCGCTCGGCGGTTTGATAGCATGAGCAAGCAACTTGCTCGCTCCGCTGTCGACTAGCCAACTTGTTATAGGGCCACAAACTTGCTAGTTGGCGGCCGCAAATTGAACTCTCGCCGGCTGGAAACGGCAACGTTGCCTTGAGTGGGAGACGAGCACTCTACTAACCGGCAGCCTCACCTGGCGGCCAAAAGTTTGTCAGCTCACCGAGGAGCGGATTCGTTTGAGAGGCGAGTGATGTGATTCTTTTTTCAGTTTATTATTGTTGCTGCCGTTCCTGTGCTCCGACCACCCAAATTGGAAATCCTTTGCACTCTTGTTAGCTGACGGACTGGAAAGGAGCTGAGGAGTAGCGACGTTGGCGTTCGAGGGATCGAGGGAAGATTGCAATTTGGCGATCAGCTGGCTTGGTGTCATTATCATCATTATTCTCGAATCAACAGAGCAAAAACCTCGACCTTTCGTGCAAAGAAGACGGAGAAATCGATATAGACTCTCGCTAATAATGATTACCTGTACTCATCTCTCTCCCTCGAATCAAATGACAATTGTGAGTGTGGCACCTACACACTGATAAATCAAACAGACGACCCCAACAACGACGTCCACGATTCGCGTCGCGGCGACAAACAAAAGCAATTTGCTCCACATCGTCGGTGGTTATCCTCCGGTTGGCGGTCCACTTTTTTATACCAACGCATCGAACGCTTCCAACGGCCAACGACACATCAATCGCCACGATGATGGCGGCCAACGCAATACTTTGCCACTTCAATTGAGCCACTCGATTGATGTGGCAGCAGCAGCAGCAGCAGCAGCAGAGCGGCAATTGATAGAGATTAAGCTCAGGTAAAGGTAAGTGTGTTTGTTTACCTGCCACCAAATTGGCTTCTGTGAGATGATCGCAATCGCAGAGGAAAACAACAACAACAACGGTAGCAAGGCTAACAATAAAAGTCAGGTGATTGCACTGATTTTCCAACTGCGGCCGTCTCTTTTCTTCTGCGACCAAATCAAAGAGGCTTTTTCTGTCTCTAAAACCCTGCTAGTTTCAATGGCGGCACCAATCGACGGCAATATGATGACTAGCGAACACAAATGGCGTGACTTGAGCTCCGTGGCGGGTGATTAGCGGCTACCGGCCATGGAGCTGGCAAACAAAGGCAAAGGTGCACAGGTAAACAAGTAACTGGAGTTCCACTTACGGATGATCCTCGAGTCGAGTGTGTTCACACTCGCATTCACACTAACCGGCGGCGGTAGTCGTTGTGTGTGGCGGCAACTTGATACAGCAACAAGTTGTTGCAACACTAGAGACTCGTGAGAATCGCGCTCAATGTGTGCTCTTAGTTTTCCTTATATATATATATAAATCTGTAACAACATAACACGCAGCAGAATTAGAAATGTTGTTACAATTCTGCGCGAAATCATGCGCCACCGGCGGCATCGCTAGTTAACAAGTGGCCGGCGCCGATTCGACAACACCGTTTCATTCGCACAGACACTTAGAGTTGAAGCCGCCGACAAACAAGCGGCAACAAGTGCAAAAGTGGCGCTCCCTCTAATCGGGGCTAGCGAGCAACCTCTTGTTGCCATCAGTGGCCACAGTGGCAGTTACCCATCGGCGGCTCGCCCACCTGATTGGTCCTGGCTGCGAGCAACAAGTGCGAGCAATTGTGTGCATTAGTAGTCCATGCGAGCAACCTGTTGTATCGCAAGTTCCAAGAACCAACTAGAATGTGAGCGATCATCTTTAGCAATCGCAACAACGATAGCAGTGTGGCGAACACGGCAGGCGAGAAACTTCTCCTATTCGCTTGCTCGTCATTTTCTCGCCTTACGAGGCGTCAGATTGAGAGATCTAGTCGCTTGCTAGATGCTGATGGGCAAGTCAGTTAGCAGAGTCATCATTGCGACTTTGTTAGCTGGAGAAGGAGGGGAGGAAAGACTGGCGATGGAGGTGGAGGAGGAAGCGCCACACACGACGCGCTCATTTGTACCTACCTGCCCGCCCGCCCGCCCGCCATCCTTGAGCTGTAGCCTGCCAACGAGCGATGTTTATTTCGGAGCCGGAATCATGCATTATGTAACGACAGCCACTGCGACTGCGACTACAACCACGATGACGACGACGCTGGCTCAGTGTGGCACCGCCACTTTACTTGTTGGAGCTGAAAAGTGCGAGCAAGTTGGGGCAATGTGTACGGTGGTAGTGGCGGCGGCGGCGGCAGGTAGAAAGGTGGATAGGTATAAAGGCATGGAGGTATGAAGGTAGAGAACAAAGTTGGAAGGTGGAAAAGGCGACGCTAGTGCTAATGTAACTGCAAGTGCCCGCCCCCTCGACTCTAGCTCGAGGGGTAGAGGCGCGCGGTGCTCGCTTTTTCGCGGAATGATTATGATGATGTAAGATCAGGTAGGTAGCAACATTAGCGGCAACAAAATGGTCTTTTGACGTCTTCATTAGTGTTACTTTTCTCGCTTCATCAGCAATCGTCTCGAATTTACCTGACTGTTGGGCTCGTAGCCGTCGTCGTCGTCGTCGTCGTCGTCATCGTCGACGGGTCGTGTTGCGCTTTCGGCCGTCGAGTTTGCGGCTCGCAAATCGTCAGGTTTCTCTCTCTCTTTCTCTCTCTCTCTCTCTCCCCTTCTTCAGTCGACTTGCTGGAGGTTACAGGTAGGTGGTCGCTTGAACTCATTTGCCACCATCATCTCAGGTGCTGCTGCTAACACCTGAGCCACTGCTGCTGCTGCCGAGAGGCGATAGGCAGATAGATGGATAGATATTTAGAAACTTGGCTTCGGCGTCGTGAGTTTGCCGACTGTTGTTGTAATCTCCTTAGTAAAAGCTAGTTAGATAGATGTCTAGATAGCAAGCACTTGAAGATCGTCCAGTCAGATTGGACCGGTTAGATAGCCACCAGCTAGCTGGCTGGCATATCTATACTTCAACTTCAACTTTGAATCTCAATCTAAATCTGATTCTATTCGTTCTTATTTTTATTTCTTCTCCTCAGCTCGACTGTGTAACGACAGCAGCAACTACGGCGCTAGAAATTGCAACAACCACCACCGAGTTAAACATGATGAATCAAGTCGAAGTCGAAGTCGAAGTCGAAGTCGAACGGCTGACACGAGGACCAACGCGGCGACGAATCACAGTCGACGCAAGTCGATTATGATCTCGCGCTCAGGTAAACCGAGTTCTTCGTACTCCTCTTTTCCATTCAGTCAGTTTGCCAAAGTAAAAAACGTGACTTTTGCTCTTTGCTGTTGATGTTGATGTTTCCATTCACCGAGGAGTCAATTGAAGAAGTTAAGTCATCGGACACACACCAAGTCACATTAGCCAGCTGGCTGGCTGAATGGCTAGCTAACTTGCAATGGCGACGACCATCGCAAGTCGGCGACGAGTGGAGGACGATTAAATGACATTGATGTCCTCCCATGCTCCTGATGTTGCTTTGAGACTATCACCATTGCGCAATTTCCACAGGTTCAAATATCATCGAAAGGCGCGACAAGTGTCAGAAGGTCCTGCTCTTGTTGCCTTGTCGCCTTGCCCATGCGCCAGCTAACTCAATTTGTCTCGCCGAATCGAGCAACTCGCTTGAAAAGGTAGAGGTCTCACCTGTTGCCCGCTCACCTGCCTACCTCATCACCGGTACCATTTGATGCGGCGGGAACAACTTACACGCTTACCACCAACACAACAACTACAAATTCAATCCAAGTTGCGAGTGGTTGTTGTGGTGGTGGTCATGTAATTAGTCTGCTCTCCTCACCTGTGCGCTTCTAACAGCTTTCGACGACTTATAGGAGTGAGCCGGATGAGAGTCTGTTAATCTCGTCGCGCGCTATTGAAGCAGCATCGAGTCGTCTTCGTCTTTTTTCAAGCTTAGAGGACGGTAAAGAGAAGAGAGAGAGAACTAGGTTTTGCTAACTTAACTCTCATGGCACCAACTTGTTAGATTCCACCACAAGCATCAAGTCGAAATTTATTTATGTGTGGCTTCTCCCATTTGCTGTCGTCTCTCTCTCTCT
>WNKI01000001.1:8889847-8931612 GCA_015350385.1 Aculops lycopersici | reverse complement strand
AGAGAGAGAGAGAGAGAGAGAGAGAGAGCCCAAGATCCCTGGCTAAAGTGCAATGGGCGCTAATTGAATCCATTAGCAACTCGAGGATCTCATTTGAAGTCGTCGTGTTCGATCGACTTACTTGGGGCAAGAAAAACAGAAACAGGTAACAGGTAACTACTTGTTCAATAGCCAATTTGCAGCGATTCCCCTTTTCAATTGGATTCTCTTTTAGTGCAAAAAAGTGCGGCTTTCTTTTGCTCTTTCCTCGAGACTAAACTTTTATCCAAAAGCTGAAACTTGGAGTAAATGAGAATCGTTTAGGTTAAGTGCTATTCGGCAGCGACGACTGCAACGGCAGCGGTGTTTAAGGTTCATGTCGTCGCCAGGCGAGTGCTAATTTCATAGTCGTTTCTGTTGTCTCTAGAGCTTCGCTCTCGTAACGAAGCGCTACAAATGAGTCCCGACTTCTGCTCGTTCATTTGCTGATGAGTTTACCTGAATACTATTGCTGCCGCCGCCGCCGTTGCTGCTGCTGTTAGACTCGGAGGTGGCGGCTGCGACTGCAGCTCAGGTGAGCGACCAGCAGAGAGGTAGCGGTGGCGTGCAACTAAAGCATCAATCCTGGACAACGAGACGCGGCCACTTGTTGCTGCTGTCACTCTGTCACCTTTAGAGACTCCCACTTATGTACTTCTCAAGTTCAAGTGGCGGAATTCAGTGGTCAACTCGAACGGTTGCTGGCGCCTAATCTGGCCGTTGAAATGACACGCAGGCGGCGCAGCCGGCACCTGTTGCTGTGCCGCCGCGTAAAATCATAGCCACTACCGCCACTTGTTGTCTTCGAAGCGTCGAATTGGAAGCAGAAAAAATGATGCGCTAAAAAATTTTTAAACTTAACACTTGTATGACGCAACATCAGCTTGTATGCAAATTTTCTTTCCTCAGGTGTGAGTCCGCCACAGCAACAAGTGTCGACCTGCGCAAATGCGCGTTAAGGCGAGAAACACGCGAGCCACATGCTTCTCTCTTATCTCTTTTTCGTCTACTAGTTTTGCTTGTAACTGGGCGATACCCACCAACAATCGCCGCATCTCAGGCAACAGGTTACCGGGCGTCGGGAAATGGAACCTTCGTGACTCGATGCAATCAGTAGTCTCGGCAAAGACCACGACGATGAGGACGAGGATAACAATGGAGGAGTACAGGTAGCTGTTGTTATTTTTTGCTAGTCACACAATGAAGTTCAAATTTCTTGCCTAGTCGTGGTCGTCAGCTGATGACGTTGATTATGCCAAGTAGACAGGTAAACTTGGCCGAGAAACAGGTTGACGAGTTTGGCTGCTCTTTTCAGGTTGCTGCGCGCAACTTGTTGATTTTATCAAAGACAAAACATTCTTTTTCGCCCTACCGTTCTATCGCTGCTTTACCTTGCTCTGATCTATTTTTTCGCGAAGAGAAACCTAAATAGACTGAAAAATAATCACACGGGCAACAAGCGGCGCCTCAACAAAGAGTGTAGCAAATAGACTGCGTGCATATCTCGGATGGTGGCGACGACGTGTCAATTTGTTGTTAGTTACTTGACTAAAACATCGACTAAAATCCACCATAACAGAGTAAGAGATCGATCTTTTTGATATTCAGTTTCCACTTGTGTTTAACATGCGAAAAGTCCATTTGTTTTGAAACACGAAAACAATAATAAGCTAGACAATTATGCTCTAGATTCTAGATCACGAGACTAGATTATTATTGCGAGTGACGCGAGTTGTGATTGAATATCTAGATAAGAGGCGGCGAGTTTTCCATTTTCCGAAAGAACATCGTGTTCCTGTCACCTCTAAAGATTTCGGCATCATTAAGAAAGATGCTGCGTGTGTGTCACACACAAGTGACCATTCGCAAGAGATGAGATCGTATGAGCGAGATTATGAAAGGAAATATGATCCTATATGAGTGTATAATTAAAATATATGTATGTAAAAAATTAATATACTTACATATCCGTGTTTGTTTGCATCATTGTTTGTAAGCTTGATCTTCTCAAAAGAAATCACCTGTCGCTTTAATTGCTCCAATGTGAATGGTCCATCTGGATGGAGGAACAATTTTGTGGGCGACGGTGGATCAGCTTTGCCTGCTTGCTGCCATGAGCTCTTGTGATAGGCGTACCTGTAGCGCTTATTGTCATAGGGTAGTATGTCCATTAAAACTTGGTACTTGTCCCTGGGGTTTAGTTGACTCAATATCTCGGCACCAGCGCCCATTGAGAATGTAACTCTAACTGGCGGGAACATGCGTCTGGTGGTGGTTTTTGCGAGTAGGCGTGTCGTTTATTTTCGGGATGAAGCAGTGATTATAAAAAGAATTAAGGTTAATCGTTTGTTTTATTTACTTTTCTCGTTTTTCGTTTAGTTCGCACCTATAAGAGTCAGCAAGCATTCAACGCTAAGCTCGCTGAATGGAGAGGGAAACTTGAACCCCGCGGGCAGTAGGAAAAAGAACAACAGCAATCAGGCAGGAGGAGGTACAGGAATTCACAAAGACAACAATTTGGCATCACAAATTAGCGAGTCCAAAAGGGCAAAGTGGCCCTTCGAGGAGATAATTTCCTCCTGAGTTGAGCTCAAAAAGATACTAGGAACCCGAGGAGCTACAAACAAACGAGCAGCTTGAAGAATGACGATGGCAACGACGACAAGCGCAAATCGGCGCCTCCATTGGGTTGGAGAAAAGTGGCAGAGGAGATAATGAGTTCGAGTGCCGGCAGCTTATTTAGATGGTTGCTCGCAACTAACAGCGATCCTCGTTGCTCATTATCATTCTCGCCCTTGTGCCTGCATTATGTTCAGTCAGCTAGCCACTGGAAACAGAAGAAGAAGAGGAGGCGCTAGTCGAACTCGCTGAGTTTAGAGAATAACTCGAACTCTTTTAGTCAATTAACCTGGTGAGCAATCAGTAGACAAGAGCAGCAACAATAGTTTACGTTTAGCTGTGCAACTTAATGAGCTGCCTGCGCAAAAGTGGAACGACTTTTGAGAATTCCATCAACAGGAAGCTAGTGGCAAGTGATCATCGTTTAATCTAACTGCAACTCGCTAGTCGCGACGTCACTACTATTGTTGTGCTCGCAAGTTTTGGTGTTGATTTGGCGACGCGTTAGCTGATTCTAGTCCAAGGGCTCAACTGTACCTCTGGAATCAAGATTGACGCGCGTGTAACTTGCAGTGAGCTGATTGCTCATCTAGCAGTTTCATTAAGCGCGCGTTTATCTGAGTTTTCTGCTCTCGCTCAATCATCATCATCATTATCATCATCGTGAGCAACTGCAACTTGGCTCGGCCAACAGGTAATTCAACTCTATGCTCATTCATTCCTCTCGTTGTTGTTGCTACTTGACTCCGTCGTCGTCGTCGCCGTCGCTCACTGGTACTGGCAAATTCTCGCCCAGATTATAACTTCAACTCTTTAATTATTATCTAGCTCATTTTTGCTAGAAGGTAGTGAGAAAGTCGGCGAGCGGGCAAAAATTAACTGCTGGCAGTAGTAATAGCGACAGATAATCGCATTCGTGTGAGCAACTTGAGCAACGACGATGACGAGAAATACACAAACATGAGAGTGGCGATGCGTTTGTTTTGATTTTGCCATGTAGCTCAGCTGGCAACTTGTACCTGCAGGTGAATGAATGTGGCGGCTGCCTTACCTGACAGCGACCACGACGACGGCGACCACTACGGCAACTGAAGCGGGCGAGGATGAGAGATAACGATGGAATCATCAGGTGGCCCTTTTTCAGGCTGAGATAAACTCGTCGGCGTCGTCGTCGGCGTCTCAGATACAGGTAGCTTTGCTTTAGCTCTTGATACCATTGCGCAACGGCAATAGGAACAGCAGCAAGCCCAAGAGAAACACAAGCGGCGAGGCTTATAGTTGTCGGCGCAAAGACTCGGCGAGCTTGTTAACTAGCAAACGACTTGCTAGTTGTGAGCAAATAAAGGTAACAACTTATACCAAGACCAAGACGACGACGAATGAGTGAATTAAAATTCAGGCTAATTGAAATTTGACTGTCTTCAAGTCCTTGAGTCGGTGGCGATAAACTAATACACTAGTGATATTCTAGCCTCCGCCGCTGTCGACGTTTTTTCCTCTGTTTACCTGTAAAACTCTCCATCCAAAAACATCCATCCAATCCAATGGAGCTCCTTCTTCTCAATGGCATTCCAATTTGTCTAAAAGCCATTCGTCGTTCACTAAGCCTGGCCAAGTTTTGATCGTCGTCGACGGGAACGACGATGCACTTTACTCATTTGCTTACCTGAGAGGCAAGCAACTGAGCGGCAATCTCTAACGCGATCGCCGCAGCCATTTAAAATCCATTCAGGTATGCAGGCGGATAATCTGATTTAACCTAAATCACTCTAAACTTATCATTTGCTAAAACCACCACTCATTCGCTCTTTCATACACCAGGAGGACTCCATTAGACTGCCCCGTTGCTCACACAATTTTACCTTCAACTCGCGGCCACTTTGCCCCTCGAATCCGATTGTCTCTTTTTATCCTCCAGTCGTCATGTTGTTCGCACCAACTAAACGAGCGCCGAGCAAATAATAACGACGTCATCATCCATGAGCAACTACGATGGTCACGAGGGAATGCGCCGACCGCTGCTCACTTGGATCGCTAACGAGTCGTCGCTAGACACGAGCAGTGGAAGCGAAGCAGCTAATTCAATTTACACTATTTGCTGCTCTTTCTCCTCGACTCATTGACCCAACTGACTGTTTGCACAGGTAAAGTCAAGGGAGCAGCACGTGAATGCTGAGCACTTATCGCGACCGCTAATCTGCTCCATTCGCTCGCTCGGTGGTAGCAATAAAATATTTCCTTATACCTGGCGTCGAATTAGATCAACTAGCGAGCGAGCGAGCGAACGAGCATTTTAAGTGATGAGTTTGCCGCTTTGATGGCAAGTTTCGAGTTTGTTTAGCAAACTGCAAGCAGGTAAAATTATATTATTGTAGCCTTCGACGATTCAGTACACCAGATCTGAGGAGTTGATAGTGATAGGGAGTCTATTTAGCGCTTTGGATTCTATTTTAACGGAGTGAATTGAAGTGGGCCAACAACCATTTCGGTGGCTGGCCACTTTAATGGGCGCACTCGCGCGACAAGTCAAATTTGGAGTTTAAATTGAAATAAATTTTGTTGTGAAAGCGACGACTTGACGACTATGAGCAAGTAGATGAGTCTGATGGAATTGGCGAAGACCACACGCAACAGAAGTATCCGTTTCTCTTTCGGAAGCTTCTCTAAAGTGAGAGGCAAAACATGACGAGTGGCCACAGAATGGCAGCCATTTTAAGCTGTGGCTGAATTGTGGCGGCGGAAGTTGACAAAAGTGAGCAGTCCGCGACAACAATGAACTTCTCCTTTCCGCGGATCCGTTTGTAGTCACTTGATATCAGCGAACTCGCAGACGACAGAGAGACAAACAGACAGACAACTCGACCACCTAGGGCACAAATTTCACGCTTCAACTCGACGGCTGCCCAGTTTGCTTGATAGACTGTGTCATGGAAGAGAGGCTAGTTTACTAGAATGCTCTCATGTATGTGGCAAATAAACTGAAGCCAAGAGCTAGAACATAGATAAGCTCCCTCGTTGCTTATCGGGCGCTTAGATCGCCGCGCTTCTCTGCCTTTTTGTTGCTAGTTGCGCGCCACGACGGCTAGCCAGTCGTTAGAGAAGAGCGATATATTAATTAAAAGGCCAAAAATTGTCGCAACTCTCCTATTTCCTATGGCGTGAGCTCATCGTATGTTTGGTCTCACTGCTCACTTGGCCCACCACCACGACTGCCACCACCAAAGCGAAGCATTGCGACGAGATTACATTCCAGTTGGCTTGTTTTTGTCGCCGTCGCTGTTCCACCACCAACCGCTCACTATCACGAGCAACTTGGGCGCCTAATGCGTTCATTAGCCGCTTGCCTCTTTGAAACTGCCACTGTTGTTGCTCAAAAAGAGCAAAAAGAGTCATTGTGCAGCCAGCTGCCACTAAGGCGACTGCTCATGCTTCTGATGATGATGCAACTCGAGTCCACCGATCGAACATATAGGCGGCCGGCCGAGTTTCCGGTGCAGACTTATCCGCTTTGCATTTTCCTCTCGTTGACATCGACACGCACAAATCGAGTTCTGCTCCTGCGAGTTGCCTTTGGTTGTTGCTCTCTTGTGCATAATTTAACGCTCACTAAATTATGACACAAGTGAGCTGGCAACGGGAGCGACACACGCAAGGCAAGGCAACGCGAGCGAGCGAGCGAGTCAGTTGAATTTGTGCTCGAGTTGACACTTTGGCCAAGTGAACGAGCGAATGCGCGAGAAAAATTGCTGCTCTTTTGGCTCCGCCTTCGCCTTCGGCTTATGTCACACGACGACTCGCTGCTCACTTGTGTGAATTGTGTGTGTGTGCGAGCCACATTCGTAAAGCGAAAAGTGCGGTTTTCTCACTTCCTAAAAGTTGACAGGTAAACGAGTGGATTGGATTGAAGTGAGCAGCAGCATTAATATTGTCGCGCCTTCCAAAGTTGGCCGTCCAATCCACTAGACTCGATTGGTGCTGGCGGGTGACTGCTCATCAAGCGACCATTCGCTCGGCCGACCGGCTTATAGGAGCCTGCAACTTTTGCGACGCGTAACTTTTGACGTGTTGTGGTTTCAACGACACTCGCCAGTTTGGTCGCTTGCCTTTTTCCGTTACGTCAACTTAAGGCGCACGTTGGCTGCTCACTTTGTTCACTTGGTTGTCGCGATCGTTACAACAATAACAACACAAACATTTCAACTTTTCTGGGCGCGAGTTGAGTTGAGAGTTGCGCTTTTGATGTGAGCGTTCGAGTTGCTTTCAGTAGCTTGCTCGCGAGCAAATGTAAGTGTCATCTTTTGACACATTAACAAAAGTTGCTCTTTGCAAGTGAGCTGACACTTGCGTGTGTGTTTCTTGGTATTTTGGCTCTCGCCAGCGATTGAGTCTCAAGTGAGCGTGAACCCCAACCGCTCGACTACACGTTTGGTGCGCAACATTTAGTCTCAACTCCACACGACAAGCGCAATAATTTTTGCAAACTATAGGTGAGCAACGTGAGCACGCAATGTTTTGTTGTTGTTGCGCCACAGTATACAAACTCATGTTTTTGCTGCCAACCGGCCCACCATATAGTGGGCCAAAAGCCAGCGGAACTCGCGAGCGTGAGGACGTGACAATTTGTGCAAAACGAATCAATTCTCAATGAGCTGCCAGTTAACTCGGTTATTGGCTTCGGTGGTTGGTGGTTAGTGTTTGGTGGGTGAGCAAACAAAAGATCGGTTCGCGGGAGAGGGAGAGAGAGAAGGAGCAGAAAACGGCCAACTTGCAGGCGATAAACGCGTCCGTTTGCCCTGCTCGCTTGCTAACTTGCAGTGGTGGTTGCTGCTCACTTTGGAAGTCTATTAGTTCAAGCTGCCAGTTGGCTAGTTACAGCGCAACTGGATACACTTAGCAAGCAGCGACAACTAACCAGATGAAACGAACTAAAGGAAAATGAAATCAACGAGCAAGTCAATGGGAGAACGGGAACGAAGATTGATTGACTCTCGTGGTTTGCGTCCGGTTTTGGCGTTAGCCAGCCAACAGCGACATGCAAACCATCTGACTTAATCCCCTCGCCTATCGCTGTTATGCTGATTGTTTCGCTGCTCTCTTTCTCGTTGCCCACTTTTTCCTATCGACGAGGACGACTGGTCTGCTGGCCGAAGGCGAGATGAGCAACAGATTGTTTGTTGGTTATAGTCATATGAGGCTAGTCAATGAGAGGAGGCTTCACTTAAAATGACTGCATCTAGTGGGCCAATGAAAAGAGCAACTTCCTCCTTCTCTCTCTCTCTCTCTCTTCCTCCTGCTCGACTTGAGCAACTAATATCTCAAATATACAACAACAATGATAGCAACGAGAGCAAAAACTGATGGCTCCGGATTCTATCGTCGCAGGCGACGATCCCGACTGCCAACGAGCAAGCAAATGAGCGGAGGCGAAAATTTGCGAAATACTTCTGTTGCCTATGTACTCAAGTCCACTGGTTGCTGGTGTGATTTACATCAATCAATTCACGAGGCTTGTTGTCGATGTCCATTTGGTTGTTGTTAGTCTTTTTGACGTTTGGGGCGAGAGAAAAGACTAACGACATGAGCAGTCAGACGCAAACCTAAAACCACTCGGTGGGTTATGAGCAACAGCAGCAACGACACAATGGAGCCACTCGAGGAACTCAATGGGCCACTCGAAAGTCGCATTAACAGCAGCGGCAACTCGTCGCCGAGCTGAGGGTCCGTGAAATTGGCCTCTGCCATGAGTTTTGAAAGTTTTCATTAGCTTCACCGGGCGAGTGGCTGGCTGGCAGTCAATAAGGAGCGGAGTTCATTGAATTGAATTCAATTGATTCCGAGCGAGTGGCTTGAAACAGTCAGTTGCTCACTTACTTGCCGCTTAGTTAGGCCTGAGTTGACTGTTGGCCAGTGTGACCAAGCAACTTGGAGTTGTTGTTGTTCATTATTCGCAGTTGGACGCCTCCAACTGTGAACTGGTTCAGGTTTTGTTCTTGTTTTCTGGCGGGTTGGTATTGCACACGCCCAAACTAAACCGCATCGAACAAAAAACCAACTGTTGAATTTGAAGTTTGGCATTCATTGCTAACAAGTCTTCTGCTTGCGAGTTATCAGCGCCAGTTGACTGTGAGCTGGCATCGGAGGGCGACGTGACGACCGCATGGCGACAAAAAACAATCTGCGGATTCCAGCATCATATATCAATGAACTCAAGTCAGCTGATCTGGTGAAGCATATAGTGGAATGAAGTGAGCAGCATCCCAAATGGTCAGGCAGAAAATTTCCTAGTTTAAAATGGAAGCCAATAAATCTGAGCAAGGAGAAGAATTTGCTCTTTTCAGTGCCACTTCCTCTTGCTCTCGCCGTTGAAACTCTGCTTTAAAATGAGCAATAACCCAACCAAGACACTCAATGGCCTCGAGTGCCACCGCAGCGCGACAATTGAATCAGTCGAAATCGATCGACTAGCCCCCAGTGGCTCGCTTGCTCACTTGATCGCTGTTACTTATTTATTTTACTCCTCCTCTTTGAGAGGAGTAACCATTTGAGAGATTCTGTCGAGTGGCAACAATTGATTTTTCTCGCACTCGCTCTGGTGTTGTTCTCACTCAAAATTGTCGAGTCAATTGAGGGTTGGAATCAGAAGATGGCCACTTGAGTACTAGTTTATCGACGGGAGAGAGAGAGCAACAATGAACTCCAATGTCAGTGTTGTAGTTACTGTCGACACACGACGACTTTTTGAATGCAACGAGCACACAATTGAATGCGCTTCAACTAGCACGATACTGAATTGGGGGCGAGTTTGTTTGCATTTAAGTCAATTCAAGTCAATTCAAAAGAGCGATAGGTTTGTTTGCTCTTGGGGGCTCATCGATTTCCAGGTTCATCCATCAACTTCTCTCTCGACTCTGAGAATGAAAAATTAAAACGACTGAAGGGCGATGAGGCAACAGAAACAAACAAAGACCATAAAGATAATAAATGAAGAAACTTACCTTCCCTGTTTTGTGATAATCATCTCGGTGTCGAGCGGGTGAAATCTGTGCCAGAGATCTAGATTATCCAGGTGACACTCGAACGGCGCCAGCCGGGGATCGGTGCAAATCTGTTGCCTAAGCAGGTGGTTGGTTGAGCCAGATTGGCGACTAGACTTTGAGCCACTTGACTTGGTGGTCTTGCCATTGCAATTTGTTGTCGTTTGGTTGCTGTTGTTGTTGTTGTTGTTTTGAGCTTGAGACGACTGGTTGCTTGCCGACTCGTTGGTTGATGTAATCAAAGTTGACTTATCAATACTTTGCGTGCCACTTCCAATCGAGGGAGCTGGCGACGATTGGCTCGACGAGCTGGAGCTTGGCGCCGGCGAGTAGGCGGAAGAGGGGGAGTCTGCCGTGGTATTATTATTGTTGCAGTTGGCATTTGAAGCTTGCCTTGGCGACAGATCGGCCATGACCACCTGTGGATGTTGCTGGTGGTGGTGTTGCTGGTGGTGATTCAAGCGATGATTTTGGTGCGAAGGTAAGAAACTTGGCGAGGCCATCGATTGTTGACGCTGCTGCTGCTGCTGGCCCATAGGTGTTGCTGTAGCGGCCGCCGCTGCCGCCAATGCAGCCGTTGCCGCCGCAGAAGTTTGTATCTGTAAGTAGCCGCTTAGACCTGGCGGAAAGTTGGCCGGATACGAGGGATTGATGGTCGCTTGGTGTTGCTGCTGCTGTAGGAGTTGGTGTTGTAATTGAGTCTGTTGTTGTAGCTGGTTTGCGACAACCGAAGACGAGCTTTGGTTAACTGATTGCATGATGGACTCGATGGAAAAGTTCAACTTGTTTGCCTCTCGCTTGATTCGTGGAGCCCAATCGCTGTCGCCTGTCGCTGCTCCCGCTTGATTGTTGACACCTGCACGGTGGTCGCGGTCAGGTGAGCTGGACTTGCGACGTTTCATTGGTCTCGCTGTGTTAAACGGTCTATTAATTTCGTTTGATTCCTCATTTTTAACCTGCATTTGAGGCGGAGGTGAGCTCATCACGTCAACATCTTGGTGCTCGTCGTCGTTGTCGAATTTGTGGTTGTTGTTGTCTTCGTAATCTGAATCAATTACATCATCACCAACTTCCGGGCTACAACTTGGACTGTCGCTCTCAACTTGCTGCTGCTGCTGGTGCTCTTTCGCCATATTTTGTGATCTTCTAGTTAGTGTCTTGAAGGAGCTTGACTTTTTGCTAATTGAATGCATTTTGTGTGGCTGCAATAGAATAGTTTTACAATTTGAAACAATGTATCTATGTATCTATCTATCTGCTCGCGTGTCTTCTATATCTATAATAACAATTCCTATTTGCCAATCGTTTGCCGTGCGAACTAATAACACTCCAACGACGAGCTTGTTCACGATTCTATAGCTAAATTGAACTAAATGCTCACTTGCTACTTGCTCGAGGCGACAACACAATCGCAGTTAGCTGGAGCTGGTGGCATAATGGACTCGGTGTGTGCTATTGCTCGCTGATGCTCACTTTGTCTAGTCAACACGATGCGCAAGTCTAGCTTCGTCTCAATTGTTGTGTTACTGTGCAAACGACTAGTGCGATTTAGAGAAGAAGTCGTCGGTGTCGACGACAACGACGACGACGACGACGAGGCTGGCGATGGCGTTAGAGAGGAAGGTGAAGCAAAAGGCATAGTCTTTCGCCATGATTTGGCGAAAGAGTATGTGTGAGATTGTTATTATTTTGAGAGGCGCATGCGCTCAAATAGACTCAACTCAACGCTTTCGGGTGGGAATTCGAGGCGCAAGCGAGCTTCAAGTGCGCAATCGAGTGTGCAAACGAGCATTCAAACAGCGCCAATTGCCTTGCGCATCCAACACTCTTTTCTAAGGCACCTTTTTCTTGCTTTATTGATACTGCTGCCTTTTTGCCACCTCGAATGCGCTGTCAAGTGGCGACATTCTGCGCTTTTGGTGCAAACAGATCCATTCAACAGCAAGGAGATCCCTTCGTGAAAAATCCAACTCCGCAAGTCGTCCTTCTGACCCCCCCCCCCCCCTGGATAATCACGGCGGCGAGTGGGCAAGACTTTGAGGCACGTCCACAAGAGGAGGGGGAGGGAAGGCCAAGATTCGATCTAAGCAGCAGCAGCAGTAGCGGCGCCAGCAACAAGTTGCCGCGAATATCTGTTCTCGCTAGCCACTCACCGCGTCTCGCCGCTCGGTGTCTTGGCAGCTGTTATGGTGTCAACTCGTCGTTGGCGCCACAACAACTCTCGGCTGGTGTCAGCTCACCATTTCTCTCTCTCCTTTTGGCATAGACTCAAGACTGCTGCTGCCACCAAGCGAGCGAGAAGGCTGCTACAAATCTGAAGTTGGCAAGATAAATGAGAATTGAAAAATAAAAACACTCTTAGGTCCAGGCAACAGAGTGAAGAGCAGGTGAGTGAGTGAGCAGCAACAAGTGGTGATGAATGAGTCGGGATTCCTCGCGAAGCTCAATGATGAATCGCCGATGAATGCCTTCGAGGGAAGAGAGGAGCAACAGGTTGTCTTTCGGTAGACTGGTCCCGTCGTCTTGGTCGCCAGCGAGTCTACCTAAAACTCGTGGCATTCGGCGCTCTTATGCCACAAGGCAACTGCCACACACAAAGAAACGATTGGTGGCATCGTTAGCATCAACGACCCACCGGCCACTTGTTGCTTCTCATTTTCATCGGCGTGAAATCGAAAGAGCAACGGCGACGTTTTGTCTCTCGCTCATCGCCGCTCACCTGAAAGGTGGTCGCGCTCGCATAGTTGGCCGAGAAAGAGGGACAGAAGACAACAATTGCATTTGCAAGCATAAATTGAATTTCTGTCTCTCGCTCCATCCACTTGGTTTACCTGAAAGCGAGAGAAAAGAAACGACAGAATGAGGAGCGGCGACGCACAGTTGAGCAACTCAGCAGGTGACGCCTCGATAATGGCGATTATCGCATTCACAGTGAACGTCAGGTCGTTTTGTCTCTTTCTATCCATTCGTCGTCGTCGTCGTCGTCGTCGTCGTCGTCGTCGTCGTCGTCGTCGTCGTCGTCGTCGTCGCTGCCGCCGCCAATATTTCCGCAGATGAAAGTTTCGATGTTGCCAATGGGAAGAGAGCGAAAATAAAATAGAATAGACATGCTCGTCGCGGCTCAATAAACACTGGATTGGATTCCACAGGTGGTGAGGTGCAACCATGGAAATTTTCAACATGATGCAAATTCTGCTAATTTTGCATCTCTGATTGCAAAACCTATTCCGCGCTTGCAACACACTACCAATAGCTACCAACAATCAACTTGATTGCCATTCGCACCAAGCCACCACCATCAATTGCGCGGATGTCGAAACAATTTACGAACGAGAGAAAAGAGTCATCAATCTTGCGTCAGTTAATATTCTGTGCGACTACAAAATATTATTGAGAAATATTATTATTATCGCTGATGCTGTCGTTGCTATTTTTGCTGTTACCACACAACAACTTTATGCTGACATGCTAACAGTAGAGCACCGAGTCTACCTGTTGAATGTCGGCCACAAGCGATGAAAATTGCTTGATATAACATAGCCATGGTAACACAGTCGATCGGCCGAGCAGCTGGTCACCATTTGCCATGCCGACTCTCACCTGTTTAGTCTTGTCGGTTTAAATATCGAGGAGGGAGAGAGAGAGAGAGACACTCAACAAGTGGTTCAAGGCTATCAACTAACCGGTAGATCGAACAATGGAGCCATTAAATCAATCTATTCCTCTTCTCCGGGTTTAACAAGAGAAAAGCGACGATGGCCACTCATCATAACAACGACCATCGGTAGCGCCAAAAGGTGGTGCACGTTGCACGCTAATCATCACGTGCGGCCCGGTGGTTGTCGGTGGCAAATAAATCTACGCCGACAGTGCAAAAAGGTGATGGGGAAACACCTGAACATTTGGACATCATCACGTTGCGGCCCCTTTGACCTCGCTCCTTGTCGTCTTCGGTGGTTGTTGTTGATGAGAATTTGCTCTTGAGCTGTTGCCGCCGCCGCCGCCGCAGCTCATTTGCACTTTCGCACCTCTCGAGTCGGAGCTGGCCAATCGAGTCAACTCTCGAGAAAAAAGACCACTCTAATTACTCGCACGGCCGGTGGGTTCATCTTCGTAGTGGTTGTTGTTGTAGTGTAAGTTGGAATCATGCTTCTTCCTCTCCATCTTTACCCGGCTAAAACAAAATTTGATTGCCCGCGAGAGCAGCCAATTGAATTTGCATGATGATAGTTCCGCGTGCGAGAGCAGAAGCAGCGAGTAGTTTTTGCTTAGGTTTGGCACAAGCAAGTTGCGATGAAGAGAGAGAGCACGAAAACAAAGGCTCCAGGAGAATGAGCAACTCTCTTGTGGTACAGGCAGATAGAGATTAACAAAGACAGTGACTTGCAATGATTTGAAGACACCAGTTTCCACTCAATCATCGCGCTCATAATTCTGTTGTCGCATGTTCGCTTCTCACTCACTCACTCTTCCCCTTGCCCTGCCTTGCTTTGCTTTGCATGCAAGTCTCCGCCCCGCCCACCACTTCAGACCACGCCCATTTTGGCCACCTCTCACTGCCAGTGGCGGCACTGCAAAAAGCTTGCGGCTTTTGGGGTTTAAATGGCGTCGTGGTAGTCGTTGTCGGCTTCGTTGGTGGTGATGGCGGCGGCGGCGGCGGCGGCGGCGGCAAGATGATGCAGCAGCAGCTGCTGCTTTACCTGTAGTCATTTTACCTGCGCCACTGTATGTCACTTCCGCCCGCAGACGCCAATCACTAGGCGACTCGAGGTGTCGATTCATGTAGTGCGCGTCTCTTTTTTGTTCGATAATCTCAGAGGTAGTGGTGCCATCGATTCAACTTGCTATTAGCGCCGCCAAGAGGCAGGACCAAATCAGGAGAAAGGAAAACGGTAGTTACGCAAGACGGAATAAAAATGGAGACAATGGAGGCGCTACTTCAGCCTATTGGATTACCGGCGGGCGACTAAATGGACGCGCGAGCAAGTGGGCAAGCGAACAGGCGAACAGGAGAGAAAGAGAGCGAGCGGCAAACTTGTTTGAACTAATCGGTCCAATTTGACTGCTCATTTGAATGGGGGAGCCAGCAGCAAGTTGTAGCCGCCTGGCGTCGGGCCACATTATCTGCTCGCCATTTGCCTCGATGGCCACTTTACCTGGCGCACTTAGCGTTTTAAGTTCAGTTTCTTAGTTTACAAGTTTAGTTTCAGTTTTCAGGTAGTTGCGCCATCAAGCTAGCAACTACCTGTTGTTGTTGTTGCTGCTGCTCCTGCTCCTACCTCCGCTGTACACTTTACTCGCCGGCCACTTCAAACGACTGGAGCGCCCCAATTGTGTGCGGCGACTGCCGCCACCGCCGCCAATCAGTTCAGATTGTTTAAACTCGTCGTCATCATTGTAGAGCAAAAGGTAAGGCTAATGTTAAACTGCCGCCGGCCGCCACACACACATACGAATCTGGATACCTGAATATTTAAGTGGATAGCATCGACACCAACATCGATGCTCTCCATTGGCCACTCTAATCGGGTGCCGCCCACTTGCACTGCCGCCGGCAACGAGCTTTCTCTATCATATATGCACAGGCGAGTGATTCAACAAGTGGCTCGCCGGCAAAGCTCCTTGTTGGCAATCAAATTCCTGACTCTAGATTTGAGAATCTCTGGTACTCATGACGACGACGACGACGACGATGTTGTCGACGATTATTATTATGTTTAAACCTCAAGGGAAAAGTGGAGCACCTGATCCATTGATTGTAGGCACTAAACTGGAGTGCGACAGACTGGAGCTCAGGTACAGGTAAGCTTGAGGCGGCAACCTTTTGCCATGAGCTCAACTTTGCATTGCGACGCCCACTTGATCGCGTCAAGTATGCTAGTAATTTGACGCTTAAACGGGGCTGCAAGAGCAACATAACAACATCGACAGCAACAGGTTGCCGGGATTCATTGTCACACGCTTATTTGCAATTTGTCGTCTCTCTTTTTCTTCATGTCCAGCAACTAGGGCCACTTTTTTGTTCTCAATATAAATGAAATAAAATTAGCTTGCTTTATTTGCGTGTTCCATTCATTCTAACGACTCTCCCACTTATAGGGACAAATTTCTCTAGAGGTTTGCCTAGTTCTTTGCGGCGGCTCCAAGTCACCAAGTCCGAGGGCGTCCCCCTCGTTATCTTTATTAACTTTGATACGACATCGACTCGGTGGCAGTCGCACCTGGAATAGGAGAACGGGAAAGAGGAAGAATCACACTCGCTAGTCACACAAACGCAAACGCTAACACAAACATAAAGACAAACTCAATGGCCGTGCAGTTCTACCTAATTTCAGCTCAGAAAGATGTCTTAAGGCAAATGAGCTATCAAGTGCAATGAGAGCCATAGAGTGGAGATTTCAATCTCCCGCCGCCAACTTGAACGGACACTACGACAAAGACGACGACGTCGATCATACTGATTACGTCGTCATGTTGGCGTGATTACTGCTCGCTCACCTGGCCACCTCGCATTACTTGCTGTTTGGCAGTTCAGCAACAAGTATCTGCGTTGCCAGTATATAGACTCGAACTCATTACATCAGTCGCCTACACAAAAAAGAAGAAGGCGAGTGGCGCCTATCGTCGGAGCATGAGTTTATTCGCCACTTGCGTGTGAGTAAGAGAGGAAACTAAAACTAAATTTGTAAACTTGCAACAAAATGGCGTCAAATTATTCGAGTTGCGACTCGCGAGGGCGAATGCGGCGCAAGCAACAGGTCGTCGTAGTGGTCTTTGTCGTTGCTGTCGTTGGGTACATTCATTCATTCATTCATTCTATTCACTCGCGGAGCTCAGGTGGCAAAAAAGAGCTTCACTTTTTTGACGACTTTCGTCGTCATGATCTCTAGCCACCAGGTTTCTCCTTCAACTGGGCAACTTTTGAATTGGCGTCACAAAGTAAAAAGTCCCTATCTAGCGAGCAATGGCCGCGGCTGCTGCTGTTGTTGTCGCTGCTACATCTCATCACAGCATCTGATGAGATTGAGATACAAGCAAAGCGACGGCCACCAAATGAGCAAGTCAATCTGCTGGTCGAGTCTTCAAGTTTAGTCAACTTCCTTGGTCTTTAGTGAGTTGGCTTCGTTGGTGTCCGCAAGTCGCGCGGCGCGTGAGGTCCAGTCGAGACAATAAACTAGCTACTGCCACCGTCGCCGCTGCTGCTCTTTTGCTTCTGATGGACTGGCCAAAGGGGAGCAGCAGCTTGCCGCCGGCCACCATCTGCGAGTGGCACTAAAAAATGTGACAAACTTACAAACTAACAAACTTTTTTGCCCTCCAAGCTTCCCTTTTCGCCTATTAAACTGCTCGCTTTTTGCATTAAGCCCAACCAACAGCAACGCGGCGATAGACCGACGGAACTGACAAACTAAACAAACTTCATCTCCTCTAGACGCCGACACTTCGCCACGTCAATCAAGCTGCCGCTGCTGCTCACTTGGACTATGTGTGTGTTTGTGTATAATCTAATCAAGTGAGCAAGCGAGAGAAAAGATATGCTTTACTCATGAATAGATGAATGAATGACTGAATGAGTCGAGAGACTAAACTGAATTAGTTTTTCACGTTGGCGTCTAGTTGCTGTGAGTAAAGTTTGATAGAAGCCATTCGAAACGAGGCGAGAGTTTAAACAGTTGACTTGACGAGTTGTCACACTGCTCACTTAGAAATTTTACTCTAGCTTACATAGAATTAGACTCAGAAGATTGTATAAATATATATCCATCTTATCGCCCCTTTTCTTCCTATCAACTTGCTTGCTTGGTTCTGAACCAAGACTCAAACCAAAGAAGCTATAAGATACAATGATAGTAAGTCTACACTCGAAACAAAACTCAATGGAACAACAATAATCGAGGGCCACACGCGCGCTCAGCTTATTAGCTCGTCGTCTCGAGTGTCGTCATATCAGCTACTGCTACTTCTAAAAGCAAGAAAAAAAGTCTAAAAAGACGAGCGCTGATTATGATGAGCAACAGTCAGCTGACTTGGAGTTGCCACTAAAATGGTGTTAATGTCCCCGCCGCTTGCTAGTTGGCCAATTAATGACGACTGAAGGCTCGACCTGAATCAAGATGATGATCATTCAGAAGTTTTTCTCTCCTCCTCTCTCTCTCTCTCTCTCATTTGAACTTCGAAGGCTTCAATTTGTGCCTAGGCAGGATGAGCAGTCAGTCGCCGGATCAAGTTTTTCTACATACGCCCAAAGACGCACTCAACTGTTGCCAACTGAGTGAAAAGATATAATTTGATTTGATCTGGATCAGGTAAAAAGAGTAGCCACAGGAGCATCGCTAATTGACTATCTCGCTCACTTTGCGCCTAATACCAGCAAAAAAACCAACTAAATTAAAGCCAAGACAAAAATCTCTCTTGGTGGCCAACAAGTTGTTGTTGCTCAAGCTGCTACTCCTGCCACCGCCGCCGGCTGGCTGAATGGTTGGTCGGCGGCGGCCAGGTAGGTTGGCATCCGCCAGGTTAATTGGCACGCTAAAAGTTAATTAACGATTGCGAGTTGGCGCGCTCACTCGGCGGAAGCGAGAAGCGGGAGATTTTGTGTGCCATCTTCAGCTTGAGTGTGAATTGAGTTCAAAGTTAGCCATCGTCGCCACCTAAATGAGCCAACTCGGGACTTTACTCGAGGTAAATGAAATCTTTTTGGCACCTAACTTAACTGTTTCTCTGATGTGGCGCTAATGGCGGCCGGTTGCCATGCCCACTCTGACTGGATGGCCAACTGAAGAAACCGAAATCATGGCCAACAATCATCTCGGCGCCGCAGGATCGAATGCGAAAAGAGCAAAAACAACGTGGAAACGAAGACGAGTAGTCAGTCGATTTTTATTCAGCCACTAAAGCCAAGTTTAGAAAGAAGAAGAAGAAATAAAGTAACTAGTGGTGGTGGTGGCCAATCAATTAGCGGCTAATAAACGGCAATTATCTGCAGACCAAACTGACACTAACGCAACAAGTTGCCAACGAGTCGGTTAGAGCAAAGCGAACAAGTGACTCTTATCGACAACCGCTCATCTCTTCCAATTTTTTCTCCTCATACCATCTATTGAGGAGAGTTTCTATTGAAACACGGTGCTTGTCTTCCTCTATCTCGGCTGCTGCTGCCGCCGCCGCCGCAACAATAACCGCAACCTCATCGATGGTTGCGCAACACGCCGTTCGAGCGAGAGAAGGGCCAACAAGTGGTTACTTCAATGGAGGCAACAAGTGGCGGAGGCGGAGGCGGCGGCGGCATTAACCAAAGGAGCTGCCAAGACAAAAGAGCAAAACTTGTAGTCTTGGGGCAGAAACACAACCACTTGTGGCTCTTGTCTAGCTTCTGTCAGCTGCCGCCGCCGCTACTGCTGCCCGGTGATTTGTGTTAGCCAATTTTGGCCAACTAGAGGAGAAATACAAGAGCAACTGAGGTGGCCTGTCAAGTTGGTAACATTTGGTTGTTGTAGTAGTCTTTGCTGCCATTGTGTGTCCATGTGTCTGTCACTTGCGCGTCGCGCCTTGCAAATTATCATATGGTCCAATCAGCTTACATTTCCGCCGGGCATTTCAACTTGCCGCCGCCGCAAACGCCATCAACTGGTCGCTTGCTATCTGACTGTCTGGGTAGCTGGTGAGTTTTTGAGTTCCCTGAGCTGGACTGCCGTAACAACCTGTTCCAAACTAGCGACGCAAGTTGAACATCATCGGCGCCGAGGATGGTCAACGATTACGCAACAGCAACATCCGCTCAACGTTATATAGTCGCCTGCGCGACACTCTCTTATATAGGCACTCTATTTGGCTCTAGTCGACTGGTGCAAGGGATAAACTATCGCCAAGCGAGCGGCTAGTGAGCTTACAATGTTAATGTTCGACCTTGAATCCCGGGCAACAACACGACATCAAGTCGAGATCGATTATTTGGTCTGTATCAAGCTAACCGTGACGACGACAACGGCAACAAGTTGCTGCAAATTTTATATACAAACAACAAACGAGAGAAGAGAGAAGCCGAGCACAAATTTCTAACCAGATTAACGCGCCGAGCTCATGAGAACCAAAAAGTGAAGCTTTTTTTCTAGCTCCGACAGGCCACTTGCATAATTGAGCATCAATTAATCAATTGGTGGTTAAGCCAAGTTGTTGTGGTAGCCTCTGCGGTTAAATTAATAATAGTAGAACTACTAATGCTAACACCAAATCCAACACTTACAAAAACTATTCAACGATTGGCGACTTCTGTGTGTATTTGTTGCTTGTAGCAACTCGCATTTGAGGCTATAGAAAAACCATAGCTAAAGAGAGACAAGATACAATCACAACAGCGCCAATGGCCAAGCGGAAAATAGAAGCCCTCAACATTCTGGGCAAAAAGAGCAGCAGCAGCAGCAGTAGCTGCTGAGGAAGCGCTCGCATTTAGAGAGACGGCGACAAGTTTAGTTGAGTGCCGTTTAATTTGCCATAAGTTAGTAAGTCACTCACTTAGTTGAATGTTAAAATGTAACCCCGAGATCAGTGAGCCCAAACAACTGAATAAATCACATTATAAAACCTCAATCCAACGCCGCCGCCTCTATCTCAAGTGGTTGTTGCTCTTTTGCTTGCCGGGGAAACTCGACCGTCGAGCCCGAGGGGCAACCAGCACAAATTCCTCGACTCGGACTTGGAGCTGCGGCAGGCGCATAGCAGATGCCAACATGAGGCATTAATGTCGGCATTTAGTTTAGTTTGCTTGTCTCTTATGGTCGCCATCGCAATTCCACTTGTAGCTGCTAATAAGCATACGGGAGTTTGGTTTGGTTCAATTGCTGATTTAATTCGGCGGCGCTCTCTCGCTCGCTCTGCCGCGTCGACTACTGTGCCGCCACTCGCCGTTGCGACGCAACAAGTGGCACCAGCGCAACGCAACTCAATGCTACGCAACCGGGATACACGGAGATTAAAGGCCACAAGAGCGACACTTCAGAATGTTGCTACTCGTTTACCAATAATTGTGTTATGCTGTCAATTGGTTTGAAGCAACAAGTGGCCAGCCTATAAGCTGGAGTAATAAATTGGATAGAAGCTGCCTAGTGATTCATTTACTCATTCATTCAGTTGGTTCATCTGATTCAATTGATCATTCAACGTCCAACGTCTAACTAGAGCAACGTGGTCGTGGTCGTGGTCGTCGATACTTAATCTCCTAATGGGCAACCAGTGAAAACATTCCCACACCAATCAATTTGTAGCCGCAACTGGTGCCATAGACTACTAACTATGACGAAAGTGGCGCCAGCACCCGCGCTAACAGCAACAAGTGGCGCCCAAGTGGTCGACAATTGATTGACTGGCTGACTGATTGATTGATAGTCGCAACAGAGTAGTTGTCGTTGTCGTCGTTGTGGACACTGGTGGCAATAAAAAACAACATCAATGACAAGTGCCAATTGTATTCCTCTACTCAGTTGGCCAATTGGCAAAACTCATTCTCAATCAAGACAAACTTGTTACTGACGCCACAGAGGGAGAGAGAGAGAGAGAGAGAGAGCCACCACTTGTTGCTTTTGTTGTTTATGTTCTGTTGGATATTTTATTGTTGTTATTTTGGGCTCATCCTCGTGGCGCACAACATTACCAACTACAAGTCCAGTAGCCAGTATTCAGAATTCAACCATTTATCAATCGATCGGGAGGTGGGACATAACAATGATGATTTGAAGAACTTTTTAACCGAGCTAATGGTTGATCTAGAAAACACCAAAGTTGCGCAAAATGAACGACTGCTTCTAGTTAATTAAAAGTTGGCAAATATTGACCCCGTGACTTCCGTTCCTCTTGCTAAATTATTGGCTTTGTAATTTGTGTTAGTGATGAATTGGAATGGAATGAATTGAATTAGATTGAATTGAATTGAATCGTATCCAAAATTCCAACGAACTCGCATCTAGCTAGCCAACCAGACCAATAGGCACACAATGGGGATGCGATAAGCTTGGCGCCATTTGTTGCTTGGCTGGCTAGTTGGTTGCAGTGGCAGCTACTATTAGTGATGGCGATCCCTCAGCGGCCAGCGTTTTCAGCCAACTAGCTAACCAACTGGCGATTGACACAACATTAACTAGTGGTCTCGGCGCCACAGCCAGTGGCTCGCCTCACCCATTGTGCCACTGTTTTTGCCTTTAAAACTTGCATTGACAGTTCATTGATCTTGGCGCCAGTTTAGTTTGCTGTCGGTGTTGTTGTCGCCGTTGAGTTGAAGATCGATGGGCGTTGGCAGGGAAGCATCAACAAGTGGCCTTGCCGCTGCGTCGCGCGTCAAGCTCGGTTTCAACAAACGCATCAGCAACTACAACAAGTGGCGATTTGAAATTACGCACACAATATACAATATAATGAGGACACAACAATCCAAATTTAATTTGAGGGCAAAAAAGAGACCACCAATAGCGGAGTGCCAGCGTGGTTGTCGTCTTCGTTGTCCTGTCGACTTATCGGCAACGCAATCGAGGCGTCAAATCAGATTTCCTGGAAATTATCATCATCACACTAAACTTGATAGTCTGTTGGTAGTAGCAGTGTTACCATTGGTGGTTGAGCCAATGGACCTAGCATCTACGTGTGTGGCAGTCACCGTGTCGATTGGCAGGATTTTAGTACCATCACCATCACCATCACCATCACCATCACCATCACCATCACCATCACCATCACCACCACCACCACTAACACCAACACCAAAACCTCGACGATGGTGGCATCGACTCGAACCTTCAAGGAGCAGAAAAGTCGAATTGAGTCAACTGTAGGGGACAGCGACACATCAACAAGTGGATGGAGTATACGTAGAAAAGTCGTGAGCCACACTCCCTCTAGCGCCGCGCCTGTGAGTATTATTTCCTTCCTCTCTATCGCTACCTCCTACCTGCCCATCAATGGACTCACATCATCTGGGGTCGTGCGCTCGATCGGCGGCGTCACTTAGCTAGCGGCGAGTGTCGGCAACTGGTGGGCAGCGGATGCCTGAGGTGTGATCATCAGTTGCTCAGATGAGAGTTGCAACGATTACCACCACAACGATTGAGACGGCCACTGAGACCATTGCGACTAAACGGAGTCCATTAGTTTACTTGCAGCCACTTGGCGCACCTGTTGCCTCTCTGAATCTTTTCAATCGCACTTCTGTATCGCGGCCATCGCCAGCTAGTCGGACTTTAAACTGCGAACGCAAACACACTCGAGTATCCATCAATCATCTAAACTTGGAGTTCATCATCATCAGCATTGGCGACGGTGGCAGCATCAACTAGCAGCTCATCCTCTCACCTCTTCAGTTGGTTGGCGCGCCCGACTTGCAGCACTCAGCCGAGTCCTTGTGCCGAGTGCCGGTTATTAGCCGCTTCATTAGATGCTCATGGTCAGCACCTGGCAAGCGCATCAATTGCGCCACCCTTAACCATCACTAAGGTTGGAAAGAAGAGCGGCCAAACAATTTGACGCCGCACCGATGACACCAAGTGGACCCTCCAAGAAGTTGCAAGTGGGCGATGCCTTTTTGTCATGGACATAAGCAAGGAACTTGCCACTGACGGCAAAAGAGCAGCGGCCGATTAGATAGCACTCACCTGCGAATAGTCTTGTGGCCAACAAACTAGATTGAACTAGATGAGACTGGAAGTAGTTTAGAGATCACCAATTCGGAGAGATTTTAGTGTCCAAACTAAATGAGGTGTGTAATTGAATTAGATTTAGAATCCAGAGTGCTACCTACCCACCTGTTACCTGTGGAACATACCTTACATACATAACGCAATTGAAGAAGAACGCAAATTGAGTTTAAACTGCAGAGCTGAGAAATTTGTTGTTGCGTGATCAATGATACCCAACTAACAAATGAAAATTCCTCTTATCAGTTGGCTAAGATCACAACTCGGTATTCATTAGCAAGAAACACGACACAACATCATGATAACTAACAAGTCAAACGACGATTGACTTGCTGGCCAATATCAAGAGAGTAACAAGGGCTGCCAGTTGGAGTTGTTTGTGGTTGCTGGAGTGCCATGTTGTGAGTCAGCAAGGGGCAAGCGTAAGATTAGGAGATAAAAATATGTTAATCTATATGATGCTAGTGGTGCCCTCAATGAGCGAAAGGTTGAGTTGAAAAGACTTGATTATAATTAGCTAGAAAGAATGGCTCCATTGCGCCACCTGTAGAGAAGCGAAAGAGAAAGAAGACGCAGAATTAAAGAGAAGATGTTTGAATGACGCGCCTTTGAGCGTACGCGCAAGCGCAGCGCAACTTGGACTTGGACAAAATCGCACAATGCAACGATGTCCGGCTTCTGTGGGATTTACTAGTGCTATCTAGAATCGTCTGTAACTTTGTTTACGTTCTAACTGTTGGTCCGTGCGTGTGTTTTTCTTGCCTGCATGCCTAGCCCAACGTTATCGCTCTCAATGCTTTTTAAGCGGCAACAGCACCGCGAGTCGATGTGGTTCGAAACCCAGAAGCACAACCTCATTCTCACATGGTATTGATCACGAGAATGTAATTTCGCTATTCATCCTTAAACATATCGCGAGAAAGGATAGATTGGATTGTATAAACTCAAGTTAAGTTAAATAAACTTCGTGGAAATATGAGAGCAAAGGTAAGTTATGTAGATAATTTTAAAAATTATCTCAAGGATACGATTAAATTGAAAGTAGCACGGGTAAAACTTTTTAGGGGCCAACTTCTGTAGGATCAAACCAACTAACTCATCACTTTCTCTATTTAACAATTACACAATTACAATAATTGACATTCATCTCTACAGTGGAGAAAGAAGCGTATGCGTAGGTTGAAGCGTAAGAGAAGGAAGATGCGTGAGAGATCTAAGTAGATTGCCTCCGTATTTCCCCTCCCTTCAACCTCCCTAACCCAATGAATAGATCGAGACACATCCAATCAAATACCCAAAACAACAAGCCTCAGCTACTAAAACCCATATACAAAAGGACGCGTGATGCCGAAAAGGATTGACTCGACTTGTATGCCATGATGGCGTCAATAAAGACAAGATTTCCGGTGTTACAGTCACCAAAAAGTAACTTTGCCTCGTTCTTCTCATCTCTCGTTCTCCCCAAATCTAAGTATTTCTCTATTCATCGACTCAGGAAAGATCAGGGTTACGTTTCGCGAAGTTCAAAAAATTAGGTCATCGGTAAATAGAGCAAATTTGCACGAAGGGGATTTTGGTAGCAATGTGTTTATTACAACTATCGCACTTATTCTTCATTTAATTTTCCTAGTCCATAAGCTAGCGACACTCCCAGATCTTGACTGACTGGTCTACAGACCCCGTGACTACAAATGGCAATTTGGAATGGAAATCTAGGGATGTGCAAAAGTGGGAGTGAGCATCAACTGTCTTATAACATCGCTTATTGATTATATCCCAAATCCTCAATGTCTTATCATCTGATACACTAATAATGTATTTGCCTCCTGGGTGCCAGCAGACTCCTCGGACCCAGTTGTCGTGTCCGATTAATGTAAATAAACAAGAGCCGACGCTAACATCCCAAACTTTGATAGTTTTATCACGTGATCCACTGATCAGGTATGGTCCACCTGACGTTGTTCTCTGATCACTACTCTTCTGATTTGGACTAGCTTCGAGGACATTGGCATGGGCACTCTCAGGTGCCCAGGCTATACATTCAACTGTGTGATCATGATCCTTGAGTGTGCATCTGATTGGATTTGTATTATTATTAACCGCTAATAAGTCTGATTGCTCGGCATTCCAAACTATTATTGTATGATCTTTGGAACAAGTGGCCAGCAGAGTTCCATCGCGATTAACGCGAACCATTTTAATCCAATCGTTATGACCAACGAAACTCTTTTTGCAAAAGCCGGAGTTAGTTTCCCAAACCTTCAGAGTGCAATCTCGAGAGCAGGACAATAGGTGATCTCCATCTGGCATAAAGGTAACTGATGAAACATTATGATCATGTCCGTGCATAGTCCTCACGCATTCATACGATTGGAAGTCCCATAGTTTGACCGTCATATCGGCAGAACAAGAGGCTAGAAGTTTACCCTGAGGATCGAAGGCCAAATCTTGAACTGAATCTGTATGACCCTTGAGCGTTTTCTCATAATCTCCACTCTCGAAGTCCCAAACTTTGATGGTTGCATCCTCGCTAGCGGTGCAAACTAGACTAAACACTGGATGAAATATAACTCTAGTGATGGGCTCTCGGTGACCCTTTAAAGCATGCCTTTCTGGCGGTAAGGGAATCCACTCAGCTGGCGAGCGTTTATCCCTAATGGGCCCAGTGCCTGTGAATTCTTTCTCATAATCGGACAACTTTGATTCTAGATCCATAACCTTCTTTTGCAATCTAATAACTGAAGTCCACTTCTTCTCCAAAAGGCCAGCAAATTTGCCGTCAATCTGTTCAGGCATATTGGCCTCCTGTCTAAATGTCTCACATGATTGACTGAATCCATTTGAGGATAAATATTCAACGATGGCATGATTGAGCTCCTCTTGTTGACGAGCTGTGAGCACCATTTTCATCGTTTTAGGTGTGTTAATATGATGTGAGATGAGAGGGAGAATAATTTAGTCCTTTGTTGGTGTCATAGGATATTATTTTTGTAAGGTGTATGCTTTTCTTATTTTTGTTGTAGTCCTCTTCAATAAATTTTAGAGATAATTTTAGAGAATGATAATTAGCTCAAGATTATGATGAGTAATGTTGTTGCTGTTGTTGTTATTCTCAAGCCAAAGCCTCAAGAGTACGAAAGAAGACGAACTTTGCTAATGATGTCTTGCTAAATTGTTGCTTGCAAAAGGATAATGATTCATTCACAATTCATACGGTTTAGCTCGTATTACAAGAGTTGTAAATTGCATGGCTGGTTGATGTGCGCTAGCTGAGGTTTAATTTGTTATATAAATAATAATAATAATTTTAATCCCTACCAAAAGTATTAGTAATAATAAGTATATTGCTTTGCTAATATAAATTATAGAATTTCTGTGACAACATTTGAGAGGATGGATTTTTAGCAACAACAATATCACAACTCCTCTCTGTTTCTCCATCTATCCCCTTTGATCGCACACACAAACTTGGACTCTTTCCCTACACTCACACACAAACACAAAATTTTCATTGCCTCTCGCACACAGAGAGTTGAGTTTGAGTTTGAAGTTGCAGTGTCGCCAGCTGCTCTGCAGACTGCAGTGCCCGCTGGCAGTTGCTCATTGGATCTCCCTGTCATGGGGTCTTCTGTCTAGAAATCTGCAGTTGAATCGTTAGGTTGCTGAGTTTTAGAGCTAGAAATCCTGCGTTGAAATCCAATGGCAATTTTCAGCCAGCAAAAGCTGCGACATTGGCCACTGGCGGCAGTTGCTTTGGCTTTGTGTGAGCAACCGCAAATTTCCAATGGCATGCAGCACTTTGAATCGGCTCGAGTTGTTCCAGAACGAGTGTATCGATTTTCCGATTCGATTGCCCGGAAAGTTTTTATTTGCCAATTGACCAGACCAGACCAAACCACCAAGCCAGTCGGCTCGCTAAGCTTGAATGTCCATTCGGCTGTGTTTGCGTGGCGTCGTCGCTACCACTGCGCTCCAATCCCAACAAGTGGTCGCCCCTGTCGTGGGAGCCGCACACAGGTGAGTTTATTTCCACCACTACCAACAACACAACCACCTGTCGACACAGTAGCGAAGAGCACTGATAACTTGCCAGCTACTGTTTGTTTGCTTGTCCATTTGTTTGGTTGAACTACAGGAACTCATTAGCGTAGGTTTCGAATGACCGCAAGTCCACGGTAAGGAGGGTGACAGAATGATGGATAAACAAAAAGGGAAATTCAAAAACAGTTGAAAAAGCTTGTGGGAAGTTAGCTTTTCCAGCATTTAATTGATGATTATGTTTATTCTTTTGGCTCTTTTTTCCTGTTAGGTATACACCTTGATATGAATTTAAATTATATATTGTCTCTCACTATTTGAAGACCTCAGATCTGCAACCAAATCACCGTAATAAAACTCTTTAATCGTTTCTGAAGTGTTCCATTATGTCGAAGATCTTGGTGTTTACTAACTCGCCAGCGTGCTTACCGTAAACATAGTCGATGTGATTCCACTTTGGCATGACCTCAGTCATATTGTGCACTCTGAATGGCTCGACCTTGAGGTCGGACCTCAGATGAGCCACATCCTTCGGCGCCGCGAGCCAATCGTTTGAGGCAATGAAGAGCGCAATCGACTTGGAGCGAATCTTGCTTAGGTCGTAGTCGGGTGGAGTTGGCCTGCCGTAGCGTAATTGGTTGCCCAAAACTCCGTGATCAAAGTGACGGAATTTACCTGAAATAATCTCCTGTCCGTAGTGGGCAATATTCTTGACACTTGTACCTGAGGGCATGTGAGCCAGATAGGCCGAGACTCGGGTGTCGTCCATTTCATCCTCGTTGAATCCTGTGACCAGGAAGACCAAGTTTTCGCAAATGTCGCGTCTAATCACTTTGGGGCCGCAAACAATGGGGCCGAGATAACGGACGGCCACATTGCTGGTTGCAAACCACATGTTTAAGCGCTCAGCTATGGGAGTGTAGATGGCAAAATACTTGGCTGGCGAGATTGTGTGGCGGACGTAGGCGACAGGTGCCAGTGCCACAAAGGGCTCAACAATATCGGCATAATCTGGCTGATCTGACAGGAGGCCAAACATCATTGCAGTTCCCTGAGAGTGACCGACGTAGCCGACTTTAGTGTGGCCGGTGAGCTTTTGAATAAAAGCAATGGTATCAGGTAAGTCGTAGATGATTTGCTCATCGAAGGTGAAGTCCCAAAACTTTGGCTGCCAGCTGGACATGTTAACGTGGCGCTGGCCATAGATGTTGCCTCTGGAGTTGGTCAAAAATACATCGTAACCCTTGTTGGCCAAATAAAAGCCCAACGAGTTTGGATGCTTTTGTGTGTCGCCAACTAAAGACTCATTTGGCTTAGCACCAACTCGGTTATCCTCACCCGCTTCGCCGCCATCACTCTTTGCCGGGTAGATTTCCGGGTGGACTTGCTGGGAATTTATGACCCAATCCACTGAGGAAGACATGAGTCCGTGTTGCATAATTACAGGCTTCATCTTTGGCTTATAATCGGCGGCCACCAATGGATTTACAATGCGTTGAATGGTTAGTATATAACCGTCCTTGGTCACCACATCGTATTCCTCCGCCTCAAATCCACGCGATCTGATGATTTCCGAAACGTTTCGCTTTGCATCCGGATCATTGGGACAATCTGAACATTCATTGATTGCATCCTGTATGCCAGTCTCATATAGCAACGAGTTCATTCCACTATCAATAGCATCGTTTACCATTCCCAGTGTTCCAACGGTCATGTCTCTCAAAAAACCCGCACCTGGAATACTCTGCCAAATGGACGCACCTTCGGTTACCTGACCACCTGAAGTCAAGGTTATAATGGCGACCAGCGCCAAGGTCAAGCAGCTGAGCAAAGGTCTCATTGTTATCTTTTGTATAACCACAACTAAGTTTTCTCTTTTAGTTCCTTTCAAGTTAAGTAGAAATTGATTTGAATGGGTTTGTTCCACTTAAATGATTTGAATTGATTGGTCTTTTGAGTACCGCGGAGTTGATATGTTGTGTAGCTGTGATATGTAGCTACATGAATGTTTTAAGGGAAAAAATTGAAACAGGTAGCTTATCTTTTTGTAATCATTTAATTAGTTTATCGTTGCTGACGTATTTGAGTGCGCTGCTTGGGGGACGGAAGTTGCGACAGGTGACTTTTGTAAATTAATAATATTATCTTTCAACGATAAAATTTGAATACACTTCACACATGCCAACTATCCCGGTGAATGGTCCAAGATTAAATCATCGAAAAAGATTGTCGAACTAAGGCTCTATTAGTTAGCTAGATTGCTACTTTGACTGCCACTGGCCTACGCAACTTTGCAATCCCAATCAACAACGCAAATCAATGGTCTCGGCGAGCTTGGTTATATCAATCAATGTTATTGTTATCGTAGTTGCTCCCGTTGTTTTTGTTAGTTTCACTATTTGTGATGGCGGTTGATTTTATCTCATGATTCGTCGTCACAGATAGCGGATGGTGAATGAATATCTATGGTTATCATCAATGTGATATCTACTGTATGTTTGTATCGTTCAATATGGATTGGGTTTTTAAGTAGTTAAGTTTTTGAATTTATTTTTGAATTTTGTTGTTGATTGTAGTTACTAACTTAGTATTACTATTGATTCGCTACACAATCTACTTGCAGTTGATTTATCTCAATCGCGCTCGAACTAACTACTGATGGCATCATCACAACTTTGATGATGTCACCAAATACTCCTATCGAATCATTGCTATCCCACAAATCTAACTTCTTGTACACACAGTGAGACCTGCGGCAGGGTATGTAACGAAACTTTTGTCACTGTGTGTACATCTTCCTAGTTGACTTTTATTTCTCTTTCTTCTTGTCTTCTGATCGAGATGATGAGCACATAACTCATCATCTCGTCTTATGGAAAACCAAATAGGTAGTTGTATGGTATATGGCCCCCGGGATTTTCGGTACCTTCTAGACAGATGGGCGTGCTGGGCATCCGTATATAAACTAACTCCAAAGACTCCCTCAATAAACCGGCGCCGGGAGCAAGTTCGGGGTGGCAACTTGTTGCGTCAGACAAGTCGTTTGATCTATCCACTTTATGTGTTTATTTTGGTGATGCTGCCGCTTCCTTCATCGTTACAGTGCAAAAAAGCCAAACTACAAGGGGGATGACGCAAACTTTGGATCAGAATCAAAATTTTCGTTGCGATCAAAAGTTGCGCGTGCTGTCACCTGCTTCTTCTTGTTTCGCCGCCACTTTTTTCCTTACAAGGAAACATACTTTACGTAGGTTCAGATAATGGACTGAATGATATATGGAATCGATAGAGCTTCTCGAGCTGATTAAGAATATGTAGGTCATTTTTCCGTCTTTAATTTCGTTCTCGAGATATAGGGCAAAAACTAGAGTTTTGACTGAAATTAAGCTAGTAACTCTCCGTCATGCCCCGAACTACCGCTCGGACTACTAGAAGATGATTCGTACTAGTATGCTTCCTTGTTAGGCCACCAGCTAAACGCCTTGTCCTTGTCTCCCTCTTTCCTGGTGACACGGGCTCTTGTTGTCGGTGTTACTGTTGACGATAGTGATAATGTCGATGTTGTTGTAGTAGTTGCAAATATAGACAAGAAAAAAGACTGCAAAGGATGTTGGTGCCACAAAAGTCGGTGGCCCATGTTACTGCGTAAATCTTCGTCCTCCTGTTTGTATATAACAATTTGTCAAATTATCTCTAACTGGAAGCGGACTTACGTGTTAGAGGGATGGCATCGCAAAGTTGGAAACCAACACAACAGCCACAACTGCGGACTGACAATTTGATATACGATTCGATTTGATATATTGAAATTCAATTTCGGCGATGATCGCATAAGTACGTTTCCTTGTGAGCACAACGGCCACTTGTTGATGGCTTGCGCCGAGAGCTCAGAGGGTTCACGGCAAAACGAGTTTGTCTACTTCGTCGTCGTGGGACTTCTGTCTACAGTGCGGTGGTTGGTAGCATTCGCCTTTGTATCTCCAACGTGATTCCACGCAATTATGTAACTGGTTTTCTGCAGTTTGTTGCACTTGCAGCCGATGCATAGGAACGTACAGCCAATCCCAAAAATTTTGCACATTTATCTGATCTGGGAACTTTTCTGCCGAACGTTTCCGCACTTCAGGGTCCCGCAATTCTTTATCGGCGTCTTGCGCCGAAAATTTTTCACCCCTCAAAAACCGGAAATGCCATCCCCCCTTTCTGAAGAACTACCTACAGTGTGAGCGAACATCACAGCGCCTCTCCCCCACGTTTTCCCCCTTCCTGTAATAGTTTTTATGCGACAATTAGCATTTCTTCGATATTTTGAGTGACAAAACGGGTTAACGAGCCGCGCCCCCTCACATTACGTAACGCAGCGCGTTTAGGTTTAGGTTGTTGCTGCTGCTGCTATTATTGTTCTAGGGAGGGCAGGCGGGCGGGCATGCGTAGCAGCCACAATGCAGTCCTGCCAACTTTCTAGCGACGACCGCCACTCCGGTATACGAGAACCGACACGCCCACCGATCCGAAACACGCCCATATCCGCACTCCCGCCCAATGGCATGGCAATGCGAATATCTCAGGTATAAAAGGGGCGAGCGATATCGCATCGCCAGCGTTGATAAAGTTAGTTTTCGAGAGAGTTGAACAAGTTAGAGAGTAAAGTATTTGTACCCCGAGTTCAATAAAGTCTTTAGTGTTCAGTACAGTGTGAGTAAACGTCACGGCTGTTCTATCTTTCTGGACACGGGATTATTCGGGACGTGATTTTTGAGGGGGCGTGTCGGGATTTGGGGAAAAACAATAATTGTAGAATCTTGCTTCATGTATACTAATCTAAACCTGCGGCGGCCACCGCCGCCGCAACCAAAACCAACCAAACCAAACCAAGAAACAGTTAAAAATGGGTGCGCTGGCGCGCACCCGGACTCCTTGCGTCTATACGTTGTAGCCTAATCTTACCTTTCCCGGCTATGCTTTGAGTTTCGGTGTTCAAATCGAGTGAAGCAATATGGGAGATTGGTCTATCGATCTCAAATTTTTGAGCAGTAAAAGACACAAATCAAGTGATTCCAGATTTCGGGCATTGTCGGGAATTCGGGATGTCGGGAAAGTCTCAAAATTTCGACCACGCCCCCTTTCCCGTGTCCAGTAACATAGAACACCCGAGGGCGAAAGCTGACTGACTTTATTTTTGGGGTGTGGTACAGGGTGGGCCACCTAACTTAGACAACTTTTTTCCCGAATAACTCCCGAAATATTTGGAGTAAGTTGCTGAAATTTTGAGAGGGTCGATAAAATGCAAAAGGAATCGTGTGCTTGATATATGTAACTGTACTTTTTTGTACGTGTGTACGAGGAGACGAGCGTATGCGTTGAGGAGAACAAAGAACTGGGGCAGTTACTTTTGTGTGTATGCCCCCGCCTCTTTGTTCTCCTCAGCTCAACACTTGTATTTGTGTGATGACGAGGTAGGTTGAAAGGTAGGGTAGCGGATATTCACACAAACACTCGACTTACAACTTAATACTTTACTTGGAAGAACTCGATACTGTGATGCCGCACACTGCACATCACAGTGGACGTGTGACCACGTTGAAAAAGGATAGTTGTGAAAGGTTTAAATAGTAAATAGGAAACGAATTCTGTCAAGAATAAATATTGAGAGATTCATGGAACTATGCGACTCTGACAATAATGGTCTCGTTGAAAGCCCCAAGGTGTCAAATAACACGTAACTCGTAATTGACGTCAATAAATGGAGTGTTAGAGTGCTCTAATTGCAATAACAAGCTTGGCGGGGGTCGCTTGTTACGTCACATTAACTCGAGCAAGCGGGAGAGAGCGGGATCATACGACACATTTTTGGAATCAGCTGTGGCTGGGGAATCCAAAAATGTATAGCACTTATGGGTCGAGGCGTGACACTTCCCTAGCACTCCTTGTGAGTTTGAAAAGACATGGCTATCCTCACTCGACGCGCGGATTCTGGTCATTCCTGGTCATTTTCAGGTGCTGTGTGCATTTCCGGCATTAGACCTGTGTGTGTGTTGGGAGGCGGGCCCTATCCGCCGTGCCAGCAGGGGGCGTGTAGCCCTGCCCGAAGTCCCGTGTATGTGCGGGCGTATATAAACCATAATCATACAATAAACTATTGCATTCGTCTATCTACTTCTCATAGGTTAACAGCCAAAACTTTTATGAGTCATCTCGTTATCAAAAATATTATTCAACATTATTTTTATTAACTTTCAAGAATGCCTAAAACACCAAGAACACCAATTAAACCACCTGCTGGTAGTGTCCCAATGCCAGGCATGGTGAAGCTAGGGTCGACGGTTGAGCCACCATCAAGTCAATCAACACAACAATCCGGTTTAGCCTTACGTAAGTTTGATGGTACCAATTTTACTGTCTGGCGAGCGCAAGCTGAAGCCTACATGATTGTTAAGGGTTGCTATGATGCAATCTCTAAGCCACGACCAATCACAAGGGAATCCCAACTAGCTTGGGACGAAGATAATCAACACGCAAGGGCAATCATCCTTTTGGCTCTTGATGATAATCAAGCTATTCTCGTCGTTCATCTCAAAACTGCTAGAGAGATTTGGGATCGATTGGAACAAGCGCATCGTCAATCAAGTCAAGCAGGCAAGATAGCCATCCAACGTCAATTTTATGCAGCCAACATGAAACCAAGCGAAGGTGTCATCACCTACATCGCTCGTGTTCAACAGATCTACAATCAATTGTTAGAATCTGGGGCCAACGTTGACGAGGAGACGCTTGTTGGTAGAATCGTCTCTGGCTTGACCCCAAATTGGCATATTTTTATGACCAATTGGGCCAACAATTCTGAAGTGCCACAAACAATGGCGGAGCTACTTCCTAGATTGAAGGCAGAGGAGAGCTTAGTTGCTCGTTCTCAACCAAGAAGCAATCCCAATGAAGCAGCTGCCCATCTCGCGCAAAAGAAACCAGAACAAAACAAATCTAACGACAAGCAAAACAAGAAGCAGGAAACAAGTGAACAAAGCGACAAGAAGAAGCCCAAGTGCACTTACTGCAAGAAGAAGAATCATACGGAGGAAGTCTGCCGCAAGAAGAAGAAGGATCAAGAGTCAGAGGTAAGCGTTGCAGTAGCAGAGGTTATGATTACGGATGTCAAGTCATCAAGCCAAGCTGGTTGGATTATCGATTCCGGTAGTTCCGATCACATGTCGTTTGATTACGAGTCCTTCGAAACCTTTACTGCATTCGACGAGCCGAAGCGAATTCGCATGGGCGACTCTGGCGAGGCCATCTCACCTGGCAGCGGGAGCATCCGGCTCAGGTCCACGACATCAACAGGAGATATCATCACCGTCATTTTGGATGATGTTCTCTACGTCCCAACCCTACGTCGCAAGCTAGTCTCTATCGCTAAAGTAATGGACAAAGGTCATCGAGCTGATGCTCGAGGAAACTTGATTAATATTATCAACAAACAAAACCAACAGATCATTTCTGGTCGTCGTGTTGGCAATCTGTTTGAAGCAAAATTGATCGAGATATACCCAGAGTCATTCAACAGCGAGGTTCAAGCACCTGCTACTACTACAATCGATGTATGGCACGAGCGCCTAGCTCATGTCGCACGACAAACAATCGCCAAAATGCACAAGCATGGAATTGTCGAGGGGCTCGAAAGTTGCAAGATCAATTTAGACCCCAAGTCTAGCGATCGACGCCTAATTAGTTGCGAAGCTTGCTGCTTATCAAAGCACGCCAAAGCTCCTATCCCTCTTAGTTCAAGAGAGAGAGCAACTAATGTTGGCGCAAGTGTCCACATGGACATTTGCGGACCAATCGGCGTCGATACAATTAGTGGAGGCAAATACATTGTGCTATTCAAAGACGAGTTTTCTAACTATCGATTTGTGAACATTGTCAAGTCTAGAGAAGAAACTTACAACTGCATAAGGTCAACCTTCAGCAAAATCGAAGCGGAAACCGGGAAGAAAGTTCTAAGAATGGTAAGTGATTGTGGCTCTGAAATGACCAGCAATCGATCCAAAGCCTATTTTTTAGAACATGGCATCGAGCACGTTACATCTGCACCGTTTGTGCCCCAACAAAACGGATTCATTGAGCGAGAGAATCGTACCTTGCTCGAGGCAGTTCGCGCCATGCTTTTCCATCGCCGCCTACCCGAGAAGCTATGGGGTGAGGCCACCGTAGCCGCAGTCTATCTTTTGAACAGAGTACCAAACAAAAACACTAAACTCAAGACTCCATTTGAGTTATACTTCGGTGCCAAACCGAGAGTGAGCCACCTGCGAGTCTACGGGTCAGTAGCTTTTGTTAAAACTCAGCAAAAGAAGAGATCAGGCTACCAGAAGAAGTTGGAGCCCAGATCCATCAAGTTGACCATGGTTGGTTACGAGCGCGATTTCACTTACCGCCTTTACAATCATGTTGAGAACAAAGTCGTTTTATCTCGTGATGTCATTTTCGACGAAACCAAGTTTCCGGAAATCAGCCTACCGGATGTTGCCTACAACAGCCTAGAGGAGTACCTGGAATCAGAGCCAAATGTCGAGGAGTCCGAGTTGCTAGACGATGACGATGGAGAAGCAAATGTCATGGACATTTCAGACCCTAAGGAGCCAGCCACTTACGAGCAAGCGATCAAGTCAGCTGACAAGCATCTTTGGAAGGAAGCGATGGATTCCGAATATCAATCGCTCATCAAGAACCAAACCTGGGAGGTTAAACCGCTACCTGCGGACAAGCGGCCAGTTCAAAGCAAGTGGGTATACAAAATCAAGCCTGCGGTGAATGGCCAAGCGCCACGGTACAAGGCACGGCTAGTTGCCAAAGGTTTCACCCAGCGCCTTCACGTTGACTATGACGTCACCTTCTCTCCAGTTGTGCGCTTAGACTCCATTCGTCTAATCCTATCATTTGTAGCCGAGCTCAATTTGGAGCTGGTGCAATTCGATGTACGCACTGCTTTTCTCTATGGCAAAATTGACAAGGACATTTGGATGTCGCAGCCAAAGGGATATGAGATTTCAAGCAGCACAAACAACATGGCATGCAAGCTCAAGCGTAGCATTTACGGATTGAAGCAAGCTAGTCATGTTTGGAATCGGACCTTTACCGACTTCCTATGCCAATACAATCTCAAACCTTTGAATAGCGACAGTTGCGTTTTTGTTAACTACGACGACAACATCATCCTCGCGATTTATGTGGACGACGGCTTGGTAGCCGCAAAAGATCCGCAACAACTTGCCCAACTCTTATCCTTTTTGCAGTCTCGATTTGAAATTTCAGTAAATGAAGCTTCATGTTACGTTGGCTTGCAAATCACAAGAGACAAGAGCAAGAGACAATTGCACATCAGCCAATCACTTTTTGCCGAGAAGACAATCGAGCGCTTCAACATGACGGACTCTCGTCCTGTCGCAATACCAATGCGTCCAGGAATCAAATTTGTGGTCCAAGGGACAGCCGATGGCGGATCATCGCCTGCAGTCAATGCACCATATCGACAAGCGATCGGATGCCTCATCTACTTGATGAACGGAACCCGACCCGACATCGCTTGCGCCGTCGGTATACTTTCTCGCTTTTGTGCCGAGCCCCGGCAAGCACATTGGGAAGCAGTGAAAGCTCTCATACGCTACATTGCATCTACGATCAACTTTGGAATCAGATTTGATGGTTCAAATGACTCACTTGTTGCCTTTAGCGACTCCGATTTCGCAGGCTGCCTCGACACTCGCCGTTCAATTTCCGGCTACGTCGTCATGAGATGCGGCGCGCCAATCGTTTGGAGGTCGGCAAAACAAGCAACGACGTCAGAGTCATCAACCGAATCTGAGTTTGTTGCGTGCTCACAAGCAAGTAAAGAAATTGTTTGGATTAGACAATTCGTTACTGAGCTCACTCGAGTCAACTCAATCAAACCAACCAAATTATTCGTCGACAACCAAAGCGCTATTAAGCTCGTTAAAAATGACCAAACTCACTCTAAAATCAAACATCTAGATATTAAGATGTGCGCCGTTCGAGAGAGAGAGGGCGCAGGCCACATAGAAGTCACCTATGTGCCAACTGGCGAACAAACGGCCGACATATTAACAAAGCCGTTGAGCTGCAAGCAATTCACTTATTTACGGTCACTACTTGGCATCACAGCACTATTAGCAAGTGTTACCTGTGCGCAAGCCATCCGTGTGAATTTGGAGTCAAGCATATTTGACGGACCAGCTCCTACCAAGCTCTCATTCAAAGTAAGCAGCCCCTGCTCCACCGTGGACCAAGCTCTTACTCAACTCATCGGACCAACCGAAATGACCAAGCACCATGGCCTGGAGATGGCCTGGAAAACAATCACCCAAAACCTTTGTGCCGAGATCGACGCGCAAAGAGTTGCAGCAGCTCTGGACAACATAGCTAGCTGCCACCATGACCGGAACAAACGATCCATTACAGGTGCAATTCAGGCGGCTATCCAAGTCGCTCACTTCATCTATGGCGTCACCAACCTCATCAGAGGCATTTCACACGATGCACCAGGAGTCCTTGCAAATGCAACGCTAGGCCTGAGCGAGCATCTGAGCCAATCTACTCTGGCTACATTAACCGAGCGCACCAACATGTATGAGGAAGGAGTCAACAGCCTAACTGTTGTCAGCCCTTCCGGCCCACTGCATCATTATCGTCTCCAGGAAGAGGTTCTAAGCCAACCTATTGTCACCTGGGCGACCTACAAGGTCATAAACGAGATGTATGCAGGAGCAGCAAGTCTAAACGCAGTTGCCGACATGTGTCGCAGCGGCAAACTTGCAACACGTGAATTGAGTGAGCTGGTTGAAAACGCAGAGTTAGCGCTCATCGATCCGGATACAACTTCCGTGGTCGATGTGAAGGTAAACCGCCAGCGCGGTGAAGTGGAGATTACTTACGTCGTCGAGAAATCAATCAAAATTACTTTCGAGTATTTGGTTGCCTTATCTCTCGTGGTAATCCTTTGCATCATACTTGCATCAGTTCTAAGGTCACAATTCAAAATGGCCAAGGCCCTTAAGCGCCTCAAAGTGGAGGACCCAGTCGTCGAGACTCCGGAACCATCGCCACAACCACGAGCGCGCCACTTCCCAGCTTTGACAGGCATCTAGTGCCCGAGAGAGTGTTGGGAGGCGGGCCCTATCCGCCGTGCCAGCAGGGGGCGTGTAGCCCTGCCCGAAGTCCCGTGTATGTGCGGGCGTATATAAACCATAATCATACAATAAACTATTGCATTCGTCTATCTACTTCTCATAGTGTGTGTAGAGAAACAAGCGCTCCTCGGGTCGGGACAGCGGGAACACTGACCCGCCCCCTTTAGTACATATTCCCGAAGACGGGATATTATCGTATATATACTACACACAAAATAAACTATTTTGTATCCGCATATTTAGTTTGATTCCTTTCAATAGTGTGTGTGCCATTCTTCCTCCATTTTCAGTTGAACTTCATCAGAATACAAGATGATTTTCAAGATTTTTATCACATTTTGGGGTCTTACCCACTGTATTCTGCCGACTACACCTTATTATTCAAGAACAACATCAGCAGAACTTGTTTCCACGAGCAATTAGATGACAGTACTAGTTCGGATGACGATGATACAGAACTTTATGACTTGAACGAATCTGATGGAGTATGTTGCAGGCATGGGAAGATCCATCGGATGGTACTTGCCCTGTGGACACCGGTTCGCAAACAGAAGATAGCTGTGGCGGTGATATAATGAATCAATTTGACAGCGGGGCGAACAATGATGAAATTGTTATTGTAGAGGACCAAGATATTCCATCAGGCGACGAATGTGGCGACGATGACATATGTGATGTAGATAGGTAGAATAAAAGGATTTTTTTTGAATTTCTCGAAAACGAGGAATAAGTTGAGTGTTTAGCTAGGATATATTGAATCAACTAATCGAGACCTATCGATTGATATATGACATGTATAATGTGGTTTCCATTGTAAGATCTTACGCAAACCTACAAAAAAGCATCAACAACTACACAGCGGATGCCTTAGAGCTAGTTAGCAAAACTCTAGATGATTTGTTGAAGGAAGGTTTATTGATATAAAATTATTGGGGATTCTTTAGTTTCCGGGACCAGAGATATTGCAAATTTTCTTTCACCATTGTATTCAGGAGGTTCGAAAAGGGCCCCCTGAGGCACTTTCAAGCTTAGGAAACTTCCGGTTCTACAGGATGCGCACTATTTAACGAAATTTACGCTTCATCTGCACAGGAATTGCGAAAATTAGTGCGTTCTATGGAAAAATATATAGGATTGCATGTTTTCGGATGGAAAACCAGCACCCCCCCCCCCCGCGCGTGTATACATATGTGTATATGCGTTTCGCTCAAAACCAAAGCGAGCGCTTCGCGCTCGCGATCTTGTGAACCAAACCGAACCAAAAAACCTGTAGAACCGGAAGTTACCTAAGCTTGAAAGTGCCTCAGGGGGTGAATACAATGGTGAAAGAAAATTTGCAATATCTCTGGTCCCGAAAACTAAAGAACACCCAAATTATCAATTTTTCCACACATGTTTTTTATTTTCCTCCCCTAAACTAGAGCACCGCCCCTAATTTCCATAAATGGGCGTGGTCTGAGCAAAATCTCGGGGGCCATATACCATACAACACCCAGCTCGACTTCTCGAAGCTTCGCGGCGGTGAATCATGCGCTTTGGATCAAATACAAAACGCGCGAAATTTGAAGTTTTTTTGAAATAAAACGAAAGTTTCGCCGAGCGATCTCATCAGCCTGATGACATCAGGGGGCTGCCGACATCATGTCTATCAATTTCCAGACCGATCGGATGATGGTGACATGGTATGTTTCCTTGTCAGCACGCACCGCCCCTACTCTGACCTCAAAACATCACCACCAAAGTCCTTGAGCGTGTGTCTATGGGCCCGCACACGTTACATCCCTCATCATCAATTCACATCCCTTTCTGGCGTAGAGTTTAAGGGTCTTGATGCACTTAGGATTCTTGAGACGCACAACATTCTTCAGATATGACCAAAAGAAGTAATCAAGGGGAGTGAGATCAGGTCTGTGTGGTGGCCATTGGTAATCCAATCCAGAGCCAAGTGCGAGAAGTCGATTCCCAACGCTCATGTCTTGTTCGGTTGAGTTGTTGTCTGTCTATGCTGGCTGATCTCATTTTGAAGGATTGATATAAATACTGTGATGACAAAATAAGGGGAATAATTCGTCATACAACTTACTTAATTAACCTTTAGTAACTTTATTTTCTTTTACGCCTACTGCACACTCGTTCTAACGCACTATGTGGCGCCTTATATATAAACACGTGGGACGCGCACGGCATCACAATACGCTACTGCACACTCGTTCTAACGCACTATGTGGCGCCTTATATATAAACACGTGGGACGCGCACGGCATCACAATACGCTACTGCACACTCGTTCTAACGCACTATGTGGCGCCCTATATATAAACACGTGGGACGCGCACGGCATCACAATACGCTATTATCAATGCGAATTTATCGTGGTGTTTTCACGAAAAAAGCGAGATGAATTACGGCGTGCAGAGGGTCCGAAGTTAACACAAAGTTAACCCGAAGTAAACGTGAGGTTAACATGGAGTTAACATGCCGGTGACTCAAGTTGGCCACTTGTGCGAACGACGCGCGCACCGGATGCGCTCACTATATGACGCGCACTAGAGAGCGGCGTTTCTTGTTTTAACAATTTTTTCGACCAAAACAACAAAATTTGCTATTTTGGCCCAAAACAGCGCCACCTGGTGGGCACTGAAATTTAGTGCAGGACCCTATGGGAGTTTTTAGTTTTCCCCCCAAACACCGCTGGTTTTCCCCCTTGTGGTAGGATAGGTCGAAAAAATTTGGGGGGGGGAAATGGGGGGATTTTCCAAAAATGGGGGAATCAAGAGTTCCCCAGATTTGTCTATGGGAAATCCTGTGTTAAATTTTCTTGTTTTTTTTAACAAAATTTGGCCTTTTTCTTAAACAAGAAAACAACAAAATTTGGGCAAAATTTGAACAAGAAATGCCGCTCTCTAACGCGCACCACGCTGCTACGCGATGCGGAGAGCCGAAGCGAACAGCAGTATATAAATAAAGGATGTCGACGTAGAAAGGTCGTCAGTTATAAAATCACTAGTCGGTCACCGCGGCTTCGCTCGCGGCTATACCTGTTTTTCTGTGCGACTTTCCGGGAAACTGCGCTCCGGCTCGCTCCGCTTCGCCTTCGCTCCGTGAGGGGCGTCCACGGCTCAGCTTACTTGTCAGTCACTTCTCGTACGGGTAGTTGTATGGTATATGGCCCCCGGGATTTT
>WNKI01000001.1:8823028-8866389 GCA_015350385.1 Aculops lycopersici | reverse complement strand
AATCAAGAATTCGTGGCCAGTTTTGAGAGGCACTGTATTCTGTATCGGCGTCTTGCGCCAAACATTTCCCCCCCCCCCCCTCAAAAACCGGAAATGCCATCCACCCTTTCTGAAGAACTACCGTTGTAGTTGTTGCTTTGCCGCGGTCTAGATCTAAATTGTGCAAAACTTTTGGGTGTTGTATCGCTCTGCCAAAACACGGGATTTCGCATAGTAAATTAGCGTTGCGCTCTATGGGCGTTCAGCGCGCGCTCATTCAAATTTTTCTGATCGTCTGCATTTGTTGATACTTCGATTTTCTTATGTGCAAAAAAAGAGAAGAAGACAAGTTCGAATCACTGCTAGAAATGATGAAAATGAATAAAAGTGCCTAAATGGTTTATCAAGCGCGAAGCGCTTGCGTTGATTTTGGTTCGTAGCGGCGGTGGCCGCTGCGCACACACAGTGACGGGCGCACAATCTCTATGGGAAATCCCGTGTTTTGGCAGAGCGATACAACAACCAAATTTTTGGGATTGGCTGTACATAAAACCGAATCATAAATATACATTCATCAACAAGGATTCATAATAGTTGATTAGCTCATCGTATTTATCCAATATAATCTTGTCCCTAGCCACCAACTCGTCACTGGTGGTCAGTTTCCTCTGACTAATCGGCATTATAACACGCTTTAAATGCTCCTGATCGATCATTGTAGTCGGAACCTCTCGCCAAGGTGAGAGTAATATTTTGGTCTCATAATCGGAAAAGTTGCTCCTTGTCGCTGTTGTTGATGTTGTTTGATTTCGTGATTCACTGGAATTGTTTGAATTGCTGTTATTAGATTGTTGTTGTTGAGTTGACTTCAGGTAAAGTCTTTGGAGTTTAGGCACTTGATTTGGTTCAACCAGACGAATCAATTGGGATTTCTTCTCATCCAACAACCCTAAAAGTCTATCGAAACTCTCGACATCGCATAAAACTCTGTTAGTATACTTGTCCAGTTCCTTGTATTTGATTGCCACTTGCTTTGTAACATTACCACCGGCGGCCAAGACCACCTGTTCTCTGGTTTGATTTGCCTTGATTGATTTTTCAACCCAATCGTAGGTCATCTGTTCCATGGCCACACTATAAAATTCAATGTAATGCGATATATTGGTTGTCAATCTTTTCAGTTGTCTCTTTCTAGTTTCCGGATCCTCCACCAGCAGAGACTCTAAGTTTGGAATCCATTTTGATCCCTCTATGGCCGAGTTCACTCGTTTCTCATCCAACTCTTTGATTAAATACTTGTTAATATCTTTAATCAAACGCCTAGTGTGCACTAAATTACGTAGTGCATTGTTCACATGCCACGAGATCCTAATGTCGGTGGCAAATATGGATTCGCTTAGTTTCCTGGCTTCGCTACTTGAATGCGCTTCGATGGTTCTGTTTGTACTTGAAGCTTCAAGAGGTTGGGAGGTGGTTGGTGCTGGAGTTGTTGTAGTTGTGGTTGTCGTAGTTGTGGTTGTTGTTATTGTTGGAGTGGTTATAGTCTCCATTTGACCTGAGTCAATTTCATTGATCAACTGCCGATCATTGAAAAACTGACCAGGCAACTCGATGCCAGGTAACATCGAGTGCAAATACTTAGTTCTCGTATGATACTTGATTTTGTTGTTCGTGGCAAACGAGGTTTTCTTAACACTCTGTTGTTGTAGCTTGCCGTTTTTAGAAAACTTTTTCCTCACACTTTGCTTTTCAATCGATTGGACCTTCATTGGAATCCATTTTGTTGCTTTGGCGAACATAAACTTTAGCTTGCCACCGGAAATAGATCGCCTCTCTCGTTTCAAACTTGAGTTGGCTAAATTTTGCTCCCTCTGCTGTTTAGCCAACATCTCTTGTCGTGCTCTAACAGCCGCTAAAAACTTGCCTCTTTGCTGGCGATCGGCTTCCAGTGCTCGAGCTGACATTAATGGTTTTGGACGTATGATTATATTGACAACGGTGTCGTTTAGAGTCTGCCTCCGGCCGCAAGGGTCCACCCACTTGGGTTCCCGCTCGCTGGTTAACGGATTCTCAAGAGGCGCCAGGGCAACCGAGGAGTCCGAGTCGCAACTCTGCTGGCCGAAAGCGGTCCAGCCGGAAGTGCATCCTGAATAGTCCATCGAGTGGGACGCAGGCTCGGGTATAGGCTCGCCCATTGCCATGGATCTGGCGAGATAAATCAGTAGCAATGTGATCTTTATGGGTGTGCTCATGTTTGATTAAAAGTGGTGGTAGTTGTTGCTGTTGCTTGCAAATAGGTCCATAAAGTTTTTGTTAATTTATCATTCATGACAATACACCTGGGACTTTGCTTGACTCTTGAGCCTACAACACAAATACTGACAGTGGAGTTTTATTGGAATCTAGTTTTGAAGGAAGATAACTAACGAACCATCGCAAGCTTATATACCTATCATGTATGAGCTCTAGATGAAACATGTGACCGGATGAGTTGCATCATCAATTGAGGCTAGCTAACACGTGCACCACCTGACGGCCTGGTTGCCAAGTATAATTTGTTACTGTGCTACTATATGTCTTGTTTAAGGTGAGCAATCAAATGTAGCTGTGCTAGTGCGTCGGTGCCCTGCTCTTGTCGTCTACCTCTCTGATGTTGCAATAGCCAACAGAGAATTTGCTTCTAGCGAGATGGGTAACGATATGAATATAAACCTTTTGATTGGCTCGGGACGACGACAACGATGACTACGACGATCAAAGGGGTCGGCAATCAAATGCTCAGGTGCTCACATGTATGTCCTGTCTTTTGTGCGGACTTTTGCTGTGCAGCTAGCTTGCCAACACCAAACCAACTAACCAATTCACTACCTTTTTGTTGGGCAATCGACCTGATCAATTACTTGAGCCTTGAGATTGATCCGCTCAACTCAACCCTTTCACTTGCTCACAGTCGGTGGTCTGCGTCTCTTTTTTCAAACACAACACAAACACACAGACACACTTGTATTGCTCACTTGTATTTCTACGACGCTCAACAAACTCAATCGATTCACCTGGTTGACAAATTTTGTTCCAGTTTGGATAGTCGGCGTTGTATCTTGCTTGTCGCTCCTGCTTTCTCATATATCTAATTGATAGACTCGCAAGTTTGAAGACTACCAAGACGCGTACGTTCGTATTCGACACTCAACTCACACTACTTCCACCATCACCAAATACAAGTACCTGACTTTAGTCTGTTAACTTACTTCCTGTCTACAAGTAAGTGACTGTGTGTCTATTTGCCGATTGCTCGGAGAGACTGGCGTATTATCATAATAATCAAAAGCACCATCGACGACGGCGTGGTCCAGGTTGTGGTCGTTGTAGTCGTCTTATAGTCGAATCGTTTTGACTGCGCACACTTTTTTGTGACAAAAGTATGGGACTCGAAGTTGATTTGCCGGGTCGTGCCAGCAGAGGCGAAGACGATCGTGGTACTCGTCGGTTTGTTGAGAGTAATGTAAATTAGATAACTCTGCCAAACATCGAAAATTTGGCTCGCACGTGTAGGTTTCTATGCAGATGGATCGATGGACGCCATTTCAATTGCTACCAGGTGAACACTTTATGGAACGGGGGAGCCAATTAACTTGGCATTGAAAGAGGCCAATCGCTTGTTAGTTGTAGTTTTCTCGTACCACTTGGCCAACAAAACCAACAACGTAAACGCTAACGACAAACATTGTGGACAAAACCATACGCCTAGTGCTCCAACTTGAAGGAAAGATCTGGCAATATAAGCAATGCGCAAAAAAACACTCGCCTCTTTTGTGTCAGGTCGAGTTATAGAGCAAAGGAGTTAGCGAGGAAAAATATAAATTGGAGCATGACGAGGACGACTTTTGTAGGCACTCAAGGTCGCGCAGTTTTTCATTAGAGTAGATTTCGGCTCTCCAATAAACCTCTAAGAATGGACCTCACCAAAGGCGCTTTTCAAATCCACAAGTCGTTCCGTCATTCTTCGGCCCCATTCTAAGGCTCTCCTCTTGATACCACTACCACTACTCATCGGTTTCATTTTAACACACGAGGGATATAGAGTAAGAGGATACTCCAACGATAAATAAATCGTTGGAGTATCCTCTCTCCATTCCATGTCTTGATCAAGACATGGAAAAGAGAAAAGTTGGCAGTGTAACTTTTCAAATTTTTAAGTGGCGATTGTAAAATTGGAGCACGAAAAATAAAATTTACTCATGGCCTAGTTGTCATATCATTAGATTCCTATTTGATTTATGCGCACATTTACAGCAGCAATCCAAGCGTAAGGCTGATATCCAATTAGGGCTGTGATTAGCGTTGTGGGTCAGGCATGCCTTAAGGCAATAGGCCGCACAGCGCCGGCACAGTAAATTCCTGTCAGGCGCCTTAACCCCATTTCTCTTCACTCTGACTTTTGCCTTAAGGTCGCCTTTCGCGCCTTATTGTGCCTGACGCTGCCTGATGCCTTTTTTGCCTTGAGGCAGAAAAGCTGAATTCGAGATTGGAAACATATAAATGCGCAACAAATGCAGGAGTCGGAGGCCAAATTTACAAGGTAACCATCGGAACCACGGTTAGGGATGGGAGCTGGACTGTAAAATCCAGTTCGCAGTCCGGGACTGGATTTCCCAGCTCGCAGTTCTGTCAGTTCCTGTTGAGATGCGAACAAGTCTACTATAATTTTATTACATTCCCCCTACTGAACACACGGATCAATGTATGTCCTTGGACAGGTTGGTGGAGGTCGCTGAGGTGGTTTCGGTCCTTTGTATTGTGACTTCCTGGAGTTGAAAATGTGAATTATTATAAGTATAAGGATCAAGGTGGTGAGTGATCCCATGGGCCATTTGTAGGTCTCAACTGTTTTGTAGCCGATGTTGATTACATTGCTATCCTTTAGTTGTTGGTTTATCAATTTTAGTTCTCTAATGCTTTGCATAAGGTCATTAGGGACAGGTTGAGTGAAGTTGTACTGGTCCTGGTGGATCTCTTCGATGAAAGGGTCCATTATCTTTCGGATCACAGTTATCCTTCGTCTTGGGGTGAACTTGATCTCCTGATTTCCTGATATAAATGCAGTGTCAACAGAAAGTTTAAATACTTCTGGTGGGCAATCGTATGTTCCATTTTTGAATGTAATGGTGTCCTTGTAACAATATATGTAATTGCATTCGGAGGTGTCGTCATAATAATGGGCAGTTAGGCAGCCATAGCCGGACGTATTGGATGTCCATAAGTCGAAGGTGAGCGATATACTCTTAGCGGATGCTAGGCGCAACTTGACTTTGTCGCGTAACTCTCCTGTCTTGCGTCGGATGATGTCTGACAGATCGTGACGACCGATGGTACCCATCCTTGGATCCAGTGCTGTCGTGTAGCTCCTGAACTCATCGCAATCAATTAAACTATAGCTGAGATTCTTGCGGATTATCAGCTTGATGGCCTTGTCGATGTGGAGCTGATTGTGGAAGGTGAAAACTGTTGGTAGAGATCCAATAACTATTGACATATATCGGTACGCTCGTACACATTCATACAAAAACACACACACTCATACAAACACACACACTCATACACACAAACACAATACCACACCCTAATAATAAAGTCAGTCAGCCTTTCGCCCTCTAACAAGGAGACCGTCCTTACACATGACACGAGTTTTTTAATTTTTTTTACAGATTTGGATTCCCCACTATCTAAATAGTGGGAGTGTGAAGTTTCAAGCCCACGTTTTCACGTTTACGCCTTCCAATAGATCCCAACTGAAATGGAGCCAGACCGATTCCTAGGCCGATTTCTTCGCTCAATGGGCTCGGAGTGGTCGTAGTTGTCGATATTGTGAGGTTGCGAAGTGGAAATGGATCAGCAACAAACCTAACAAGATCTTCGTCGTCTTCTTCGTCCTCCCAGAGGTCAAATCCAGGACCAAACTGGACTCCTACCCCCAGACGATCATTTTCCGTGTCTATTTCATGGAAGTGGCTACGATTCAAGAAGTGATCAAGACACATACTTGTCCCGTCATGTGAGCACCTTACAACTGCATCTTGAGTGCAATTTTCAACTTGACATTGTGTGTCCAACTCGTCGCCGAATTGGATAGAATTGACATTCGACGGCGGGTAGACTGAAATCTCATCTTGTGTCCAGTACGGATCCGTTCTTCTCCAGGCATATCGCCATAGATCATGATACACTGGAGATTGAAGTTGATTATAGATGATGGACATCAAATTGATTGCTCCTTCCCTAGAGGAGATATCAGCTACCCTGTCCAGAACAAGAGCTTCTTCAGTTATTCGGCGGATGAATATTTTCATTTGTCGGAAGAATCCCACATCTAGCGGCTGCAAGTCTCCAGTGGTGTGCGGAGGAATGACCAGTGGGTAGACTTCAGATGCCTCTGACTGTACGCGCACGTTCGTTTGTCCAGACCATGAGTCTGCCAAAAGTAGAACTCTCTTGCCATCTGTCTCGCCATGGTCAGGACTATTCGCGCACTCACCAACCATATTGTTGACGCACAATTGAAGATTCATTGTGGGCCTTAAAACTTGACGAATCCAATCTATCATGAGAGCGCTAGTCATTTTACCGCTCGAACTTGAGACGACGTTAATGTTACCGAGCCGATGTTCAAGTTCTCTCACGTCCTGAATAACTTGCGGGCCAAAATCCCCTCCAATTTCTTGCATGCAGAGCGTCAGCGGCCCAATTAGGCGACCGTCTCTCGTTATAATCGGTTGTGCAGTGAAAGTATGGGTGTTCTTGTTCAAGCTATCAACCCTCAGGTAAATATCGCGAGCTCCAGTTCGCCCAACGACACGTTCATTAGAGCTTTCGTATTCGACACCGGACTGATCGATATTCCATGTGAGACGTTGCGGAAAGCTTCGAGATACCCTAGCATATTCATTGAGGAATTCCAGTAAACTTTCTTCGATTAGCTCTTGATTATCTATACGGGGACGGGATATCTTTTTTGTCACCTTTCGTGACGATAATCTGTTGGCTTTTTTGAAAGTTTGGACCCACTTATCACTTGCTTTGAACCAATCAGCATTTGCGCGCTTTGCAGCTCTCCTTCCAAAAGCCTTGATCATGTAAGTCTTCAAGGGCAAGTGATTGTTCAAGATCTTGTCGGATTCCTTGAGCGTTTCGCTATTGATTCGCTCTCGTATCATTGAATGGGATCCACCGCGCTCGATGCACTGTTTAAAATCGGGCAAATATTGTCTCCGGTACCAGGGATACATTTTTCTGATGCGTTCTTCAGATCTAGTTTTGGATAGATCCACTATCTTCTTCATCGTTTCGAGAGACGTTCGGCGATCTGACCCCCAGGAAGTTTGTGGTTCACAATAATCGGTATCTTCGTCTCGTCGAGGCCGTTTGACTGGTGAAAGCTCTTGAGAGGAAGCATCACTCGTTGAAGCATAACCGCTAGTCAATAACCTTAACAATTCCCTAGCAGCAGGTCCATATTCGTCACGAGTTCTTGGTCCGGTTGCTTTAGGTCCTTTGACAGCCATATGTAAAGCTCGTCGTAGCGTACCTACGAGAGCTGCGCCTTGTAAGGGTAGATTGAGAGCTCGTGAACTTACTGTTGTCATGGGAGTAGTAGTAGCAACTGGCGTGGGGATTCCGATTTCGTCGTCGTCATAATCGGAATCTTGGCTTCTGACAGAATAAATGATGCTCACTAGAGCCAATAATAATAATACTGCTTTAATTAGGTGCATTTTGGTGCATTTTGGTGCATTTTGGTGCATTTTGGTGTATTTGGGTGTATTTGGTTTCAAAATTCGGCAAAATAGAACGAAAATGGATGCTAAAGAATAACGGTTTTTTTCGAAAATAACGGAAAACGTGGGCGGGAAATTTCGGTTTTCTGGTTCAGTGGGGGGGCAAGGAATAGTTGTGTGCAAAAATTTTTCCAAAAGGCGTGTCATGTGAAAGGATGGCTCCTTGTAAACTGCAAGACGAAATCAAGAAAGATCTAGACGCAAGCAAGAATACAACTAAAACCTTCACAACTAGACTCAACAACCTTAAACGGTAATTGAGAAAGTCAGACACAAGTAGATTTTTGCTATATGTGGCACTTGGAGGAGCAGCTGTTGCCTTGTTGCTACTGCTTTACTTTATTTGGAGAAATAGGAGCATAACAGTAAGACAACCTACAACGCATATACCAGCAACTGCACCGGAATACAAGGATCACAGATTTGGAGAGTCAGGGGACGAACCAGATTTTGATAGAAGAGTCAAGACAATCAAATTCATCAATAAGTAATAGTGTCGCAAATATGTATATAATTGTAGAAGGAAATATTGGTGTTAGAGGGAGACACATTCAACATTATAAAGGCGGATGTGGGTAAATGGATAAGTGATTGCGATATCAAGAATATGTATAGAAATCCGCGTAAATATGCATTTGACTTTCAACGAAAATTGTTATCATCTATGAAAATCGGAAATAAGTTAAAGGAAGATCGTGTAAATATACAGGAGCGATCTCTCTACTCTGTGGTTGATGTATTTTCAAAGGTATATATGGACTTGGGTTATATCACGGAGAAGCAATTCAAAGACCTCAAACATATGCAAGAGGAGATATTAAGTAACGAGCCTAAACCAGACTTTTTCTTTGTCATACAAAGTAGGCCTGAGAATTGTTTGGAGAATATATTGAAAAGAGGAAGAGAAGGTGAGGAAAAGATAGACGTTGCATTATTAAAAAGGATCCACAAACAGCACAAGAAAATGGAGAAAACTTGGGGGAAGGAATATGAATTTTGGAAATCACAGTCGAGTACTGTAAAGAGAGACTTTATGGTTTTCTTAGACTATGAGCAACGATCAGCTGCAAAAATGAAAGAATATGAGGAGTATATGAGAGAGCTCACCCAATGATTTTAGCCAATGAGATTGTAGGTAGTTGTACAGAAAGGGGGAGGGATGGCATTTCCGGTTTTTTAGGGGGGGGAAATGTTCGGCGCAAGAAGCCGATAAAGATAGCGGTGACCGGAAGTGCGGAAACGTTCGGCAGAAAAATTCCCGAAAGTCACGCCCACCTACTGAAATCGACCCGAAATAGCGCGCCGCGGTCTCGAACAAGCCTGAAATAGTGCGGCCAGTCACTATATATATATATATATACGCGTGCGGCGGGGGGGGGGGTGCAAATCGAGCCGAAACGTGATTCGGTGATTTCTCGTCGCGCACGCCTTCGGCGCGCGACGATGGCGGCCAACCGGCCGCCAGAACCAAAACCAACGTGTAAAATGGTTAGAAATGGGTGCGCTGGCGCGCACCCGGGCTCCTCCCGTCAATCATTGCGGCAGATTTTCACCTGTTTTCGGGTACACACACGCGTACGCGCGCGGGGGGTGCAAATAGATTCCGGCAAAAACCAAAAAAGGGGCCTACCCCCGGCACACATATTTATTTTTTTCATTTTCCCGCGGGCCTTCGGGAGGCACGCCCACCCGATTTTAGTACTTTTCCCGGGCCGGCACGCCCCTTTCGGGAAAACCGGAAGGGGAGGTTTCCGCACCTCCGGAACCACTTTTCCTGGCTATTTTGGGGTCGGCGAATCCATTTATGAGGTCAAAATTTGAAAATTCCATCCCCCCTTTCTGTACAACAGCCGACGATTCAATGCGGAGGCAATCAGAGGATGCCCAGGATCGCGAGTTAACAAAAGGTCGTTAACGTGACGTCACAATCGGTCATAAAACAGCACGACGCACAGACGCAATAACAAGATCCGGGATCACGCAAAGAATCTCAAGGGCAACATCAGAACTTCGAGTAGCTTCTCCGGCGAGTATATAAAGGACGCAAGATTACAGAAACTTTGCATTTGCGATTGTAACTTCAATTAATACACATTCAGTATAATTCTATAATCGTAGTTTGCCGACTGGTTTAATTCATTTTGTGTGCGAGTTGAGTGAATTTCTCCCAGTCATATTCCAACACTTCCCCAAATAATCATTAAAATTACATCAAATCATCAGAGAAGTATATTTCCGAGTTCTTCGAACTCAGATTCAGATTAACCTTTCAAAATTGTCGACACCTAACTATCTAACATACAGAAAATCCAATCTCAGCCTTAGGCAAGATCACTAACATCAGTACAGTTGATACCACAAGCAAACCTTCGGTTTGGCATCATAAAGTAAAACCAAAATCTCCCGTCGGCAAATTCACCCATTATCACCCAATATAAAACTGAAGTTACATTTATTCAGACCAAATTTATCATCAGATAATCGAGATGACAGAAGATAACAACTCTTTCCTACAGGCGAGTCAATCGGTCGACCGGTTGTTCAATAATTTTTCTATCAACAGCACTGTCGTACCAGTAATAGATCAGTATGCCGATGTGGGCGAATTTATTGCGGCTTATGAAGCAGCAACGGTATTCTTTACAGAAGACCAAAAGGTGAGGCTTCTAACGAGGGCGTTCCCTCCCGGCAATTATCGGATTTGGTACAAGGATAACATTGATAAGCCCACTATATCATCATGGATAGTGGCTAAGAGATTGATCATTTCACGTTACGGCATAGAGGACGCCAAAGATGTTCACTTCAATCGTATCCAGAATATGAAGTTTGATCCTCGAAACAAGAAAAAGCTGTACGATTATGTTGAAGAATTAGCCCATTCTCTATCCCAAGCTTTGGGTGTTCTATTTTACTGGGACGGGAAAAGGGGGCGTGGTCATATATATATAATAAGCGAAATTGCGTTCTTTTCATTTTTACCGAAATCCCGACATGCCCCCTCAAAATTATGTCCCGAAAAAGTCCCGTCCCAGAAACATAGAACAGCCATTTTTTCGATCAATTTTGGGGTGTTGTATGGTATATGGCCCCCGGGATTTTGCTCAGACCACGCCCATTTATGGAAATTAGGGGCGGTGCTCTAGTTTAGGGGAGGAAAATAAAAAAATATGTGGGGAAAAATTGATAATTTTATATCAATAAATTAATAATATATGGGTCAAACGAACAGTTCCCCATTGCGTAATCTAAAAGGGTTTTATCTGGAGGCGTGCTAATGACTTTTTAACGTTGACACTTCTCCGGTCCTCTGGCTAAAACCAGACTACTGCAAATTCAGGTACAGGCCCGAGAGAAAATCAACACCCGAGCATCCGACACGCCCACATGCGGTGGAGTCAGGTCCGCTCAGTCCGTTTTGGTCGAGCTCCGATCCGCTTTGGCCCGAAGAATTTTGCACCCCCCCCCCGCCGCGCGCGCGCGCGTATACGTATATACGGATGCCCGGCACGCCCATCTGTCTAAAAGGTACCGAAAATCCCGGGGGCCATATACCATACAACTACCCAATTTTGTCTCGCAACTAGTGTGAGGCACATTTTGCCCTGGGGCTGCATTAGGGCAGAGCTGTGTTTTTTCCCCCTTTGCCCTTTTGCGTTTAGGGCTGCCTTAGGGCAGTTTGCCCTAGGGCAGCCACAACGCCCTAGGGCAGCCCTTGGGCAGCTAAAAGAGGGCTGCCCTAGGGCAAAACACTGGTTAATTCACTGGATTATCCGACATGAAGTACAGCCAGCACCAAAAATTTTGCACAATTTAAAGATAACGTCTGATTCGATCTATCCTGCAGTGATAGAAATTTGTCGCAAAGCTAGTATTTCTTCTCGCTGCTCCTGCGTCGCAACCATAATACTAGTTGTTGCTTTGCCGCAGTCTAGATCTAAATTGTGCAGAATTTTTGGTGCTGGCTGTATAATGATAGCTAAGAGTTAATTAAATTTTGAATAGTTGTCATTACTTTATTTGTTACATTACTTATTAGATAACACGGAGCGATATGCCAGCCCTAGGGCAGAGTTTCAGCCCTAGGGCAGCCTTAGGGCTATTATGTGTAGGGCAGCCCTAGGGCTCGCGCATCAATTTTTCTGCAGAACCTGTATGTTTTGCTGCCCTATTGGCATTAGGGCAGCCCTAAACGCAAAAGGGCAAAGGGGGAAAAACACAGCTCTGCCCTAATGCAGCCCCAGGGCAAAATGTGCCTCACACTACTCGCAACTGCTAGGCCTAGATTCTAGTGGTTGTTTGATTGAAGATTTGCGCTGTCTGCAGATCAAATGGTGAGAAACCTGCATGCAGAAACTAGAGGAGCGGAAAAAATCGGACTCTCGTTGTAAACAATGCCAATGTTCTCCTTATACTTCATGAGCCTGACACGAGCCTAGATATTTCACATTGTATGACCTACAAGTCATATATCAATAATTCGACTTAAATTCACCCCAAAGTAGGGAAACAGGCCACACCATGCGATTCAATCTATTCAGACCCGTCATGTGGGTGGCGAGGCGAACTCAAATGTCTCAATCGGAGATGGCCGCTGCCTACAACATGAACTCTCCGTTGCCAGATGGAAAAGGTCAATATAAGACGGTTACAAGGAGGCCAAAATGGGATGATTTTGAGACAATAGCCAATGAGATTTGCACCATGACCATGTGGAGTGAGATCTTCAGAGGTTTCTCTGTAACGGCGGGTAATTTTTTCAAGGAGCCAGCAACAATAAACTATCCATTCGAAAAAGGACCTCTGTCACCAAGATTTCGTGGTGAACATGCATTGAGAAGGTATCCATCGGGCGAGGAGAGGTGCATCGCCTGTAAGCTATGCGAGGCAATCTGTCCGGCTCAAGCAATCACTATTGAGGCCGAGGAACGAGAGGATGGAAGTAGGAGAACGACGAGATACGATATTGATATGACAAAGTGCATATACTGCGGATTCTGTCAAGAAGCTTGCCCCGTCGACGCCATCGTTGAGGGTCCCAACTTTGAGTATTCAACAGAGACTAGGGAGGAGCTTTTATATAACAAGGAAAAATTACTCACGAATGGAGATCGATGGGAGGCCGAGATTGCAGCCAACTTAGAAGCCGACCATTTGTATAGGTAATAGAAGTTCAAGGATTGAATAACAAACTCAAACAAGATTCACAGTGATGTAACCCAACTAAACTCAAAACATTGTTATTTGTTTAAAGGAGGCCTGCTTGTGGCGAGCCACTATATGATCAGCTTCGATATGGCGCCAGCTCTTAGGAGTGAGTTCAATATAGAATCTCACTATCACATATTGTAGGCACGCAATAGGTTGTGTGTGCCTCGCCTGAAAATCTTCCAATACTTTAACTCTTCGGACTGTCGGGAAATAGACCCAAGTCTGTCCATTTCTGGTCTTGTTGCTTAATAGTCTCGTGAGCATTACCATTATCCGGTTCGGGATCGGGCAAGTCTTGAGCTGGAACCGCAATGTCTTCAAATTCAACGTTTTCTATGTCAGCAATCCATGCCGGATCAGCCAGGAGGGTCATTCTTTGGTTACAATTATTGAGGTGGTCCGCCATCCTGATTATGATGATGTTTTTATCTCTCGACTAACTAATATACGAAACAACTCAAAAATAAGACCGACTCGATTCCGTGAACAAACCCAAGGAACATAGATCGAGTTTAAAAAGTAGCGCCTTCGAATGCATGAGCTTCTGTATTGTATGCTGCACAAAAACTGCACGAACAAAACGAGAGCTCGCGTGCAAATTTTATTATTTTGGCATTCATTGAAACAAACGGTGACTCAATAAATAGAATTTTGATACATTGATTAGCTCCATATTGACAATTATAACCAATCAAAATATTATTCAAGACTGACAGTCTATTCTCGAGTCAGTAAACATGTTTAAGAATCCATATGATAACGATGTCACCACTTGGTCACCACAGGGTAGGCTCTACCAACTCGAGTATGCCATGGAGGCCGTGAAGCAGGGTTCGGCAACAATTGGCCTAAAGAACCGTAGCGATTGTGCAGTTTTGGCAGCCCTAAAGCGTTCCACTTCAGAACTGAGTGCCCACCAAAAGAAGATCATACCAATAGATCAACACATTGGTATGTCAATTGCGGGTTTAACAGCTGATGCTCGCATTCTGGCCAGGTATCTGAGAAACGAGTGTATGAATGAAAGGTACTCCCATGAGCAGGCTCTACCGGTGAACAGGTTATTAGGTAATTTGGAGATTAAAATGCAACTGTCTACTCAACGATACGACAGAAGACCATACGGAGTTGGAATCTTGGTGGCCGGTTTTGATAAGAATGGACCGCACATTTATCAGGTGGAGGCGTCAGCAATGTCACACGATTGTCTAGCTATGGCCATTGGTGCAAGATCGCAATCAGCAAGAACTTATTTGGAGAAGAATATTGATACGTTCCTTGATTGTGATAGAAATCAACTTGTGAGGCATAGTCTATTGGCCTTACGCGAATGTCTACCAAACGACATTGAATTGAGCACAAAGAATGTTTCGTTATCTATTGTAGGAAAGGGAATGCCATTTACTACTTATGACGACGAAGAAGTGGATCAATTCTTGCAAATGCTACAGCCCCACGAGAGGAAGGGACGTGGAAGTGGACAGCAACCACCTGCAGCGGCTCCACAACAAGCTGCGGCCCCGGCACCTATGGATACAGATTGATAGACTAGACTACCGCCACAACCACTAGACAGGTGAGCTAACTATCGATCTGTCAATTATATACACCAAAAGGTATTATCTGTAACCTTCTATATATAATAAAAATATTCCCATCTATGTGTACTCATTATCTAAACACCGAGATGAAAATCCATTCATGGAATAATACAACCATAGTAACTAACTAGTGTATTTTAGTTAGTCTGAGTGTAAACCTCGAATCAATTAAGCGAGATAGTCATCGAAATAGCAACGGCAGTAATTGGGTTCAAGTTTTACTTGTTCTAGTTATCAGTTTTCATATAAGATCGAGAGCAATATTGTTGTTGTTGCTGTTCTTGTTGGGCTCAAACTCTTCAGTAACACATCAGAGTGTTAACACTTAGCAAATATAAATATAACGTCTGTAGTTTTATCCAAATGGAAGTCAGATTGTTGTCCTAATGTTGTAATCATTCAACCAAATTAATTTACTGTCTTGGCTTCAGAGCTGGACGGCTGTTTGGTAGCAAGACAGGCTTAGCTTGGCCATTGATGTTGCGTTGCGCCTCGATGGTTGCGTCGAGGATCTCGTCAACATGTGGCTTCACCGATGGACCTGGAGTGACGGCATTGTTGTCATTTTTGATAGAATTGCTTGGCTGTAGGACGTCACGAATGTTGGTGGCCGACTCGCGTAGACGTTGAATGAAGGCGCCCATGATGTCAAAAATGGAGCTAAAGATGTTGATTTCCTGTTGGATCTGTTGGCGAAGGGCAACATTATTGTTCAACTCGTTTCTGGTGACCTCGTCGTCGCTCTCGTCAATTAGGCTAACATTTTGTTGCTTGTACTCGATGATGGCAGCATCATTGTTGCTGGCAGCCATTGATGGGTATCGGCTTTCGCCCAGGTACTTGGCGAGGTCAGCCTTCATTGAGTTCATCAGATCGACGTATCTGGATGCTGATCTTGCTGAAGGGGTGGCGTTTGATGGAAGTCGACCAGTGATCATCCTTGCCATATCCCTGGTCATTTGTCTCACCTCTTGGTTGATTCTGCTCATTTGTCTACGGACAGTGTCCCAAAAATCTCTCCACATCTCAACTCCTCGAGGTGGAATACGATCAATCAATGGCGAGTTTGGTAGTGGCAATTGTCTACCTGACAGCTTGCCGAAATCCTTTGTCCAGCGACCGTCAAATTGTTGCATCTCCGCCGATAGTTGTTCGAGTTCAGTCATCACCAGCTTTGAGTTAGACAAAACCTTCGAAACCTCATTGTCGGAAAAGGCAAACTCGTGGTCAGATTGGCGAGGTTGGCTTGTGCCAGACGATCCAAATTGACGAGTGTGGTCCACAAATCTAGTGACTCTCTGGACAGCCCTACGTAAATTAGCAACATAATTTCTGACCATATTGTCAACCAATTTGATAACTTGCTCATGAACTCCCCTCAGCGACTCAGGGTTTTGTGCTTGGCGTCCCTGAATCTCGATGTCCAAGTCGTCACCTGTTTAGTTTTCAATTTAGACCCACATTACGAAAAGGAGGAGGAAGCAGCGGGTTAGTTTCAAAATTTCTTAACTATCGAACCGATGCTCAACAGGTCGACAAAGCCTCACCTGTTGGCTCGGCTCAGTTTGGAGATAATCAAGTGTTTTTGAACACAAGCGTTAATCGAACCTTGGATCAGCTTGTCTTGGCTAATTCATACAAACTAGGCGTCATTTTATGACTTTTTAGAGTTGTCGTAGGCCACGTATTGGTGTACTCGTAGTGGATTTATTACCACCCCTATTTGGCTCGCGAAACACCAATTTGATGCCCTCCAACAACTCGCCTAAATTTTTAGATGTATCCTTGCCAAACTGATCCAGGCGCTTGCCTATTTCCTCACCCAATCTCTTTAGTGCCTCCAAGTCAAAGCCAATCTTTGCTCCCTCCTCCTCGATAGCGGCAGTGGAGGTGGCCGGCATGCCAGTTGGAGTGGTGGATCCAATGGCTGCTGTGGTCGAAGCAGGTGAAGCCGAAGCTCCGCCAGTGGTGGTGGTGCTGGGCGCAGCAGTAGGCGATTCTTCAAAGTCGTGGTCCTCCTGGAAGCGCATAGCAACTGAGGCCTTGTGTCCGGAAGCTCCAACCAACATCTTGGTCAAGACATCTCTCATACCTAGGGACTCTCGCTCGAGCTCGGCAATTCTGCTCAACACAAACTTGCTAACCTTTGTTTGGTGAATGCGTTCCGCTTGAGAGTCTCCATTCAGGAGGGCAGTTGAAGTGCGCACCTTGGTCAAGCGGCCAGTTGCCTCTCTCTTAATGATGGCAAGCTCGTCGAGCATTCCATCTAGCGACTTGGTGATGAGATTTATCTCCTCGGTTACATTGTTGCTTAGCTGTGCATGTGGAACTTGCTTATTTTCAACGACTGCTTGCCCGGCCAGGCAAACTGCAGCAAGCGCCGCGAGAGATAGGCACACAACTATGCGATTAAATATCCGTTTTTTCGATTTTTTGTTGTTGATGCAAAAGAGCAATTCGAGAAAGTATTGCAACCAATTTGTTTTTTCGTCCAATGGAAAGTGAAATGTTAGTGAGTTTAATTGATGGGTGATATTTTATTGTTAATATAAAGTGTGAAATACAAATTTTTGGCGAGTGATAGATGAAGAATACTAACAAGTGGCTTTCATCCTGATAGTGATTATTTCGTAAGTCTTGTCTAATTTGTAAGTGATTTCAAGTCTCTCTTTTTTCCTTCTCTTGATGTATTTCCTGTAAAGGACTCAACTTGTGAATGATTGTGAGCAATCGATTACTCTGCTTATATACTGACAGTTGATTTGTTGGCTGTTGGTCATTTAGATGTTGAACTCTTTTTTTCGGTGGTGTCATGGTTGACATTTCCACATATGTACTCTTACGCTCTGCTAGATAGTAGGTGTGTATTGGTGACCTCAATTGGTCTGGTTGGTTTGGTTGGTTTTCATGATACAGTTGATGTTCATTTTTCATCGTGTTGATTGGCAGGTGAGTGGTTAGGCGGCATAATATTGATGACCTGCTACCGCTGTGGTCGCCAACGTCCACCGCCATGACGAGGCGAGAAATATTTAGTCAATCAGTGTGCTTCAATTTCAATAGGTTAATTGTGCTTAAGCTCTCCAAAGCGATAGTTGTTATTGTTGTTGCTTCTGCTATTGTTATTGTTGAGATCCCCGGAGCCTTGTCTTCTACGCAACCTACCTGCCGAGTTGAAACGTGAATTGCTCACACTCGACATGTTACAAAAGTTGCGGAGCCCATTGTTGCTCAACTCTACTAGACGGGGTCTCGGTGGGTTGGTTAATTGAATGAGGTTTTGTTGGTGCTCGCCGGATACAGATGGCATTGGGGGCAACGATGCCGATGATGAAGACGATGACGATGACGTTGTCGTAGAGAGCAGGCGCTCGCCGCGTCCACCTGTCGCATATGCTCCCACAGGTGGCGCTTGATTCATAGCTTGCTCTATTCGACGTCGCTGCAATTGTTCCTCACGCTCCATCTTCATTCTTTGGGCCTGAGGGCAGTGGGATCGGGTGTGTGAGTATACTCCGGTTGCGCCACAAAGATTACACGTGTGGCGTTTCAGTTGCGGGCAACTAACGAGCCCCCGGGAGTCGCGCAAGAAGTGGCTGTTATAAACTGGAGGAGGTTCGTTGTTTCGTTTACAGAAGGGGCAATGAGGTGTTCTTGAACTGTGCATCTTGGTGGTTTTGAGTTATCCTGATGTTCAAGGCAAAGTTATATTTCGATATACTGTCTTCAAAATCTCAATTAGAAATGATCTTGGATTTGGTTTGGTTGGTTGGTTGGGTGGTTGGTTGGTTGGTTTGTTAGTTGATCAAAGAATCGCCAACAAGTTCACCGAGTACTCGATGCTAAGTAGGTGAGTATAGCGGCGGGACAAGATCAGTTGATCAAGTGAGGTTGTCGTCGGAGATGAGCAAACAAAGAATGAACAAGAAAACGGGTCGCGGGGAAGATTGTCTCTTTTTACAGGTTCTAGAAAGTTTCCAAAAAAGTCAACAAAGTAGCAATCAGGTTGCAATAAGAGGTTTCAGAATTGGGAGGAAAAAAGATGGAAGAAAAGCAAAGGTGTTGCCATTTGAGATGCCAAGTTTGAGCCTCTTTAGTGGCCAAAAAGAGCAAGCCGCCTACGCGGCGACGGCGGTCAGTTTTCCTGGTTGCAAAGAGGTCGAAATGTTACCGTTGCGCTGTGCAAACAGAGCGCCGACTAGACGACGCCGACGAGCGGTACCGGTATTGCCGGCACGCAGAGTACAAAAATGGGTGTTGCGAAAGCTAGACGGCGCCAGTGTCTTTGGAAGAATTGAAATTAACGTTCACGGAGCGAGGAAAGCTACGCGCACTCTCCCTGCAACTCTATCCCTTTTGAAGCGAGCGCGTGGGCATAAAAACTCCATTTGCTTGTGCGCGAGGCGACAAAGCTCTCTGCGACAGAGTGAAAGTGAGAGTTTGTGTAGCTCTTTGGCCGAATGCCAGCGAGCGAACGGGATTCACTCTTTTGGTGGCATGTGCTTTGCTTTACTTTGCGTTGTGTTGAGCTGCGCACTGTGGCGTCACTCTTATTTTGCCCGGCCAGCGAGCGCGCGCACCAAGTCACCAGTTTGCAACTCAGACTCAAACTCCAACTCCAACTCCAGCGTCAGCGACTGCATCGCAAGTCACCAGCGACCATAGTAGACGTTAGAGGTAGTACAGTGAAGTTGAGATTAATGGAACAGAGCGAGAGAGAGAGAGAGCGAGAAAAAACAATAACAAGACCGCAAATCCACGGGTTTTTTTCGAACGCCTCCTGAATCACGAATCTCCTGAATATCCAACCTAGCGATACTGGCGAAACCAATAGGCCAACGAGAGCGAGGAAAAGCCGGAAGGGTAGCAGCCAGTGGCAAGCTTTTGCGGACCGAGCTGCGGCGAGAGCGCGTGCTGAAAATATGTAAACAAAAGGCGGCTCGCATGCAAGTTGCGCAACGAAAAAGGGCAAGACTAATACGAAAACTTGCAAGACTGGTCAGATAAGTAGTGTTGGCAACTGATTGAAAACTTGCCATTCGAGGGGGTGAGTGGACACAATAAACAGTCAGGTGGCTTGTTAGCGTTAATTGCATCAAGATTTTGAATTGAGGAGAAATCAATTTACTTAATTAATTAATTTACCTCGTTATCGTAGCTCCCCTCACGAGGAGTTGAGAGAGTAGTAGGTTCCCGTAGAGTTGCCATTGTAGTTGCAACCGCCTAGCGGCGGTTGCCGGGTTTAGCTAGCGCGATGGCAACCAAAGATGGAGAGTCTATTGTAAACTGTGATGATTCTGACGAGAATTCACCTGGAGCCCGAAGAAATGAGCTCGAAAACCAGCAACAGCCGTATCACGATGAAGAGGCAGAGGAAGACCAAGACGAGAGTGAGCAAGATCACGATGATGATGACGAAGACGACGACGACGATGATGATGAAGATGAAGACGATGGGTCTATTTGTAGTTGTTGCTGCGCGGCGCACGCGAATCAAGGGGGCAACAACTCCGGTTCCGGTTACCTGTCCGACCAAACCAATCAGAGCGACCAGGAGCTGACTGGCCTCGGAAGTAAGCGTGGCTCGCTGGCCGACCGGCTCGCGTCGCACCGTGAGTCCAACACGTCGAGTTGCTGCGGCCACTCGGTAAAAAACCACTCGCTTGCCGCAATCGCTGCAACCTCGTCGTCCGGCGCAATTTGCGGCGTCGGTGGCAGCGCTGATGGTGGTCAGCCAATCAAGGATTCACCTCAGTACACTAGAGAGTCGAGAGTTGAGAACAAAGCAACTACCAATGCAACGAGAGAAATTGTTGCAGGAAGTGACATGAGCCGAAGTGAGATTAACCAAAAGTTGTTAATTGAAGAACAAAAGAGCAATCGAACAACAGAAACGACGAGCACCAACCAACAGCGGGAAGAGAAACAGGAAGAGGCTGAGGTGAAGAAGGAGGAGCGGAATCCGGAGGCTGAACAAGCACTAATTAAGCGGCGCTATGTTCTGTTGGAGCTGGTCGAAACTGAGCGCGATTATGTAACCGATTTGGGCAAGTTGGTCGAGGGTTACCTGGAAGAAATACGCCGCCAATTGGTGGACAGTGGCGTTGATGACATTCTGACAACCGGAGTTGTGATGCCTCGTGCTAGCGAGCAAGCGGCAGCAGCAACCACTACTACCGCCACAAGCACAATGACAATGTCATCACAAACCATTAGCACCAACACAACAACCTGTATAAATGTCACACCGCCAAAGGCCGAGGGTTCAGGTGATGCGGCCACAATGGCAAACTCGTCCGCTTCGACTGGCCCAACACTGAGTGCTGCCGGCACAAACTCTGGTCCAACAAGCAACACTAGCGCTACAGGCGAACTAAGAGTTCAGAGTCAATCGGTTGTTCATCGTCAAAAGTTTGTTGCCAGCTCCGTGGCTGTTGTTAGTTCGGCATCGTCACAGAATTCTGTCAACACCTGCGGTCAAGCTATACACAATGCAACTACAAGTGGCATTGGCTCAAGTGGATCTCAAACGAACGATCCCTCCAATGGAATCACTAGTCAGCATCAAGCAGAAGTAGTTTCATCAGCAAATAACCTGAAATCATCAACGTCCAATGAGCAACAACAACAACAAACAACAACAAAGTCGCCCAGTTTACCTGAGGCGCTGAAGGATGGAAAGCACAAGATTATCTTTGGCAACATTGAGGCCATCTACGAATTTCACCGCGACCACTTTCTAGTGGAACTCGAGCGCTGTTTAGATGAACCCCAGCGACTTGGTCCCTTGTTTAAGCGCTACGAGCGCCGTCTAAACATGTATGTGGTCTACTGTCAGAACAAGCCAAGAAGTGAGGCGATAGTAAGCGAGTATCTGGACTCCTACTTCGAGGTAAGTTTCCGGTTTCATTATTAATCATTCCTATCTCTCTTGCTTACATATTTTCTTTTACACTAGTTTTGTTGGGTTTCATTTAACGTCATTCTTAGCACATAATGAGAGACACGATGCGCGTAGCTCTTGATTGACAAGCAACTTCCGGCCGCCAGCCAGATTATCTCTGTTATTGCGCATCCTCATTCCAATTTCTCTCTCTCTCTCTCTCTCTTAGTCTCCTATCCCCAACTTCAGTTCGAGGTTTGGGTTTTAATCTCAAATACTCTTCTCTTGATAGAGCGTGAAGTTGGTGGTTGGGATAAAGGGGGAGGGATAAAGGAACACACAGGATAGCGACAAGCAAAGCGGTGTAGTGTGAAAAGGCGAACATAATGAGCAAATTTGCGACTTGCATTTTATTGCCAAACAGTCAGCCGGCCAAACAGGAAGTCGGGGAGAGAGGGAAGAGCAATGTAATCATGAAATTTGCACAGACACTCTCATGCGCCTCTACAATGCCACTGGTCCCATTGGATATTGCGGCAACCACCACTTCAGTGGAAGCGGCGGTGGCGGTGGCGGTGCCATATTAGCTTGCCGATGGCATCCATCCTTTCGGGAAGCTTATCGGTCTTGCCATAACCGCAGCCATCACCAACTAGATCCTCTCGTTTCGGCCCAGTTCATAGAAGTTAACACTTTGTGCGGCGCCCCCTTTCGCTCGCTCCCTCCATTCGCCTGACTCGAGCCAATAAACGAGTAGCGCTCGCTTTGCACTTAACAACTCAACTAAACTAGGCTAAACCGAACTAAACTCAAAACTAACTCCCCGTTTGTTGCCCAGTGTCTAACGATAGTACAGTCGGCCGGTCCCGCTGGCTAAACTACTGGCGCCTGCTAACAGGCAAAGGACAAGCCAAAAGTAGAGTCTAGTTGAGTCGATTCGCTGCGTCTAGTTTGGTCTCTCGCAAACCTAACGAGCTGCTTGTCGATCATTGGCATCTTTGCCACTGCTGCCGCCGCCAAGCTCATTGCAGCTAGCTAGCCGAGCATCTAACCGACAGACTGAGACGCAACCTCAACCTTTAGCCGCTTGGCACTCAGTAAGAGGCCTCCGATGGCCGCCTCACCTCGCGCATACATACGACTCGCGATGAGTGTGTGGCGTCGGCGCTCATCGTCGCCCATCTAACTATGAGCCTCGGTAGCTTGAAAGATAAGACAAGAGAGAGCCACTCAACTAATAGAAGGGTCGCGAGCCTATTACTCACTCTCGAGCAAATCACTTGAGTTACTCTCTCACTCTTAGCTTATAATTTCTCCAGCTACTGCATCTCATTCGGCCACACGGACCTAACGACAAGTGAGCGCTAGAAGTATGGGTGGCGAGTTGTCATTTTGACTTCTCAATGGCGTCTCATCCTTTGTTTCCCTAGTCAAGGTCTCTCGTCTCTAGCTTCGAAATCGCAAGTGTTACTCTTTTGAGAAGAGGACGCCGCGTCATTTAGTTGCCGTGCCACTCGACAATAACCAAGTCGCCACCACTACCACCACCAGCCAAATTGATACTCAACTCTCGCCAAGGTTAGCAAAGTCTCCTAAATATCTCCACTCTCTCGCTAGCTTGCCATTTTTCTGCTGCTCAGCGCCAACAGTCGGCACAAACAACGAAGTAAAATTGGTTGCCTGTCAGCGAGAGAAAGAGTGGCGATGCGAGCTTGTCGCAGCTTTAGGGGTCCAAAACATTGGCGCCAAGTGACGCTGTCAAGCCCCTGAATGTGTGAGGCCACTTCGCACACTCTTTTTGCGCTGCCACTTCCGGTGATCGCGCTCTATTGCAAATGAATTTTTTCCCTCCCTTTCCACACAAACTTTTCGCGCGAGATCTCGCCGCCATTTTGATCCAATTTCCCCTAGCCGGCTGTCCACTTTTTCCACTCTCTCCCTCTTTGCTTTTGCACGTCGAATTTTGTAATTTAGCCCCTCGAGAGGCAAATCTTTGGCTGCAATGGTGGTACATAGGAGCAGTGCTTTTGTGCTAAAAAAAGTCGAGGCGGATTTTGGCACGATGTGCTCATATTATCAAGAGAGTCAGTCAGTGAAAGTGGTAACGACGACAAATAACAACACAATAGCCAAATTATATTCACTTCCACAATGACAACATGCAGCGCCACTTTCCGGTTGTTGGCCGGTGGTTGGTGGTTGTTGCATGCGTCTGGTTCTGTTTGGGTTTGATTGAGTTGAATTGAGTTGAGTTTGCAAGTGTTGCGCATTGAATTGCATTAATTTCTCGCGCCAAAAGCGGAGCTCAAAGTTCCGTTGTCGTCGTGGTCATCGTTTGTTGTGTTGCCATTTGTTCGTTGAGCATCGAGGAAACCAACTGCAGACACTGGGTTTCAACAGCCACCGACTGCACCAGCAGCAACAACAGCCTCTACAACGACAACAGCAAACTACCTCACGCGCATACCGGAAGCTCATTTCCGGGCCTCAACTTTGGCTGATAGTGGCGCCAGTTGGCGGCTGAGGGGTTAGCATTGAACGTTGCGCCACGGAAATCTAAAAAAATCGTCTCATCTCAACTCAACTCGCGAGTTCTTCTCTAAAAGAGTGGCGCCTCTATTGCTGCGGCTAATACCGTTGCCGCTATACAACGACAGCAACAATGGCCGCTATGCAGATTTTTCCATACGGACGTTCGCTAAGTTGGCTCGCTCGCTGGCAAGCTAGCTTGCCAAGTTGAATGGAAAGCTCTGTGCGGAGATACTAAGTAGAGTTTTGCGCCACTGAAAGTAGCGAGAAATTTAGGTGAAAGAGGGAGTAAGAAAAAGAGGAAACACGCCAGCTTCTATTGCTGTAGGTACTAAACTGGCGTTGATTCTGTTCCTTCGAGACTTGTGACTGGGATTTTGGGACCACCGACTGACTGAATGACTGACTCATCGGTCAGTGGGTTGGTGACAAACAAATTGCCTCGATTGTCGCGCACATAAGCCACTCGTGCAACACCGAGTCTAAGAGACGCCAGAAGGCAGAGACCAAGGGCAACTTCTCAATTCGACTCGACTCGCTTCCACCGTTCGATTTGCTTTCCGGTTGGCTGCAGCAGGCGAACGTGCTGGATGCCGGCTAACTTACGACCTTAAACTTTAACTCTCTCGCCCCGCCATAGGGTTTGCAATAACATTTTGGATTTTAGTTTTTTAAACTTGGATTGCGCGCAAAAAATATATGAGACGATCACTCAATGCGCGCTTCTCCAATTGGTGCTCGCGGCTAGATTACAAGCCAGAAAAAATCAATCTGTTTCTTGGAGGCAAGAATCCAAGACTAGAGAGAAAGAGTCTAGAAAAATCTGCATCTATCTCTTTTATCTAGTAGCGCGAGGCTAAGTTACACCTCTACAGTAAGCGCCTCATCTACCAGCTCAAGCTCGAGCTGGTTCCTGAGGACTTCTTTCTCCCTAAATTCAACTCTCTCGCTTGAGCTTTTGCTCCAATTGCTTCGTTGTGAACGAGTAGGCCAACAAACCAACTAACCAATCGAGCGATCAGCGAGCTAGACGTCGCGCAGCCAACTCGAGCTTAGCGAAGAGCTATGCAACCATCGCACAACCACCGACTCCAACCAGAGACTAAAGACAGTGGCAAACTAGCAGCGACATGGATGCAACTCGAGCGGCTTAAATGAACCCAGCGGCTCGACAACAACCACCACTACTGCAAGTCAATTGGCTGCCAGCTATCATTCGCCCGTCGTCGTCTGTGTCATGAATTTCGGTGGTCCCGGTGAAGTTTGCTCCGTTGCTCTCACGTTTACAAACTTAGCTACTCTCTCTCTCTCCTTCTCTCTCCCTCACTGTTCTTTAGAAGTCGACCAAAGAAGCGGCGGCTCCCCAGACACTCATGTTAATATGCTAATCAAGAGCTTGGCCATGGAGTTTACAGTTAACTCGGCCGGTCGGCTACTCGGTTGGTAGGTAGTGCGTGCAGTGAACGTAGTGAGCGGATATAAGTAAAAAAGTAAAAAGAGAGCGGCAGCCGGCCAGGCAAATAACTCGGCGACTTTGGTCGTCAAGTGGCCGCAGCTTGCGCTCATTACTATGCATCCGCCGCCGACGCTGCCGCCGCAATGCCCAACCCAACATCAACAACCTCCAGCCACCAGCTTGAGTTACCCAGCCGATGAAAGGTGGCAACTAAATGGGCAAGAGTCACGTCGTCGTCGTCGTCGTCGTCGTCGTCATCGTCGACGTCGTCGTCTTGATCGCGCTCGTCATTGACTCTAACGACGATTTCGCCGAAATTATTTCCAGGTTCTCGAAACAGTATAGCCACAAGTAGGAACCAAAGTAGTTTCGAGTTCAGTGTCTACACCAGCGACCAGTGTTTGGTCGTTGAGAGTCAGATGAAGAAGATCAAAGGTATTAGTTAGGTGTTTGTTTGTGCGTGAGTTTTTTGGCGCAGCAGTTTATAAGAGGTTTAAGGGGGGTTTTAGTTGCAATCTTTAAGTTGGATTTCGCGAACCACGAGTTGGGGGCTAGTTTTTCCAGGTAAAATCTCTGCATTAATAGGGACACCAGAGTGCGTCAAGTGCCGCTCGCAGAAAAGCTCGACTTAGCCAAAGAGAAAATCTGATTTTGACGAGCTCCGTCTACCGAACCGACTTGACTTTGGGTGTTTGCAAAATATTGGCGCAGAATGGCCAGCTCTAGCTCCCAGTCGCTAGGTCACAAAACGTGCACTTAGCGCAACATTCCGACATGAGCGCTGCGCGACCGCTTCGATCGCAACGAACGCGCGTTCTTCTGAGTGTATGCGCACCTGCTGCATCAATCTCATTGTATCACCTGGCCAGCTGAGCTACCTGAGCCGCTGGCCTCTGGTTCGCCGCGATAAAAAGGTTTGAAAGGTGACCAAGCCTCCCTGTTGTGTGAGCACAGGTAAGCGGGCCACGCGCGTCACTCGCGGCTGTGATATTTTGCTCCAGAGAGGAAAGGAAGGAAAGGATAAAAGAGAAAAATTTTGCTCCACTCTCAGGCGGATGTTTACTTATTATTCCGCTCGCCAGACTGCCGCCAAAGAACTGGAAGAAATCTGTCGCTCGTGGCGCATTTTACTGAGAGGAGCGGATGAGAAGGGGGAGGGGAGCAAACGTCAGCAGCAAAGTGATGCGTTCGCCGCGAGCGTCTACCTTTCAATCGTCGTCGTCGTCGGTGTTGGCGTCATTCGCATCAGCTAATGCCATTGCAGACATCATAAGCCAGCTATCCAGTCGGCCGTTGAGCTAGCAAAAGGCCACTCTCTCTCCTTTCTCTCTTAGGGCAACACTAGGGTTCGTCTCGAAGGCCGATAATCAAAGTAAGCGTAGAAGTGATCGACAATTCCCTTCCCTTTCCGCTGGCTGACTGGCCTCAGTAGAAAGGGGAAAAGTGAGTGACTCCATCGGGAGCATTGGTGCCGCCAACTGCTAGCTTGATAGCGAAGGGGGCAATGGGAGCAGTGAATAGCTAATGGTGAGACTGGAATCTAAAATCTTGCGAGCATCTAGATCGATCACCAGTCGCGATGATGCGCGACTTTTCAGTTCGGTTCCGTTCGGTTCAGTTCTGTCCAGCCATCGAGACTAAACTAACGCCGCAAATGCTTGGAAATTTTCAGCCCCTCCCCCTTTAGATTTGCAGTCTTTTCTTCTCCTGTTCCCGTCGGCGGCGGCGTCATGGCCTTAGGGTGCAAAAATGATGATCCATTATGGTTATTAAACCGCATCACAGTGCAACTTAATAGGCAACAAACTTTCGGTTGAACTCTCAAGTGCAAAAACTTGGAGAGTTTAGTTGTCGGTGGGAGAGGAGCAATCGCTTACTTCTCGCCGATTGAGTTGCCTTATCTTGTGAGAAAAGTGCTCGTGTCAACTGGCAAACGGTCAGTGGGCTCATGTAGACGTTTCAGCGCGTCCGTTTCCGGCGACACTTTTCAAGCAACCACCACTCGATTGGAGCAGTGGTTCCTGGAACCCACTTATTCTAAACTTCCTCGCTCACTCGCATGCACAAGCCAGAGGCAAATCCCATTGACTTGCGCGAAAGTTGAACTCTTTTCAGAGAAACTGGCGACTTAAAAACACGAGCCAAGTGCTCGCTGACGCGAGCAGTTAAACTCGTGACCAAACTAAACTAAATGCGACAACCAGCCGCTAGGTCAAAGGTCAGTCATAAAAAATCGAGGACCAAATTTAAACAAGCAAAAGAGTGAAAGGGTAGAAATCTTCTGGAACAACATGGGAAATTTAGAGTCGCCTCAGTAGAGTGGGCGATTGGAAAATTAAATTAAAAAATTTATGTCCCCAGCGAGAGAGAGGAAATCTGAGGAAGAGGAAAAAATCTTTCAATTTCTTCATCTTTCTTCCTCTCAAAAGTACAATCTGTTTGTGTTGTTATTATTTTTCTCCTGGTTCCTCTCTCCAGTTTTCTTGTAGCAGAAAACAAGAAAAGAGAAAGAAACTACTTGCAGCAAATCGCCACGTCGACATTCCCACTGTGAAGTGGCCGCGTCGCAGTGAGGGACCTAGCGACGCGGGCGCATAGCGAACGAGCGCATCGGTGTTGGTTGTTTCCGCGTGATCAAGTTGCTCAGCAGTTGCGCGCGCGTGTGTTTTTCGGACTCGTAGATAAGAGCACCACACGATACACACACCATGTAAGCTAGACAGCAGACTCGAGATACTAGATACTAGTTGGAACCCCTAATCCTGTACCATTGGGCCTTGGTCTCTTCCTTCTGTCTCTTTGTCTTTGCCCCCCTCTCTCTCTCTCTCTTTCTCTTTCTTCCTCTTCTATTGTGACGCTTTCTCTTTCTGCTTCCTGTTGTCCGAGCGACAACTTGGAGCTGGCGGGGGCTGGTTGGCGGGCCACTGGAGGCAATGGTGGTGTTAAAGTGGCCATGGATCGCGGCAAACTAAGCGAGACCGAGAGACTTGCGCGCCAAATTCGGTAGCTGGAATAAAAGTAGTCGAAGTGGCAGTTTGATTGTCCTTCAAGGTTACTACTAGCCGCTAACTCGCTGGTCTCTCCAGTGCCTTTTGTCGCAGGGCAGTATCGAATAACAGTTGGGCGAGTGCAAGTCGTGCAAGTTAGTGTGCCAGTGTCCAAGCAACTTGGAGCTCGTGTAAAGATAATCGCAGTCCGCCACTCGGTTGACCAGCAAGGCAGACCCATAACTTAACGACCACCAGTGACATCGGTGACCGTCGCTCGCGAGTCGCCCGGCGTCACGTAAGCACTGGTTTCTTTCCCTTCAGCTAGCTAGCTTGCCGAGCGGTTAGTCACAAGACAGACCGAGATGGAGAAAGAGAGGAGAAGTTGATGGTGGCAGTTTCACTTAAACTGGGCGCGCGATATCCGATCGCTTAGCTCGCAGAGCCTCGGGTAGAAGTGGAAGTGAGAGCTGGAATTTGAGGTGCCAAGTGCGTGGGGCTCCGGTTGCTGTCTCCCTCTGTTTCTCGCGAGACGGCCATCAAAATTCTAGCGCAACTAGCCGGCTGGCAGTTGAAACAATAGGAGCGGAAAAGTCTAGTTATTTGGATACATCGCAATGAAAATTGAGCGCACGAAAGTAACTGCGCTAACTCTAACGCTCGCAACGACGACGACGACACCAAAGACAATGACTTTGTTTTCATTGTCACACTGCTGCGTTTCGTCGAGAGTCGCTAGTTGTGAGTCGTGAGGCTCGAAGGAAAAGTACTACAGTAGTAAAGGGGAGTCCCGAAAAGCGAGCATGCGACTAAAACTAGAAGCTCAACTAAACGCTCCAAATCCGGAGAGTTTTACCTAACAGTGGCGGTAGTTGGGACTGCGAGCGCGCCACGCCCCCTCACCTCTTGTCGCCCGCCCGTCGGCGGCATCGTGAGCTAAGAAACTGCCACAGAGATGGTTTGTTGTGCCCTGCTTTTCGGTTGGCAGAGGAAAATAAAGAGACTTAGGGAGACAGAGACGAGAGAGTGTGAGCATTTAAAGCGCCAATGGGAATGGAAAGCCAATAAAAGGATGGAAAGCCTCTAATGGCCTCGTAGCAGAAGCGGTGGCAGTGGCGGCTGTTGCTGCTGCTGCTGTTGTTGCATTGATAGTCGTGTTATTCGTGTCGTCGCCAGTTACGCGCCACTCACCATGCTCTATCCTATGGGCCTCTCCAATCATTTGGTTGACTTTTAACGCGCGGCGGCTTCGTTACTCGCTCGCCGGCTAGCTTGCCAATTCGAAGCCAGCCAGCTAGCTAGCGGCTGGCGCATTGGAGGCAGTAAAATTGTAGCTACGCATACACAAGCAGTGGGTCAAAAATACTAACTGCACCAACAACACTACTATTACAACTAACAACTACATAGGAAGTGCTGTGCTAGAGCCGGCAATGGCAGCAGCAACGATGGCAGCGGCGGCCGCAAATTAGTGGGCTCACTCTTTTGCGCGACCCTTTTGCTCTCGTTTGTCGTCCTGGTTGTTCGTTTGTCTGTCCGTCTGTTTGCCAGCTTTCCAATGTGTCACACTCTCCTTTTCCATCTAACCTTTTGCCTGTTGGACGCTCGCCCTTTGGTTTCTGCTCTCGAACTCAGGAGCTCGCCGCGAGCTTGTCACCGTTGCGGCCGCTGGAATCGAGAGCAGCGGGCCGTTGTCACGTGAAACTTACCACTGTGGAACGTCGAGAAACCATGATTCCCTCTCTCTCATAATCATAAGCACGGGATCCAATCACTGAGTTTTGCTGCTTCCTTATCAGTCAGTGAGTCGGTCGATCGGTTTGCTGATCGACTGACATGCAACTTTGCAGCTGCAACTAGTCCACAACAACAAGCAAGTCGCTAGGTGCACCAGTCAGTCAGTCAGCCTGCTCCACTCAGCGAAGGATCGGAAATATCTCAGTCGTCGAAATCGTTGTTGTTGTCGTCGGAAATCCAGAGGCAAAACTCAGCTCGCTACTGCAACGGAGTCTAATCTTTTGCCCAATTCTCGCTCTTTCCCTCTCGCTCTCTCTTCCTCGTTGCAATCCAAAGTCGCCACTGCTACCGTCTCTAATACTTGTACTGTTGTTAAGCTGCTCTCGCCCATTTAAAGGTTATTTATTTAGCTCTCAGCTTGCGAGTTTGGTTTAGTTTGGTTCACTGTTCTCGCAGTGAACCAGAAAAGTAGCACCGAGCTTCAACTTGCGCTCGGTGATCGCGGTTGTTGGCCACTTCGATTCTGGTGATTTCGGAGGCTCGCTCTTCATTGGTTCTAGTTGAGCAGCGAGAGGAATATGACATTCAACTAACTGATACAAGCGAGTTCCTTTCTCTCTCTTTCCGTGCTCATCGAACGCTCATTATAACATTCTATTGCAACCAGTAGACTCCTCGTTGGTCTCGTGGCCCACTAACCATCACAAAACCAACGAGTAGTTTACAGCGCGATAACAACAATGACAGTCGTTATATAATTCAACGTTGCCATTACAAGAGGCTAGCAAATACTCTGCCAAGACTTGCAACTGCAAACGTCGTCACCGTCTGCCACCTTCATTGAATAGCACCGCCACCCAGTTACTCGAGTAAATTGGTTGTCTAGTCGTCGTTTTCGTGGTCTCTATCTCGATTTTTCCTTGGTCCTCTTTTAGTAAACGAAGAAATCCCTCCTCTAACCCGAAGAAAACTCCTAAGGGGCGGAGTTTTTCGCACCAAAATGTCCACAAACGACATTGGACATTTTTGGCCCACTTTTTCCATTTGATCGCCAGCTTGCTGATGATTTTAGTCGGAAGCTAGTCATACATTTGCACTTTCTCGACTCAACAAGAGTTTTATCTCTCTCCACTTTAACTCGATTCTAAATCCAACGAGGTTATAGTGATGGTAGGGGGAAAATCATAACAGTAAGCGCTGCCTACAAGGCAACTAGCGCCGCCAAGCGTTGGATTCCAATAGATTGCATCGTAGAAAAACAGCAACCACGAGTAACAAATGTGAATGCACACCGTTGCTTTCAATTTAATTGTTGTGTCAAGATGTTGGCTTGCGGCCTCTTGGAATTCCCTTTTCTCCCTCGTGTGGCTTAAAAAGGGAAACCGGAGAAAGCCGCTGTCTCATTGCTCATTTGACCTTGAGCTTGGTGCGTAATTTGTCGTGCTAGTTGCTCGCTAGTTGATTGCAAACTGGACGACATAACACAGCAGTAGCAAAGTGAGCAACTACACTCACTGAAATAGGAGTCCGACAATAACAACGACCACCACAACAACAAAGTGATTGCGGTTTTTGCCTTCAATGCCCATTTATTGGTGATTTACTACTTACACGAATTCCGGCTAGCTATCTATCTATCTAGCTAACTCGTCTCTTGCCCTGCATTCCTTCGAGTGTCTTGCTGTTGCTAGTCAATCGGACTGTTCGTTAGTCAGTCAGTCAGTCAGTCAATCAATCGTGGGAATGAATGGCCGAGAAATCAAATCAATTTGCTCCTGTAAGCCGAAGGCAAAGAGGAAATTGAGGCTAAGGCGACTCGATTACCGGGGCAACACAAGTTGATTTGCTCACGCTCTTACTCATGTTCTTTTGCTTGAAGAGAACACGGAACAGGCAGAAAATCAGAGGCAAACTTGACCTCCTCCCTCCTTTTCCGTTGCTCAACTTACAGAGACACAAAGACTCGCAAATTGTCCAAAGGAATCGATTAACGAGCTCCAGAGAGTTACATAGATTCCGTTGCTCTCTTTTCACTCTATCAATCGAAATTGAGATGGAAATTGCAGTAACGACCACCACGAACAGCGGCATTGGCATTGCTCTTTTGTGGCTGCTCACCAGGCCAAGAGATCGTTGGGGCCATTGATGTTAATGTTAATGTTGTTGTCGATGTTGATGGTGCAGTTGTCGTTGTTGCTCCCGATACTGCTGTAATTCGACTGTTTTGTTATCTTTTGCCCGATTAGATAGACTTCCCAGCGAGCAATTGACCAAAAGACCAATAAGAGAGCAGTCGGCGAGCCAACCGAGCATCAAACCGATTGGTAGCCGTATGTTGAATCGGACATATGATATGTTGTTCGTCGTCATCTTTTCCGTTCCTCGCCCCTGCGTTCAGCGTCCCAAATTGAGGCGCTCAAATTACCAAAGGCGAGCGATTCTACCATTAGTTGAGCAACAACAACAACAACAACCACCACCACCGGTGGCGCCCCCGATAATTTGAGCGGCGCCAGCATGTACTTGCCATGTTTTCCGTTCAATCTGAAATGATTCACTTGCTCGTGTTGATTGAGTCGATAAAAATTTGCCCATTTCCTTTGAACAAAGAACCGAGAGGGAGAGGGAAGGTTGGAGAAAATTGAGGAAAGGCAAGCTCCCGGTCGCGTCGCATCAACTTCGCCTTTTTACTCTCGAGTAAATTTGCGAGCAGCAATCGTTTCCGGTCGGTTTGCTGCCAGTCGACCGGTCTGATTGCTTGCAGCTTGACCAACAACCAAGTAGACTAAACGAAATGAAACCGACCGATACAAACACGAGCCATAACCCTTTCCTCTCCTTAACTGCCTCATGTCGGCGTGTAACTGCTAGCTGTACCCTTTCCTCTCAAATCCATTCCACTTCTATTTGAGTTCAGGAGGAAAAGAGGGGAGAGTGAGGGGGAAAAAATTTGCTGACCAAACATAAAGAGCATCTTGGCCTTTGCATCCCTTTAAAACGGCCACAGCAACGAGATCAGAGACCTTGAAACAACGACAACAACAAGAACAACAACCACCACTTCCGCGGCTACAAACAAAAGAGGGCGAGAGCAGCATGGTGAAAAAATGGATCGAGTTTCTAGAGAGAAAAATGGAGCAACCAAAGTGAGAGCGAGGGACTTGAGAGGAGGGGACAATACATGAGCTCCATTAGCTCTATCATCCTGTTTCCGTTTGCACTCGTCGTGGTTGTGATCGTGGTCGACGTCGACGTCGACTTCGTGAACTCGAGACCAACCGCGACTATCGATGGGCTGTCCAGTTGGACATTAGAATATCACTACCAACTCCTCGATCGCTTGCTCGACTTGGCGGCCAAACGACCAACCAGAAGGTCTCATCTTACTCACAGTGTGCAGTCGCTTCCGTTGGTTGGTGGTGCCGCACACAAGCCAGTTCCGGTTGGTAAGCTGAAGTTAGCAAGCTAGCCGCTCATGGTAGTGTTAGCTGTCGCACTACAAGCGAGCCATAAATTGTGCAGCTCGTCTTGATATCTTCGACCAGCAAACTCTCAATTGCTTATGGTGCACCTCCCTCTTCCGATTCAATCGACTTCCCCAGCTGGCCATCGGGAAATCGAATGTGTGTTTGAGTTCCCTGTCCTGGCTTTAGATTGCTCTGGACAAGACATAGCACACAAAAGTATAAGGATCTGCATCTCGATCGGTAGCAAGGTCTTGCTATCAGCGTAACGGAGCGCGAAGGACGGAAACGGTGTAGCACCGGAAGCACCATCCGTCCGGCTGGTTGGTCGGTAGCCAGGCTACTGGCCACTGCGTGACATCTGCAAACGGCGACAAATTCGCCCCTCGACCATAAATGACGGCGACAACGACGATAGTGGCATAGTTTTGATCACTGGCAAGCTAGCTAGCGAGCAGAAATTTGATCGAATCCCTTTAATGAGTTGGTGTCAGTCGGCTTCGTTTCCCTCGTTCATCTATCTTTCTTCTGGCGCTTCCCCTTCTCTAGTGACAGACGATAAGAGAACAGGGATCTCTTGTTTGCCAGACGTGTAACGTGTTAACGACAACGCCAGCGCTGACGACCCAATCGAGATGACTACCTACCAACCAATAAAGCGACGGGCTGGCCAGTTGCCGGTTACGCTCGAAATGGTGGCGCTTTCAGTCTCTACTCGAAGTGGAAGACTGCATTGGCCGACTCGCGAGACTTCAATCAGCTCGCAGACGCATCTGTTTCAGTCGGCTAATGAATTCTACTTCCGTTTCAACTTAGCGCTAACTAGCGGTCGAGGTCAGATGACCGCGACTTGGTCAGGGGGACCCGGCGAGTTGGGTGTGGCAGTCGGTCTCCCGAACCACCAACCTCAGAGTTGAGAGGGAGGCAAACAAACTCACCAGAAACTGAAACTAGATTTATAGCCTGGCCCAAAAATTGTACATCTCTCTCTCTCTCTCTCTCTCTCTCGCCGTCGACTCGATCAATTGAAATGGGCTTGCATTATTTTTGGCTACCAAACAGTACCTCCTGTCAACTGACTGTATTGGAACGAGAGGAGAGAGAAAAGAGAGGATCCGATTCTATGGGGATGTCCAGTTAGCCAAGTTGTAACATATACTAACTCACTACTTTACTCCATTTCACCTCATCAATCCTTAATATAATTATCAACGCCAATCTGACGCGCACTTTTATTATTAACTCTCCGGAAACACTGATTACATTAACACTATCGACCATACCAACCACTAAACAGGAATTGCGCATTAAACTCGGACACAAGCTTCAGTTGCCTGATTTATTGATTAAACCCGTGCAAAGGATAATGAAATACCAACTATTGCTCAAAGACGTACTGCGTTACACTGAACGCGCAAATTTAATTAAGGAACGGAACGATCTGTTGAAGGCGGTGGAAATCATGTTGGTTGTTCCAAAGGCAGCCGACGATATGATGAACGTTGGCCGCTTAAATGGCTTTCCAGGTAAACTAACTGCCCAGGGCAAGTTAATTAAGCAGGGCATTTTATTATTTTGTGATTTAACTCCCATCTTGAATCATTTAGACGCGCAACAATTGCAAGATATTCTAACTCAATTTGAGAATAGAAATTCACACAATAACAACAATGATAATAACAATAATAATAATAATAATAGCAAATCAATATTAACAAGCGGAGAAGTCAATATTAATAATAATAATATCAACATTAATAGCAATAGTAGTTTATCAAATAACCAATTATCTTCCTACCAATCGGATGGTTCAGCATCATTGAGTGAGAAAATTTTACTTAACACCAACTCAATTGGTACCTCGCAAATGAATGATAAATTGCGCATTTGCTTGAATCAATTGCTTTCAAATGCAGTGGCCAATAATCAGATCAAATTACGCGAACGACAGACCTTTCTATTTGAGCAAACGATAATCTTTAGCGAAGTTAATAGAAAGTCCACTTCCTCGTCGCAGGCTGTCCCCACCCGAGTGGCGGCAACCATTTCCGGTCCACTAAGTTCAAATGGCTCGCAGTCGGCCATGAGCGCAAGCTCCACTTCCGGCGGCCTTGGCACAGGTGGCCAGAGCTCAGCGGTGCCCACGAACAATCATCATCCATGTTACCCGCACTCGCACAATGCTCAGGGTGCCGTTGAGAGTTGTTGCGAGTTGGAGGATTGCAATTTGCCGCCAAGCGCTAGTCTCCATTGCGATCGTTTAATGACCTCGTCGCTGGCCGCGGCTCACAGTTTAAAAATGAGCAACAACAATCAGTCCATTGAGAGTGGTGACGAGTTTCAACATTTGGAAAATGGAGAAAAAATCGCCCCAACAACCACAACTACGCCAATAACTCTCGCCTCAACAAACAACCAAAAGTCACCCAAAGAATCTCATAGAAACTCATTGGCCTTCATTGGCAACTCCCTATCGAGCAATTCAAAGAGATCATTTTACAAACATGGCAACAACCAAAAAGATCATCACCAAATTGCTGGCCAACTATCCGAATACCACCACCACCATCCAGTCAATCAAACGGCCATCTCATATTCAATGCCCACCTACGAGTACAAGAACCACTTGTCCATAAATAAGGTTGCGCTTATTGACAAGCACTATGGGCCAAGTGTCGATTTAAACCAACTGTACGCGCTCTTTGGCCAAGCTTTAGATTTAGATACTGAATCGCGTCGCTTCATGCTCAAATCCCGAGACCCAAATCAAGACAACGTGATTTATTTACTCCAAACCGGATGCTCCTTTGATCGCGACGACTGGGTTTGCTCAATTAAGTCCATGCTCGAGTGTCAGCTAGACTTTTTGCGCGCCCTCCAATCGCCGATAGCTTACCAGCGCGGCCTCACCAAAGAAGGGTAAGTTTTCGTTTTTTTATCTGCCATGTTTGTTTTGTTTTTCCCTGTTTTTTCCCTCTCATTACTTTCCCCCTCTCCCTTCGCGGGTTGTCGCAAAACAGTAACAACCCGCGAGTCAACGAGGTGCAAGGAAGACGGATTGCCTTGGGCAGAGCTAAAACAGCGTCGTTGCTTTTGTCACATCCGGTTCATGTCTCGCACCGTCGCTTCTCTTTCTCTCTCCGGGCTCCGAGCTGGCAAATTGATCATCTGGCCGGTTGGTGCAACAAGGACCAAGCTGCAACCGATCGACCGATAGTATTCCGATCGCTCAATAGATCAGGGTAGTGGCATCGAATGCATTGGCTCGTCGAGGTCGCTAGGTGCTCCCGTACAGTAAGCACATGGCGCGGCTAGCTGTAAATTAGACCTCCCACTCCAAGTCATCCAATTCCGCTACTACCTGTGCTACTTTCTCTCTATCTATTTGTTTGTGCGTCTGGCGACTTTAATTGGCAACTCGCTTATTGTCGACTTCGACTTTACGTTGGTTTCTGTCCAACTTGGATTGTCGCCAACTGCGCGACTACCGAAACGCCTTCGGCTTAAGGGAGAGGGTGGCAAATTGGTTAGCGCACTGGCCATTATTCAGATTACCGCTAGTCCCTCGAACTGTAACCAGTCTATGTCTCCCTCTTCTCTCTATCTAGACACCCAATAATCTCGCAGCGAGTGCTCATGGTCGTCGTTGTTGTGCTTCGGTCGTCATCCTTCCCGTCGACTGGCTAGTAGTTTACCTACGAGTGTGGCGGCAGTAACTAGCCAACTTGCAAGGTGGTTGTTGTTGGTGCTGTCAAGCGGCTATTCCATTCCAGCAAACTAATGCTCAATTGGCTCCACAGGAACTGGGATAGTATATGCTAGTCAAGGTAAAGGGGGATGCGCTAGCCAACCGAAAGAGCAACCGTGATTCCCATGTGGAGGAGGCGCTCAATTTACGCTGTGAAGCGGAGGAAAAGCATCTCTCTTTTCCTCTCTCTCTCTCTCTCTCTCTCTCATCGAAACAAAGATTTCCAACAGCAAGCTTTCGACAAATTTAACCGAGCGTTTAAGTTGTGCGAGTCTCTAGTGTCTAGTTTAGTCAATTTCAGCTGACTAACTGATTTTTATCACACGACGCGAGTTGGCCAGCATGCGCTACTTGCACGAGAGATTCACACTCGCCAGCTAAGTGAGTTGGGCGTCAAATCTATTTTATGGCTCGCGAGTCTAGTTTACTGTGCAAGTGGAAAGAGAAAAGATCTAAATATATAGCAACAACTTCGCGAGGCAACAACAAAAACTGCTCACCTGCAAGAGCAACCACAGCAACAACAACGGTGACGACGACCATCACTGCCATTACGACTCGCTAAAACACGACCGGCAACATAAATCTAAATTTTGCCGCCATCAAAGTGAAAGACATTGAAAGTCGCTAGGCACTCGCTCACCGTCCAGCTTGGCGATGCCGTCATCAAAGCTACGCAAGAGTTGGACGCCAACTTTTGCTTGAATTGCCGACTGGCACGCACCACTTTATGCCCAAAGTTTTGCTAGTTGGATGGAAATAGTTGCACAATCAGCTCATCTTGAGCCGCCCGACTAAGCATTCGGTTACGTGCTGCCCGACACTAGCGTGCTAATTCTGAGTGGGCGTGTACACTCGAGTGCACTCGTGGTGATCTCAGTGGTACGCCTCTCTCTCCCTCTCGTCTGCTGGCTCAACTTTCCCCACTTCCTTTGCCTCAATCGAGCGACCGTTCGAACTTGCCACCAAACCAACGGAAGCGGCTTAGCAAACGGGCAGCTCAAATCTGGCTCGCAACTTGCGGACGTGCGGTACCCTCGGCGGGCTCAAAGTCAGCGGCAAGAGGAAGAAGAAGAGTGAGAGAGAGGGAGGCATTAAATTGAGTTGAAGTTGGCTATCGTTTGTGTGCCGTTCATTAGCTCTCTCGAGACCACCAGTCAGTTAGCTAGTTTAGCTATCTGGCCGTCTATCTATCTCTCGGTCGGTGTGTCTTTCTGTCTATCTATCAACTTGCCTGTCCGTCTAGCTGACTAGCTAATAGTGCCAGTGCTAATGGCTTAGCTTAACACAGCACTTGTGATGCTCTTCCTGCATTCGTTTCTACTACAACCACAACCACAACCACCAAACCCAACCGCCCAAGTCGATGAGCAAAACCAAGCCAAAGCCATAGCTAACTAATCAACTAACCGACATTCTTTCTCATCGTTACATCCACCACGATGAACTTCCACCGATTGGTTACAAATTTTCCACCTTAACTGAACGGAATCCGAATCGAACTCAAATTGCGGACCGGAAACTAACTTTAATCATACGAACTATCAAACGGACGAACACCAATGAACGAAATTACTAAACCACCATTCGGTATCCAGCTCGACGCCCGAGTTTACGAGCCTTTGGAATCCAGAGCTGAGAAAAACCCTCTCAAATCCGCCAAATTCTAACAAATTCCACAAGAGAATTCCTAACTTATTTTCTCAGAGTCTCGCTGGCGGCGGCGGCGGCGGCGGCGGTAGGACAGGTAAGTGAATTTGAGTTAGAGGCGCCGCGCGCATAATCTACCTGCTCGTGTGCATCACTCTCTGTCTAGCTAGCTAGCTTACCAAATCGATCTGGCCAAACTGAGCACGTCCCTCGTGCGTCCCACGCAAGCAAGGGCCCGTCCTAAAAGTGGTGACTGTAGCACCAAGTCGACTGCATGCTTCATTTAAATGCGAAAGTGGTCGTCGTAATATAAATAGATATTGGAAGTTGCGGCGCTCTAGCTATTTGTGTTTAGTAAGCTGCTAAGTGTTGTAGCTGGAGATTTGTCGATGTGGCGCCCCGAACGCGGTTGTGTGTTTGTGTGCGTAACTCGAGGCGCAATCACCGCAGAGAGGCAATGAATTTTGCGCTTATTAGTACGCCTCGAGAAAGAGAACGCCTTCTTGCATGCACACACGCAAGAGACAATTTTTTGCTCTCGCTTCGGCCATTCTTTGCATAATTTAATGCGCCTCCGGCAGCACAATTGAGCGGCACGAGAGGCACACGAAGTGCGACTGTGCGCAAATACACACAGCTTCAATGACCATCTTTACGTCGCTAGGTGCCCCCGGGCGCATCTGTCTAATGTCATTTGGTCAACTCGTGTTTTCTCCATTAGGCCAGCTATACGCTTGCAATGACCACGATGCAATCAGCTTCGGCCACTTGTCTACCTGAGGACGCCGTTGGCGAGAGAGGCGCAGGCGCCCGTACCCTCCCCTTGCCATCAAGAGACTGGCGGCCAACTAGCCTTCTGTTCAACCAACTAGGCTTACTGATTGGACAACTTCGACATCATCTTTCTTCTTGTCTTTCTTTGCGCCTCCTTTTATCGTTTGCTGGGGGCACCGACCCGTCCATTTGTTGTATCTGCCTTGGCCAATTTGCCCGCAACTCAAATTCGGAGTGGGAGCCAGAGTTAGACTGGCTGCTGGTCGCTAAGGCGTGTCCACCGACTACAGCTGTCTCGAACGATGAAACTGGATGGACTCGACAATCTAGTAGGAATGATGTGGGTAACATTTATCCGGAAAAAGCTAGAATCTTCCTGATCGGCCAGAAGTAGAAATTGCCATCAGGCGCAGACATCCAATCTTATCGATGTTAGAACAAGGTGAACCGGAATCGGTGAGCGTCGCTCCAATCTGGACGAGCTGGCAGTAGGATTGTCATTTTTCGCGACACGTCACCATCGTCGACATGTTCTATCTCTCTCTCTCTCTCGCTCTTTTTGTTTCCATCTACAACTTCAGCTTTAGAACTGGATTGATTGATCCCTCAAAACACAAGCTGTGTATGTAGACATAGACATTCGTGCTTTCTTTCTTCTCCAAAGTATTTAGCATTTCGAGGCGCGACATATTAGAACAAAAACTAATCCAACCTCCATCTTTCTCCTCAATCGATCCAATGAAAATCCAATCCTCACGTACATTCTCCTACCTCGACTCACTTCCGCGCGTTCACTCTCATCTCACAGGCAGCATCAAGGTCTCATCGTCTAACAACCAACAAAACCAATCTAACTCCTCGGGTTCCAGTGGCGGCGGGGGAAACGCCAAGTACCTACGCTACGTGCGCTCAAAATTGTCCAAAACGCGACTTAATAGTGTACTGAGTCTAGCAGGTGGCTCCTCAAGTAAACAGGATCAAGCGCCGCCAGGTCACTCAGTTGGCGCCGAGCTACCACCGCTAAGTGGCGGTGGCCTAAGCGAGATACAGTTATCAGCTGAGTCATCAGCAATGTTTGTGTCGCAACAGCATCAACAATACCAACAACGACTCGATTCCGACGGGACTAGTCAACAATTTAAGGCTGAGCTGGTGGGCGCGGAGCGACAGCACCACTTTGGGACAAGCAACTTGGAGGTTTCGGGTCACGGCGAAAGGCAGCAGTTGTTGAATCAACTTCCGCCCTCGGGCACGGCCTTCGTGGTTTCACAGCAGCGGCGCCCGCTGCAGCAACAGGCCAGCATTAAAAAGTCGAACTTCTTTCAGGGTTTTAGGTACACGTTGCGTGGGAGGCGAGGCAGCAAGCAGCAGGCGACCTTTGACCAAAGTGATAACCTAGAAACAGAGCCACAACAGCAGCAAATGAGCATTTCAAGCAGCCGGAAGTTCAAGCATAAATTGCTGAGCTCATCGCAAGCGATCGATGCCAATAGCTCGCAAGAATCTACGCCGAGCGCTTCGCCGGGCACCGCGATCTCCACCAGCTCGAGCTCGACGAGTCCATTTGCTCGCGCCTTCCATGCCTCGAGCAAGAAGTTGAGCAAGTCGCAAGCAAACACAATCTCGATGGCAAGCGCCATTTCGTCAACTGGTCTCGGTGGTTCAGGTGGCGGCAGCAGCGGTGGCGGCGACGATTTTAGTGGCGAGTTTCAAGCTGTCGAATCCTCAGGTGGTTTCTTCGCCTCAGGCCGGATGGTTTCGGCATCGCAATCATCGTCGCGCTTCGTGAGCATGAGCAATAGTGAAACTAGTAGCCAACAAGTTACATCAAGTTCCTCATCGTCGGCCTCGAGTAAAGCGACAACGTTTAGCGCGAGTTCGACAAGTAAAAAGTGATATATCAACCTCTAATGTAATAAGTGGACAAGCGATAGACGGAAACACCAAAACTGAGGTAAAAAATCTCATAGAAACGAAGCGAGCTAAATTAACCAATTACATTATCAAACATAAGAGAACCTCCAAAGAAAACTTGAGATACTTATAATGAATTTGTTGTTGACAGAATATCGTGAGTTATAGTATAATTATGAAATTTGTTATGTCATTATTTCAATGATTGATGCTTACAATGAATGAGCCACACTCACGCACCCTAGAGCGGCGATGATGAAAATTTTTATATAAAAAGTAATAAAGTAATTGAGCTCAGATACTTACATGGTTACATGATTTGGCATTGGTCTAGTTAAGTTGAATGAATAAAGCCTGTCTCCCTCTCATTTTATCCTTAGGATTTCTCCAAAATTTCCAAAAGTACAGGCAAAATCGAGCGCCTCACTGGGGCAAGCTTACCTGCGTACACCGATTTAGTAATCACTTCCAATTCCGGTAAAACGGGCGCTGTCTTCTTTGACTTTTGGCAATCCTCATAGGAACGGTGATTTTCGCAAATGAGATTCAAAAACTCTCCCGCCGTTCCAGAGGCAATCTTTCGCATATATTCGTTAATATTACCTTGTGACGCCTGAGGTCTACCTGATGTCCGCGAGGGCTTCTCGCAAATTTGACTCAATTTGGCATCCAAATCGCGATCAAATATTTGATATGAGCAACAGAGCGATACTAAACTTGCGTCCAACTTAACCTTTGTGTTGATATGCTCAAATCTAGCAACCGATGCGTCCATTAGAGTGTGAAATCCTTCAATTTTATCGTCGGACAAACACGACATTCGTCTCATAAATTCACGTTTAGATTGGTTGTCATGGCAAATCGTCGAGTATTGTTGCTTTCCTCGCTTTAGTAGGGCGCCTAGGAGTTGTCTTGGAAATCCCGAGATACATTCTTTGGAGTAATTTTGGACACAGGTGAGGGAATTTTTGAGCTCATTGCAGAATTTATCCGCCGAAGTTGCATTCTTTGGCACCCTAAACGCGTGGTTACCTAAAAATCCCATCCGCTCAGAGCAAGTCTCAAACTCTTGATCCCTTGCAGGTGGACACCTGCTCTCTCTTGCCTCCGTTTCCTGAAAATTGAGCAAACACGATACAAGCACGAGGGAAACCAACGTGATGTAAAGTGTTACTTTGCATAGGTTTCGGTTGATTGTCATTTCGTAGGAATCGTAATTTTTGTTTATCCTGTATTGAAGTTGCTTTTGAAGTGCTCAACTGAAGTTTATTGTTTGTTAGTATCTCTTTCTCTCTCCCTTTCTTTCTACTTGTTGCCGCTGTTGCTGCTAACTTGGTTGTCGCTGATTGAGCTTTGTTATGCTCTAGCGTCGCTCAGATATGTTTCAAGTTCAAGGCGATGAAAGAAGTTGGTGTTATTAAATAGGCGGAAACTTTTATCTCGTCCTTCTTAGAAGCTAGACAGGCACTTTAAGATTATTGTGATTCTCGAAACAGTTGACGGCTACAAGTGTCTATGGCTGTCGAAGTTGCTGCTGACGCCGCTTCGTGCGAGTACGTGACTCCTCTCTCTCTCTCTCTCTCNTNNTCTCTCTCT
>WNKI01000001.1:8664518-8823008 GCA_015350385.1 Aculops lycopersici | reverse complement strand
CGGTACGTACGTACGTACGTACGTACGTAGTCGTCGTCGTACGTACGTACGTCGTCGTCGTCGTACCGCCGTCGTCGTCGTCGTACGTACGTACGTCTCCTCTCTCTCTCTCTCTCTCTCTCTCTCTCTCTCTCTCTCTCTCTCTCCCTCTCTTTGGACCCTGAATCCCACTCTCTGGCAGCGAGCGCAATGGCAATAGTGTGACAAATGGAGAGAGACTATGACTTACAGAAGAAGATAACGAACTTGATACTGTGGCAATTTGTTTCGTGCTGTGCTCCAGACTTCAGCGGCTGTGAAAACAGGGTAGTTGGAAGGAGTAAATCTTTTCATGCCGTTGGCCACTTGTTAGTGTGGCGACATTGACGGCTGTGGCTAGCAGCTTTACGGCAATCCTCTTTATTGCAGGAGGATATGAAAACTAAACGATATAAAGGCTTGCAGCTAGCTTGCCAAAAGAGGCAGATGACACTCGTTAGATAAAACACTTGTTGAATCTTAGCTAAGACGCGAGGAGGAACTGAGAGATTGGCTCGTAAAATGCACTTGAAATTCCAAGTGCCCAACAGCTACAAAAGTAGAAAGAAATCTCATCTTGTGATAATATACTTGCGTAATTCACAGAGTTTGCTCCCTCAATAGCTTAGATAAGGATCGTGTGCTTATTGCATAACAAGTCGCGCTTTCATAAGATGATCACAAATATTTACGGTAGAGTGCATAATGTTCACGAGACAAGGCATCCACTACTCGACCAACTAACAAGGTAATCGTCTAGCTAGTTAGCTCACCTGGCAGTAACGTTTATTTGATGCAAAATTTTGCGTCTGGAAGAAAAGAAACCAAAGTGAGCAGAGACCTGATTCATCTCGACCTAGTACAGTGGTAGCAAGCTTCGAGTTACATCGATGTAACATCGTGAAGAATAACAGGCTCCAGTGTATGAATCCAATTTTATCTTTATTTTTTGGGTGGTTTTATAAAGTGTATCAATATTATGGTGAGTGTGCTTAAAGCGTGATTTCCTCTAATATCCAGGAAAGATTTGGCAGAATATTTGTTTAACGCCCTGATCATTCACAAAGTATGGGGCCTCCTCTTGTAGAGATTCAATCTCTTCGCACATGTTATCAATTCTTTTGAAGAAATACCTGTAATTTCCTTTCTTCGGCAATCTCTCAACAATGCTTCTGAGATCATTCATAGCTATTCTTAGGACAAAAGTTTCCTTAAGGTCATAGTATTGAACATATAGCTTGAAGCCAAAGGCGTTGTCAATAGTAGCTGCTGGTCTTTTTTTATTTGTTGTGGTTGACACGATATTAGTTCCGAATTCCTTCTCAGCCGATGAGTTGTTTAGTGCGATAGCCTCTAGTTTTGCACTAACCAAATTACAAAAATCAGCCGCATTTTGGTGGTTAAATTCTCTATGTCGTGGAGGTTCAAAAGATCCATCCAAGGGTTTGATTCTTTCCTGGAACATTTTGCTGAAGTTTTTTGGCTGTCCGTCGGCCATTTTGCATTGAAAATTAAATATCAAATATTTAAATGCTAATTTTATAAAATAATTTAAAAAATTATAGATAATAAATATGCCATCTACTCATTACAATAATCGAATCAAAGTTTGTCGCACCTAATGAAAGTTCGATTTATTTTTCTTGTTTGTTCGCTACTGTTGCTTCTTCTTCGGTTGGGCAGGGGCGAAATCTGGTGCGGTCCAGGAATTTTGACCCCCACTCTTTGTGCGCCCATCTCCGCAGCTGCTTGACACAACTTGTGCTACACAAGGGCAGTGGCAACAGCGCAAACAAAAAGCAGCAGGACCAGCCGCAACAAGTAGCATTTTAGAAGCTCATCCGAAATATCAAGTTAAGATTCCCAGCTAATACCCGCAGATCCGGATCAAATTCGGCACAGAACATCCCTATGCCATTCTAAGAATGTTAGGCTAGGTTGGAGATCCTAACAATTTCCAACTTTTTTGAAAATCGAGATCAAAGTTGATAAAATCCTGTAGAAGTCTATAGAGCTCGCAAAACTTTTTCTAACACGTGTCTCTATGGGAGTTTCTCTATAGAAGTTTTTCAAATTCCCTCTCGATTCTTACAGAAGCGGTAACTTGTTAGGATTTGAGCTTGCACCTGAACTTCTGGTGACACGGACATCATATGTGCAAAATTTGATACAAATCAGCGTGTGTATAGTTCAGATCACTACCTTGTAAGAGCTCGGTGTTGGGCAGCTCGGCTACCAATCTTCACTCACTCGAGCTACGCTGTCAGAGCACAATGATTCGGCTGGTTCGAGCCGACAGACAGAAACTCGCAGCTTATATCCCTAGCAACAAGTTAGCTAGCGGATGCAAATCCAGCAAAATAATAAAAAAATGAGCTAGGAAAAGACCAAGTTATCTAATAAACAAGTCACCTCAACAGTATAGCACAGGCTTCAATGAAGATTCGAAGAGATCCTGTTTGCTTAATCGAAAACGTAGGAGAAGACAGCTCGAACGGAATGTGTAAACAACAAAGTTGGAAACACGAGGATTGTTTGTATATAAGACATTGTACTTTGTTTATTGACTCATGATTTTTACAACTCCAGTTCTTGATAGATTTAATCTACTGACTAATTGAGGAGGTTTGAAGAGATCTCTATTTACTGGGTTATCAATTCGAGGCTGCCTGTTGTTCATGGTGCGCCTGGTGGTTGTTGTTGTTCTCGGAACCGTTCTTGATCTCCGCCGGCTTTTGTCTTCGCTGGTTCTCGATTGGAATTTCCCTAGCTTTCTCTTCAATCGCCGGCTTGTTCATTGGTAGCTCAATCAGCAGCTTGTTGTCATTTGTTAGTTTTGACTTGATCTCGTCCAGCTTGCAATCTTCAGGAACCTTGAACCAGCGCTTGAAATGGTTGCGCTTGTAGGAGTCTTTGCCAGAAACTTCGCTCACGCCTTCGACTACTAGATTGTCGTCGACTAGCTTGATCTTTAAGTCTTCCGGCTTGAACTCCCTCACATCGAGTGCCAATTGAAGTCCACCAGACTCGGTCCTCTGCACTAAGGCTTCTTGGTCTTGTCTCCTCCTCTTAACTCCTCGGTTGCCTTGGTTCTCCTTCTCCAGTAACTCGGCCTCGAAGTTACCTAGATCCTCGGCCACCTCTTGCATCTTGTTGAAAGCTTGTACCATTTGGCGGTTCATATCGTCCATAATGCTCAATGGTGACTCGTAACTCGGATGAACCCTTCGGACCTTTGCAGCTGGCCAATCGTCAACCCAGTAGTCGTCGTCAAATCGACGCAGAGCTCGGGTTAGTGGCCTAGCGACTAGTGGGTCTCTTAGAAGTGATCGTAGAATGAGTGACATTTTTGCTGCTATTGGTTCTCTATCACTTGAGTTTCTTGATGAGATTAGTATTTGGTGTTGTTTGTTTTGAGCTTGGTTTGTTTGAGAGGTTTAGGTCGTTAGTTGCTTTCTTCTTTTCTTTTTCGCTTCTTCTTTCAATCTGACTTAGAGTGATCAGCGTTCCTGCAGCTTATATACGGAGTTGCGTTCCTGCCAGAAATTACGCGACGTTTCTGTAGGCTTTCACAGTGCGAATCTTATGTGCAGATCAGCGAGCGCAGGCTAGAAGTTCCCAGAAATTTCTCTCTACACAACCTCATCTCTACCTATGGAAATATGCCGAATTCCATGCAAATTCGAGAAATGGTGTCCGGCAAAGAACTTCTTGAAATACCATTGTCTCTACAAAGATATCTCACCAATTCCCACCAATTATAGAGGGATTTGGCAATCATTTCGAGATGAACTCATACTTACAATTTTGTAGTGGATTATCCAATCGTCGTTGTCCAGGTTTTCATGGCCAGCGACCATGAGCGACCATGCATCCTGCAGACACTTGTTGTGCCTCCTTCGCCTTGAAGACGCTCATTATTTTGCCATCTTCCCTGCAGGCCATGGTTCAAGATAAACCATGCATATTCTAATTGTTCTCCAGATGAACTATTCTTTGGTAATTTTCTTCAAATCAAACTTTATTCATGACAATCTCAGGGAAATAGAGATACCTAATTGAATCTTGTCGGCCTCAGGGTGACAGCAACATCACTAGATTGGTTGCTAGCATCAACAAGTTAGATAAACAGAAGACCCACTGACTTAAAAGTATGGATGCCGACTTCGGCTCTGCCTTGAGATCGTTCAAGGATTACTTTAGCAAATATGAAAAGTTTGTTAAATTTAATCCCAGAGTTGCAGCCGAAGTTGAGGCCATAATTCGATGGTCGTCATATCTTATTGCAACCAGGAAATCACCGATATTAGGAGAACTATTATCTTCGGGCGCAAATATACTTCAATTGTGCAATGACATAATCTTGAGGCAGAATAACCCCCAACTAAAGTTAGATCTGAGCAGTTGTGCTACTCAACTCAAAACATTCTTGTCTGTAATACAGAGTTTAGAGTTGTTGGCTGAGATCTACGGACGAGACTACTATGGAGCCACAGGGAAATGGGCCATAGTAACTGTCATCCAAATAGCCAAGGCTGCAATCAAGCTCATTCTATTGCTAGTATTCGACGACGGGCTCACCAAGACGCAATCAATTCCGCCTTTAGATAGAATACACTATACTGAAATCTGCAAATTGCAAGAGAGATTCGGTGATCAGTTGGATAATTTAGATTCTGACGAGGAAGATCGAATTCAAGAGGTTACTGAAGATGGAACGAGCTCAAAGAACAACAAGTCTGTCATCCTAAAATCTACTGGACGTAAGATGCGATCTATCAGTGATGCACCACCGAAAGAGGCAAGATTCTCAAGTATTACTAGCAACAAAGAACAACAGGGCTCATTCACGGCCGTTCAGAAGCAGAGACTGACCATCTTGTTGGATAGGTATCGAGAGCACAAATCAGCAGTGCTAACAGAGCGTCAACTTTACGGTGAACTTCTTCATATCGCAAGACCAATAGCTCACTTGGCTCTCATGGGCGCCTTTGGCACCAAATCATGGATTTCGTATATCACATCCTTGGCCATGGATGTGTCTAGCTTATACTTGGTAAGATCTCTACCTATCCCTATGCCGCAAGGTGTCTCGATGACAGCTACTATGAGCCAACAAACTATACCAAAGTGCTATCATTTCAACTTGAATGAGAGAATGGAACTCGGACAAAGAGCTTCCTCTTTGCTACTGTACCTATTAAGATCACCTTTTTTTGATGATTATACGAAACAAAGGGCATTGCAAGGAATCGCAACCACGGCTGAGAATATACCTCTCTTTGGATCTTTTATCGCCACCTTCATCAACTACATTCCCGATTGGCAAAAAGACTACTTTAGAGTGTGGAGTGACTGAAAGGTCCTAAAGAGGAGGGCACAGGGTTCTTTTACAATAAAATACTGTACTGACGTTTAGCTTGTCAATATTGAAGTCCTTGTTTTGTTTGTAATATCAGAGATTTATTTTTTTGACAATATGTGATAAGTTACTTTCTTTTTCAACATCTAAACCCTACCAACACGAGCGAATGGCGTGGCCGTCGTTTGCTGAAGGTTTGGGATCTTGTCAAAGCCCATCTCTGCCAACATTTCCTGTGACTCTGGGTCAACCTCGATTGGGTCAATGTCGATGGCCGACACCTCGGGCACAAAGTTGTCTCTCCTCTCGCGCTCCTCTTCTTGCAGGCGAATTGAAATTCCACGAACTGGACCCTTGGAGATACGCTTCATTAAGTGAGTGACGAAACCAGCGACCTTGTTTCTCAACCGCTTTGTTGGTATGGTTGCAATCTCATCGCATATCCTCTTGTTTGTGTGGAAATCTAATGTAAGCCTGGTGTAGTACTTCTCGATCATAATCTTCGAGGCCTTCTTGATGGTCTTTGTTCTTACACGTCCCTGGAAATTTTCAAGATATGCAAAGTAGTGGTGCAAAATTGGTTAGTTTAAGTTCTATCTAAGCATCAACATGAGGTATCTCATAGTAAGGGTAGGCCTTTGGTCAGCCCAGAAGTCCATAATGGGGTTGTAAATAGCCCATAGATACTCACCATTTTGACAGCTATTCAGTTGAATCTTGCTAACTTAGATTAAAGGTAATATTAGTCTTGGAAACTAGTTCAAATTGATAATATTGACATAAATGGTAGAATAATATCAAGACATCTGTGTTGGTTTGGCTGTAAAGAAGCGTGGAAGTTTCATGCTCAAGCCCAAAACAGAGCAAGCGGCGGCAGCGGCATATGCATGCAAGTTTTCAGCGGCGCATGCATGTGCTTTTTGCCGCATATCTTTAGCTCGCGGAAGTTTCAGAGGTGCGCGTAGCGGGAAAATTCAAAAATTGATTTCAGCAAGATGCACAAAGACGCACGGAAGAGAAGTAGTAGATTATGATAGAGCTAACCCCTTAATGCAATTGAGAAGTTAAAATCTAACCAAAATTTCTACAAGATTGCCTATTCGGTTGAATGGAGTTTATAATATTCTCGACTCTTTCAGGGTTATTTCCAGTTAATCTCGGGTAATACTCTAAAACTTCAATGAGAGTAGATGCATGTATTTCGTTGGGTGTGCGTGCTTTTCTTCGCGCCTGGCAAGTTTTCCCTTCTCTCCGTCTCTCAACATGACGAGTACCCGAGAGTCCAAGTTACGTGAGATTTGTGTCGCACCAAGCGAGTTATTATCTCATTCCCAGCATCTAAACCAAATAGTAATGATCGCCTTGTAAATAATACTAATGAACTTTGTCTATCCTATTACTATTCACATTGTCCACTACAACTACAACTGCTACATGAATTGTTTAATGTGAGAGGTCCATCAACGTTACATCCATGTTAGAAGGTTTTTCGGGATGAATCAATTTGATAAGACTGTTCCTGCTTAAGGGGATTGCAAAAATCAGCGCGTCCGGTCTAAGCAAAGAGTCCCCCCTCCCCTTAACTGCGGAATTTTGCTTAATCTGCCATCGCAGACTAGATCTAATTACGAGTCCAAAGCTCACACTTATGGTTTGCAACCCGTTTGACCCAAGCCAGCAACAATTCAAGTCCTTAAATTGTTGTTCATGAGTTCTGATTATGATTGCTAGTGGGAGCAAAACTCAAGACTCCCCAAGTTATATGCCTCGCTCTCAAGCAATTAACAGCCTGTTGCACATCCTCCACCAACCAACCAACCTACCAATTAACGACGATCGGTGGACATTGGTAGACGCGGAGGCGGAGGAAGTGTCTCTGACGGCAACACCACAACCACCGCCACAACCATCGCCATTACCACTAACACCAACATCAAGACTTGCGTCCGTTTCCACTCTCACTCTTTCGCTAAGTGATAGGGAGAGAGAGGACATAGGTCTTCGAATGTTTGTTGTAGGCGGTATAACTTGGCGGGTGGTGTCAAGACTAACGGCAGCATGTGGCGTTAGCGACACAATCGCAACGCAACAAACACTTGTTGCTCGGTTGTGTTGTTCGAACTAAACTTATCGGCTACTCATCAATTCACTTGGCTGACTCCTAACAACTTCTTATAATTTATATCAGTTGTAGTTGTAACAACATTTTAACTCCCCCTCTCTTCTCAACGCTTTGGATAATGTCTCTGGTTGCTGTTGCCGCTGCCGCTCCATTTTCCCTCTAATTGTCTCTGTCAAATTTGGAGACTCGCCACCATATACCCTAGAGGCAGATCAAGCAAAACAATGCGAGTTAATTAGATCCCCTGGTGCCGGCAAGCTGGTGGCGTAATGCTGATTGCTGGTTAACACTTAACAGTGTTTTATTGATGCCCATTTTCATGCTGTCGCCAGACATGTGGCTTGCTAGCTGGTCTTGCCAACAGTTGTTAGTTTATCGTCTCTTCAACTCTTATTCGGGGTTTGCGCTCTGAGACTCCCACCAAGAAGGATCGAAAGCCAATATCTCTAATGAGACAATTTGAAATATCATCTCGAGCTGGCTGGCTGGCTGGCTTTGCCCCGCTTAGTTTAGTTTCGATAGGTTTAGTTAGATTCGGTTTGATTCAGCTTTGTTTGGTTCTCATTGGTTAGCTCTCTCTTTCTCTCTCTCTCTCTCTCTCTCTCTCCGCTCAACTCAAATCCATTTCGAGAGTATTTAAGTCACAATCAATTCGTTGGATGCCGTTAGTAGAGTGACGCACGATTGAGCTAAGAGCGACAAAGACAACAAGTAGGGAGGGCAAGTATTTGTGGTTTATAATAATGACATAATATATTTGACATGATAGACATCGAGTATCTCAATTTAATTTTGACGGAAGGGGAATTGAACTTTAGGGGACAAACAAAAGACGCAAACATTAACAACAACCAAATAATATCATCAAAAATGAACTCAAATTTAAACACACAACCATCGATAAGACACATTAACAGCGTAGCGTCGACGGATATGAAAACAAAACCACTTCCTTTTCCCAGTTTAATGACAAAATTTAATCCAACAATGAACGCACGCAAGAGTAGATTGGGGATGTTGAATCCAAGAATCATATCAACGATTTTAATTGTTCTCATATTAGCAAACGAGCAGTCAATATCAACACCAATTTTTGACTCATTGGCCAGGAGCCATAGCATCATCTCATCTCATAATCAGAATAGACAAACATCAACAACTTATGGCTCCAATATTCTAGCGGAAGCCGCACCTGTGCCTGATCCAAAGCCAGCGAGCTCGCGAGTAGCCACTTCCGTTACGCACAGACATCCACCAATCAATGGAAGTATATTTGGTAAAAAGAGACGCTAATAAACGATGAGAATGGAAATAATGATATGGCAGCTTTAAATTTAATTACTCACAATTAAATTCGTGAAAATGACAAGATGAATCATATTAATATATTTGTGCAATATAAAACACGTCGTTCTCCTTTCACGATTATGGCTATTTCTAATGACATGATTATAGCTAATAAGATAGGGGGAATGAAGGGAATCTAGAGAGCATTTTGATAGTGAAGATGATTGGTCCTGAAGGAGTCAAGCAGATATGACTAAAACTAATCTAACTCAATAAAATCAATGCGATGTATAATTATCAAAACTCCTAATGTACTCTAGGGCTGTTTGATAGCAATATTGATACTGATCTTCCGTTTGCACCATACCTGGCCGTTGGGTTCTCAATGTGCGCACTGTTTCAAATAGATCAAAGAAACCTTCGTTCTGCAATCGCTCCAGAACAATGCTTAGGGCAATGAAGACACCGGTTCTATGATAGACGAGATGATTGAACAAGGAAGATTTAGTTAGACTTCGTAATTCTCTGAAACCGGAAGTCGTTTCAGTGCAGCGGAACTTATACTTACCTACCAACACCAACACTACAGTGGACTGTTATAGGACCCTCGACACCAAACGTCTGTTTTGTCTTATGCACCTCCGCGATGAACTTGATGAAAGCCTCGCCAGATTTTGGAACTCCCTGTAGTTGATCAGAATGGACAAAGATTAATAGCTCGACCTTAAGAATAGAATCAAAATTATCGATAGAATCGGCAAAAGACTTACCTGTTCAGGCCAATTCGTGTAGTGGAATTGGCGGAAAACTCTGCTGCAACCAGGATTACGTATATCTGTAACTGTAAATTCTCGTAGTACGTAATTAAGAGAATTGTCGTACTCGTGGTTTAACGTGATCTTGTATGGACCATAATCGCCTGATCTCTCGGCAGGCCAATATTGTGTACACTTTTCGCGACCCGCCTCCTTCAGCTTGGTTAGCATAATAATAATACTCGACTGGTGTTCAATCATCATACGCCACAAATCCTCCACTGTATCTGGGAGGGGACTTTGTGTTGCAATATACGCATTTCTTTGACGATAACCATCACAAAAGCTTGCATTTATGTAATCAGACCCTTCAATTCCGATTATCGGCTCCAAACAAACTCGAGTGCTTTCATAGGGTAATATGTTCATTAATCTATTCTTATGCTTGTTTATCGGCAAATTGGCGCTAACAAACTTTTGACCAGAATACTTGATTAACGCTAGTCGCTTAAACTCCAACTCCAGACCTGTTGATCCTTCATTAGGTAAAACTTGCATCAACTTGTGATAATGCTCATTCAATTTAGCAAGAGGAACTTCAGTATCTGAGGCGATGATTGCCTCTAATATTGCATCATGTATAAACATGTACTGATCCTCGGTTTGTACGATATAATTTCTTTGAGCCCTGAGTTTCGTATTATGCCCATAAATATCAATAGTAGATTCTTGCTTCACTCGTTCAATCATGGAGTCAATCACGATGAAGCACCCAGTTCGGCCTACACCTGCTGAGCACAATATAATCATTGGCCCGGCATCAGGTGGGTTCATAATCTTGATACGTCGTAAGAACATTAAGAATGGAGTTGGATGATCAGGTACACCATGGTCTGGCCACGCGGTGAATTGGAATTGCCTAACATCACGTAACATGTTATTGCATTGTAATCTGAAAGTTCTAATACTATAGTAAGCTAGTTCTTGAACATCGAGAGCTGTTATTGTTATTCCATGATAGCTAACCGAGTCGTGCGACGGCCAATATTGAACACACTTGACACGTCCCCGCTCTTCAAGTTGAGTCATCATCACGATGGTGCTTGATTTTTGTTCCCAAACCATACGCCAGAAGTCGCCGACAGTATTTGGAAGCGGACCTTGGGTCGCAATGTATTGGTTGGGCTTGTTGTAGCCATCACAGAAATTTGCATTGATATAATCGGATCCTGGAATCCCGTCTATTTGGCTCAAGATAACTCGGCTATGATCATAGGACACGACATTGCCATATCTATTCTTTGCGCGATTGCAATCCATGTTCGAATGATCCCAGGTAAATTGTTGTCCAGGTTCAATCGACTCATATTCCTCTTTTAGATTGTTATCCATCTTAAGCACCTCAATATGTTCGGCAAGTTCGTTGACGGGTACAGGGGGATGGTTTTGCTTAGCTCTGGACTGATAATTCGTTCTACTTCTCTCTATGTGTTCAATGGGGACGGGAGCATAAATGCTATTCATCATTGGATCAGGCAATAGCCTGATGGTCGTTTCATTCATTTGGTTCGTCTTGAGAGCTTGACGCTGCTTATTGTAAAATGCTGTCACTATTAAAGCTAATATGATGACTAAAACTAGTGCTGAAAATAATACCCATCTAACCATCTTGAAAGACTCACCACTTGTTGTTGTTTGGCTCGGTCGAGCTTCAGGTGGCGCTAGAGTAATCACGTCGGATAGAGGGCTACTTGTATATAGCGACTCGGAGTGGTCAACAACAGCACGTACAAAGACACAATACTGTTGATCCTTGATCAGAGGCTTATTGATGAAACCTTCATAGGTCTTGCCGTCGCCCAATATGAAATCCTTGATCATTCTGTTTCTAGTAAACTTGGCCGCAATATAGGGACCGTTAACAGTTTTGACCGATGGGGATGTAAGTTCCTGAGTGCTCCAACTGTCAGGGTCACTTGATGGCATCTCGGATGGAACGACAACAACATAATAATGACCGATAGGTCCGTACTCTTCGCTAGCTTGAGGTAGGACCAACTTGAACTCGCGCCCATTTGCTAGCGGTCCAATGCGAGCTGGTTTGTCCATAGATTTAGGGGCCGCCATAGCAGTGGTTATATGCACCATACCTGGCGGACGGAAAGTGTCTTTCGACGATGTGGCTGTCACGTTGATGCGATATTTAGTATATGGCATCAGGTCGTCGATAACGATAAATGTATTGTTCGAGTATAATGTTGCAGGTGATATCTTGATGGTCTTCCTTTCACCTTTGTAGTCATAGTAATACTTTTCGGGGGCATCGTAAACAACCTTGTACTTGAGTGGCATCATCTTCAAAGGCGGTTTCCAGGTTACTTTCACTGAATGCGTTGTTAGGTCTGAAATTTTGAGATCATGAGGCACTTCCTCTGGTTGCGTGTTGAAGCTTGCAGGCTTGGAAAGTTTTCCTGAAAAATCATTTCCTACTGCACAAACACGAACTTCATAATGACGATTCTCTAACAAATTGCTAATAATAACTGAACTAGTCAAGCTAACATTCTTCGTTGACCATAAGTCAAAGTCGTCAGCATAACTCTCTTGAAGGGTTGATTGATTATGTAGATTGTAGTAAACTCTATAGCCTGTGACTCCACTAAAGTAAGCGGTCTCGTCCCACCAAACCATTGCTGTTGAGTAGGAATCTGCTAGAGCTTTAACATTTGTCGGCGGTGGAGGTGAATCTTTGGGTGTTGAGAAGTCGATGGTCTCGGAGTAAGATCCCAAGACACCGCGAGTTTTAGCTCTAACTCTGAATGCATATTTAGTATCCTCACTGAGATCATTCTTAGCAAATCTAGTAATATTGGGTAGGTCGTATTTTTCCGATTGTGGAGAACCTAATTTGCCAAAAAACAACTGGTATCCAGTTATTGTAATATTGTTCTTGAATTCAGGTGGTGACCAAAGTAGGGTTACATCTGTTGGACTAGTGAGCTTAACTTTGAGATCAATTGGAGCTGCTTCAGGAAGTGGCTCTGTAGAAACCATAAGGCTCGTTGTTTGCGAGGTGACTACACCTTTGTTATTGCCGGCTGTGCATAGGTACTCCCCCTTGTCATTTTCAGTGATATTATAGACCTTAAGAATTCCGTTCTCTAGAGTATACTTCGGATTACTTCCACTACTTGAATCCAACTGTGTATGAATGGGAAGTGACTCATGAAACCAAGAATATTCTGGCTCTGGGTCACCAGTGGCGCTACATGTAAGTATGGCTACGCCACCTACTTCGATGAGTTTGCTCGGAAGTGGTTGACTAACAATCTTTGGAAACCCTTGTGGAGCGTCGGTTTCGTTTATGGCTCTAACTTGTATTTGTGATCTTACTGCTGGCCCAATCCCATTCTCTACTTGGCACTCGTATTCTCCACTATCACGTTCATTTTTGATCGGATCTATCCGGAGCACTGAACCTCCAGGATAACCAAAGATGGACAATCGCTTTTTGAGCAGCGGCTTGCCATCTTTGAACCAGTTAAATGTTGGCTTTGGATCACTTTCTGCCTCGCAGACTAGAATGGCTGTTTTTCTCTCTAGGGCAGTAATGTTTCTTGGATGGACTAAAATCCTAACTGGCTTAGGTCCGGAGTTTATGCTGGCATTTGGATCATCGGACTGAACTTGTGGTGGTGAAAGATTTGGATTCTCGATGGGGGTTGTCGATGTACGGAGGATACTTTGAGGTGCAAAATGGTAGCTATAACTAAGTTTTGTTGTGCATAAAATGACTAAAAACAATATAGAAGTTGATGAGATAAATCTACTCAAGCTAATAGGTTGGTGGTAGAGGTAAAGTTTGCTTCCGATCTTCATAGTTGAGCAGTAGTTTTGTATCTTGATTGATCGAACAAAACTCCTTGTCAAAATAATATTTGTTGCTTAGTGAATAACTAAATATATACCTCTTGCAGTTATGGCGAAGATTACTTTTGTTTCTAGTGTTGCAATGATGATCAGGTTTTGGGCGCCGAATTGTGGAAAATATCATATGTGGTGCACGGGTTTTGTCACGAGCAAGTTGCTTGTGCTAGATGGCGATGACATGATCCAGGTGGCAGCTAGAGTTGCTTTCTAGGTCCTAATAGTATGGGGTCACTAGTGTTAATATAAATATATAGTTGACACAATAAAATAGATGGAATTTGGTTCAAATTTTGCAATAGCGCGACTATGGCTCGTCGATGGACTAAAGATATTGTTGCTCTCAATGCTCAACACAACATCAGATATGTGCACACTTAGCTCTGGGCAAATCTCAGAGGCAGTGGCCACTCACTGAAAAACACATGTAAGTTTGGGCAGTAAATTTGTTCCATGATTCATTTGCATGGAAATGGAGTTCGAGTTCGTGAGGAAAAGCAGCAATGAGATTTGCTGCTTGTGGTTAGGTTTTGCCACTGTCAGTGGCAGCCTCAAGGAGAGATGCATATAAGACTTGCATTGGACTAACAGTGTTCGCTACTGTGACTGCTTTCGCTGCGGCTGCCTATCATTCGAAGTGTAGAATGGGCCACTGCACTGCGAGTCGGAGGCAACAACCACTGTATTGCTATGCCAAATATCGAACGAAGCGAATACTAGAGACCCAATGGACAAATTGATACCCAAGGATCAGCGAGCAACTGAGGGAGAGGGAGAGAGAGATGGACCAAAATTTTACGTGCTGTTGCAATGGGAGAAACAACAACACAGACTCACTGTAGACTGCGGGATTTGAACCACTTTATTGGATGTGCGGGATCTACAATCTTGCAATTCGCGGTGCTTCAACTGATATCTAAACTAATTTTCCGGGCAACTTGGGAGAAAAAATACACTGCGAAATGCAACCATGGATCCGTGGACAAACCTTCGCACAAAGACGTCGGTGCGGCTAGTTCCGATGGGTAGCGATAAGTTGCCCGGGTTTTTGGATGCGCATGCCTTAATAGAATAAGCGCAGCGACAAGCGCACTAAAATTTGCAAACTCCCTGTCAGTTGCTGGCGCTCACACATTCGATGCTGGAAAGCAGCCAGCTTATCTCCTCTCCCCTGCAGTTGCTTGCCTTTCTCTCTTATTTTCTCTGTGTTGCTGGCACAGCGGGAAAATTGTGGCTGGCGGTTGTGTGCTGCTGCTGCTGTTAGCTGTAGCAAAGATATCAACGAGGCGAAGAAGTTTGCAGTGAACAAGGCAGCCATTTGATGGTTGGAGAGATCCACTCGTTTTCTGCGCTACTACCACTACTATTACAGGATAGCATAGTAAAAAGGCCGCAACGGCAATCGCACACAAGGGGACTCGGGGCAGTGGCCCTCGGCGCTGTACTAAAGACCGATAGACTGGCTGGCTCACTGTATTCTATCACACACAGACCGAATGGAAGTAGAAGCAACGTCGCGGTTATTGTGAAATTGAGTGCGCCTTTTCTATAGAAATTTTCCTTAGCCAAAGTGCAGTAAATTTAACAAACGCGCACTTCCCAATGCACATTGCACTTCAACTGCTGCTTCTGCTGCTACCCAAAGCCAAACTGTCCGATACAGGCCGATGAAACATTTCGCGCCCAACAAGAGCACATTTTGGTCGAACTTTTATCACAACAGTGGCATCTCTTCACCATATTTGAAGGGATCATCACTATTAACCATCAACATAAACAATAACTAACTTGTAAATTAGTTACAATTATTCATGCATTCAATCTCTATCCCAAACAGATAGAGAAAGAGAGAGAGAGAAAGAAAGAAGGGAACGTTTCCCAATTCGCGAAAACGATTGGGATCAAGTATTATAGTATCTTATATATTGCAACCAACTTTGATATCTACCTCCTTGCCAGCATCATTTGCCAATCCAAATGATATCTCAACTCAGAGTTTATATCTAGCTAATTTAACGATAATGAACTTAAAATATCGATGATCGATCTACACCTAAAGTAAGCCAGAAGAGTGTATATTAGCTATTATAACAAATGAACTAGGAATCTCTCAAAACTAAACCAATCGTATTTCTAATTAACTCGCATATCCATTATTGATGGATTGATACTGACACTACGAACAAAGATCGATATTTTATTTTTTTAGCAATCATCAATAGCTATTATAATCAATATAATCAGTAGGCAAATTATTACTCAATTCCAATCCAATTGATCAACTCTCTTTAGTCCAAGACGATAACTTAATATCAATCTCGTCCAACATAGAAACCCCAAATATTCAAAACTATACAAATCTAACTATAGCAAAACGCGTAGTTATTAGAAGACAAGGTCTAACTTAAGCTTTTATATTTATATACATCAAACTAGACATTAGGAATCATTGAACAATTTACAAATTCCATCCATTTACATTATAAACTTTTAGCACTGTAATCTCAAAACAAGTAGGAAATTTTCAAATTATAATCATAGCATCAACAATCCACTTATTGTATCATTACTTTGATTGGCACCAAATATTCTCTAGAGCTGATAATTTGAGCACGCAGAACAAGCCATCATCATGCTCATCGACGAGAAATCTCAACCTTTTGACAAGCCAGTCATAACTCTGGCTGCCCAAGGCACTCAAGGCAAGCGAAATCACATGGAAGACTTCTTTGATATAGGCTATCAAATGAAACCTGAAGACCAGCGTCGACCTAACGAGTGGCCATACGAGTACTTTTATCTTGGTATCTTTGATGGGCATGGTGGATATGAAGCCGCTAGTTATGCAAAGGAACATCTACTCAAAGCCATTACTAAGCAAGATAGCTTTTGGTCTGACGACGACGAGGACGTGAAGCGAGCCATCAGAATGGGATTCGCTGAATGCCATAGAACTATGAGAGAAGAGATGTCTGACTGGTCGCGAACTAGTAGGGTGTTACCTAGCACTGCGGGCACGACTGCATCAATACTATTCATTCGTAACGGCAAATTCTATACTGGTCATGTGGGCGACTCGCGAATAGTTATCGCCCAGGAGCACTCTGTAACGAAGCAATGGATCTCTCAACAGCTTACCGAGGATCACAAGCCAGAATCTGACCATGAACTCGAGCGTATTAAAAGAGCTGGCGGAGAGGTAAGATCAAAGCTCGGCGTTCATAGGGTTGTGTGGCGCCGACCGGTCCTTCATGATGGAATGGAGCAGAAGCTGAGAGATGGACCTATGTCTACTGCTTACGGTGACTTCATCAAACAAGTACCTACCTATCCAGTGCCCGAATCTCACGTTAGTAGCTACCAGGTCATCCCCTTCCTAGCTATAGGCCGCTCGTTGGGTGATTTCTGGAGTATAAATCCGATCAGTGGCCAGTATATTGTATCACCGGAGCCTGACATAACATGTAGGCCAATCAAATCTACTGATAGAGCCATAATACTGGCCACCGATGGCCTTTGGAATGTAATCAATTCGTCCCTATCAGTGAGGATTTTGCAAGAACTCAATATGAAGAAGAATGGTACACCAAAAGAACGAGAAGACGAATATTTTACAGTCGACAACTTTTATGATGTTGCCGGCAAAGATAGTGAGAACCATGCCCAGAGTTTGGTATATATTGCATACCAAGTTTGGGAAAGAAAACGACTAAGGTCAGACAATATAACAGTCGTAGTGGCCATGTTACACGATATTTTAGCACATTTCCGCAACGACAAAACTGCACAACTAACCCCACCATCTGTAGAATTATCTTCACCAAACCAAGACAGTAATCACACCAGTACCCGAGCAATTCTTCGATCTTCTGATAAGAAATTGCAAGCGGTCGACTTGAATACTTGTAATCTACTTGAAAAACCTAGGCCTGTACAAATCAACGAGTCCAGATCTTACCTCGGTAAGATTCGCCTCAACAGTGAACCCGACATTGAAAATTACTCTGAAGATAAGGTCATCACGGAGATCAGATCATGGCAACGCATAGAAGACTATCTAGTTCTCCCGCCCACTTTACTAGATGGAGATCGAGAGGCCCTAATTATACCACCCTTAGATCACCCTCCAAACTACACCCGCTTGTCTACAGCAGCTTGCAGGAAGATCGAGAATGCTAATCCGGATGAGTTATCATATGGTGATAATTTCATCTATATCAAGAACGTGAGCGACGATCCATCAGATCGTCATCAACAGCCACTAAAGACAAGCGAGAAAGGCAAATTAGTACGTGATGCCTCGTCTCAAGCAACTCAACCCATGCATGACTTTGGTCAACCATGGGATCAGCTCACGCATGATATTACGAACAAAAATGTCTCCGAAGATTCTGAGGATATGAAGATAGACGACGGCCATCAATGGAACATCAGTTGGTTCCGTGACCAACTCCTGAAGGATGTGTTCCGTAGTGAAAAGGATAAGGCAGAGCCAAACCAACCTGTTGAGAGCGACAATGATATTGCGACTTACAATCTGAGAAATCGCAGAAGTATCAGTCGGAGTCCGGCTAACTCGCCTCAAGTTGGTGCCACTGAGGAAAACAATGAAGAGAATCTAGGTGACGAGTTTGAAGGTAGGTTCAACAACAACGAAGATGAGGCTGACATGATTCAGGAGTGTCTTGAAGTGTTCAGAAACACACGACTCGTTAAATATAATGTACCATTGGGCAGCGATACGGTAGATTCGGTCGATGCAAATAGCTTGGAACTAAAGGACAAGGCTGAGGATGTTGACGACGAATCTTTTGAGGAAATAACTCTAGAGGAAATCGGTCAACTAGACACAGTGAACGAGCCTGACGAAGACGAATTAGAGAGTGATGAAGACCTTGACTTTGATCAGCACATTGATGTCCACAATCGACAAAATTTGACGCGAAAGGAAAAAGACATTATATTTGGCCCTCAACTAAGGTGTATCTTGAACTCATCCGGCCAGCAGCGTCGAACTAGACGTAGAGTTTCGAGCCATTTATCGCGAAGTGAGAACTCAAAACGAAAGAATCGGCTATCAAATGGTGGTAATACGATCAAGAGGAGAAGATCTCAGCCAATTGTTTGTTGTAGTTTTACGCAAGCGTAAGCGGGTAAGCAAATGGTTTTCACCACACAACGACTCCAGAGTAATAAGTGACACTCTCAAAGTATTTTAAGACAAGAGATGAACTGTCTCGCCATTAAACCAAAGTAACTGAACAATCTATATTACAAGATCATAGTAACAGCATATGTTTATAAATTACTATTGTGAGAAGTGGAACGATGGTCTTCAATGAGATGTAACAGGAAACTGATTGGAGGAAGTTGAGATGAAGAAATAGAGGAGATGTTTTAAGTTAATGTGCGCATTTGTCGTGTGTATCAATTGCGATGATGGTTTATTTGATTGATCCGTGAAAAGCTGAACGCTCGATTGAGTTGTCTCGGAACCTGATACTTCAATCATTAGAGGCGGTCTAGTTGAGGATTCACACGGTTACAATGCAAACAGACTAATATGATTACACGTCGAGAACTGCACACTCTCGAATTCCGCGCATTCAACTACTACTCGATCCCTAGATGGTGATGTTACTTGTTGCTGTATGTGTGTGTTTGTGTATGTCTTAGTCGACTATCAACTACTGACTGAACGACATATTTATTCCATTGGCAAGCTTCTCATTTAGCGAGAAGTTAGCTTAGTGAATAAAGTTATATGTGTGCCAAAAGGTGATGAAGCGACTCGTAGACAATCAACTTTGATCATTTTATAATATTAGTTTTTGGCTACATAGCTACTATACGCAAGTGTGTATATTTCGCTAAGCTATTATTTAGCTATTTAGTAGGCACGGATGGCTGGGCCAGCAAGGGCTGGGCCGGCGAGGGCTGGGGCGACGAGGGCTGGTCCGGCCAAGTGAGAGACAACCGAGTTGTAGCTGAAAGCTTGTGGGATTGGGGCGGCGATGGCTGGTCCGTAGGCGGCAATTGGAGCGGCGGCAACTGGAGCGGCGGCAATTGGAGCTGGAGCATAAGCTGGAGCAGCAACGGCAACTGGGGCGGCAGCGACTGGAGCTGGAGCGTAAGCTGGAGCAGCAACGGCAACTGGGGCGGCGGCAACGGCAACTGGGGCCTTGTTGATCAAGGTGGCGGCTGGGTCCTTTGGCTCAACTCCTGGCTCGTTGGTTTGGATTGAGGCACGGAAACCGGCGGCGTCGGCAACGTAGTTAACGATACGAGTACGACCGTCAATGTCCCTCAAGCCGTAGCTTCCGGTCTTACCGGCCAAGCTTCCGGCCTCGCGTCTGAATGAGCCTCCAGTTGGGTGGTCCTCGTTGTATCCGAAGGTGTAGTCACCAACTGAGTTTTGTGAGCGATATTGGCTGCTGGTTCCGGTTGAGACAGCGGCTGGCAATAGGTTGGCTGAGGCCACGGCGACGAAGCAAGCGAGACAGATCAAGACCTGAGTTTGGGGAGGTGATTAGTTGGATTAATTGGTTAGTTTTTTTCTGATTAAGGGTGCATATTTCAGCTTGGCGAGCTTGATTTGCGACAAACAGTTGGGCTCTCTGGTTTTGTTGCGGCTTGTTGAACTCTTGAATTAGAGTCTTGTTGTCCAGTCACTTGGAGCTAGGTGATGATATTGAAATGCCATTGTATTAGAATCTATTGAGTGAACGCTTACCTTCATGTTGATTGGTTTTGGAGGTTTGGTGCTTAGAAGCTATCGAAAGAGAAAGTTGATTTTGTTTGAGGAGTTGCTTGTTTTTTTGCTTGCAGATTGCTAAGTGGTGACTCTGAGGGCAAAATGTTTCGCCTTATATACCATCCACCAATTCCTTAGCTGGCTACTGCTCCATGTTTTACCTGAAGAGAGGCGTGGCGCGCTTGGGCTGGTGAATATTGAAAGCACTATTTTTGCCATTACCAATACTACCACTACTACTACTACCACTATCACTATTGCTAATTTGCAGCAACAGGCGAAATCGCTGCAGGTAAAACAGAGAGAGGGGAGAGAAGGATTAGGGTTTTAGTGTGCGCAACGCGAGTTGCAACGCCACGTACCACGCGCACCGCGCACGACCTACCTGTTGCGCCGCTGCTCTTTGTGTTAGCAAGCGCGCACCACCCGATCTCTGTGTGCTCGTGTATGTTGGGGCCGAGCCAGAGGGAGCAACATTGTGCCAACTGCTGCAGACAGACTACCTGTTCACTGCTCTCTTGCTCGTCGTCGTCGTCGTCGTCGTGTGACTAAACGCGCTGTGGTCATTCGAGGCCAGGGCAGGTGAGCGCACGTCGGTTTCCGCTTTGGCCAGAGTGACTGGTAGGCGTGGCACTTGTGAGCCCGCACTCCCGATCGCATCTCGCCAGCCAGCCAGCTAGCTACCATGTGAGCTAGATAGTAGTGCAGATAGATATATTCTGGCAAGCCAGCCAACCAACCAACCAAAGAGTGAGATGTTGATAATAACAATAATATCCGAGGACTCGTATCAGTTGTTGTCGTTGCTGAGTGCGTTTGTGCAAAGAGTTGGCACAGGACCCGCGGCGGCAGCACCAGAGTTAGCACCAGCCAGTGCTGCCGATTCGAATGGCGCACGTACCTAAATCGGCGCCAAACAACATGGTGTGCCAACAACCTTCCTATCCCCTTGACTTGCTAGCCAGCCCCCTGGACGACTAAAGGGAGCAAAATATCGGGATCAAGACAAGTGCCAGTGGCGCTTCGTTACCTTCTGAAAATAGCAAGCTAGCTGGCTATATTTGCGTTATCCAGATAGCTTGCTAAAACTAGTTGTGGTGGCGGAAAAGAGAATGTTGTTCGACTTTTACTACTGACAACACCGAAGGCATAACAAAGGTTTGCTCATTTGCATTGCCAAGCTTGTAGTCATTGAGTCTTTGCCAAGTTTACTCTTTTAGACCACTCGCAATACTCGTCGTGGTCGTCGCCGTCGTTGTTGTTACCGTAGTCGTCGGAAAAGTTATCGGCAAAAGCAATGTTTGGTTCGTTGGCTGGTTTGATGGTGCAACCTGTTGGCTGAACGAGTCATGACTGCGAAGACGCGACAACCGAGCGGCATACACTTTTTCCTCACCTTAGCAATGCAAATCGCTCGCGACCATTATGATTACTACCAAGACCAAGACCACCACCACCACAACTTTTATTATCATTATATTGCTGTTGCTGTTGTTGCTGCTGCTTCTGCTGATACATGGACACCCGAGCTCATGTTTGAGTGAGCTCCTCGTCAGCCGGCGGCAATCTCGAGGCGGCGGCAAAAGTGGCAGTGCCAAGTATCTTGGTATCGGGGGCGAGGACAGCAAGAGATTTTCGGCGCGTGCGAGTATCAGACGGGGAGATCAACTTTAAGAGTTGGCGCAATGAAATGGCAGCTGCAGCTGATTTACTTTTAACTTGTCTATGATCCCGTTAAATTCTAGCTTGTTGAGCTGCAACAAGTGGCGGCTTCTCTCTCTCTATAGATACAAAGTACAGTGTAAAGAGTGGAGAAAGTATGGTTTCCCAATCTGTCTTCTATGGTCTCATAAAAAGGGCACGAGGAGAGTTTTTTTACCTGGGAAATTATCTCAGGTAAAGAAGCCTTTTAGATTGTCGTCGTCACCGCCTTTTTTGCCTCCACCACAACCACAATCATCACCGGCGACACAATGATTTACAAATGTACTCTAAAATCTTGGCACTAGACCAAAAAAGTGACAAAACTTATACGCCACATTGGTGGCCAATCAAATTTCGCTTACTCTAATTACTGCTCTCAAGTCTAGAACATTTATCCCTTGAAAATTCTACGAGATCGAAACGGGAAGCTCGTAAAGTTGCGCCAGTCGATGATGAGATTCCTCCCTCTTCTTTTCTTCTTCTCCTCATTATAAATATTCTCATATTTTTCTGCAGTGCCATGGTTTGTCCTAATCCAACACACACAGCAGTCAATCGATTTACCTGAATAGGATTTTCTTTAGCTCGCTCTCAATTCCAAGGCGCAACAGGTGAATGTGAGCAAACAATGTGAGTGTTTAGCCAAGAAATAGTACAAACACAATGGTAAAGATAGTTTATACTCGCCGAAATCCCTCTTTGAAGCTCACAAAAGCCCAAGAAAATCCATCGTTCGTTTTGCACTCTCTCACTCCTCATTTGTAGCTGAGTAAATGTAAAGCAAGTTGAACTAAACCAACAACTCACTCTCCAGTTCTCTTCACCTGCTGCTGCTCTTGTTTGAAAGCACGCAAATTGAAACAGAACGATTATTTATTGTATCAATATTCAAACCACTTGTTTCCACCATCAAACTAACGAATTAGAGACAACAACAAACATGGCGATAAGTCAGTGATTTCCCTTAAGGAAACTTGAGAGCAAATCACGTAGCTCAATTTCGGTCTAAACAATCGACTTGCCTCAACTATAATTGAGTTTGAGTGGCTTCCTAAAAAGCAATTAGTTAGCTCTGTCTCAAGCGCGGTTTGCACGCAATTACGACTATACAAACTAAGTTGCCTCTCTGTGAGTAGGTTAAATTTCAAGGTTAATATGAAATCGGGCCGGTAGAAAATTAATCTGAGCTTATCCATGATGAATCGATTGCTCGATCGAGAGCGGAAATGGAATTGATAAAAAGCGACAGTAAGAAAGAGAGAGAGAGAGAGAGGAGGGAAGGGGAAGCAATAGAATTTTCCACTATCTAATCTCCTGCTACCCTATTGATTTGGCGAGGAAGATTATCATAGTCAAGGTTAATTTTTGGCAGTGAGAGTGTGAAAAAGGCCATATTTATCGGCAAAGAAGTGAAAAACAGCATATTTTTGCGATCATCGAGGATCAGTTGATCGGTTGGTTGAGTTAATCGCTAGAGGAGCAATCCGAAAGTGCAAAATCGGAAATGACGTTGAGCAGAGGCGCCAGTGCAAAATGGGATGTTACAACTTAGGAGGAGAAACTAAAGCTTGCATAACCGAAGAGAGGGGCAGAGAAACGTTTGAATCTGACATGTTACAAACCGTTTTCTGTTCAAGTCCGCGAGCTAGCGAGTTTTTTGGCACGTAGATCATTCACTCACCTGGAAGTGTCTAGCCGAGCAAAGCCAGGCCGGCCAGCAACAAGTGGCCAAACGCGTGCACGAATGATCGATGAGCTCATGAGTCTTGGTAACTGTATGATCTCAGCAATGGAAGCAAGAGAGTTTATTAGACAGTCAGATAGATAGAGTAGAAAAATGAGGGAAGTTAATTTGGTTCATTGGCTCAAATAGAAACTTGCTAAATTTGAAATCACGTAACTCACTATAATTAACGCGTTTGTTTCTCCACTTACCTGTTAGTGGACTTGAATCGGATCATCATTGTTTCTTTTGCTTCCACTGTTACGCTTGAGGAGACGATCGAATCATGTTTCGTGTTGATATATTGTGCGCTGAAACAGTTGGACAATCGAATGGAGGGGCAAATTTTACAGGTACCACCTTGGACCTGCCAGCTGTGTTACGCGAAGGCGTTGCTCACTTTCAATCAACAGATATGGCATCATTCAGTTTGCTACTGGTGATACGGACAGACGACAGGGAACAAACTAAAAACAACTAATCGCTAGTTGTTGCAAGTTTGCTTGGTGCTAACTATAGACTGCCGCCGCCGCATTGCGACCCGAAACTCTCTATCAATATAATTGTCCGTAGAAGTAGTTGTGGTGGTGGTATTAGAATGAACTAGTAGCAACCTTTAACAAAAGGTAGCTCTCTCGCGATCTGATTTGAGATTTTGCCTGCAATCGTAATAGCAAACTTGACTTATAACTAGCCGGTTGCTGGTTATAAGCTGGTTAGTTAAACTCACAACTAAGTAAGAAAATCTAGAGCCTGGCAATGACCACATCTACGCTGGCAACCAGCGCTAATGGGACACTAATAACAAAAATCTCATTCAAAAGATTAGGTAACAGCACAGAGCGAGAAATGGATTGAGAAGCAAAATTTAGCAAGTGAGCAAGCAAGCGAGAGAAGGAGGAAAATGAGAGAGATATCGGTGGAGGATAAATTAGCTTGCTGTTGCTACTATCTACGAGCCCAAGAGGAGAAGCCAAGATACCATTGCCAAGATATTAATCATTGGATCATTCTTCTCCTTCATTCATTCATTCTTTTTCGATTCACCCGATTCATTCACCAAGCTCGTGCCCTGCAACAAGTGGTCTCGTACAATCGATTCCATTCTACTGTACGATATTCTTCTTTTTGGTTAACCTTCACTTCCAAACTTGGTGCCTCTTTTCGATCCTCATCTATCTAGTTATCCGCGGAAAAGTGATTGGATTGTGATCGCTTTTTTTCTTGCTACACCAAATAATGCAACTCAACTCTATCTATCACATGCCGAACACTTTTGTACAGGCCAAACTCGCCCTTCTTAGACTCAGTTCCAAAACTGATGACAGGTGATTTTGCCTCCTAGTCTCCAGGTTTTAAGGCTGTAATTTCGATGCTCTGAAAGATGAGGAGATTTCGTTGGAATTTTACATTATATTTTTCATCAAACATATCCTTCAATGGACTGTTTCCGTCCAAAACGAACATTAGCGAGGCTCGCTTGCGATGAAATTCAACCGGTTGCTTGAAGAAATTTGGAACGCCATCCGGACGAGCCGAAATTGCAACATCCCTGTCCAATGGTTCGTCTGTCTTCACATCATAGTTATAACGTACTGTTTGTAATATAATGTAAACTCACCTCTTGTTTTTGGGAAATCCGCTTCAATTTTGTGAGATATTTTTCAGATATCCCGACACGCCCGCTAGAAATCGTGTCCCGAAATTTGCCCGGACCAGAAACATAGAACGGTCGGCTGTTCTAGTTCAAGATTCGCCCCAAGTGGCAATAATGTTCCCCTTTTGGCCCCCGTTGAAACGCAACGACAAACTTCCTCAAACCGCCAACACTACTACCGGCGAGCTAGTCTATTTTTGACCCTCGTTGAACCCACTGCCGCTGCTGATGCTAATGATTTCCAGGCGCTAGACTTTAGACTTGCCTCTACATCGCCGACAGACAGAAGAGTCTGTTGCAATGCCACTTTCGGGCGAAATGAGCAGTAAAAGTTCAAGAAAGAAAAGGGTAAAGTAGATAGAGTGAGCTAAAACATCAACAGGAGCAACAAAAACGACAGAGTAAAAAATGAGAGGAAAACTTACACGTCATCTTGCATATTTGTCTCGTTGTCGATGTCTTTTTCGTTGTCGCTGTCATCGTCGTTTAGTGTCTCACTAACAAGGAAAGTGCCCATTCGGATCTGGGTAGAAACTGGTGCGTTTGATTCAGCTCGACCTCTAGATCGATATATCCCGATCTTACGTCCACGTTTCATTGGCTTCAGAGATTGTTGTTAATGTTGTTGTCACACAACCATTTAACTGTGATAATGTATGAAGTTATAGTATTCTAATTTGTTGTTATGCGACCATTTAGATAGTACCAGGTTCTTTCGAAAGTCCAAACCACTGGACCGAGAACAGAATCCTTGGCCGGCACATAATCCTTTTGGAATCCAGGGATTGCTTTGGCTATCGAGCGAGGCGCTTCAGTTGTAACTTCAATTTTTGACTCCTGCTCATTCGCCAAATTAACCTTTTTGTCCTTTGTGACCGGATGGTCGGGGTTTAATTTATTTGTGGTTTTGGCTGTCTGTTTTTTAGGGTTCCTTTTGCGGTTCGTCTTTGGAGTCACCATGGCCGAGTCGTAGGTCAAGACCGGAAGTTTGCGTCCATCCAAATCCCTCTCGAGAGCCCGAATTTCAATGCTCTCAAAACCAAGCCAAAACATTGGGAAAATGTTCATGTCCACTGCCCACCACCAGAAACTTAGTGGAGTCGCTCGGTTTCCCTCTTGCGGGGTAAACAATTCTTTCATTATTGATTCATCGTTCGGAACAAACACAATTGATTGCGAGCCCGACAGAGTGATGAGTCGCTCAAAGAGGATTACGCCCCTTGCGGCAACCACCATCTTAACCCGACGCCCGTAAACCTTTGTGGTGCGCAAGTTAAACACATATTGATTCGAGGAGGCAAAGTAGGGCGCCAAACTACGTGTTCCGAAGACATACAAACCGTGCTTTCCCTTCGGAAAGCTCGGGTGCAGCTCAATGGGGTCCAAGTCAAACTTGAGGGGCGGGTACTTGGCGGGCACCAAATAGTTTGGCACATCCTCATACCTGAGCGCCAGTACATTCGGTTGCCTCAATGACTTCCTCAAAATTTCGCCATCCTGTCGGTCAATCAAATAGGCCTTTGGCCATTGGCGATTCTCGCCGAGAGCCTTATTGTCTCGCTTATCAATGGCCATTCTCAGTAGTTCCCTGAAGAACTCGTGCGACCTGCAATGACTACAAATGGGATTTGGTATCTCTCGACCAAATATGTAGGTACTGCACCCTGGCTGAACCCAACCTCCGTTTACATAAATGTCAACATGACCAACAGGCTCCTCTATTCCCAAGGATCCTTTTCTAAACGACAGTCCGGCGTTTGTATGGATAACGTCGACAAATTTTGCGTCACTTGGATCGAGCCTATGCCGAGCGGGTACATTCTGGAAAATGGGACCCGCCGGATCGAGACCCGTGATGCGAGCCATTTTACCGCCATTGTCGCCGCCCACAACGGCAGCAATTTGGGCGCCCAACGAGTGACCAACCAAATGGAACTTGTTCTTGTCGATGCCAAACAATTGATCCAGGTAATAGATGAACACAGACAGGTGTCGGCCGGCTAAACGCGAGTTGTAGGCAGCCGATAGATAAAAGAGATCATGATTTCCCTTGTCCCAGGAAAATTTGATTATATTTGACTTGGGATCCAACTCTCGCCACAAGTCCACAATCTCATTCATCCAATCGGCGTCCTCGGTCGACCGGTAACCTGGAATCACTACGCGAGTCACTTGGGTTGGATCAAATCTAGTCCGCTGCAAACGGTGAAGGTCGAAGGGGAAATCCTCCTCCTTGACTATCCTGTCATTTAGCACCTCCTTTGCGCGCCTTGGATCCACGTAGGGCGAATCCAGATCCTGAGACTCGATAAACTCCTCGAGATCAAAGTCATCATCGTCATCGTGTCGCAGCTGAAGTACCTTAGTCTCGCGCATTCCAATCCGCAACCCATCCTTTGGAGTGTAGGGAGTGTAGACTGTGAACGCGGATTTAAACCTAGCATCTTTGAAGAAATAAGGGATTCCGGGTAACTCGTCAAGATATCCAAAGAGCGCCGAGCAATGGTAGGGATCGGTGATCTTTTTCTCATCCATTTCCCTGAGGTTGAGTAGGCCGCCGTGTTTTGTGGGGTAATGCTTGGGCAACTTCTCATCGGTCAGCACATAGCCGGTGATCTTATGAAACCTATGCAACCTAACGGCGAGCCCCGTTTGCAATGCAAATTGAGTCGCCACCAGGAGGCAAAAGTTGAGAGTGAGCAAGTTTGTCGCAACCATTTTAATTTCTAACTTTAATTTCAATTACAATTAACTACCTTCTAAATCTGCCTATTCTCTCGCTCTTTCTAAACTTTACTTTGTTATTGTTTTTTTCCTACTTCTCTAGCCCTCGAGTGATCTCGAGCGTTTCACAGAGATAAACTTGCCCTCTTAGTGAGAGTTAGACGAGCAGCGCTTAACAGGGACCGTCGCTAGCGTTAAAAATTCAAGTTAAAGCAAGGGTTGCGCTTGAAATAGATGACACCTGTGGCAGTTGCTGTCACCATTTGAGCTAGTGGCTTTTTGGAATGCACGCACAGGCGTTAGTGTTGATATTGTCACGCTTGCAACGAGAGTTTGCGCTGCAAAAACTATGATTGGTCCCCAAAAGCGCAAAATGCGAGATGAGAGCCATGAGCAGAGCAGAGGGAAATGTCTAGACGGTAGTCTAGAGGAGCGTAGCAGTTAGCGTGTCCAGCGATGATACAATGTTGCCAATGGGTGTCGAGAGCAGGAGGTGAAAGGTTTTTTTCGTTAAAGATTCAGGAAAGAAAGTTGCGCATTTGAAATCTTGACCACTTTAGCTTGTCAAATCTATCGACTTCCAATCGATATCGATCGGGATTTATTTTATCTAAACTTTTAGAATTTCGACAAGGGTGCTATTGTGAATGGATGGAATCATAGTCAGAGCTAGTGTGAGTCAAGTCATGCATAAAGAATCATGTCGGATCAACACCGCTACCTGTCGGAACACTGAGGAGAGGGCTACTTTTTTCGTTTAGACCGAGCGTTGAGAGGGGAGAAGTTTATCTGAAACTAAAAGCGGCTCGAACTTTGATACGCCTCGTCGTCAAAGAGGTTCTTGGCGTCATCATAGTCAATGACGCCATCCACGTTGTTCTCTTACTCTTCCTCGCCTGGCGACTGAACTTGCGGCGTGTTGGTGCCGGAACTAAAATTGTACCACATGTTACCCATCATTTGGATTGCGCCTATCTGCATCGCAGCCTCGCGCCCCTCGTCGAGACACTGGACCTCGACGCTCTCAAGGACTAATATATCCTGTTGTTGTTGGTGATGAATCCGGACGAAGCGCTCCCGAGTTCCGGAGCGCCACAACAAATTGAACGGGCTAACGTCCCCATCACCCCCCTTTGGCAACAAACTAATTTCTTGGGGCATGGCAAAGAGTAGACTGATGGTTTGAGTTGGAATCTCATCAAAATCTACATCGACTACTGTAGTGTTCTTACAAATTTTAGCTCTCAACGTGATCTTTTTCTTCGCCTTCTCCGGCTCCAAAGGTGCAGGTTTGATTCTCAACAAACACTGCTTGTTGATTGACAGGAAAGGAGCTTTAGACAGAGTGGCAAACAGGTAGTTACCCATATCGTTTTGCTCAACCTTTGGATGCATCAAATGGAACTCCATTGCTCTAACTTTTGTGTTTTCTTGGCCACCTGTTGCCTCGACTGGAGGTGACGGGTTCAGTCCCTTCAGGGCGGCGATTTCTGGCATGACCGAACTAGAGTTTCCGTTATCGCCGTTACTAACAAAGGAATAAGCTCTCGGCATTTTGGTCAAGTCTCCACCATTGACTGTGGCAACCTTAATTAACTCGACAAAATAAATGTGAGCTCGCCTATGGGCACAGGCAAAGATTTTCAGCGGATTTCTGAACAAATTATCCTCCAGTCGACAGCCTAGCTGAGTGATGCCTCCATTTGGATAGTAGTCAATGTGACCAATTGACTTCGATAACCCAAGGGCTCCGCTTGCAAGATTTCCCGCGTTTGTGTGAAGAATGTCGACAAATTTTGCATTCGACTTGTCCAATCTGAACTCGGGACTCAGGCTATCGAAAATGGGACCCGCCGGGTCAAGACCCGTAATTCTAGCTATCTTTCCTCCCATTTCCGATCCAACACAACCAGCAATATGAGCACCGAGCGAGTGTCCAACTACGTGAAATTTGTCCAGATCAATGTTGAAATATTGGTCCAAATAGTGGAGTAGAATAACCAATTGACGAGCAACAATTCGAGAATTGTAGGCAGCCGATTGATAGATTCCACCATTCAATTTGTGCCAGCTAACTTTTATAATATTACTCTTGGGCTCCAGCTCGCGCCAAGCCTCGATAACCTCCAGAATCCACTCATGATTTTCCTGTGAAAGATAACCACCAATTAAAATCCTGGTATTTAGCGAGCTATCAAAACCTGACTGCGCGATTGTGCTCATTTCGAATGGATACAAGCTAGCTGGCGTCAGTTTGGCCGACTCGGATTTCCAACTCTCGGCTGTAACTCTAGTTGGTTTGGCATCCCCCGTTTGTTGCGCATCAGCAAACTCTGGCTCCATGAGCTGATAATGCAACAGGTTTACAAATGGCAACTTGTGTCCGGTTTCTGGACCATTTGGTGTGTACAAAGCAAAATGGGTTTCAAACTCTGGTTTCTTCATAAAGTTCGGTATATTAGGAAGCTCCTTTATGCAACCAATAGAACCAAAACAAACTCCGTCTTCTATGACTGGAGCTACATATTTTGTGGGCAAGTCAAGGCGACTAACAATCGCATCGCCAATGTTCATGAACAAATTATTTTCATGACTCTCAGCTGCTTGTTTTATCCTCTCCTCTGGCGACGGAAGTACCTGTGGGCCATTTGTACTTGTTTGTTGGATTGCTTCAACGGAAGTTTGCACCAAGGGATCTAGCGGCGGCACATACTTTTCTGAACCATCAAAAGGTGTTCTAAAATTACCTACACGAAACCACTCGTCAGTGTTAGTCTTTGGCATAAGCAATGTGGTTAAATCTCGTGGCATCTTAGTGCCTCGCGACAAATCTAATCCATAACAGCAATGAATGCTCAGCGCCAGGGATAATGTTACAACTTGTCCAATGCTCGATTGGTGGTGGAGGTGGTTTTGTTTGACTGTGAATTTTGTCATGATTAAAACAAGATCAGCATTTCAGTTGATCTTCAATAGTTTAGCTGAAGTTTTGGTTTCACTGTAGATTATTGATTTTCACACTTAGTATGAGTTGGCTCTGAATCCTGTTTTTTCGAACATGATTTGAAAAACCAGCTTCTCGACGAGATTGTAGGACCTTCGGTAGTAGTGTAAAAAAGAAGTACAGGGGATCAGAAGGACATATTTCATTCGGAGGCGATACTTTAGATAAGTTATCAGCGGAAAACCGTTGTAAATTGAAACATGAGCGGAACCATGAGCGCAACAACAGGTGTGTAACGGTTCGGTCTCGCTTATTAATGGCCATTCTCAGTAGTTCCCTGAAAAACTTGTGCGACCTGCAACGACTACAAATGGGATTTGGTATCTCTCAACCCAATATGTAGGTACTGGACTCTGGCTAAACCCGACCCCCGACATGACAAAGAGGCTTCACCATTCTCAATGTTGTGAACGCTAGTTTAAACTTGAAATCTTTGATGAAATAAGGGATTCCAGGTAACTCGTCAAGATATCCAAAGAGCGCCGAGCAATGGTAGGGATCGGTGATCTTTTTCTCATCCATTTCCCTGAGGTTGAGTAAGCCGCCGTGTTTTGTGGGGTAATGTTTGGGCAACTTCTCATCGGTCAGCACATAGCCGGTGATCTTATGAAACCTATGCAACCTAACGGCGAGCCCCGTTTGCAATCCCATGAAACGATTGAAATGAACGCGAATGGAAATGGATAGAATCAGAAGCACCATTGTGAGAAGAAAGAGTCTAGCATATAGAATCGTATCGTATCAGATAAACATCGCCACATGTTGGAACAATGCGGAGAGGGGCGACTTTTTTCGATTTAGACCGAGCGATGAGACGGGGGAAGTTTATCTGAAACTAAAAGCGGCTCGAACTTTAATACGCCTCGCCGTCATCGAGGTTCTTGGCGTCATCCTCGTCAGTGACGCCATCCACGTTGCTCTCTCACTCTTCCTCACCTGGCGACTGAACTGGCGGCGTGTTGGTGCCGGAACTAAAATCGGTACCAAAAGTCGCTGATCATTGGGGCTGGGTCGATATGCATCGTAGCCTCGCGCCCCTCGTCGAGACACTGGACCTCGACGCTCTCGAGTACTAAGATATCCTTTTGTTTTTGGTACGCCAGAAAGAGGCGCTCCTGATTATCTAAGCGCCACTGTAATTCTAACGAGCTAACATCCTCGTCACCACTCTTACGTAACAAACTAATATCTTTAGGCATAGCAAAGAGTAGACTGATTGTTTGGCTTGGAACCTCATCAAAGTCCAGATCGACGACCGAAATTGACTCGTCAATTCTAGCTCTTAAGGTAAACTTTTTCTTCGCCCTCTCCGGATCCAAAGGTGCAGGTTTGATTCTCAACAAACACTGCTTGTTGATTGACAGGAAGGGAGCTTTAGACAGAGTGGCAAACAGGTAGTTACCCATATCGTTTTGCTCAACCTTTGGATGCATCAAATGGAACTCCATTGCTCTAACTTTTGTGTTTTCTTGGCCACCTGTTGCCTCGACTGGAGGTGACGGGTTCAGTCCCTTCAGGGCGGCGATTTCTGGCATGACCGAACTAGAGTTTCCGTTATCGCCGTTACTAACAAAGGAGTAAGCTCTCGGCATTTTGGTCAAGTCTCCACCATTGACTGTGGCAACCTTGAGTAACTCGATAAAATAGACGTAAGATCGCCCGTGGGCACAGGCAATCAAATCTATCGGATTCTTGAACAAATAATGCTCTAGTCGACAGCCTAGCTGAGTGATACCTCCATTTGGATAGTAGTCAATGTGACCAATTGACTTCGATAACCCAAGGGCTCCGCTTGCAAGATTTCCCGCGTTTGTGTGAAGAATGTCGACAAATTTTGCATTCGACTTGTCCAATCTGAACTCGGGACTCAGGCTATCGAAAATGGGACCCGCCGGGTCGAGACCCGTAATTCTAGCTATCTTTCCTCCCATTTCCGATCCAACACAACCAGCAATATGAGCACCGAGCGAGTGTCCAACTACGTGAAATTTGTCCAGATCAATGTTGAAATATTGGTCCAAATAGTGGAGTAGAATAACCAATTGACGAGCAACAATTCGAGAATTGTAGGCAGCCGATTGATAGATTCCACCATTCAATTTGTGCCAGCTAACTTTTATAATATTACTCTTGGGCTCCAGCTCGCGCCAAGCCTCGATAACCTCCAGAATCCACTCATGATTTTCCTGTGAAAGATAACCACCAATTAAAATCCTGGTATTTAGCGAGCTATCAAAACCTGACTGCGCGATTGTGCTCATTTCGAATGGATACAAGCTAGCTGGCGTCAGTTTGGCCGACTCGGATTTCCAACTCTCGGCTGTAACTCTAGTTGGTTTGGCATCCCCCGTTTGTTGCGCATCAGCAAACTCTGGCTCCATGAGCTGATAATGCAACAGGTTTACAAATGGCAACTTGTGTCCGGTTTCTGGACCATTTGGTGTGTACAAAGCAAAATGGGTTTCAAACTCTGGTTTCTTCATAAAGTTCGGTATATTAGGAAGCTCCTTTATGCAACCAATAGAACCAAAACAAACTCCGTCTTCTATGACTGGAGCTACATATTTTGTGGGCAAGTCAAGGCGACTAACAATCGCATCGCCAATGTTCATGAACAAATTATTTTCATGACTCTCAGCTGCTTGTTTTATCCTCTCCTCTGGCGACGGAAGTACCTGTGGGCCATTTGTACTTGTTTGTTGGATTGCTTCAACGGAAGTTTGCACCAAGGGATCTAGCGGCGGCACATACTTTTCTGAACCATCAAAAGGTGTTCTAAAATTACCTACACGAAACCACTCGTCGGTGTTAATCTTTGGCATAAGATTAGGTAAATTTCGTAGTAGTTTTTCGCCAAGAGACAAATCTAATCCATCACAGGTGTTTGCGCAATGAATGCTTAGCGCCAGGGATAATATGGCAGCTTGCAAAATGTTCAATTGGTAATGGCGGTTCTGCTTGAATGTGTAGTTTGTCATGATTAACGACATCAGAACGTTAGTTCATCAGCACTTTAATAGTTTAGTAGAGGTTATGGTTTCAGTTCAAATGATTTTACCTTTGCTCGTTGAGTTGGCTCTGAGTCTTTTGTGATATTTCATCATAATGTCAACAACTAGTTACTCGACTAGAATACAGGATTTTTAGTGGCAATTTAAAAATAGAAATACACGAGATGAGTCGCGTAGATGTCACTCGGGGACAACAGGTTACATAAGTTAGCAATGGAAAAATGTTGTGGAGTGAAACATGGGCGCACCAACTTCATCATATTCCAACGGAACTCCATTGACCGGCTCGGACTTTACCACTTGTTGCACTCTTTAGTTCATGTGACATTTTATTGACCTCATTGACTAGCTTTATTCAAACAACCGGAAGTTTTTCCATCGATATTCATACATCAGAGAGTTTACCTGCTCGTTTTGTCGTCCGGCGCAGTGAGTACGATCATCAAATCGGTGCCGGCACGAGTCAATGTCTTGTTGCTCGGCTTGTCGGCCAAAACTAACTCCTTCATCTGTGTGCAAATTGACGACTTTGCATCCGGACAGGCAAACTCAATGGCCTCGCCAACCACTGAGTCGATGGCGATCTCCACGGCATTGATCAAGTTTGGCTTCGCACACTCGGGCCCCATATCGTCGACTGTACGTTGTCTGTATGAATTGATCGAGCAGCATGATCTGTGAAATCGTTCGCGGAAGTCCTTTACCTGGTCGCTGAGGATGGCATCGATTCTCTTGATTGCCTTTATCTCACTTTGAACAAACTTTTCGCGCTTGTATTTCCTAACGCAAGCGAAGGCATCAGTGAAATCTCTCGCCGCTTGACCACGCAAATCCGAGCACAACTTCTTCACGTGCTTCCGGCGCGACTCAATGAAAGACAAGATTGCTCTTTTGGTCAATGGCTTCAAACACTTGACGTGCTGTCTCAAGCAATGCAATCCCTCGTTGTGTCTCGGACAAGCGTCCCTTAGCTCGTCCAATGTTGTTGGATATTGACTCCCCGGAACAGTGTGAGAATATGAGGCTAGCGCGCCGCATTTGTCCATTACCTCTACAATATTTGAGCAGTTGACTGCCTGTTTAAATCTTTGGCCATGTGACACTGTGATAAGTTTTGTTTAAGTGATTTTTATATTTCATTTGAATGGAGATTAAAATTTACGTTAGATTTGACTTGTTCCTTTCTCGCGTTGCGACATATTTCTTGGCCAAATGTTAATCAATCAATCAATGGTTACTTACAGGTGGGCAGTGTGAGAAGCAGTAACGAGCTTGACGCCGCAACGACCAGCAACAGTGGCGCGGAGTAACTTGACGCTTGTAAGCGGATCATCTTTCTTTGGGTGCTTGAAGTGACCAATGCTCTCTTTAGTTCTCTTGAATCTTATGATTTCTTTCTTTCTTCTATCTATTTAGAATTAGAAGAAATCGAATCGAGTGACTGAAATATAAAAGTCAAACTCGAGCTGTAGGAACCGTCAAATGACAAGCGTGCAAGAGAAAAACAGAAGGAGAGAGAGAGAGAAAGAGAGCGCGCTACACAAGAAGGTTCTCGGAATGTAAGTCACTACCTGTGCGCACCTGTCAACAAGTACTAACTGATGTGCGGCTATCTCTCTTATCTCCCCCTTCACCTTTTCTCGTCGAGTCTTGGTGTAATAATAGCAGCAGCAGTAGCATTGGCTTCACTCGGGCCAAGTGCAACAACCAGTTATTTTACGACCTCATACTCTAGCTAGAAACGCGAGAGTATGATCAGATCCAAGCAACGATAACATCAGCAGCAAAGATAATAACAAGCCAACACTCGTTCACAGGTGTCACCTTGAAAGAGTAAGGGTGCCACAACCACTACTTCAAGTACTTCCAAATAATCATTAGAGCAACGAGTCTCTAAGAAAGAGAACACGATACTTATTTCTAATCCAATTCCGGAAGTTTCCTCTGCTCATGCACCTTGAACTCATTGGTTTACACGAGTTTGACTTCCTAGTGTATGCGTCATCGTCCTTCCAGTGAGAGTTATCAACTTGGATTGTTAAAAAACGGTGCCTTTCGTATTGTAAGTTGGACTTCCGTCTGAAGTTGACATCGTCCCAAGAGTAAAGATTAGGCTTCGTATTTCAGAGGGAGTGATATAATTTCTTTATTGCCAATACGACCCCTCGCTACAATCTATTTCAGTGGCCAGAAGATTTGTTTGGAGTAAGATACGATAGCATCATACAAACTCACCCTAGTGGCCAATCGGGTGGTCCGCAATGCAGAATACAAACCAACCTGCTGCTATAGAGCAGCCGACTGACTAGACACTTGTTGTGGTCCAGTCTAAATAAAGCACACAGAGAGGACTAGATTATTGGGGTCTGAAAAATAGTCGGGCCGAGAGAATTGGAGAATGGAAAGGTATATTTTATGGCTCTTGGGGAGAATCTGTACTGATTGGCGGATCAAGCAACCATAGCAACTTTCTAAATTGTTTATCTTCCATTGAATCGAAAGTTACTGAATAAGGTAGTGGACAAATTTGAGCTGCAACAGGTGATTCATCAAATGGTCAATGTTTTGCAACCTAAAAGAGAACATTCCCTATCATTTTCATTCTCATTCTTGCACTTGTTGTGATTGATTCAAATTTCATATTATCACTTCCAAAATACAGTCAAGAAAATACATAAAATTCAAAAAAATGATACTCCTTGTTTCTCTTTTAGCAACCAGTTTATTGATCCTAAACTTGAGCTCGACAGAAGTTAGACCAACGGATAAAGAGTCGGAGCGAACCTGCTACAGTCAAGGTCCAGCTCAGGGTCACTCGGGGGAGGAACCCAAAGAGGTGGCCCCATTTACATTTAGAAGCAAATAGCTCCACCAAAAATACTCATTTGTTTGCTCTGCCTACAAATTCAACTTTACCGTTATGCCGCTGCGCCCATGAGAAGGACTAAACATTTTCATCAATCATTCAAGGCACAATACAACAATATCCTTACTTACAACTAAGCTAACAACCGGACTTTGGATAGACTCAGGTACAGGTGAAAAAGAGCGATCGTCTTTCTTAGCTTGAAATATAAGACTCAATCTCTAACCAAATGCTTGAACATCGATTGCGGATCAATGACATTCAAATCGCAAATGAGCTTCCTCTTCATCTCGGCCTCAGCTTGGTCCTGATCTCTGGAGTTGGCATCCAATTTAGCAGATTGAATTGAGCCAGCGTCGTCCTCGTCGTCGATGTCGTCATCATCATTATAATTCTCCTCCAAATTGTCCTCCTCTTCAAGTTCATCAAAAACCAACTCGCTGTTTCTTGCTGCCGAGGTGTTCTTTGAATGATATTGCCTACCTCCGGTTGCAGGGTTCGACTTTCGGCCATAGGAACCAATCAATTCGGCACTTCCGCCGCTAGCACTGCTACTCTGACTGTCAACTGCTCTCAAGGTTGCTGGCCCCTGAATCACGTTCAGGTCCTCATCAAACTCGTCGCCGAATATTGAGTAGTCACTTGATGGAGGGGATTTAATATGGCCAGCTGCCTGCAATCGAGATCCATTGGTACTGAGCTCGTCCTGGTTGCGACTTGACCTTATGGCAGCCAACCATTTATCGTTGTAAACTGAAAACCTCTTCGTGTAAACATAGGATTCGTTTATACTTTGCTGCTCCTCCAATTGACGTAACCTGTCCAGTAACAGACAGGATAATTTAACAAGTGATTCATTGCCGCTCAACAATAAGTTGGCCAGCTTGTTGACTAGAATCTCCAATTGGTACTCCAATTTGGATCCATGTGAATCCAAAAAGTCTAAATCTTTTGCTAAGGCCTCAAGGAAATTTGCATGATTCATCAGATGGGCTAACGAAAACAGGCAACTAACTAGCATTTCGGTGTCGCTCAACCTTATGTCAAGTAGATGGTTGCTCATGGAGATCCATTTGCTCTTGATTAGTTGGCCAGTTACCTGAATCGAATTATCACCACTGCTTATTTCTTCCTCAGTGATGGGACAAATTTCCTTTGTCTTGCATAGAGTACCGAAAAATTTGATGGCAACCAGCAATAGATCGTCGAAATCTTCTCCACCCGCCAAACTCGAGGAAACTAAATCTGATTGAACTAGCTTCTCAAATAAACTCATGAGTTGTTTTGAGGGTAACAATTCCAAATCCAAATCCAAATCTCCTTCTTCACCTTCCTTGGACACACCTCTTAATCGCCACGCCATCTCTAGCAGGTTGTCAATTATAGCTATGCTCTCAGCTGCAATGGGACAACAGTCAATAGTTCCCATGGGCAGGTCCAATAAATTGCAGGTTAATTGAGCCAATTTATTGATGCCCTCGTCAAGCTGAATTTCTATGGAGTCCTTGCTGAATTGTGTCAAGTTTCTCACTATTTTCAACTGCAAGTAGATCATTTGCTGCGCTTGTTTTGTAGGTTGTTGGTCATCAACATGGAGTTTTTTGTTCGTATACAAGCCGATATATAGACTTAAGTTATCGATAACTAGTGTCACAAATTCAGCTATCTGTTTTTTCAGATGGCTTGTATAATCTTGCTGTTGACCCTCAGCTGGTTGCTCAGAGTTCAAATTGTATATGGAAGAGGCCTCAGGTCGGCTAGTTAGATTAGTCCAAAAGGCATAAATGTAGTGGCCAGCGCAGGTAGGCTCGATAACAATGGCCACCTGTTGCTCGTTTGGTTTGATCGACGCATCGATTTGATCTTGAAACTTTTTTGCTTCGTCCAAGAGATAGTCGAGCAAACATTTGATCACTATTTTGCTCTTGAATAGCTCGCCTTTTATGGAATTGTCACAACTTAATATGTAGAGACATTTGAGAGGAGTTAATAATACTGAGGACCTAGTGAATGAACTCAACGTTTGATTGCCATTGTTCTTGTTTGCCAAGAATACCACTAAATTTCTAAGCACGCACTTCAGTAGGTTTCGTTTGATTAGTCTCGTTCTGAGGTACTGATAATGCAAGAGATTATTGACTAATTTGATAATATTGATCTCGAGTTGATAGATGACATTCAGTGTTTGTTGATCCCTAAGAGCATATACCCGGCCGCCTATCGTTGAACCAGAAGAACTTGAATTACCGCTACCTGGTTGAGACAATTGCAATGTGTTGAGTAAATTGATTAAGCATGTGGAAAACTCGTTTGTTTGTTTCGCCCGATTCTTTAGTAGCGTAACGAACTCTTTGTTAGTCGATAGAAATCTCAACACCTGAACGAGGAGTTCCAATAAACTAGTCAGTCTCTCTAATGGTCTTGATATTGAGCTGGAAGTAACAATCCTGTCGACGTCGTCCTCGGTTGCTGCGGTTATTTTGATCTCCATCGTGAGAGCTTTAGAAGTCAACATGAACAAATCAATCACGATTCCAATCAACTTTTCACTTTGGAATGGTGATTTTCTCACTTTTTTCTCCTCCCCTGCTCGTTGCATTTGTGCATTTGAGTGCATCATATTCAAGATGGGAAATATTAGAGACTTTAAGAGGTAATAGAATCTGTCAACTAAATTGCTCGTCAATCTCTCCTCATTTAACTTCAGCTGGTCCACGAGATCGCCAGATTGATCGATCAAAACTCTCATTGTATCCAATTGGCTATCTGAGTTGATTAATAGCTTGTAGGTATCTGCGTAGGAGGTCATTCTAATCAAACAGTACAAGATGGACTCACTGATGATCAGGTTACTTACTGATTCATTATCTGACTCGCTCTGGCCAAAACTCAAATCGCGCAAAGTTCTAGAGGTTGCGCAAACGAGCAACTTGTGGGAGCTCATAATTGGCAAACTCTCATCCAATTTGCTCAACTCTCTCAAGCTGTTGATGGATATTAACTTCTCGCTAGTGTCGCCATATAATCCCTCCAAATATTGATCCAGCCTCTCTAATGTAGGCCTCTGTGTATATTTATTATCGTCGAAGAATCTACTAAGCCTCTCATCTAATTCAGATAAAAAACTTTCAAGTTCATCGCTTTCACCAGCTATCGACTCTTTGGCCAACAGGTAGCCGTAGATGTCGCAGCCAATAATTGAGTTTATGCTAGGCGATGTTATTCTAGCTGACATCAGCCTCTTATGCTGACCCAATCTGCTGCCGGATCTCAAGTTTCGGTTGGCTAACAACGACGATTGAGGTCGCGATTGTGGACCAGTGGCTCCCTCGTCCTTGCAATTTGGATTGTTCATTTGAGCTTTTCGTCGATTAACCAAATACAAGAGATGCAATCGAATCTCTTCAAGTAACTTACTTGACTGTTGCTGCTGTTTCTGCCTTTCGCTAGATAAAATTGGACATTTTCTCAAGATTTGCTCGCTCAGATCTTGTAAGTTAATCTTGCCATTGGCTTTAATGAGATCATCTAAATTCGATACATTTATTTGCAATTGATCCCTTTTATTGCGCCGACTCAACTCTTGTTTCGTATCGGTATCTATCACAGTCACGAGAATCTCGTAGGTTAGCACCAGAGCGTTGTTGGCCGGATGCGTGTCTAGCGAAACAAACTGGACGGACCTAGCGACTTGGAGATGGTTGTTATTGCTGGCATTTGATGGCGAATTGGTAGCCATAATTGGGTAGATCCTAGTTAATTGACTGATTATATTACAACTTATATCTATATATATATCTGTATACTTAAAACATGGCCACGTGATCGACTTTTGTCCAGTGGCATAATCACATACAGGCGGTCAGCGATTGAGTGTGTCTTTTGTGATTCAGGTAAATTGTGTCGCGCTTAGCGTCGAGCAAAACTACACCTGGCCCCGTGTGCGCGCCTCTGTTTCCATAGCAACCACCAAGCACTACTAGTAATTTCAAGTATCAACTCTAGCTCATCTGCTCGATCCCATTTATGTTTTTCCCCTTGCTTCTAGTCTCTTCCTCGTGTTTTGGTGCAAACAATCCCTCGAGTTCCTCCAGAGTTTTACCCCTCGTTTCGGGTAGCACAAGGGCAAAGTATACAAAACCAATGCTTGCCAAGGAGGCGTACAGGTAAAAGGCGCCCTGTATCGTGATTGCATTTGTTAGCGAGAGGAAGGTCATTGAGATGAACAAATTTGCTAGCCAATTAACACTGGTGGTCGCCGACAAGCACCAACTTCGCGCCCACGAGGGATAAATCTCCGAGTTGATTGTCCAAGGCATTGGGCCCATTCCGGGCGCAAAGGACATGAGATACAAGACCATGCCAAGCAGTGTGATCCAGGAGTAAGGCGACGGACACCACTCGTAGGCCCAGATGTGATCCTGGCCCGAGCCGGTGGTGCATTGGCCAAAGAGAGCTTGGTCGTGATGGGACTCATTGACGTGAACACAGCTTGCCGCTAGAATGTTTCCTGATTGTGCATCCTCGGCGAAGCAAAATCCGCAATGCGGTTGGTGCGAGCAGCCGGAGCAGTAGGTAAACGAGTCGCAAGGTTGATTTTCGGGCCTATGGTCCACTTCCGTAACTTGAGGTGAATTGTAGGAGGCAAATTGGAAGCCGGCAGCCAAAATTATCAGCGCCACCACGACGCCAAATAAACTAATTAGCGTTAGCTTTCGTCTACCTCCTCGCTCAACAAGTGCCATGCCCACAAGGGTGAAGACAAAGTTGACAAGTGCACTGCCCGAGCTCAACAAGAGGGCCTTCTGTTTGTCATACACCCCGGACATTTCAAAAATTGACGCTGAATAGTACATGACTGTGTTAATTCCCGACACTTGTTGCACCAATTGAAGGAGACAGCCAACTATTAGAGCCTTTCTCACTGCCGCCGATTCTAGTATTCGCTGGTATGTGCTTTGGTCTGGATTTACCTGAGCTTCCTGCGCTCTCTTCGCCGCCAGGTAGTTCCTCTTGATGGCCTCAAATTCTGCTTCAATATCCGCACCCTCTGGTCTGATTTTGCTCAGCACCTTACGAGCATCTGCATCGCGCTTCTTGCACACCAACCACCTGGGCGATTCTGGCATTGCAAGGAAGGCGAAAAATTGGATGGCTGCCGGGATAGCCGCAAAGCCCAACATAAAGCGCCACCCTTCGCCGCCCTCGATAAAGCTGAACCAATAGGCTATTAAGGTTGCAAAAAATTGACCACCTGTTATGCAACACATGTTGATCATAACAAGTTGACCTCGAATACTTGAAGGCGCAACCTCGGCTATGTACATGGGCACAGTCATTGAGGACAAACCCACGGCTGCGCCAACAACCATTCGACCCAAGAGTAGTATGGTTTCGTTCCATGCAACTCCCATAATCCCCGAGCCAGCAACAAAGATCAAGGATGACACTACAATTGTTGGTTTCCTACCAAGTCTATCGTTCATTGAGCCGGATAATATTGAGAAAATCCATGCAGTCAATAGAGTTGTGCTCACAATTGCCTCTTGCCACCACTCGTTGAGATCAAAGACATCGCGAATGAAGATCATGGCGCCGGATATAATGCCAGTGTCATAGCCAAAGAGGAAGCCACCAATAGCCGATAGAAGGGCAACTAGGTATATATAAACTGTGGTGCCTTTGAGATTTTCGGCGGGTAAGAGGAGAGGCGTTTCCTCTGACACTGTTGATATTGGTGGGTGCATGGTGGTTTTCTCCTTGGTCTCAGTGGTTGACCTATGCTTGAAACTCTCTGGCAACTATTTTCTAATAAATCTTATGCAATCTTGCTATTTTCCAGTTGAGCAACTGACAGCTTGAGGCTGCAGAATGCATTCGAATATCACAGTGGTAACAATTGAAAGTGGCCAACTTTATCTATCTATCTCGTCTTGTAGTTAAAATATAATTCACACCTAATGGTCGATAAACTTCAGTCAAATAAAATGGTCTATATGGTTGATAATAAAAGATGAAGCACATTCCGTGGCTCAGACAAAAGAGACTCGTAACGAGAGATAGGCAACAAATGGGGGTAGTTCCAGATAGTGACAAAAGCAGCGAGCGTCAAGCTTCGGCTAGATCTAGTTGATAAGATCTGTTGTGATTTTCCATAATGTTGATGAAAATTACAATGGAAATCAGGAGAACCAAAGAGAATTTAGACGATGAAAAGAGACTAGACTCCATGAGCATCGAGGTGAAAAGTCCACTTTTGCCGACCGATAGTCATCATCAAGTCGCGACTCGCGAGACAGAGAGGGGACTTGAACCAATGAAAGGTTCAAGGAACACTGCAAGTTGACGTCTCTTACCTATGGGAACGTTCTAGTCTCGGTTGCTATGTAATAGTTGATTCAGAAACTTTCTAAAGTGTTTTTACTTTTGTATTAAACATTGCAAAATTGAAATTGTGGGACTTCCATGATGATGATCAATGAAATCTGATGAGTGATTGTTGAATTGATTGTTATCCAATAATGCTAATGACGATAGTAGTAGTAGTAATAATAATAATGATAACTATAGCCCCGCTTGTGTCAAAGCTTTCTAGTGATCGATTGTAATTGGTTCGAATGTGCAAAATATCTCGCTTTCCACGGAAGCTTTCTCTTTCAGCGAGGTATCAATTTGATGATGATGATTCTAATTATATAGATATATATGTTTGTACACACATATAAAAGTAGATAGATGGTGAATATCTATGAATATAAATAATATTAATGGTGATTAGCTGATATACATTTGTACTGTTTTCTACCGGCTCCTTATGTTTAGTAGTGCTATGTTGTAATCAAAGCTTTAAGCATTCGCATTTATTCATCCTGATTAACGTCGCCAACAATCTTGCTAAAGTCAAAGTTCTCCCCAGTGCCTCGTTTGTAAATTTCCAATACATCCTGACATGTCTCCTCAAAGTGCGATGTTGGATCATAGGATTGCGAGATGAAAATTTGACTCTTTGATCCATCATCAGTTGGCCTGAAGACATCGCTAACGCTGAAGAATTTTTGTTTTATGGGTCCCAGTAGTTCCAATGCTGGCAAAATCTCCTGCTCTGGATTTGATGTTTCAACTGTGGTACTAACCATGGCAATGAACCAACCCTTTGCAGCCACCTGATGGGTGTAAGAGACAAGCGATATGTAAATATCCGAATTTCTCTTCAATTGCTTTTGTGGAATAATGATCTGTGTTGATAGTGAGTCTTTTGTGTTTGGTATTGGATGATTTAGCAAACAGATACATCTAACAACTTGGCCAACTTTCTCCACCTTGTCACTGACATAAGTTGGGTCACAATAAATCTGTGAACAATGCGCCTTCTCCTCGCCACATCTAATTCCAATTGCCTTGCCACTCTCATCCTTTAAGATCTCATCAACTGGCTTGTCTAACATGTAAGTTCCTCCATAGATGGCCGACAAACGGGCGAAAGCTTGAGGTAGCTCGCCCAAACCGTAGAGTGGATACAAATAGGGACTCTTTCCATAGCGGGCCAACGATTCACTGTACAACTTGATCTTGGTTATCAGGTCGCCACAGGGTTGGTTCAGGTAGTCGTCGTTTCGGTACAAGGCGAGAGCGTGTCCAGTGAACTCGGCCGTCTCCTTGTCCAAATTCCAATACTCGAATAGTTTACCTGCAGTCATGGTCTTAGGGTCTACCTCTTTCCAAGTTGATCGGTCGTTGAAGTCAAAGTTCTGAACAAATAGCAGGAATGATCTGAAGCGACGTTTCTCGAAGATGCCCATCAAATTCGACGAAAGAGCCTCCCTCTCGTCGGCGGGTACCTTTGAGATCTTCTGGTTCTTGTACACATAACTACCATCCACTACCTTGAATTCTAAATACTTAGTAACTCCAGTATGGATTAGCAACTTGACAAGCTCTCCATTGGCCATGAGGAACTTTGGAATCAAGTCAACGTTCCAGTCGCGACCCTTGCCATACTCCTCGAGATTTGAGGTGGGCAAGTTGAACTTGCTAAATAGTTCCTCAAGCGGAGTGATGGAGGCCGATTCGCCGCCGTAATATTTGTTCCTATCAACGTGTAAAACTCTCTTTCCACTCACTGACAACATGCCAGATAGAATACACTCCTTAAGTCCAGTTCCCAAGACAATAGCATCATAGGTTTCCTCCATGTTTGCTGTTTGTTGTTGTTGTTGTTGTTGTTGATGCTATTACTACTACTATCACTATTATTATTAGACAGTTATAAATTTTAATATATAATTGATATTTTTATTGTGGTTTGTTTAGCACGCGGGACTCGCAGCTCGGCCTGTTGTTCATTCGGGTAGCAATATCTAGACTGGCTGTTCGAACGAATTCGCCCCGGCCGAAATTCCTACCCGAAATTTTTCCAATAGGAATTTGTTCATGTGTACACACCGGCGCAAATTCGAGATTCTGCCTAATGACAGCTAGATGGCGTTAGTATCATTGATCCTACAACACGCAAAATCCCATTGGAGCTCCGTTCAAGCCGAATTTGCACGAAAACACAGCTCAGTGACCGAAAGCACAGCTCTCGGCCGAACCATTTCGCCCCGATTTTCGTGCAATTCCTCCCCCCCCTCAAAACGGGACGATATGAGCTTCGATCGCTAGTCTACTAGTGGCATCGGGCAGTAGGGCGGCAGCAGCAGTGAGTGGTTGTAAAATTAGAGGTAGTTAAATTTCAACTACGAACCAGAGGCCGACAGGTGGCGCCATTTGCCCGAAGCTATGGAAGGACACCAAGACTGCTAGTAGCTAACGAGTTTAGACAACAACTGGAGACACACTCATCGCCTTGCGGTTCCTCTTTTACGTAACCGTCACCTTTTTTGACGGATGGGTAATTAGAGTTAAAAGTAGCAGCAAAATCGACTAAAAATTCCATTCGACCATTCCAATGAGTTATTGCTCATTTGGTTAGTGGAGGTAACGCAGGCGGAAAAGAGCAGGAAGTTCATCGCTAGCTTACTATCCCCGTGCAGCGTGGTCGCCGCGTCACAGGCAAGTTGCTCGTTGTTTTACACACACAGACAAACATTAGCGCCCCAAGTGGCCAATAAGTCAATTGGTTAGCTTGAGTCTGTGATCTTACCAACCCTGAGCAGATCTCACTGCATTTGATGCGACGAGATGCAGGCGCGGCAATCGACGAGTTCTTTCTCACAGGCAAAGAAAATTTGAGCTCTACTCCAGGAAATGGGATCATAACTCCTAAAGGCTAGCTAACTTCAGTCAAGTTCACTGGACACATAGACTTTCAATGGAACCGGCAATTTTGAGTTAGGTGAACTCAAGTGGCCGACCATTTTTCAAATAAATTCATTCAACATTTTAAAGAGCAGTCACAACTTCGATGCTAGTCTCCTTGTTCCTTTCCCTCTTTCTCTTGGTTGCTCCAGAGATGAGAGGACAAAGTTGCGGACAAATGCGAGTGTTCATTTGGTAATTGGCAAGCGAGACGGGCAACTAAGTAGCAGTTAGTAGAAATGCTGTTGATATGAACTGCCCATTCAATCTGCAATGGTAAACCTCACAAATGCAAGCGTCAAGAGTTTTAGACATCAATCTTGAGGCAGCAATAGCAGTGATGGTGGTGCCACAGAAATAGCCATAAAGAGACTGTTCCGCAAAACCTCAACCGGTTGGTCGAGTCTGTGGCTTAATATTTAAGCTAAATGTTTGCTCCCTGTTAGTAGCACAAACAAGCTTATTCTCGTCTCTCTCTCTCTCTCGCCCTCGCCACACCGAGAGACTGATCATATCGCACAAGACATTTTTCTGCAGATAGAGCTTCTCTTTCCCAGTTAGAAGTGGAAAGATATAAACGCTTGCTTCGGTTGATTGTCGCTCAAAGTCGATCGACGAAGATAAAAGTGGGAACCAACAAGAAAGAGAGAGATGCACAACTTCTACTCCTCACCTCAACTGCTACACTATACCTAACTAGACGCGCCAATTGAAGTCTCTAGCTTGGAGTTCATTAAGTTTTTTGAATCTCATTGCGCAATCTAAAGCCAGAATCTCACCACTAGCTCGGAATGGTTTATCTTCCCTTCGTTTAGCAGCAATCTGCTTTTTCCATGCGAAACCGTGCGTCTTCTTCCACCAACGAGAGGAGAAAAGATAAGAGAAGGGAGCGAGAGAAGGAGAAGAAAAAGTAGCAGCGTTCACAAGTTATTTGCAACCGATAGACATGAATCTATCCTCAACGAAATCGATTCAATTGACAGAGCAGTTATTTACAACCTGGCAACCTGTTGTAGTTTTTCACAAGTTTGATGTTTTATATTGCACGTGTTGATTCTTTTTTCTCCCAAATCCAAGTTTAATCGTGATACCACCGCCACTCGTTGATATCTCTTTTCTTTTTCAACAGCAGGGGAGTCTTTTTTTCTCGCCCCACATAAAAAAGAAACTTCCGCCGGAAGATACTGTTTCTATAAAGATTATGGAGCGGTAAGTTACTTTGCGAGCAAATTAATTCAAGACCACTCCTCAGAAGTCAACAAAAAAAATAAAATAAGTGGTTGATTCGACGGACTCAGTGATCTTCTCAGAGTACAGCGACTCCCCAGAAATTTTGCACCACCAATCAAGAGATTTCCTGTTGCAAATCAAAGACGATTGTTACGAATACACCGCATAAAGAGTGAGAAAAACTATCTTTGCCACCGATTCCTGCAGAGTGGCGAACAGATCTCGTTATCTTTGAATGGTGCAAAATTTTTGGAGTCGGCTGTAGCAGCCACGGTAAGCTTGCGACGGAAGCGCAACGGCAGCTCGATGACAGAAATAGAAGAGACCGAGCGCAACAAGTGGTGTCTGCAATGACATGTTAATGCAACATGTCACCAATCCTGCTCCACTCGTCGGGTCGCCGCCACGACTCGGGCAACGAGTTGGGCTCGTGGTCGCCGGTCTAGTTGTGGCAACTTGCTGGTTGCTCCGACGATGTCCTCGCTCGCATGTGATGAAGTTTTAATGGTGTAAATATAGAGCACTACTACTGTTTCTGAAATGAGAATCCGCGAAGCGCGCCCAAATGAGTGGACGCCGATTGGTACCGAGGCTCAAATGATGGCGCGCGAGATAAAATTTGGCAAGCCGGCCAGCGAGAGAGCGGGCAACAAGTGGCAGGAGTTGAGCAAACATACAGTTGGACAGAGTCGTTGGTGGTTGCGACAATAATCAATAGTATGAAGAAGAGAGTCTCTTCGAGTTGAGTAAATGTTGGTTGCTTGCATCGCTATCTCTCTTGCTCTCGCCGTCGGTATGTATGACGCCGAACAAAAGATTGTAAGCAAGTCGGGTCTACACAAGATACATTTTAACTTCTCGAATAGGCAAACCAAATGATTCAACCAGCACCACCAGTATTAAGCTACACGCGTTCTCATGGCGCCGTTTTGCTCGCTCCTTGCTTTGTATCTCGGCTTAAGATCTGGCCAACATCGAGACCTGACTTGACTCGGTATGTCTCAATTGGAGTGCAAACTAATGAAGTGCAAAAGTCAATCTAATTGAATTGAATTGAATTGTCATTCTCGAACTTACAAGCGACTCGTTGGTGGTTGTCGCCGTGGGCATCGTCGTCTTGCCGGCTGATGATTGATCTGGCGGCACGATGCAAGTGGCAACGATGGGTTCAGACACAACCAATTGTTGTTGCTACTGACACTTCCTCTGCTCCACACTAGCCAGCGAGCGGATGGATCTTTGCAGTGGCCCAAATCAGAGTGACAAATCTCCGGCTAGATCCACTTGCTGCTTAGGTTCAAGCTAACTCTCTCTCTTTTGCACGCCCGCAATTCAAGATTTGAGACTCGACCAGACAGCGGATCGGTTATTGTGGCTGGCTAGTTTGGCAGCTATCTAGCCAACTACAGCCAGTCTCAACATTTGCCAGCGGCAGATGGATCTCTGCGTAAGAAAAACTGCAGTACTCGGAAGGCAGTCCTACGTATTTTTCTCGCCAGTTTAAATCAAAACCAACTCAATTATTGAGACTAGCTATAGCTGGCTTGGTGGTCGACGCAAAACCAACCACTTGATTGTGTGCGACACTCGCCAACAACAAGTGGCCGCGCCGACGACGACGATGGCGGCGGCGGCCAATCGTTAGGGCTCCAGTTTGTCGCAAACGTCATTGCGCGCCAACAAGTGGTTGCTGGCGACAGCAATGACGCCGGCAGCAATTAGTATACGCCAACAAAAAACCACTAGTTCGAGTACCACTACCAGAAAAGCGAACGATCGGCTGACGTTGCTTCCACTGGCCATTGCGTTTGCAGCAGGTATACGCGTTTTCCCGTCAAATACAATGCGGCTACCAAGTTCGGCCGGCAGACACTCGCGTCGTCGTCGTCGTTGTAGACTACAACTTGTAGTCGTCGAGTGCTAAAGTCCGAGCTTTGCACTTCGAGAATTCAAATTCGGTATATTGCGCATACACACGGAGTGGGGAGAGAGAGAGTGAGAGATTGCAAATGAGAGGGAGAAGAAGGTTCGCAAATAATCGCTCTATACGATGTCTTGCGAGGTGTCCCATTCTATTTCTCTACTATTATCAAACTCCTTGTGCCACTTGACGAAACGTATCCACCACAAAGATGAACATAATCAAAATTCAACTTCTTGTCTTATCCTTTGAGTTCAAGAACGCGCAAGCGGCGTGCTCGCTTCGGCGCTCCCGAAGCGCGCAGCTACTTGTTGCTGCGCCGAGCCCATCTGCTGATTCGCGGCTCAAATAATGAGCTGGAAAAAAGGTGCTCGCATTGCGCAATCAAGCACAGATGCAAGTCTGTGCCGAAAGCTCGTGCAATTGCCGTAGGTGCGCTCGCGGTCGCTATGTGCTCATATCTGGCGCTCTGAGCTGCGGGATGCACATGAGCGCGCAGACGCGACAGGCGCGCGCTATCCTGCAGCAAGAGTAGCAGTAGATTGACGATTGCTCTTTCTACTGCTGCTGCTGCTACGGCTTGTGGCTTGTGGTGGTGATATCGTCGCTTGCACTTGTCGCCGAGTGTGTTTGCAAGAGAGAAAGAGAGAGAGAGAGAGAGTTGAGAATTGTAAAGCGCAATGCCATAAGCAGCATTCGCAATCGCAACAGCAATGGCAACCACACATAGGTAGCAACAACTTGGAGGGCAACGAGCAAAACTGTGTGGTTTTGCTCGTTGCAATCGTCGCCGAGACACAGACGCTTTGGGACAGTCGCGCCCAAGCAAATGGCTAGAGCCGATAGACAGACGTAGACGCGTAATCACTTCATTTGTTATTGTTTTACTCTCTTATTTTGTTGCCTTCTCGCGTCGCCGTCGTCTGCAATAGTCATCGTCATTGGCGCGGTACGTTTAATCAACTCCAAAGTGAGTGGCAACTTGCCACCGGCAAAAGCGCACACAGTCGCCTTTCAGTTGTGACTCGAGTCAAGTCGAGGCGACAAGAGAGCGTGAGCACCAATGGCAAGCTAGCTGCGCCAAGCTACAGAATCGCATAGCACAACATAACCCACGACACTAACATACAGTCTAAAAGCGCACAAGTAGAAGCAGAAGCATCAAGACTAGGAACAAGAACACACACACATAACACAATTACTAGTATATACTCCTCTCTAATCAACTCATTTTCTCTGTTTGTGTCTCTTTATCTCGCGCTGTCTGTCTATCTATCTATCTGTTTGGTGCCATCGGACCAGCAACAGCGAGACTATTGCACTCACAACCGACAACTACAGGTTAATTGCCACATATTACAAGAAGAGTATAGTAATAATAATCCTCGTTGTTATTTAATTTGTCATCACTAAAGCACCAACACTAATAATTATAAGCTGAATAATAATAATTATAATAAGAATAATTGTAAACTCGAAGATCGTCGGCGAACTTGCAGCGCGATCTTGGTTGGCCAAAAGCGAGGAAAAAGAGGATAGTTACCGTCCGCTATTGGCGCTTCGTATTTATATTGCGTAATCATCATCATCATCAACAAGACATCAGCGAATGGCAAAAGTAGGCGGAGATTAATGATAAATTGTGTTTGCAAGTTAGAGGACAAATGGAGCAGTAGTCAGTGCAAGATGATTGAAAGAGGACTTGTCGAAGGAGTTGGGGCGCACGAGAGTTTCAAGTGAAAGTAGATAGTAATTCGTAAGCATAGTGAGCGATACACACATTCAACTCAAAGAGCAAGCAAGAAACGCAATCCTTTCTTCATCAATCATCACCTTGAAAGCAAACGGTGATTCGATTCAATTTAATTCAAATCAAATCAAATAAATTATATTAACACGAGGAGCGCCAATTATATAACAGCCAACATAATGAGTCGCACGAGTTTTAAGCAGCAGCTAATGAAGGAGCAGTTGATGGAACAGGAGAGGAGGCAACAGCAGCAACAGTTGTCACATCCCAACAACAACAACAACACTCATAACCACCACCACCATCACCACAAATCCGGGAGTCATCACCACAAGTCCTCGTCGTCATCATCACAACGATCAGCTAGCCTCACCTTTGCGGCTGGCAACCACCACAACCACCATCAATCTTTAAGCTCAAATCTTATATCTACAAACCCAACCAAGTCGCCGGCTGTCCTGACGACCGGCGGCAACACTGTAATCCAGAAAATTGGCGGCCATGAATCCATTATAGTGAATGCAAATAGAAATTTTCAACAACCTCAACACCAACAACCACAACATCAATTCAGCAACTCGGTGACCACAACAACTCCAACTAGTTCCTCGCCTACCAACTCATCGGCCTCGAAGTCGCCCATGTTTTTGAGTAGGCCAAATTTACAACAACCGCAACAACAACAAGCATCGCAGGTGCTAGCTCCATTCCAACAACATCAACAACAATCCTATGCCTCGTCTACCCAAGAGCAAGCAACAACAACTACCACAGCAGCAACCACATCAACAAGCAACAACTGGTGCTCCGCTAGTCCGGGTAATGCGAACGCCAATCGTGACCACTCGGCGCCCCAGTTGCGTCATCAGCCGCAATCCTTACCTGAGACCATGACTAATTTGCTGAGTCAGGGTGCCGCTCAAGCAACGATCCAACACCAGAAGCAGCACAATAACTCACCTGTTGATTCTGCCGCGGTGGCCGCTACTATTCTTGCCTTCGGAGCTAGTAGACTGCACGAGCAACATCCACAAAGTCTAGTCCAGACGCCGAGTTATGACAACCACCACAACAACACCAATAACTCTGCCGCCATGCAAGTGGACACTATGCAAATTACCACGGACGGTGCATACATCTCGCCACCCTCGGTTACCTCGAGCCGGCATTTGCTTCAGCGAAGCGCCATCACCTCGACAACCCAGCAACAGCAACAGCAGCAACAGTTGGTCAGCCAGCAAGTTGACCACCCGAGATTGATACCTGAAGCACAGCATCAGGTGCCGCACCAACAAACTTCAACTTCGCCCATTCAGACAACCGGAAGACAGTCGAACTTCCAGCAGCAACAGCAACAATCCACGGCCTCTAGTAGCGGAAATTTCACCACTCAACTATCCACTCCCTCGCCCATGAGCCCCGATGCCAGTAGCTCGCTTTCAGATGATCTAAGCAACATTAACGAGGAGGAGGTATGGCCCGAAGATACGACCACTACGACGACGTTCATAACCTCGCATCCAGGTTACATACAGACCGGCCCCTTAAATCAGCACCACAACAATCTGAACCATAATAATAGTGGTAACAATAATAATAACGACCCACAAGAGCAACAGCAACAATATCAACAAACCGACTCAGGAAACTTGCAACAATTAATCGACAATCATCATCAGCAACAAATTGGCGCCGATTATCACCAACAACAACAACAACAGCAACAGCAACCGCATAGTTTCAATGAGGCCTACTTTAGAACTGAGTCAAACCTTAGCCACCTGGATAGTCAAGCAAACCAGTTATCCTCCTCAGCTTCGGTGGTTAACCGAGTAGCTGGATACCACCACCATCAACTCGATCCAATTGTTGACCATCACCAACAACCCCACAACCATAATCATCATCACCCAACAAATCAACAAGCAACAAGTGATAATTACCTGGCCACTTCGGCTACCAACCTGTTGCTAGCGGCGCAACAGGTTGTCGGTAGATTTGCCAGCGATAGCGAGAGAAGCGACGAGCCATCACCTATTAACAGCTCGCACTCCAACACGAACCTCCAACATCATCATCAGCAACCACAACAACAACAACAACAACATCGATCGCAACGAGATCATTATATGGAACATCATCAAGCTGACCACTTGAGCAGTCAACAATTTTATCAGCAACAGCAACAACAACCGCAACAACCTGACAAGCAACAGCAAACAGCGCCAAGTGGCCAGCAAATAACCTCGCCCTTTAATCTCTCGGCCTCAAGTAATAGTATGGCTAGTATCTTTCCAGTATCAATCCCAGCCTCAGCCCTACTAGGTGCCTCAGAATCCTCCTCGCCAAATAGAAATGTTGGCCATCGATTGAGTGGCTCGTTGCAGCAGCAGCATCAAGATCAGAATCAAAATCAAAATCAGCAACACCATTATCATGGCACTGCAACAGGTGGACAAACGATTCATCTATCTAGTTCCTATCCAACGCAAAACGTCGAGCTTGATGGAATGAAAAACATCTCAAAGGAGCGAATAAAGAAGGATAATCATAATCAAATTGAGAGAAGACGTAGGTATAATATAAATGATAGAATTAAGGAGTTGAGCTCGTTGTTGCCGACACAAAGCGACGATGCCAAGTATCACTCGCTCGTTAGGGATATGAAGCAGCATAAGGGAACCATACTGAAGGCTTCAGTTGATTATGTTAAGTTGTTGAAAAAGGAGGTTCATGAACTTGAGAGGCGACAACAGGAGCTTGAAGATGTCAATAGGCAAATGATGGCGCGAATGCAGGAAATGGAGCAACAAACTTCCTCGTCGCCATCAACCTCAATGTTTGAGAGCGGTTTTGATAACATTAATTCAAGTTCGTCGAGGAGATTACCTGGTGGCGACATGTGCCATCAGCAAGCAACAAGTTGGCCGCCGCAGGCCACCGGCTTGGCGGACGCCGAGTCCCCCATGTTATGGCACCCAAGCGGCCCAAACCCAACATCCGGTTCGCCTCCAACATCAAACTCACCCTCGTCAACCATTGATCGTAACAACAATCAAGACAACTACAACAACCACACCGACAACACCGACCATGCGATGGAAGTAATGGGAAGTAGCGATTTGACATCGTCCTCCTCGCCGCATATAGTTGGTCACTTGCAATCGGACAAGGAGTGTACCATCGTCGGCGAGTCTCACCAAGTTCCAAGCGACCAGCATCATCACTCTAGGCAACTTGTTGGATCAGCACCAGGTTGTTATCCGCATGAGGGAGATGAGAGTTCTGGAGCACGTTTTAGAGAACATACAATGCAAGCCACAATCAAACAAGAGGACACAAGTAAAATTTAACTCAATCTTTTTGACTATAAGAACTATAGCCGATCATCCAAGAGTGATAGATAGAGATACGGATGAAGCGGCTCCTTTTGGAGCCAACCACCTGGGACCTAGTGATCAAGTAAAAATTTTTGCTCAATAACTGATACTACTACAACTACTTCTGGATAACAAGATTGGTCAATTCATCATTTTAAAATCTTCAATATCCTCTTTACCCTAGTCACTCCCGTGCTCGTCATGATTTCAGCTAGATGGGCAAAGTCGTGTAGTTTCTGCAATACATCCACTAGAGGGGCCACTGAGTTATTATGTAAATAGGATAAAAGTTGCTCTCTAAATTCCAAATTGTCTTGAATAATGCAACCAAATAGAATAGCCAAACATGCTGCTATAACACTATGCTCCATGTGCTTGCCCGATTTAGCTATAACCTGATTGATTAGTGAATCTTGCATCGCCTCGGTCATCCTTTGTCCCTTATTGGAATCTAATAGTTGATCAGCTTGTTGTTCTGTTTGTTGTGCTTCACTGATTCGCTTGTAAAAGGTGTCGATCAAATCTTGTAATCTTGAGTCGTTCATCAGATAGGCTCTTAAAGGTTTACAAAATTCAACCATATTAATGAGCAAGCAGACACATATCATCATGATGTCTGATCTTGACTCTGGTTTTATGAATGCTTGCAAATCATTTATAAAATATAATATAAGATCTGTAAGCTCAAAACGAGATCCAACCGAGGAACTTGATTCGTTCTCGGATGTAATGTTATTCAAAACTTTGATTGTAGTTGATAAAGCTGTTGTGAATAATTTCAATCTTGTGTCATCAACCGCAACGGTAATCTCTCGCTTACATAATGTCAATAACTCTAAACATGCATCAATCAATAGTCCATCTTGGTATTTGATGATGTACTCTTGGTTAGTTCTGTGCTGAAACGTTATATTCTCTAATATGTGCAAGCATCTATCCAATCTATTCAATTGGTCATCGTTTGTTTCTAGATCTTCGGTTTGAGCAGTTTCAGCTATTGTATCTAATATAAAATCGATTCCTTTAAGCTGACGAAGTTCCTCTTTGAACCATTCGCCCGCCCTCTTCGAGTTCAATCCAAGTAAAGTTTCAGTGGCCAACTTGGCGGCTGTTATCTCGTCGAGATTTAAATATTTGGCATGCCCATTCTCTCGCATCTGGTTTAGTAGTTCCATGACAGCATCTCTATGCTTCTTGTCTACTTTATCTGTCCGATGAACATTCTCGTTGCCCTTTATAAGATTTAACATCAACTTCAAAGCGACTGGGTCTATGTCGGAGCTCATTTTATCCTGATTATGGATGAACATCAAGGTAGCGCAACTTAACGCAAGGGCTGGATCTTCGGGGGCATCAGTCAATCTGGTCATAATTCTTGGCATATCATCATGAGCTCGAAGGTGCATCCGATACTCAATCTCCATAACTTTCTTCGCCAAGCCTAACAATCCCAAACATCTGATGTCGTTGCGATTCTTTTCTTTATCCAAACTCTCGATGAAATACTCTATATCTGTATCCATTTGATTGGATTCGCCTGATTCGTGGCATTGGTGGGCTCTACGAACTTTTGGTGTGTCCTGTTGTTGATTGAAAACTGGCGCAATAGGCTCATTAAAATCGAAATCATCGGTGGTCGAGGTGTCGCCATTGAAGTAATTTGTTGCATTGAAGACAACCGCCCTCTGAGCTCGAGATGTTTGCGAAAAGATTCGCGCCTTCTTTTTTGGCATGCTTGGCGTTGTGGCCAGGGTCGTCTTGGTGGCGCCCGAGGTGGACGAGGAGGATTGCGACGAGGAGGCAGAGGAGGACATTGTGTTTGAGTATGTCACTTGACTTATCTCGGGTGATTAGGTAAAAGGATAAGTTCCTGGGGGAGGCGGGGGATTATGCTTGAGTGTTTGCTGTGGGTCTCTACCTATTTTTGAGTGAGTGTATTTTTACTCAAGCTGATGGAATACAAGAAATAAGCCAATTCGTTTCATCAATCCTATATAATGACACATCTAATTTGCCTCCAGGTTAAGATTCTATTGATAATAATGATAATTATATATGATACAATCAATGATAATAGTTTTACCGGGACAAGTTTCGCCTCATCTCACTCGCTTGTTATCCAACTGAATATATTGTTTTGACGCATTCTATCTTATTCCAATGGAAAATCACACACAAACGCACAAGTAAAAACACATCCCAGCCGTGGTAAAAATTTAGCAGTTGTTCAGTGGAGCGAGCGGCGGCAGCAGCCAAACTGACTCCAACAAACTTGCACACATTCACCATTGGAAAGGTAAACTCGCAGCGCGCCATAATGCAACGAGAGTTTATAAATGCACGCCTAAGTCAGGCAAAACTGTAGTTTTTTCTCTCGATTCTTTGCTTGCTCCTGCATCACTCTCATGGAGCCGCTGCCATTCTGCAGCTCGTTTCACGGCAGATTAAAAACACCTGAGATTTTGTAATTCTCTATTATGGCAAACCACAGAGGCCATGTGATCTCAATTCCATTACATAATTATTATTTTTATCTCATTACATCATTTCCATTCGCACCTATCAAATCCTCCATATACTATTTCAATCGACAATATTCAAAATGTCGACCGAAGTGTCAAGTGACTCGGGAGTGGAGACAGGATTTGACTTGGCTACCGCAAACGAGACGAGGGTTCAGGAATTATTAGCACGCGGTCGGCGCCTCAACGCCGGTACCTCCAGTTTTAGCCCGGAGGCCTTTGATCTACTTACTAGAGCTATCAAATTAGATCCCTGCCTCATTGATAATTGGATTGAATTAACAAAATGTTATCAGAGGAAATCGGACATTGAAGGTGCAATTGCTTGTCTTGAGAATGCGCTCAAGTTTTCGGGCAAACCGAACAAGATAATACTCAGGCAACTATCCACGTGTTTGCGACAAAAAGAATGCGAGAGTCAAGAGTCAAAGATTGCAGCTCTATTGAGGAGCATGGATTTAGCCAAGCAAGCTTTAAAAGTTGACTTAAACGACGAGGAAAACTATTACAACCTTTCAAAAGCTTACATGTGTTTATTTTTTGCAACCGAGTGCGTTGACCACCAAATTATTAACCTATCACGTGCTGCCTACTCAAAGGCACTAAGCTTATCGAATGATAATCAAGCTAAGAAGCTTGAAAAACAGGAATCCAAAGGTGGGAAAGATGCAAACAAGGATGATAGTGATAAACCAGATGAGGGTGCCAATTTGAATGAATTGGCATCCCGACTTTCGCAAATAGACTTTGACGAAGAGTCGTCCAAACCTTTCATTGATCAATCGGACTTTTTATATAATTATTCAACAGTATTAGTATACTTCCAGGAATTCGATAAAGCTTTAGAATATCTGAGGTTGGCCTCAAAGTTGGATCTTGAATGGAACGAGCCCAAGTTACTAGAGGAGTGTCTAGTGGACTACTTGCGACAAATACAATCTATTCTCAATGAGCTGGGAAAGAATGTCAAGAGAGTCATAAGGAAGTACGGTAAGATTGTGGAATCACTCAAGTCAACGGAAAAGATAGAGGCTTTGATATTAGCTGATCAAAAAAGATTGAAGAGCTCCCAGGAAATTGAGGTGAAGTCAATCAAATTAGAGGATCTATATGCATCTATACCAAACCAAAAAAACACTGAGAACAATGAAAACTTAGTCCAATTGCTGCACTTAAAACTTGTTTGCACCATCAACTACAATCAAGCCATGTATTTAACATTCATAGCTATTGATCAAGACTACTCATTGACAGTTGTTACAATTTATAACCTAGCGGCCTCAAGGTGTCCAAGTCCAAAGGATGTGGTCACTATTGTCGACCCAAAAGTCGAGAAGATAACTGCGAGTTTATCAAGCGACGGCGACACAAAACATCCCTCAGTGGTTGACTACAATCGCATTGACGCAAGAGAATTTAAAGGCTTTTATGTTAATGGTCATCGGATAAGTTTGGATCAGGTTTCAAAGCCACAGTTTAGAATTTCCGTCCTACCATAAGCAATAGACGACAATCAACAATAATTCTTGCAGTTACTGAGAGTAGTAGATAAACTAACTAAAAATTAACCTGTTGGCTGAGGTGTTGTTTGCTCACTAGCCTGTTGCTTCTTCCAAGACCATTCAGGTGTTTGCTGAGCATCCTTATTGGTGTCCTCGTTTTTGAACTCCTTCTTCACTGCCTTAAGGGTGACTGTAAAACCAACTTCCTTCCTGGCGTTCAGAAGCATTTTCTCAATTTTAACATTGAACTTAGGCACCTTCTTTAGAGTTGGCTTGATGAACTTGCCTCTCATATCGTTGACACGCATTGAGAGCTCGTGAATCTCAAAGTCGATCTTCTTGACTTGATACTCAAGATCGTACTTGTCGCTTTCCAACTTTGCGATGATATTGTGGTACTCCTTGCACAATCGACGAAGCTCCTCCTCGTTTAAATCGTCGGTGTTCTTCTTTTCACCTGTCCTCTCGGCAATAACCTTCCTCCTCTCGGCTGCCTTCGCTTCCTGTTGCCTTTTTAACTCCTCCGCTGCCTTTCGACGCAACAAAACCCTGAGTTTCTTCTTCCTCTCAGGTGTCATAAAACCCTTCTTCTTTTTGGTCTTGGCCGAGGCAGCTTCTAGTCTCGCCCTGACCTCGGCCTTCTTCTTTTCGCGCTCCTCGCGCTTCTTCAGTTCTTCCTATAAATCATGTCGTGGTTGTTATAAAAGATTGATATTGTTAGATATTTAAGACGCAAGTAAAATTGTGCTTTCAAACAGTAACCTGTACTCACCTCACTCATTCTGATCAAATATTATTGAAGGGAACTATTACTATTGATATTGAATTAGTTATGAATTCGATAGTGCCGACTGTGGACAGAAACAGAGACTAGAGCAGTCCACAAAGAATAACGAGCTACACGTTTGAAACATAGAAATTGTAAGTTGAGTCTAGCCACCTCAGCTGTTGAGACCAACTATAATCCGATTAAACGTGAGGCAACGGTTATAAAGAGATGGTGAGTCTAAAGTTGAATATTACTAATTTAATCCTTGTTAAGCTGAACTCAGCATCACTCTTCGGCCTCGACTTCAGCCTGAACACTTCCACTTCCTTCCGTTTGGCCGGCAGCCGCATCCTTGTCCTTCTTCCAAGACCAATCAGGTGCTGAGGCTTGGTCGCCAGGTGCGTCCACTTTAGGTTGATTTCTTTTTACAGACTTGAGGTTAACGGTGAATCCAACTTCTTTCCGGGCATTGAGTAACATGCGCTCAATTTTAACACCAAACTTGGGCACCTTCTTTAATGTTGGCTTGATAAATTTGCCACGCATATCGTTGAGCTTCATCGAAAGCTCGTGGATATCGAAATCAATGCGACCAACGTGATACTCGAGGTCATACTTAACACTCTCCAATTCGGTGATTCGTTTGTGGTAAGCTTTGCACAATTCAATCAGTTGCTCCTCATTCAATTCGTCCAAATTCTTCTTCGGTCCAGTCCGTTCAGCAATGACCTTCCTCCTCTCGGCCGATTTGGCCTCCTGTTGCCTCTTCAACTCTTCGGCTGCCTTCTTTCTCAACAAAACCCTAAGCTTTTTCTTTCTCTCAGGTGTCATAAATCCCTTCTTTTTAGGAGTCTTGTTGGCCGCCGATGCGGCCTCGAGTCTTGCCCTAACTTCCGCCTTCTTACGCTCGCGCTCATCGATACGAGCGCGATCTTCCTCGGACATATCCGCGCTCATTTTGTAGCTTGGTTTCAGGTTAATCGGTTGATTCTTGTCTTAAATATTTTGAGTCTTATCTCCGAATCATAAAGTTAATCGGATAATCCTAACCAACGGGCTCACTCGTCGACAACTTTCAAATTTGACCGCAAACTCGTTGTCGGCTTAATAGGCCTCGCGAGATTTTGAGGAGACTTCTTGAGCTCAAATCGCGCTGTGGCATCAATGGCGCCTAGGGTCGCACACAATGGCTGACTTTGATTGACGCGCCGAGACCACATCAAGCGAATGGACAGACTCACCTGCGAAGGTATGTCGTTGCAGTTGTCTTAGTTATTGTGGTTCAGATCGCAAAAGTGCGAAAAGTATTTGCTCATCCTCAACTCGGTGGAACAATGGGCACGGGATGGGGTTCAAGAGGCGCTTTACTTGCAAGACAAGTCGACAAAAAGACTTAAGGGAAGAAATTAAACTAATGAAATATACAAACAAAAATAAACTACTCTTACTTCTCCATATGCTTGCCCCTTTGAGGAATTTTGGCCTGGCGAGAGTATATTGCTTATGTGTATTTATGTTGCGAGAAACTTGAATGTTTCGAGACACAATCTCGCGCTCTTTAAACAGTTGCAGGTATTGCTTTAGCTGAAGTATAGTAAATTATCCAAGTAATCGGGTGAATTATACATAATGACACTGTGACCTCAGCAGTCTATCCTGCAGGGCGCAGTCCAGCCACCAAACGCCGTTTCGAGTTCCTCGGCCACAGCTAGCGTTAGCCGATCATTGAATGGCTTGGCCATAACTTGAACTCCAAATGGTAAACCCTCTTTTGAGAGACCTAATGGGCATTGAGTGATTGGTGCTTGAAGGACAGTAGTGACTGAGGTATAGGATACATTGAATATCTTGAGTACAGTGGTATGATGCTTTGGTGCTGGCTCGGGATGAGTTGGAACCAGCAAAACTCCATCCTCGCCGAGCATCTCATTGAACTTCTTTCTCAACTCGGCCGCTTTCTTTGTTAGTATTTTGTTAGCTTTCGTTCCATAAGTTGGACTAAACTTTTCTAATATTGTTGCTAGGATTGAATTAACATTATGCTCCGATGCACCAAAGATCTTCTTGACGATCTCGACAATTGGGTTCAACTCGCCAGATCTGCCGTCTTTAAATTGGACAGCCATCGATGGAGCGCCTGGCTCCGAGTTTGCCTCCGCGGACCAAAGGAAAAATCCATACCTGAACTCTTCGAGCGTCACCCTCTCTGCCTTAATCTTGAATTTTCTCGATAGGTGGGCCACCGCATCCCTGATACCCACGAGAATGTCCGAATTACATCTGGAGGCCAGGGCGTCGCCAATATCCTCGATATAAAACACCTTGAGCTTGTTCAAATCAACTGGATCGTCTAATCTTAACTTGTTGACCTTTGATCCGGCCATGATTTTGAGCATTGGCTTTAGATCGCTTGCATAACGAGTCATAGGTCCTAAACCGAGCAACTTTTCTCGGTCGCCCTTAACGTTGGGGTACATGCCAACTGTTGACACGACAAATGGAGTTGGCTTGTGACCGAAGACACCACAAAAATTGGCTGGAATTCTAATAGATCCCGCGATGTCGCTACCAACACCAACAACAGACCCTGCCGCCGCAAGAGTGGCTGCTTCTCCGCCCGAACTACCACCGGGAATTCTGGATAGATCGTAAGGGTTGTTGGTTCTACCGTGAACCGGATTGCTCGAGTCCCACCACATGGCCAACTCGGGAATGTTTGTCAAACCGATCGGAATCAGTCCAGCCCTCTTCAGTAAGTCTACCGCCTCAGCATCTTTGGGCGCCTTGATGAATCTACGTCCCATGAGACCACCTGTAAAAGCATAGCCATCAACTGAGATGGTCTCTTTGACTGACATGGGCACTCCAACAAGCGGCAACTCCAAGATCGATTTGTCGCCCTCTCCACTTCTCGCTTCGGTGATTTTGCGATCAATTTCTCTCGCCTCTTTCAGTGCTTGCTCAAAACGCTTGTCCACTACTGAGTTGATGAGTGGATTAACCTGCTTGATTCGTGAGATAAACGATTCAACCACCTCCTCCGAGGTCAAGTGACCGCTCTTTATTTGCCGACTCAAGTTGTGGGCTGGTGTGATGAGGTTGCGGTCGTCAATAAGTGGAATGGCCGACCGTCTCTGAGAGAATAATAATGAGGCTAGATAGGCCAAGATTTCAAGAGTATGACAAAGGACCCGATGAGCGATATATAACCCCAACCTCTTGAAGGTTTTTGCGTTCGTCATGGTGATGGAATGTTTTAGTCTATCTCTTCTTCTTAGTAAGTATCAAAGTCTTGATGATTGGTGGTTTTTCGTCACTGATATATGGTTATTTCAATTTCTTTTATTGTGTAGCGTAAAGTTAGTGCTGATATATCAGTAGTATTGATATGATATGAATATTAAATTCTTCAATAATCCTTTACTAAGATCACCTTTCTATCTCAAACTAAACTATTGCTCTCTGTGCGGTATTGTTGTTTTCTCGTCCAATTGTGTGCGTGTTTCAACTAACACAGGACAAAGGCGAAAAGGTCGGCTAAGAAAAGAGTGCACGCGACAACAGGTTGTTATTCTTCACTCTTCTTTCGTCGTCGGCGTTGGAATCGTCGCTGTTTTTTTTGTTGCAGTTGTTGGCAACTCCACTGATCTGATTCTCATTCACAAGCAAATGGCCACTCCTTCGTTTGTTGGCCTTCCGTGAATCGTCTTCATTCCAGCAGACTCCTGCAGACCGAGAGACTTTCCAGTCCAATTGTCAACTCGTTGGCTCTATCCCATTGAGTCCCTTGCTAGCCACCAACAGTTGTGTTGATCTTGTCGCCTCTACTACCCAGAGTATTAGTTGTTGTTGTATTAGCAGTAGCAGTCAGGAGGTTGTTCGAAGTCAGCTTTGGTTTGGTTGAAGGGGAGGCTAGTTTTTGAACAGTGGAAAGTTTCACTATGGTGAGTCAACTCAAGTCGCAGGACAAGCCAACTATGGGAGGATCTCCAGGTAAAACGACTCGGCGGCAGTGGCGGTGCAGACAAGAGAGTAACAAGTTAGATTTCGCTAGTATACCTTAGGCCTCTTTCTCTTCGAGTGACTTTTGAGTTGTAATATAAGCAGTCTGCCCAACTGCCTGCTCTACCTAGCCAATCAAGCGGTGATCACTCACATAATTGCAGTGAGCAGGTAAGGAAAAGAAATAAGCGCTTACCTGTTGCAAGGATCTCAGAGAATTCGCCTCAAGTCGAGAATATTTGCTGGCGCAGAAGCCACGACTCCCTGGAAGGCACCGGCACTCAGATGGTTTCTCGCATCGCGTCGTCGTCGTTCATTAGCGTGCAGGTAACAGAGAAGAAATAAAAATCCCTCTTCTAACTTTAAGCATGATGCCAATAGCGACGGCGTCGCGGAAACATCGCTCATGCCAAAGTTGGAGTCGTGCTGTCCGACTTGCCGAGACGGCCGCTCGCTCTGTATCTTGTAGCTCTGTTTGGACAAGATGCTCTTTCGATGAGTTATACTCGGCAATGTTGAGGTGAGTTCAATGTTGCGGCGGCGGCAGCGCCAGCAGCAGTAGAAGCAATAAGAGTCCCTCTAAAACCTGATTATCAAGGTGAATGCGTTGCCCGCTTCATCTCACTCTATCCACGGCAACTGCAACAAAATGTTGTTGCTGTTGATACTCTAAAACCACTAGCTGATGCGCTGGCCACCTGTAGTCAACATGGTCGGTCAGCGTGGTTGTTTCTTCACCTCACTTATTGAATATTAGAAAGTGCCACGTTCACATTGAAGAGGAAATGGAAACTCTAGCTGGCGGCAGCCAACCACCAAAGGCCTTTTCAATCTCCTTGGCTACCGCTAACAGAATTCTGTCGTTATACGGCTTAGCAATCAGTTGTAATCCAAATGGTAAACCCTCGCGAGTCATGCCTAATGGGCACTGTGTTATGGGCGCCTGTAGGGCATTGGCAACGGCAGTGTAGGAGACATTTAAAAACTTTGGTACTGTTGCCAAGTGATGCGGAGCTGCTTGAGGATGGGTGGGCATCATGAGGATACCGTCATCGCCGACGAGTTCCTCGAATCGCTTACGCAATTCGGCTGCCTTCTTGCTAAGATATCTATGCTTAGGAGTTCCGTACTTGGAGCCAAACCTTTCAATTATTGAACAAACGATGGCATTGAATGGGAAATCGGAGGATTGGAGCAAGCAATTCGGCAGCTCAGTTACGGGATTTATGGCAACAATTCCATCTTCATCTTCGGTCGAGTATAACTTTCCAGCAGCAACCTCGTGCTCTGTAGCCCATAAAGAGAGTCCATATTTGAACTCCTCGAGTTCAACTCTTTGTGTTGGAATGCGCAAAGTCGAGCTCAAATACTCGGCTGCCGCCCGTAAACCAGACAGAATGTCATTGTCACATCTTGATACTAGAGGACATCCCAAATCTTCGCAATAGAACACCTTGATCTTCTTCAAATCAACAGGTTCATCTAATCTAAGTAGTGGTCGCTTGTCGTCCTCGACCATTAAGTTCAACATTGGCAATAAATCTGCAGCATACCTAGTCATTGGACCTACGCCACGTAGCTTATCCTGATCCTTTCTCAATTTCGGAAATAATCCATTGGTTGACACGACGAATGGCGTTGGTTTGTGACCAAAGACTCCACAAAAATTGGCTGGAATTCTAATTGACCCTGCAAGATCAGAGGCCAAGCCGACGATAGAGCCACCAGTGCAAAGAATTGCCGCCTCGCCACCTGATGATCCGCCCGGAATCTTGGACAGATCGTAAGGATTTCGAGTTCGACCATGCAACAGGTTGTAAGAGTCCCACCAGAGATTCATGCAAGGGGTATTGGTTATAGCTATGGGTACCATTCCAGCATCGACGAGTTTTTGAACTGCTACCGCGTTCTTCGTCCCCCGCTTAAAACTCCTGCTTGGTAAACCACAAGAGAAGGATCCATTCTCCACTTCTATGGTCTCTTTTGTGGTGAATGGAACTCCAACTAAAGGCTTCAAAAGGATAGATTGGTCGCCAGAGTCGTTTCTAGCGTCCGCCAACTGTCTATCAATCCTACGAGATTCCTCGAGGGCCAACTCAAATCTCTTGTCGACGACTGCATTTATGATTGGATTTACCCGCTCTATCTGCTTTATGTAAGACTTGACAACTTGCTCTGAGCTTAGCTCGCCCTTCTTGATCCTCTTGCTTAATTCGATTGCAGGTATAAGGAGTATTTTATCACTAATTGTGGGCATTCTATTCCGCTTCGGCTTGTATATGTAGGATATTGGCAAAGCCAAGATTTCAAAAACAAAACATATCAGACACTTGAGCAAATACTTGAGTGTTTTCTTGATAAGCTCGGTGTTAGTCATCTTGACTGATATCTGTCTTGATTGACTTCCGTTTAAAATTTTGAGTTGCGTAACTGAGAGCGAGAGTGAAAGTAAAAACAAGAGTAAAAGCGAGAAGGGATAACAAGGAAAATTTTTTCATCTCTTATTTTCCTGCATGCCTTAGAAAAATATACTCAAACAAATTTGCCATTTTCCAATGGACGAGAGACGATAGCAGAAACGACGAGTACAGAAGGAGCGCGAAGAGCGGCAGGGTTTTTATTTATCAGTTGCGAGATCATGGGGATAGAATTTAAAGTGTAATGGGGGAAAAGGATTATCTCGAAGGGTGAAAGTGCAACGAGTTGCAAATGATACCACGGCCTTAGCAACCGAATCTGCTCACTGAACGAGCTGGGCAATGAGGTGACGCAACTGCAGTCAAGACAGCAACTACCTAGCTTGTGGCCGATGTTTAACACCTGTTGATGGTGTCAAGAGAGCCGAGAAAAAGTTGGCGCCATCTTATAACCCTCGCTTCAAGCTCGACACTTCTGTCTTTCGATAAAATCCTGATGAATCTTTGCATGAACCGTCAACATGAGACCGATTTTGATGTTGAGCTCGTGATTTTCCCTATCGAGTGTCTCGATTGCTTGCTCCAACTCGCGCAACTTACTTCCATCGTTCAACTCTCTCACTTGAAATTGAGTCGTTTCATTCACATGACGAATTTCTAATTTATACCCTTCAAATTTGTCTGCTTTTGAGTTAACTAGAATTGTTAGATCGTTATTTTGTCTCTCGCAATCGTTGAAGTTCCTATAGATTTGAAGGAATTCTTGGAGTTGTGGCTCAAGATTTGTTTGCATAAACTTCTCGCGTCCATTTATTACCTGTAGCTGACGATCGATGCGATTTGTCACCGACTCAAGTAGCGGCTTAGAATGGGAGATGAATCCAGAGATATCCTTATCAAATTGTTTGATTGTGTTGAGATAAACAATCCAATCCTCATAGGTTGACTTAGTTGCAACAGCTTCCTCATCAGTCAGGTTAACTGTGTTTAGGTAAGAGCTAGCCTTTTCCACTTGTGCATACCAACAATCTGGATCTAGATCGTCTTTTGTGTCAGCCGGTTTATTGGAATCAATTTGCTCATCAAAACTTGAAGGATCTTCTCCAGTATCAAAGGCGAGAGTTGCATCGTCAACTTGATAGCTTCCAAGTGGCCGTGTTGTCAAGCCCCCACCAACCACCGGTTGTCCTATGGTTATTGAGTTAAGTCTATCTCGACTATCTGACATCGTTGACTTATTGTGAAAACTTATCTCGACTCTACCTAAATTTGGTTCATTTGTAACCTTGAGCTCCAGCGCCCTATCCGCCAGAATATTCATGGTCCATATCACTTCCGGTCCATAACCTTGTTTGAGCCGTGCCGGTGGGAAGCCAATAGAAACTTTGGGTCCATTCTCAGGTGAAATGAGCAATTTCAGAGCTTCGAGTATCATTTCGATAGTATAGTCCAAGTCCTCATACTCTTGAGGCTCGAGGTCGAGGTTCATTTGGCACTTTTCTTTAATGAGCCATGCACATAAGCAAGTGAACAGAAATTGCTGCTCACTCTGCCTCTTGTTTGGAATCGAAAAATAGTATCTATGTATATTTGGACACTTGTAATTTGCACAGAATTCCTTTCTATAGTTCAGAGTTAGCAGTTTCAGATATAACATATCCATGCAATGATAGCTCCTCAAAAACTCGAAACCTGGACTCTCGTAATCATTGTTTACATCAGCAGCGACAGCAGTGGCTTTCGTAATGGTAGTGACAGTGACAGGTGGTTTAGGCGCGACAACTTGAGCAACACCACTTGAATTAGTGCTGCTGCTCTTTTGGTCGCTGATATCACTATTAGTAGTACGTCTGGCCACACGCCGAGTTTGTTGCTGCTTCAGTGGCTTCCCTTGCTGCTCTCTTCTTCTTGAGCTCACCGCTATTCTAGACATGTTGCTTAAGTTATATGAGTTGATATAAATGCAGAAAAATGAGACATAACGTAACTAACGTTATTTGTTCAAATTAGGTAACTAGTACCTCAACTTTATTTCGAGATTTCGTCCTCGAGTTGATCAACCAAGAGAGTTAACATGGTTGTCATGGCAACTTGAGAGAAAGGGAAAACCAGTAGTGGGAGTAGAGATTGTGTTGTGATGTAGTAATCGTCGTAATCGTTTCAGGTGTATAATAGATGAATGAATGAATGAACGAATGAATTTCTTTAAATAATTGGTGGTGATGCTGATGGTGGTTTGCTTATATTATGTTACAGTTCGCTTTTTTACCTCGTCTCTTCTTCATCTTCATCTTTGTTTTTGTTATATGTTTTGTTTCATCTTCGATTTATTGTTAACTTATGCCTTTTGAGCTGCCTTATTGTTTTCGGCATTGTTGTTGTTGTTGTTGTTTCTCTGCTTCTTGTCCTTCTTGTTCTTGCCCTGATGCTGCTGCTGGTGCTGCTGCTCTTGCTTGACATTCTCCTTCTGGTCACCGCCGGTTACAGCGGCCTCTGTATCCTTCTTGGCCTCGCCTCCCTTCGACTTCGACTCCTTCGACTTGGCCTCGGTGTCCTTTGACTTTTTTGGCGACGAGTTGCTGTCCTTCTTGTTCGCTTCCGTCTTCTTAACCTCGGTCTCGGTGTCTAACGAGATGGCGGCGGCGGCCTGCTTGGCAACCTCTTGAGCCTCGGCGGCCACAGCGGCGGCAGCCTGGGCAGCTGCAGCCTTGGCGGCCTCCTCTGCCTGAGCGGCTTGGGCGGCCACCGAGGCGGCCTTGGCAGCCTCTTCGGCTTGAGCTGCTGCTTGGGCAGCACGAGCAGCCTCCTCGGCTTGAGCCGCGGCCGCTGCCGCCTTGGCGGCTTTTGCAGCCTTATCCGCAGCCTTCGAGGCTAGCTGGGCCGATAGGGCTGCCTCCTCAGCTGCCTTAGCTGCGTCTTCAGCAGCCTTAGCGGCCTTTGCAGCGGCTGATGGCTTTGGCGCCGACTTGGTTGTTCTCTTCCACAATTGCGACCAGAACTTGTTGGTTGCGGCGGAAATCTCAACGCTACTGGCGCTCTTTGGTAAATCTGCAACCACTTGCTCGCCCGACTGCTGGTTGTTTGTGGCTGCTGCCGCCGACTCCACTACCGTGTCGCCGCCTTGTTGGTCTGAGTTTACCATTGTGTGCGCTGATTGCGAGCTTGAAATCTTATATTTCTTTATAGACTTAATTTTGAATTAGTTTTGGGTAATCAAATTGCCTGGCTAAAATTAATGTTGCATGCGAAAGGTATTTCCTGTGGTGTAGAGTTTGTTGTATTGGTAGTTGTAATTTTTCAATTTAATTGAAGATTTTCGTCCTATTAAAGGTAAGTTCTAGTCCAGTTTCGATGGTGGTGCAAATTTTGGCCTCCTAAAATCTAATATCTACAGCTAATAAATCTAAATTAAAATGATAGTAGTAGTAGTAGAAGTAGTATAGTGGTAGTATAATTTACACACAAGGTGAGCAGTGGAAGATACAGACATGGAGAGAGAGAATCCGATGGGAAATTCAAGGTCCGCGCGCTTAGCGTGTGGGTGAGTGAGCGCCAGACGGCGGTAAAGCCAGAGGAACGTGCGAGATGCGATACAGGGCAGTGGTTGGCAATGGGGAACAAAGTGTGTGTGTGTATTAGGGAGTTTGCCGTGGATTCGAATTCGAATTCCAGTTCCAGTTCCAATTCTCGTGTGCGTTGGGCCAGCGGATGCGCACATTTGCTAGCCCCCGACGCAAAGGGGCGGGGGAAAGCAGGAGGCAGTTGGCAAAATGCAGCAGGAGCAGTAGCCAAGTTGGCTGGAGCGCCAACGTTTCAGCAAGATTCGGGCGCCTTTTCGGTTAATGCATTCGCCAACTGCTTTTGGTTTTGCGTTTGCTGTCGCTTTTGCTGCCTCTGCTCTAGCGTTTGCCGGCCTCCGTACAACGCGAGTTCTGCCGGCCGCTCGGTGGTTGCCGACTCTGCTTCAGTGTAACTTCTTAATGCATTCGATGAATTGAATGCGCGAGCACACACAAACTTTTACGAATCCAACGAACATTCTGCCGCTGGCGCCGGGGTAGCGAGAAGTGCGCTGCTGCGGGTTTGCCGACCCGCTCTTGAAAATCACTTCGGGTCTGCAACGTGTTCCCCCGTTTTGAGCCTTGCAAGTTCAATCCTCACTGTGACCCGCGCGTTGAACTCAGAACGGTCAAATTGGACCGCCCGGTGTCTCGCAAAAGAAGTCTAGTTTCCCTTTTCTTAGCTTGTCTTGTGCTGGGGATTCAAGCTCCAGTGCAAAGTCCAATGGAGCAGGAGCAGTAGAAGCGGCGGCGCCAACGCGCTTGCAACCTTTCACCAGCACAGACAGAATAAACGTGTGCAGGAGTGGGCGAACAAGGTGAGGGGGGAGTCAAATGAGATGACAGCAGAGACGACCAGCGACAAAACCCACAAGGAGCCAATGGCAATTGGAAGCATTTGTACGCATCGACTACAGAACCGTTTGGTCCACGATCGCTAGGTGGTGGACTGACAGATTTGCAGACAAACTGACGCACAGACACGCAAAGTAAACGAGTTTCTAGAACACTCGCGCAGACAGACGAGCACGCGTTGCGGCCCCTCCCAAGTTGGTGCGACCCCCGCCCCTGGCGCTATCGCTCCTTCAAAAGTCCAACCGTCAGGTTTCGGTTGGTCAGACTGCCGGAGATGAACGCCCAAATGCACGGCGTTCCGCGGGATAGTGTCGCGAATCCAACATCTATTTTCGTTGGTCCTCCATTCTTGGCTAGTTTAAGCATTGTAAACAATACAACAGTAGCAACAACAACAACAGCAACAACTCGCCTCCTCTCAATGTTTCGGCATCTGGTGGCCCAAAAGGGAAGTAACCTCCATCTTGGAGCCCTACGAACTAGCCGAATGTACCAGTTTGAACGAGTAACGGAATGTTGCACGTAATGGCCGTTCGTGCGCAAATAATGGTCTCTCTTCTTCGGCAAAGCTGGAACGACTACATAGATGACATCGATTTAGAGAGTCGCTACTGAAGATGAACGCAAATTGTAGTAGACTTAGCAAAGTTTGCGTCGAGGAGGAAGAAAGAGTAGGTTCATGGCTACGGCTTTATCGGGAGGGTTGCATTGAGTAAAGTTAATTTTATCAACTAAATAGTAGACTGGCGCTGGTACATGGAGCATAGAATATCGCTGCCCCACCTATGATTAGAACGTCAACTGGCCAAGACTCTGCGCTAGATCTTCATCGGGTTGACTGTTATTTTGCTGGCCACATGCCATTTGATTGAGCCTGTTCAACACTAGCTCGGCTAGGTGCAAAGCCTAGCACTTTCTGAATGTTCGCCCTGATAGACATGGTGCATAGAACGTATAGGAATATAAAAGAACAATCTGTTAGATCCTCACCGGGTAGGTTCCTATGTGATAGTCCTTGGATGAAACCAAATGGAACAAAAGGCAATTTTGCAACCACTCGGCCGTGGAATATTGAATTGAACATCCCTAAAATGGCGGTGAATGCAAAACCAATAATGAACATGGACTTCATCTTGGCCATCGATAGGTCCCGACTGTTGGCCTTCAATAGTTCCTCCTCGCGCTCTAACTTTCGTTTTGCAGCTTTATCCACGAGCTCACCAGTGTTCTCCTTCAACTTGTCCAATCGCTTAGTTTGTTTCTCTATCTCTGACTTGAGCCGCTGAAATTTCTCTGTTCTGTAAACCATCAACCAAGTGAATCCTTCACCCAGTAAAGCGGTCGACAACGCAATGAATATAATGAGAAAGCAATCATATAACATGGCCATTCTTGCAGATTCGTTCTAGTTAACTAATGAATAGTTAGATAATAATCAATTTGGGCCCGGGAATGAGATTATCTCAACATGAACATTGTTTTTAAGTCAATATGTTTCGATTAGACGTCAAAGAGAATAAACACAATCGCCATTCATTGTTTACATTTCTTTCACTTTGCATTATTTACTGCGCGAACAACTAGCAAATGTATGATGGATTTAACATTTCAGACAAGTGAGCGACGCACACATAACGCAAGCAGCTCTGCCAGCGCATTCGACATTAACGCACATGGCATTCATGTTTCGATGAAGACCACGTGCTTATCCTAGAGCTCCATCTCTTGTGTCCTAATAATTAATATTATCAACATCAATAAAGGATAATAATAAATTTAAATCAAGATGGTTAAGAAATCAAAGGTACTCGTATTATGCTCACGCGGAGTCAACCATCAAGACAGGCATCTTATGTTGGACATGCGACAGGTGTTACCACATTCAAAAAAAGATTGCAAGTTCGACAAGAAGGATTCCTTAACTGCCCTGAATGAAGTTTCATCATTAAGCTCATGCGACAAATGTCTCTACTTCGAAAACAGAAAAGGCAAGCTACTATTACTATGGGCATCGAATGTCAAGGGTGGACCATCGGTCAAGTTCCTTGTGTCCGGTGTTCATACGATGGCAGACATCAAACTTATAGGAAACTGCCTGAGAGGTTCCAGACCGATCTTATCATTTGACAAAAATTTTGACAATATTCCACACTTACAATTGATCAAAGAATTGTTTGTTCAAATATTCAACACACCTTACAAGCATGCCAAAAGCCAACCATTTGTAGATCATGTGATATCATTCTCCTATGTTGATGGACATATCTGGTTTAGAAACTACCAGATCCTGGATCACAGCGACATGAGCATGGCTGAGATTGGACCTAGGATGGTTCTGATGCCCATGCTAATATTATCAAACAGCTTCCATGGAAAGGTAATCTGGGCGAACTACAAGAAGAATGAGAAGGCTAGTGCAAAACAACCAACAAAGAATAAGCAACTTGCGAAGAAGGATCCTATGGATTATGATGAGGATGAAGATGAAGAGTCCGAGGAAGACTCTTCAGATGAGGATATGGAGAAATACGAGGCGAAGAACGGAAGCAAGAATGATGATCTTGAAGGTGAAGGTATGAGTAGTGACGAATCTGATTAGGAGAAAAATACAAATATCATTTATGATTCAGTTACAATGATTGATCGTCTTTGTGCCGTTTTCTATACTTGAGGAGTAAATCTTGAAATCAAACTGGCCTCAGCACGTCTACGCATAAATAGTTCCAATCCAGTGGCAAGATCCTCCAAAAATTTGAGCTTCCTCTCTTTCTTACTATTGAGAGACTCTGTTAGATCTGAAATCTCATTTGTTTGAATCGAGAGATTATGTCCCATATCTCGGATCATGGGAATATTAGAATCTGTGAGATACTTGAGATATTTATCCGATAATGGATCCCACGGTAGTTCATTTAGGATAAGTTCAAACTGTTGCTCGGCATATTTATTTTGTTGCTCGAGCAACTTTATGATATCTGAGTTCTTATTTATATCTATCACAAGTTGGTGATTGATTTCCAAAAGTTCAGTTTGCTCAGAACTATCTGTCTCTATAGACTTGATAGACTCCTCAATCCCACTCTCTAGCTTTGAAAAATCATCAGTAATTTGTTCGTAAGTTGTGATGGTGTCTGCGGCATACAAATAATAATCATCAGTTTTGCCCACTGCTTCACTTCTATCATGGCTCGCATTTTGTGCTATAGCGACTAAAGAGCTTAGCTTGTCATTGATATCTGAGTGCTGTTTTGCTTCAATCTCCAACTCTTGTTTCTCTAGAACAAGAGCTTCCAATGTGATTCTGAGCTTGAGATCTTCCTCTGACACATGATCTAAACATTGATGGGCTATTTGGAGAACATCCTTTTGAAGGCGCTTGAGTTCGGCCTGTTTGATTGCGTTATCCTTGATCCAAGTCCCCACTATATTTTCTAGGTTTGCACACACATCGAAAAGTGGTCCCAGTTCGATTGTTGGCTTCTCCTCCGTCTTTGACTCAAATACATCCATTCTATTATTAATCTTTTGGTGGATTTATCAATTGATGAAGACAGATAACCAGATTAACACGCACTCAAGCAACTGGTTGCACGAGAATCGTATTTGCCTTAGCGAACTTTCATCCGACAGCGGGTGCAACCTAACCGCCGGTGCAATACTGAGCGCGTAGCTGCCCCAAGATTGAGCGAGCGAAAACAAGCAACGAGTTGTCATGTACTCTTCCCATCTCTTATACTTCACTAAACGCCCCCAGTTTAGCGCTTATAAAAGCAAAGCAACCAGCAACAATTGGGTGTTGACAAAAAAATACATTATCTTATTGGGAACATATTTCACTTTTAAATATTACATCATGCCTAATAATCTAGACGTATCAGAGATTTCATCCCTCGGGGAAGATCTGATGAAGTTCGACTTGACATTAAATGAGACACAACAGGAAGCAGACTCGTCATCAGATGATACACAAAAGGAGGGAGACTCGTCTTTAAATGACACACAACTGGAAGGAGACTCGTCATCGGATGACACACAAAAGGAGGGAGACTCGTCATTTAATGATAGTCAAGAGGAAGGAGACTCGTCTTTAAATGTTATTCAACAGGAAGAAGAGTCTTCATTAAATGATACACAACAGAATGGAGACTTGTCATCTGATGACATACAACAGGAAGTAGGTCCGTCACTAAATGATACACAACTGGAAGGAGACTCTTCATCAGATCACATACAACAGGATGGAGGTTCGTCATCAAATGATATTCAACAGGAAGGAGAGTCTTCATTAAATGATACACAACAGAAAGGAGACTCGTCATCAAATGATATACAACTGGCAGGTGACTCGTCATTAAATGATACACAACAGAATGGAGACTTGTCATCAGATGACATACAACAGGAAGTAGGTCCGTCACTAAATGATACTCAACTGGAAGTAGACTCGTCATTAAATGATACACAACAGAATAGAGACTTGTCATCTGATGACATACAACAGGAGGTAGGTCCGTCATTAAATGATATTCAACAGGAAGGAGTCTCGTCACTAAATGATATACAACATAAAGGAGACTTGTCATCAGATGACATAAAACAGGAAGGTGACTCGTCATCAGATGACAACGAGTCGGCAATCGATGCAGAGTCATCACCTGCCACTCCTGTAAAACAAGTAAGAATAGTAGAGCAACCAGGACAGTGCCATAGTCCGGATGATAATGAGAAAAAGCCCATTCCTAAAACACCATATAGACGACGCGGTGCCAAGATAGCACCCGATACACCTTTACGTAGATCTGCGAGACTTGCCCACAAGAGGCAACCAGCTTTATTTTCTGCAAACGTACCCCAACAAGACTCCTCCCAATGCCAGGATATGGATGGAGAAGTATAGACTCTTATAGATTTCAAAATTGTTTCGGAAATCCAAGATGACGAATGGAAACGCCACATATGCAATTGTAAGTCTGGTCAAAATAAAAGTTATAGCATCATATAGCCTTGGAAGAATCTTGCCTCTCTGGAATAATGGTCTTACAAACCGTCTACCATTTCTGGCTGCATGGGTAAATAATGCGCCACCTAAGAAAGTCATATAATAGCCTGGGTAAAAACCGTGCCAGATAGCTGATAGCATGTAAGTGGCAACAACTGACAGTTTTCGAGGTGCTCTCTCATAAGCGGTCCTCCTAAGCCAGCTTTGAGTTGTCTTGTTCCAAGCGAGAATTGCGTCCCTCATACTGAGACAAGTTTCAAATTTCAACAATTCCATGTTTGATATGAGATTCCACCGTGGCTTACCATCGGCACCATAACCGTTGAATCCAAGACCCGATAGATTGCTCGTGGCCTCGCCAAGATGCCAAGCGACATAGTATTTAAGTCTACTCAGCATTGTGAATATGAGTATATAGTAGAATCTGATTAAGATGGGTGTCTTGATAAGGAATTCGGATGACCGTAGAAATTCGATCTCGAATTTAGGACTTAGCGTTAAGTGTAATATTGCACAACTAGCACTAATAGTTAACTTCTTGGCCGTTGCAAAGAAGCGACCTGGAGGAAGCGTCTTATTCTGGGGGGTTTCAACGAATTCACTATATTCATTGAAGTACATGATTGGTCCACAAAGAACTGAGGGAAAATGGAAAAAGTATCCCATGAATTCTTTGAAACTTGGCATCTTAGAGACAGCTAGTCTATCTTGTTCCTCGGTCAACTTGTGCTCATCCATCTGGGGCCGATTTTTTGTTAAGTTACTAGACGATCCTATCACACTAGCCGTAGAGCCGGTGCTCTCGGCTGAACGAACCATATCTTCTTTATCACTTTCATCACAATTGGTTCTGTTCCTATTTCTAATATAGTTATTATTATTGTTGCTGTTGTCATCATCATTTGTTGCATTATTATTTCTACTATCCTGCGTCATGTTTAGCTCTCCTTGTTCTCTTGATTGTGAATCGTAACCCTTCTCCGGCTCACCAACCTCCTCCTTGTTACTTTTGCTTTCATTGAGCTTCTTGATTTCTCCATCGTGTAAACAAAACCCAAGCGAGGTTATCTTTTGCACTGCAATCATAAAGGGTCCGCTAATATCAAGAACGTAACCTCCATAATCTATAATTTGCCTACTTAAATGAGCATAGGAAAGAAAGGCCAGAGCCGAGCACATGGTCACCCTCTGAACATGATGTCGTGGTATGAGCCTGCATACAGCATAGGAGACAACTGCAAACAGCACAAGTGAATTCGCTTGTCTTCCGAAACAATAATATACCATCAAGATACCAGGTATAAAATTGAACTCGTTCCTCATTGATTTAGGCACATATCTGTAAGGTAGAGCTAGTGAGAGTCCAGCCGCGTTTGCCACCAGGAACCTGTACTGGTCTTGCGATAGTTCGGACATCATCTTGAAGTTGCTTGTTGGATTAAACTTTAATCAACTAATATCAGTCAATAGAATAAGCAAATAGGATAGTAAATGCGTATATATATTTGAATGCATATAAATAATTGGTATATAAATAGATAGATATACAGTTACAAATCTTGGCCGCTTCGGTTCGTCCAAGTTGTAGGCTGTTTTCGATTAAAGCGTAAGAATTCGCACTTGCACGCCGGATTTCGCGTCGTTGTGTTATGCCGCTTGGCAAGAGCAGTGGGTCGTAGTTTCTAATTAATGCATGAAGATGGCTTGACATTTGGCTTCGCCTTTGCGTTCAAAAGAAGATTTCTATATAAGAGTTTACATCTACACTTTCTGTTAGATTGCTTCACTCGTGCTTACCTTTGAACTTGCCAGTTAGCTAGCTAGTTTTTTAACAACCGTGTGCTGTTACTAGAAGCAGAAGGAGAAGGAGTTTCAGTGGGGGAGGGGGTAGCTGTATCAACTTGTGCAACTATGGCGCCACAAACACGATGGTAGCCTTAATCTTCTACAAGGTGGAAGTGCTTGAATGTTGATGCCATCGATAACAAGTGACGACTTTGCGGTAACGTATCATGATTCATGAAGGGGTGTCTAACATTTCCTTGTTTCGACTGCTGTCGCTGCAGCTTCTGTTGTTGTTGATTCGTTGGTTGAAATTATTTTTTCTCCTTTCCAGGTTCCAATCATAGCGTATACTGCAGTCATTCGATCATTTAGCCATTCTACTTTCGTCGAGCATTCCAATTTTTGCCCATCGCAACAAAATCTCGAATGCCACTGTAGAAGTTCTATGAAAAAAGACACGACCTCCCTCGCACAAATACAAACACATGTGCTTGATTTTTTCATATAACGACGTGTATGCTCCTAGCGACGAAATTCAAATCACTAGACATAATGCACCTCGTAGTGAACCAATATCTCGTCACAGTCGCCATTTGGCCGAGACTGCAGGATCACATCTGCCTCCTTCTGGCAGGGAATAATGAGAATCTTCAATCTAGTCTGCTCAATCTCGCTATTAACTTTTGCCGCCGTCTGCATGCTTGCCCTCGATATTATTGGTAACACTGTAGGCTAGTAGCAATCGCTATTGAAGAGGGACGACACAAACTAACCATTAGCAACAACATCAATCAGATGTCAACCAGAAACTTGGAATTACAATCACATGTCTATCACCATAATCTAAGATCGAGCAAATCACCCAAAATTCAGTGTCTCAATGTCAAGTGGTAATAGTATAGATTGGATCTAGGAATTTGCTCTCTATTAGCAACATTCTATCACCGCGATTTGCAGCTGAGACTAGCACTTGATTTTTGGAAAAGTCAGCATTCACTAAAAAAATACAACTAAATCAAACTGTTCCGACATGATAAACAAGGTAATCCGCATCTCTAAGCCTTTGATCCAACTTGGACAACGGAACAATCTCAGACTAGGTAAGAATTTCTTAGGCACAGAATAAGAATTATGACAGCCACATTGGATTATCTAACAGCATACAAACTAACCCAAAACAATGTGATATATGCAATACTGTTGTAGTCCGCCATGCCTCCACTGCTCCGCCGACCGAGATCGGATTTGTTGGAGTTGGCAACATGGGATCTCTGATGGCCAAGCATCTGATGGACAAGGGGCACAAGGTGACCGTTTTTGATCTCAACAAGGCGGCCGCAAATGAGCTCGAGAAGCAGGGAGCCAAATCGGCAAGCAGTGTCGCCGAATTGGGCGAGAAATGTCAGAGAGTCTTTACCATGCTACCAACGCCTGAGATTGTCACCAAGACCTATACAGGAGCCGACGGTTTGCTATCTAAGGCCACCTCGTCCACTATCCTCATTGACTCGTCCACCATAGACCCGGGTACAGCGCAACACGTGCATCAGGCTGCTGCGGCTAAGAACGTCAAGTTCTTTGACGCACCTGTCGCCGGCGCCGTGCCTGCAGCTCGTGCTGGAACCCTTGTATTCATGGTTGGTGGAGACGAGAAGGAGATTAAGGAGCACTTGGAACCTTACCTGTTGTGCATGGGCACAAGTGTCTACGCTTGCGGACCCATTGGTTCCGGGTGTGTGGCTAAGATTTGTAACAACATGATGCTGGGCATCTCAATGTTGGCTTTATCCGAGGCTCTCCTGTTAGGCAAGAACTTTGGTCTGGATCCAAAATTGGTTAGTGCAATCATCAACAAAGGTTCAGGTAGATGTTGGAGTTCGGAAATTTACAATCCCGCGCCAGGTATCATTCCAACTGCCCCGTCGTCGAATGACTACAATGGAGGCTTCAAGACCAATTTGCTATACAAAGATTTAGGTCTTGCAGCTAAGGTTGCAAAGGAGGTTAGCTCACCGACTCCATTGGGCGGCTTAACTCACGAAATTTATCGTCTCCTTATGAACGCCGGCGAGTACAAGGAGAAAGATTTTTCAGTTATCTACAAGTTTCTGTCCAACAAGAAGTGAAGGATTTGTAGGATTTGATAGTTATATGTACGACGAACAACTAAAATTTGCAGAACCCAACTGTGGCGTCTTGCTCACAGTAAACTATACTCAATCTATTTACACTCTTGCCTTGGGTATGTGAAATCAAGTCTCTCAATGTCCTCCTCGTCACCCAACACTTCAAATTCGAATCTATGAACAGTAAGCCAGATATCCCAATCACCCCTCGTCCCATCGAGTCTATTGCAAAAGTTACAGGTGGAGCGTTCACAGAGGTAGTGTCGATTTGGGGCCAATTTGTCTTTTAAGAAAGCTTTTGATAGTTTGCACTCGACGGTCTCATCGGAAACGCCAGCCACTGGGTTGACCAGCAAAGTTGCTTTGTAATCTCCAATAGAACCCTTTTCGTCGACGCGATAGCTTATCAGCATCATAGCGCATTTTAAATCTATCGTTAGAGTTCTGTTGTCAGATACATATCCAGTATGAGAAACGCTCACGTCGCTGACCGATGTAGGCTCCAAATGTAAAAATCTGGTTCCATAGATCCCCTCAACAGTTGGTTCAAATTGAACACGACCAACGAAGTTGAATAAAGCCGTGTGATCTTTTGAAGCTAAGTTTTTGGGATCCTTCAAATCTTGTCGCTCTTTGGTGTAAGTGCAAGTTGAACGCCACGGAGGAGTTGGCCCTGGTTTTGGCCTTGGTTTTGGTATCGGATTTCTATGTGGCTCATCGGAGTATAATAGGTGCACAGTGTAGAGTATAAATATGAGCACAAAGAGAGTAGATCCAGCTATAACTATGTGGCTCAACTTCTGACTTGAGCATTTACTTCCTGTTTCCACTCTGTCGAGATCAAATTTTTGAAACTCAATCTTCATATTGGTTGCCTAGCCTCGATCTTAACGAACAATCACTGTTAAACAGCCAAATAAACAGCTTTTCTCTCTAAATTCGGGTTTCATTTTATCCTTCTTAGCTACAACAGACCAGGGGGTAATGCAAAGTTGTTTTATCGATGGTTTTGGAGTTAGAGGCGCATCTGTTAAAAGGTTGGTTGCAGTCCAAGTAGGTCAATGGTAGAGTAGTCTAGTGATTTGATCACTTGATAAAGTTAATTTATTTACTTTTTGGCCAACACAAATGCCACCCTCGATGGTGCATATACCAACATTGAATGGCGCCTACCTGCGTAACCCTCTTCGCAAGTAAAGAATTCAGTTGATCTATCCAAACGCGAGTGGCCACCGAACTCGCTTGAATCGGAATCCAATACAATCTTGTAGGTTCCCGCGTCATCTAAACCAATTCTGTAGTCTGGAAAACTTTTAAATGGATGAAAGTTGAACACAAACACCAAACCGGCGCGTTCAAACACAATCAACTTGTCATCTTCGTGCTTCCAACTAACCCAAGCTGGCCAAGCGGCTAACCACTTGTAGCGCTCCTCTAGGTGGTTCATTTCGCGGTCAAAGTTGTTGAGGTATTTGTAGCGTAGAAGATCATCGTCAACTAAATTCCACTGTCTTCTAGCGTAATGATAACTATTATTATTACCCTCGCGCGGAAAATCCAACCACTCGGGATGGCCCCACTCGTTTCCAATAAAATTGAGCCATCCCTCTCCACCCAATCCGTGTGTTATAAGTCTGATCATCTTGTGTAGAGCTAAGCCGCGATCGATAATTGGAGTTAATGGTGAAGTGGTGGACATGAAATCGTACATCTCTTTGTCCATGAGCCAGAATGCAATTGTCTTGTCACCAACCAAAGCTTGGTCATGGGATTCCGCGTAGGCTATGGTCTTTTCCATCCACCTGCGATTAGTTAGCGTATGCACCAGGTCACCAATGTTCCAATTTTCATCCTGCTCATGCTTCAGCACCTTAATCCACTTATCTGGTATAGCCATACCCAAGCGATAGTCAAATCCACAGCCACCCTCCTCTACGGGCCTACACAGAGCAGGCATTCCACTAACATCCTCGGCAATGGTCAAACATTGTGGGTGCAATTTGTGCACAATGTAATTGGCCAACTGGAGGTAGTTGAGGCACTCGGTATCGGTGTTCGATCCAAAGTATTCATTATAGTCGCCACTAAACCCCTGGCCTAAACCGTGAGAGTGGTAGAGCATTGAGGTGACGCCGTCAAAGCGGAAGCCATCAAACTGGTACTCTTCTAAATACCAACACAAATTGGATATCAGAAATCTTAGCACCTCCATTTGATTGTAGTCAAACAGTCGCGAGTCCCAAAGACTATGGTCTCCTCTGGGTCCATCGTGGAAGAAGCAAGCGTTGGTGCCATCGAATTGATTGAGTCCATCCAAGACATTCTTGCTTGCATGGCTATGGACAACATCGAGCAACACGTACAGGCCCATCGAATGGGCCTTATCAATCAATCGCTTCAACTCGTCCGGTGTTCCAAAGCGACTGGAAGCAGCAAAGAAACTTGTAACTTGGTAGCCGAAACATCCATAGTAGGCGTGTTCCATGATCGCCATCAACTGGATGGCATTGTAACCCTGGCGCTTGATACGCGGCACAACCTCGTCGGCGAAGTAGTTGTAGTCGGCAACCTTACCCTCAGCACTGCTAATACCTACATGAGCCTCGTAGATCTTGATATTTGATGGAGCCTTCACTTTCGGATGTTGGAATTTATATGGCTTCTTCGGTGACCAGAATACCATTTCATACTGGAAGCTATTGTCGGGTGGCTTAACATAAGTGGCCCAAGGTGACACTCGTTCGCCCAAGTTGCCATTCTTCTCCACCACCAACTTGAGTCTATCCTCGTGTTTGATAGCCGGACTACCATCCTTGTTTGCTGGAATGGTTATCTTCCACTTTCCATAGGGCAACCGCTCGTATGGATGACTACGCTCATTCCACCCATTGAAATGACCCTTCAGATACAAGTTATCTGCGCCGGGTGCCCATTCGAGACCGGAAATGCTGTTGTCAGCATTCAGGTGCAAACCCATGAATTTGTACGAGTGGACAAACTTGTCCAAATCCTCGGCCTCAATTTTGTTCAATAAATTCTTGAAACCTACATATCTTCTAATAATCTCACCCTTATGCATGTTGAGGTATCCATCGCGATCAAGTAATTCCTGTAACTTGGGTGGTTCCATGTTTTGGTCCTGGTCCTGGTCCTGGTTCTGATTGTTGTTATTATTGCTATCACTATTGCTATCACTTTTGCTATCACTTTTGCTATCACTATTGCTATTACTATTGCTATTACTATTGCTATTACTATCCTTATTATCAGAGGAATGTAAATTTAATACTGGATATTATTCCTATTGTAGTTTGGGTAGCACGCGGGAGTCGCCACTCGGCCTGTTACTCATTCGGGTGTCAATAGCCTGCGACCGCCGCCACAGCTACCCTAAGCCGCTGATTTAGTACCAAAAATGCCGCTAGGGGCGCCTAAAGCGAGAAAGGCTATTTTTTTACACGGTACGGCGAACGGACGGACATGGCCTTAGACTCCGACCGTCGAGAAACCTCCAATGCAATGCACGCTCTTCTTCCAATTATATTATTAGTATATTCATACCACAACCACCACTGCCACTACCACTACGGCGGCGAATATGACAGCGGATTGTCCGAGCGAAACAATCTAATCGGCCACTTTGACACAAACCAAGACAAGGATGTGACCGATAATAATGAATCACTCAATAATGCAAAGGGAGAATCTATGTCGATGTCGTCGTCGTCGATGGATTTGCAACAGCAGCAAAGTTTTAATACTTCGGCGGCCTCAGCGATAGGAAATGTATCAAATGTTTCATTAGGAAGCGGGCTAGCTAATGCTAGTCCTAAACGGCGGCAACATGTCAAAACTACTTCAATGCAAGATGAATCTGATAATATAACATTGAGTGCAAAAATAATCCTAGTTTGTCTCTCTTTATTGAGACTAGTGATATGTTTTGCACCTCAATTTGGTTACATCCATCCAGATGAGTTCTTTCAATCACCCGAAGAGTCGAAGGCATCAAGACTCAGCCAGTTTGGGAGTCCTCGACGGACAAGCCGATAAGATTTATGCTGATACCCTACATGCTCAGTGGATTGAGTTTCGAGATCATCTCATTGTTTCAGGTAGTTCCCTCAGCATATCTCATGTTAATTGGACCAAGGGTTGCCTACACCTCGTTGTCATTTTTGATAGATTTTAGCATCGACAAGTTGTGTCGTTATGCTGGCAAATACAAGTCAAGTTGTGTTGGAATATCTATGATCTTCCAAACATCATTCATAACTCTTGCATTTTTGACACGAGCATCTAGCGATTCGATAGAGATGCTGTTGCTAGCCTTATTGTTGTCAGTTATATCCAAAGATTTAAAAAACTATCAAGTCCCAAGATATGCCGAGTTTAAAAGCAAAGAAGGAGTCAAATACAATTTGATTCTCTTAGGGTTCATATTAATGCTCGGCATTTGGAACAGGCCAACTTTTGTTATATTTGCTCTAGTCCCAATGCTTTACTGGACATGGTTCTCCTTCGAGAAGAACAATCTACAGGTGGTTAGGATGGCTTTCAGATACTTAGTTCCTATTGCGTTCACAGCACTAGTTTCCGGCATGTTCTTCTGCATGTTTTACACCATATACTATCAAGGCTGGGATCCAATAATTAACACGGTTGACTTCATCTCAAGACTAGATCTCCAACAATCTCTCAAGTCCATGAGCAAGTGGACTGTGACACCTGTTAACTTCATCTTATTCAACGCGAGGTCGGATAATTTGGAACAATTTGGCTTGCACCCCTGGTACTTTGCCTCATTCGTGTGTTTTCCGGCTGCATTCAATTTGTTGGCAATATCATTTTATGTCACAATGAGATCATACGTTTCGATGGAACCAGGCGACAACCATATTATAATGAAAATGCTGTCAAACACAGTTATTGGCTCAATCTTGATGATCAGTCCAGCGCCTCATCAAGAGTTGAGATTCTTGATACCACTTTTGGTGCCCTTGGTCATATTGCACGCGAAAGAAATTTACAAGTCACGCAAGTTATTCTACTTGTGGTTGATAACCAATATAGGATTCAATTATTTTTACTCTACCATCCATGAAGCTAGTGTGATGAAAGCTGCATTGGATTTAGATCCTATTATCAGATCTCACTTGTCGAAGTCTCATGAGCTGGTTCCTCGAATTCTACATATCACAAAGAGTGATACTTACATCATACCTACTTATCAATGGAGTGTCCCAAGCAATGATGAAACTATCAGGTTCAATTTGCTAGATGACAGAACTAACTTGGAGAAGTCATTCAATTCAATCATCCAGGACAAGGAAGAGCACCCCGGTCACGAAGTTAATGTATACATCTTACTACCCAAGATTTGAGTACCCAAATTAATGGCTATGATCAAGGATAGAGTTGCAAAAATTACAATCCTCCGAACTTATTCTCCTCACTTTGGTCACGAATGGCTAATCGACAGTTTGAAATATATTAAGACCCACGGAGGCGACAAGTGGAGAGATGCATTCGGAGTTTCGCTAGTGAAGATAGATGTATGATAACATAAGTCGACGTTGGTTGCCATCACTGAGATTATATCGATACCCGGACCAATTTTTACATCCGCCCCAAAAGTTAGATCTGAATCTTTTAATCGTCAATCAATAAATTAATCAAACTGCCTGAAAAAGGGTCAAATTTCTCTAGACGACTTTCGCTCGTACTCGTGCTCACCGGCGATCTCTAATGTAACATTTGGATTCCTCGCGAACGGGTTGAGTCGAAGGAGTTTATGCTAGCATTCAGCTAACAAGTCAGTTGGAGGCTACTACTCTCACAAAGCTACTACCACCACTGAAATTATCGAAGAAAAGGAAAGGATGAAGATGAATGGAAACGAGATGCGATCTGACGGGAGAGGGAAGAAAAAATGAACACGAGATGGGAGGTAGTACAACAATAATGTAACAACAATAATATGTGGCTTTTAAGCTGAATCTTGACCGTCGAGCAGCAGGCTACCTGTTGCAGTTACCACCTTTCGTGTTGAAAGCGCGTCTCAAACTGACCGGCGATATTGAAGGTAAGAGTGTTTATCGTAGACTAGTGATCGGGCAACAACAACAGCACCGATTAAAAGGAAACTTGTGAGAGTTTGCACAATCGGATGGCATTTAATAAGTCGATGAATAAATTCATAGAAGTCGACATGTGATTGAGTTTAGTCTCTTTTGCCTGACCATCTGACTTCTTAGCCGCTGCCCGTTTGCGAGCTTCCAGTTCCGCTTGAAAGGCCTCCACTTGCTCTTGACTGGGTAACAAAGCGGACTCCAAGACTGAAGTCACCTGTGAGGTCACCTGAGTGGCCGAGGCGAGCAACTGGCTGGCACCACCCCAGCCCCAGGAGCCGAGCGAGCTTCCCATATCTGATATGAGAGATATGGCACTTCTTCCACTGGTATCACCGCTACTACTTGACTCACCACCACTCGTACGAATCGAGACTTTCTTCAAATCTTCGGCCACCCTCTCAAAGAGATTCTTGTTATCCGCTTGGGCCGCCGCACTCTCACTCAATCTATCCAGAGCCAGTCTGGCCTGTTCAGTCTTAGAGTCGGTTTCTATTGTTGTGGGGGTCTTGTCAGTGTTGCTGATCCTAACTTCCTCTGAAAGACTCATTGTTGCAGTATCCACGATAAAGACACAACAGGACTCTCATCTGGTTATTCCGCAATCAGACTAGAATAGATTATTTGCTATCAAGATACACAGGCGCTTTAGAATGGCAACAAATTTTGTGAAATTTTGTACGGCTGCTCTAGCAGGATCATTAGTCGGCTAGGGGTAGTCTTTCGTAGTAGCCTACGAAAGACTACCCCCAGCCACAGAATGGCCAGATTTTCTCAAGTCAGTCTCAGCTGCCACATCGATCGGCTCAAGCCTACTTACGACAATGATGTATCAACAAGCGCTGTCAAGATCCCGCCCATCGATGCAGATACGTCTGCCCAGAACATGAAACATTCTGCAAAATTTGGTCTGCCAAGCACCGACAATTTGAGAGTTTTCAATGATTTCATCCTATCATATGATCGCAGATTAAGATCACCAACTTGGGTCATCGAGCATCTCACTCCAGATAAGCTTGAGGCCAGGAATGCCGACAGAAAGGAATCGAACTTCCACGAAGACAAAGCCATCCATGAGTACTTCAGAGCCAAATTGTCCGACTTCAGAAAGTCTGGCTGTGATCGTGGACACATGGAAGCTGCTGGAAGCCACAAACGTCAACAGGATGATTTGGATCAGACATCTACTCTTTCAAACATATCTCCCCAACACCCGCGCTTGAATCAGGGTGCTTGGGAAAGACTCGAGAGGTATGTCAGATTTAGAGCCAACCGATCCAAGAATCTCTATGTTGTTAGCGGGCCTCTCTATCTTCCCATGAAAGCTCGTGACGGAAACTTGTACGTCACTTACAGGGTTCTAGGTGATAATCATGTGAGCGTACCGACACACTATTTCAAAGTGATCCTAGTCGAGGAAAAGAATGATCTTCTATCGATGGAGAGCCTTACTTCATCTAGTTTCGACTTCGTAGTCTAAGGTTCTTTTTCGCTTTCCATTGGTTGGCCTCGACGTTTTTGTCACCATTTTGGTACGGACCTTTGTGATGAGATTGAGAATGCAAGAATAGTTGTCATGAAAGTGGTGCCCTAGCAGGAAAAGTCAATATCTACTTTGCAAGGGTATCCCACGAGTAATGATATGGGAATCTGCGCCGGGTGCCCATTCGAGACCGGAAATGCTGTTGTCAGCATTCAGGTGCAAACCCATGAATTTGTACGAGTGGACAAACTTGTCCAAATCCTCGGCCTCAATTTTGTTCAATAAATTCTTGAAACCTACATATCTTCTAATAATCTCACCCTTATGCATGTTGAGGTATCCATCGCGATCAAGTAATTCCTGTAACTTGGGTGGTTCCATGTTTTGGTCCTGGTCCTGGTCCTGGTTCTGATTGTTGTTATTATTGCTATCACTATTGCTATCACTTTTGCTATCACTTTTGCTATCACTATTGCTATTACTATTGCTATTACTATTGCTATTACTATCCTTATTATCAGAGGAATGTAAATTTAATACTGGATATTATTCCTATTGTAGTTTGGGAGTCGCCACTCGGCCTGTTACTCATTCGGGTGTCAATAGCCTGCGACCGCCGCCACAGCTACCCTAAGCCGCTGATTTAGTACCAAAAATGCCGCTAGGGGCGCCTAAAGCGAGAAAGGCTATTTTTTTACACGGTACGGCGAACGGACGGACATGGCCTTAGACTCCGACCGTCGAGAAACCTCCAATGCAATGCACGCTCTTCTTCCAATTATATTATTATTATATTCATACCACAACCACCACTGCCACCACCACTACGGCGGCGAGGTTGACGACGTGTGGCAATGATAAATTATTATCGGCAAGCAAGTTGTCGTTACATTATAATTATATTAGATTACTTACTTACAACGCGAGCTAACACAATATTAGCTAATTGATCCATATATTCTATCTTGTATGCAACTACTTCGAGTGGCAAGCGCGAATTATTTAGCAAACTTTAGGAGCCAAACTCTGATCAGCTATTCGATAGCAAATATTGAAAACTACTACTTTAGAATAAGAATAGGAAGAAGAAGAAGAGAAGGGGCAGGATAGGAAGAAGCAAAAGAAGTATGACAGAGCAACTTAAAATGGAGAGCGAAAATGACAGCGGATTGTCCGAGCAAAACAATCTAACCGGCCACTTTGACACAAACCAAGACAAGGATGTGACCGATAATAATGAATCACTCAATAATGCAAAGGGAGAATCTATGTCGATGTCGTCGTCGTCGATGGATTTGCAACAGCAGCAAAGTTTTAATACTTCGGCGGCCTCAGCGATAGGAAATGTATCAAATGTTTCATTAGGAAGCGGGCTAGCTAATGCTAGTAACGCAAATTCATCAGCCACCGAGCCAACATTTCATGGCAGTAGGAGTGCTTCGCATATTGGCAGAAAGCCGGCCTTTGGGCAAACATGTAGCATGAAAACCCTTCTGCAAGATGGGATTTTGCAAACAGGCGAAAAAGTGCTGACACTAGAATTTGATGGCAAAAAATTCTATGGTGATCTGAGGCGCGATGGAACTATCATGATGCGCGGCCCAGATGACTGTCCACATATCTATGCTACTCCAGTCGCTTGGGCAAACCACTGTTGCAAGATGCTAAATCCCGAGAGCAAACCATTGAACGCATGGTCGTCAATTAGATTTAAAGGCAAACGTTTAGACTCTTACAAATTGAAATGGTATCGCGCCCAGAAGAATAATAAGATGAGCAGCGGTGCCGGAGGCGGTAATATGAGTACAAACAATAACGCAAACAACCACAACCATCTCCAACAGCAACATCATCTACAACAACAAAACAATAACAGCAACAACCTGATGATACACAATCCAATCACAAACTACCTTCCACCCATTGAGAACCCACTAAAGAACAAAAAATTGATAAAGTCAATTTTAATAAGCAACAATATGGATATAGATTGTAAGCGTTTGGTCGCGAAATCATTGGATTTATCTGATGTGCCCAACAGTGTAAACAAGGTTATCAATTATGAGGATCTTGGTACAAGAGGGCCTCATAATACTCACGATGTAAATACAATGGTCAAGTGCATACCATTTAGTGCCGTCGATAGGATTCAACCCTTTAATGTAACAGTATCAACAAATGCATTATTACTTGTTGACTTTCACAGTCATCTATTGAACAACGAAGTTGCTGGCTACCTTGCCGGCTCTTGGGATAGTGGCTCACACGTTCTGACAATCACCCAGGCATTTCCCTGCCGAACACGTTTGGATTGTGCCGAGACAGCGGCCCAGGTCGAGGAAGAGATTAGGTCTGATATAGAGAAGAGGAATTTGATTCTAGTTGGCTGGTACCACAGTCACCAAGGGAAATACTCAAATCACCCAACAATCAAAGACATTCAAAATCAGATGGAATATCAGGTGAATATGAAAGAATCTCCTACCGGTTATACACCTTGCGTTGGATTAATCTGTTCTCCTCATGACATTCGAACGGATGACGACCTGAGCCCATCGTTCCAAATCTATTGGATCATGCCACCACCTGAGCAGCTGTCTAATCATTATGGGCGCCCAATGCAAATGTACTATTCAGTAACAAGAGATCTCTTTTTAACGCAAGACTTATTATTGGAAATGCGTTTATTAGCTAATTATTATACAGCAACCAATATCCCTGAGATGGTCGATTTTAGAGCGACCTATGAACACAACGACAAGATAACAAATTTGGATAAATTAAGTGGTAGTATAAAACCAAAATTACCCAAAGACTTACAGGAGAGCGAGTATCCAGACGAGCAATCTATTTGGGAGGCGGCCATTGAGCACTTTTGGCAGTTCTTACGCAATCTTGTCATCTCGCCGGAGGATTTGCCTGAGCTAGCAAAGAAGGTTTAGGTTTTATTACTTGAATCTATATCTATCAATATAATATCATGTATATGTACATGTACGCGATCATGGTGATGAAGATGATGCGCTCACTTTATACATCCTAGGAGCTTCATCTATCTTCATGATATTCTCCTAATTTCCACAAACAACACTCATACAGTGAACCTCAAGATTACCACCATACTGATGCTGTAATGTCCTAATGATATTTGTATTCTTTAAATATTTGGCATCGGCTTGGCTTCTGGTGCTTGTGTAACTAACCCAAAAATTACTGTCAATACCTTGATCATCCGCTTCATTGTTGTTGGGAATAATGTCTGCTTAATCCCGGTCGCTCATGGTGATCACTGAACCGCATTGCATCACATCACGGGAATCACAACCCCACCTCATCCAAACCAACAATTACATAAACAATAAACCTCAAACCTTTCGCTTAACCTTGAAACAAACAATAAAGAAAGTTAGTAGGCGTGTGAAAACGAGCATAAAGATTAGTATAGCGAAGCAGCTAACTAATTGCGAATCCTTGAGATCATAGTCGATCATTGGATAAGGAACCACCTGTTCGCATGAGGTTATGTTTCTACCAAATGAGTTTGCTCGTGCCAGTGAGTCGATTAGTTTTGTAAATAGATCTGGACTACTCTCGGCCATTGCAGCCAGAGTTGTGGTTTCAATCGAGGTTGAATTACCCTCGTGACCTCCGATGGTCATGGTGTCGTTACCTGGTACCTTGAAGCTGCTTAGCCAATAGTCAAGCATTGACCTGGCGATTGGCGGCAACTCGGGTACCGTTTGGTTGAATACTGCTGGGTCACATTCGCACTGATTAAATCCATAGCGCGATATAAGACAGGCCTCAATTGCGTAACGTAAGTAGGATAGATTTGACAATGGGCGGAGGTAGCGTGGAATTGATTGAGTTCTAACTAGGAAGCCGGCAAACAGAATAATGGGCGTGGTGGCGGCCGGCGCCACAAACACGGCGGCCTTCATCTTGTCCATCAGGATGGCGCCAAATAGAAGCCCTTGAGATTGAGCAATAAGTGAGCTCAAGATTAGAATTCCCGTGATCGAGAGGAAGCGCCACTGCATGTAGGAGTATGGCTGACCAGTTGCGTAATACGATAGCGACATGGCTAGTAGCGGAAGTGTTAGTTGAAAGGGAATATCCGCTAGGGTTCTACCAAGGAAATAGGACGACAATCCGTACCAACCATTTCTAAATTCCTTAACTAACACGTGCATGTCCAAGGGAAAGGTGAGCACCGTTACAGTCATTGCGGCAAATATAATGCCATAGAGTTTGAAGAAGATATAGCCAATATTCTCAAGCGTAGTCCTGAGATCCTCTTGCAACTGGAGCGCTGCATCCGTTGGCTCCAACGCATAGGCCATGATATCAACAGGTCCAGCTCTCGGACAAGCATTGGGTTTGCCAACATTCGTACCGTAAACCAGGCTAACCATAAGAGGAACAAGAATGTGCAAAGCTAACTGCATGCTGCATAACATTGGATCGCGAACAATCGAGAGCCAAGAACGATGAAAGTGCAGGTAAGTGTGACGCCAGAAGGGAAACTTTTGGTCTGCCTTCAAACTATTGAGCTTAACTCGCTTCTCCTGCTTGGCATTGTTGTCACCTGGATTATTGTCTTCGTTTGTTTTGGCTTGCATTTGCAAGTTTCCATGATTAGACAACCTGTCGGCGGCACCCGTTGTAATTGGCACCACAACTCCGCCATTTGAATCGCCCGTTCGCTTCCTCACCCTTCGCCGCTTCCGCCGACTGTTGCCATTATGCCCATTGCTATTTGCAATCTTAATTTTTCCAATTGAGTCTCCATCGTCATCATCGCCGTAATTCTTTGTCGTTGAATGACGATTAATGATAGACACAACGATATCACCATTATTGTTGCAATAGGTGTTGTTATTTGCATCGTTGTTGTTGTTGTTGCTGTCCATATCTGTGTCCGTAATGAAGCCCTTGTTGATTAGGCCACCACCACCTCCTCCGCCGCCGCCACCTGAGTCGTCTACGGTCGCCAAGTGGCGCGATGATTTTCTCGATGCCTTTCTCGTCCTATTAGTATCATCGTCTTCGTTTGAGGACGACGAATAAGACGACGACGACGAGGGAAAATCAACCGCCGAGTCGCCTGTGGAATTTTGCTCGTCCATCACAAGGTAATCGTTATATTGCTTCTTCTGAATTCCATTTAACTTTTGTATGGCCCCCTGGCCAAATTTACCTGCGGCAATCTCAACAATCATCGTGGCCGGATTGTAATGGCTATTTGGCAATCGAATGCCAACCCGATTAATCACCGACTCAATGCTAGCTGGTGGACCCTCGTAGATGCACTTACCACCCTGAGCCACAACGTAGACATGATTGAATTGTTGAAAGACATCACTATTTGGCTGGTGAATGGTTAGGATAACCGCAATTTGTTTCATTCCACTCGCTTGGCGCTCGTCGGTTAGCTTACGCAACACTTGAACCGTTTGGTAGCAGGTCATTGCGTCGAGGCCGGAAGTTGGCTCGTCCAAGATCAAAATGTCAGGACTAGATAGAAGCTCCTGGGCAATGGAAACTCTCTTATACTGACCGCCACTGAGCTTATTGATTCTAGTCGATAGACAGGTCATTAGTCCAAGTTGTTGAGCAACGCGCTTTATATTGAGCTTATGATCAAATTGTTGTGATTCAAAACAATTCTTCATCTTACTAGCATAACTAAGCGTCTCATATACCGTCAGGTGACCAATCAAGTGGTCATTTTGTGGAATAATGGAAACCTTTAGATTATTACTACGACCGGATGTTATGGGGGACTGTGACGTAAGCGACGCCGATGCCGGGGATTGGGTGGAAATCGCCATTTGGTGATGGTGGTGATTGAAAGTTGGCAAGGTCGTTGTTTTATTCCTCATTGTGGTTGTTGTGGTTGTTAGGGATGACTCATTGTAGGATGAGTTGTTGTTGTTGTTGTTGTTGTTTTTGTTGCTGTTGCTGGCGGTTGAGGCCATCAACAACGAAGGGGGAGTCGAGATTTTGATTGAGCCACTGAGTCCATGTTTACGATGGCCAGTCAAGCAGTCGAGCAATGTTGTCTTGCCGGCGCCTGTAGATCCGTTGATTAATTGAGTTCATGTTAAGATCATATTGTTGTTAGGAATTATTGTTGGGTTTAGGTCAGTTAATTGTTCGCTTTGTAGGATATCGAATCATAGTTTAAGGAGAGAAAGAGAGAGAGAGAGGGAGACAGAGAGATTGATAATCATAGACAAAGGACGTGAGTCCTGCTCTTTTTTCTTCCTTCCTCGCTCCTCTTGCGTTAGGGTTAAAGGAGCTTAGCGGTGGCAATCTCTTTGCGTCTGACCTTTGACACCAGCGCGAATCATCATCGCGATCCGTCGTATTCTCGCCACTTATTTAGTTGGTAAGCTAGTTGGCCATTTGCTGGTGGTTGTAGTGGTTGGGTGCCAAGACACACAAACAGCGAGCAGAGAAGAGACACACAAGGAGAAGTAATCTCCTTGACAGCCTGTCAGCTGGGCTGCCTGCAGTCGGTTGCTGCTGACGCCATTCTTTTCCATCAGTCGCTCAATCGCTTGCTCGCACAAGTGGTCGCTAGCAGCTGACATTGTTAGCTGGTTTACTGGTTGGTTGCTTGGCCGGCAAGATAAGAGCAATAGCTACAAGCTTGGCAAGTTGGTTTAGTCAGAAGGAGCGAGTGCACGCGCGCGACAGAGCGAGCTGTTTGATTGAACCAATGAGCGAATGAAAAAATAGCCACCACCACTACCGTCGATAATAATGGCAAACAACAATTTTAGACACTTGCTGCTTGTTGCAAGCTTTAAGAGAAAGGAATAGCCAAACAGACAAGTGGTTGGTTGGTTGTCTGTTGGGGCTGAGAGAGTGAGTGAGAATTTTAACAAAACAATTTTGAATAAAGAGGGAACTACGCTGGGCATTGATTTTGCTCACTTGTTACTTGATTTAAGCCGGCCATTGATGGCCAGTCTAGGACACAACCGCTGACCAATACTGGCCGGTGTCTAAGAAATCAGGTAGTTGGACGGTAGGAGTGACGATGGATGGAAATAGAAAACTTTGGCCGCTTCGAGCTCGTTCTATTCTGTTTCGTTTTAAGTGGTGGTGGTCAAGAGCAAGTTTGTCCATCGCTTACTTGGTGGACATTAGACGCAACAGGTAGTTAGCAATTTCATGGCGCTCACAAAGTATAACAACTATCACAAAAATGCTGATTCTGTTTCTATAATCCGCTGTCTGTCATTTGAGAGAAAAGCCTAGCAACAGAACAAATTGCAGCCAATGAAATTGGAAAGAAATCATTCTTAGCCGACAACTAACAATAACAAACGAAACACTACTTACCACTGGGTCCCAAAATAGCCGTTAGCTCACCCGATCTAAAGGAGCCGTCTAATCGGTCGAGAACAACGCGCGTGTTACTTCCATCTTGATGCTGCTGCGCAGCAACCGCCTGTTGCTCGTCGTTTGCATCCACGTTGGTTGTCGGCGTTGTAGCGAAGTGGCTGGCTAGCGCACTCACCGGGCCCAGAGTCGACAGTTTCTCGTGCCACTTAGGCTCAATGACAAACTTGAGACTGCGCCAGGTGACCACAAAGTCGGGCGAGCAATTGTTGAGGTTAGTTGCGTAGGGAACCAAGTCGCGGTTGCTCTCTTCGTGGTCATCAGTACCATTGATTCCGTTGCCATATAACAGTGGCGAAGGTGGCGGCTGTTGCGTAAACATCGATTGCGTTGACTTGAGCACCGAGGGTTTTGTCGGCACTATTGGCTTTTGGGCATCGAGTGCCACTTGTTGATTCTGTTCACTTATATGGCCGTTAATTTGCTCTTCGTCTCTAACTTGATGATGCTTATGATTATTATGCTGATTGTCGTCGATGATAACTGAGGACACTTCGCTCTGCGGCCTCTCGAATGCCGGCACTTTGGTTACGAACTGGAACTTTGCACCTTCGTTTGTTGGCATCCTCGCTGCTACCATAATGTTGTGGTTGTTGTTGTTTTTATTACTATTACAATTAGTGTTATTATTTTCTTGAGCTTGACCCTTGATCTGGACAATTGAATCGCTGTCCTCACGGTTCTTTGGTCTGATATTCTGCTGCTCGCTTGGTTGGCCAGCAACCTGTTGCACCGACATCACCCTACTCGCTGCTCGCCGATGACCAGCCTCTTGGTTGTTGCTCTCGTCGCTCGCGCCAACCACCTGGTGCTGTGGCTGGCGTTGCCTGAAGCCGCCGCCGCCGCCGCCGCCGCCACCACCGCCGCCGTTGACATGGTGGCCACTATTCTGTAGCTCCTCATTAACTGTCTTGTAGTTTATTAACGAAACCATAATTACTCTTCCCTCTCACTTGTTCATTCGTTCACTAACTTTTATCTCGTGTACATTTCAAAAGAGAAAAGTGAAACCCACTGACGTAACTATTATTACTCTCTGATGTTGATGTTGCTCTTTGCAACTAAACAACTACGCTGCTCGTGTCGTATAAATAGAGGAGAAATTGTCTCACTTGATCTTGATCCGCTGGCCGCGGAGTCCAATGATAGATAACTAGCAGATGAAAGATGTGAAAAACTATCTGGTAGCCTGAGAGCGTCGAGTGCAAATGGGCTCGTCGGCTGGCCGCTGGTTAGTTAACGCTCTTGAATTTGTTACTTGTTGTTAATATCGTCGTCGTCATCGTGGTTAGTGTTGTTGGCACCGTGTTTGTTTCCCTAAACCTGCTAGCCGGCTAGTTGTCTAGTCAGTATCCTGAGAACGCCAATCCTAACGGTCGATGGAAGAGCGCGGCGAACAGCAACGTTACGCAATAAACTTGAACGCTCGCGTATTACGCGGACCCAGCAGCAGCAGTGGCTATGGCAGCAACAGCAGCAATACCGTTGTGCGAAGGCTAAAGGATACAACAGCGACTAACGGTAAGTCAGTCGATGGCGAGCCAAGTGGGCAGCTGCTATTGCTTTTGTTGCCACCCCCGGCGAGAGCAAGTGAGCAAGTGAGCAAGTGAGCAAGCGAGTGAGTGAGTGAGTGAGTGAGAGAACAAGACTGCTGACCATAACTTTCGCTTGGCTCCACTTGCGTCGCCGTCGTTCATCATTCTGGCAAGCTAGCTTTATCCAGCGAGAGAGGCGGCTGATGGGCGTAGCGAGCGGCCGCCAAAGGATAGCGTAATGGCCACTGGCTTGTCTCTGCAGCTTGTCTTGGTTAGCCAACCAAGCAGCCCTTAGATTCAGACGCCAAGGATGCAAATCAAATTCAATCCAATCTATTTCATCTAAACCGAACAGAACCGATCCGATCCGATCCAATTCAGTGAGGGAGTGAGAGTCTCTCGGTCTGTCTGCTCATCCCATGCCCTCAACTCCTCTCTTATTGAGCGCAATAATCGAGTGGAATTAAGCGCACTTGTACCAAACTAGCAAATGGAAACGCGCGAGGTTTTATGAGCCACAAGTTCAGGTGAATAATTCACTCATATCCGGCTTTTGAGTAAACAGGTTGCAGGGGGATCTTGGCACTTTCACCTAAGCTCACTGGCCGCGAGATCCGATGCCCAACGACGACGGCAATCTAACTACTGCGACTGCCGTCGGCTCCATCCGATGCTCTCAATGCTAAACAAAATTCGGCGACACTCTCTGGCGAGACATCGTTGCTCATTGATCCACTGTGCCGACATTCTCAATCAACTAAAGGGATAAATTTGTTTAGCCGCGGGAACAGGTGGCCGCAGCGAGATGGTTTCCGTAGCGACGACGGTAGCATTAAGCCGATTAGTCCATCTACACTGCATCGTCGTCGTTGTCCAGCTCGCAAGCATGCGTCTCACGACAACCTGTTGCCATCGCACTCATGCGCTCGCTCCCTGCGGTCTGGTCGCTTAGCCAGCGGCGAGCGAGTGAGCGAGATTTGTCGGCTCTCACTTTCACTGGCTAACTCGAAGGTACTGCCGGCTCACCTTCTCAGTGCTCTCGCTATCCTAAGCTGCAGCCTTAGTCTTCGCAGCAATTTCCATTGGCGGCTCTTCTCACCGCTGTGCCGATGAGGCTGCCGCTGCCACCGCCGCCTCCGTCGTCGCATTGGCAGAACGGGGGAGACGAGGCAACAAGGAAGCGACTAGAGCACTTGTTCTATGCCTCCGGCAGCTTGATTATCATCATCATGTCTGCGTGTCTATCCCCAGCTAGCGGCTGACCAGCCGACTGACCAGTCGAACATGCTAGTCGCTGGCCATCATTAGGCTCAAAGGGTATCAGCGGTATACTCATGCTTTTTTGTGCCAACTTGCCCCAAGTCTGCCAGTCAGCCACTCGAAGCCGCTAACTAGCTTGCCGTCACCGCTGCTGCCAATGCCCATGAGAAATGCACTCGTTCTGCACCAACCAACTTACAGATAGCAACAGGCGTCTTGTCCAACATTCAGCTTGATGCATCTCTTGTAACTAACTGTGGGTATTCATTTAGTGTTTCGCATCCCACTTCCTCTGCTCATCTGCCTGCCTGGCAGACGAGCGGTGCGAGTGGCTTTGGTCAACCCCGATTCAAGTTGCATTTATTATTTCTACAAGTGGCTCACTAACTCAACCCACTTTTCTCCCTCTCCCTCTCTTTCTCTTCCACTTTCACTCCCTTTTACTTCCATTTCCACTTTCACTTGCTTGCGCTCTACCAATGATTACGTTCTTGCCTCCTTCTCACTTGAATGTATTAACTTTACCCATTCAAACCGCATGCTCAATAACGGGACTCAACAAGCTCGCTGGCCAACTTAGTCATGTCTATCTTTACCATTACCGCTATTGGTTTTGCACTTCTCCCTTCCTTACTATCTGCCACCGCGTCTGCCACCACTACTTGTCATTGTGACTGTTGGTGGTTGTGGTTATATATGCATCCGCTCATTGGGATACCTGTTATGTAACTCGACATTTTTGTATCAACTTGCTCGCTTCCCACTATAGTTGGTTACTTCCCAATATCGCGAATGCGACAAGCAAAAGGTACACAAAGTGGCCGCATCACCATTCTCAAGTACAGGAAGCCCTATGCCAGAAGTGGCTAAGCATCTCGCACCGGTCATTAACCTGCTGTCGGTAGCTCGTTGAGCTCCTCGTTACATAGTGATAATAACAACAGTAATCGTGCGCGACAATCTTTATCACATCAAAGTAGTTGAAGTAGGTGAGAGAGAGAGAGATAGACGTCACACAATTTGAAAGCAGAAAATAGATAATCATTTTTCCACTTGCAAAAAATGTCAGAAAAATGACTTGGATTAACGTTTAAAAAGACTATTCTCATCATTCGACATAAATGAATTTTAGTTTCTCCTGTCTCGCTTTCTCTTTCCAGCGATGGGCTTTTTTGCACTTGTTGATTTATTTAGTTGCTTCGAGTTAAATCTTCTTGTAACATCAATATCAGTCGACTTGTTTCAATTTTGGTCGGCCACGAATCTCGCGCTGCCTAATGCCCAATTTCTGGCGCTCGTTCTTCCACCAATTCTTCAATGCTCTAGCAGTTACTTGTGGCCTGTAAAAGTGGTTTTAAAGGTTGATTCAAATTCAATTGTGGTTAGTTCATGTTAATTTTCAATCAACAAACTATAGCTAAATGCACAAAACTTACCTATCCTTTCTCAGCGCATGCTGATTCAAAATTTTGCTATACTCCTCGAGAAGCTCGTCGTTTGGCTTTGTATTATTTACAAACCAGGACTTAAGCTGAGGAATCTCGCGGGTCTTGTCGAAAACCAACCTGGCGCCTCCGCCCTCACAAAACATTGTAGATGGTCGTGCCTCGGCCGATTTGATGTAGTTCATGTACCATTGGCCGAATTCGGTGCACTTCCGCCGTCCAAGCTTTTTGCCGCCGCGAACTATTGACGAGATTAGAGGTTGAGATATGTTGCATAGTTTCGATAGAGTTAACTGACTCATTGTTTGAGTTAAGACCAAGACCACCTGACGGATCATGGTCTCGGTCCATTCTGTTGGCATTTGGGAGATCGAACTGCAGTTTTTGAAAATTTGGTCAGTGCGATATGAGATCGTGATAATGGTACGTGGTGTGTGTGTGTGTTTTAGGTGATGATGAATGATGTGGATGTGTGATTTTTTGTGTTATTATTAGAAATCTAGTTGGCTTCGTTGGTGGTGGCTACCTAAAATTAATTTGACCTTAAGAATGATAATAATGATAATAGATGCTGATCGATCAATAAAATTTATAAAAATAATAATATTGCAATAATTAGGGCCCAAAAGTTCGCAGTTAAGTTTAGGGTTCTCAGTGTTTAGACGACGAGTGTTGGTAGTCCAAAAATAAACGCGGCGAAAAAAGACTAACAAATAGGTTTGTGGCTGCCGCCGAGGCCACAGCCGCCACGGCCGGATCGCCAACCAGAGGGTTGCGTCCAGTCGCATTGATTGCGGCCACAACGGCCGCCAAGCTAGTGGGATCAATCATTTGGGTACCAGGATTCATTGAGCTTAAAAGTGTTGCGGTGGCCAACTGATTTATAGCCGGTGCAGTGGCAGCAGCTAATGTAGGTGCACTCGGAACACTTGGCGGTGCAGCGGGAGGTGTGACCAAACTAGCGGCACCCGCCGATCCTGACCACAAGGCATTGGCCGCGGCCACAGGTAACCCACCTGAGGTGAGTGTTGTGGAAGCTGCTGCAGCCGCCGCGGCTGCCGCAGCTGCGGCCGTGAAATTAGTTGCAGTGCTCAACAAACAATTGACTGCATTGGATAGATCGATATTATTCAAGTGAGTAGCAGTGGGTGTGGCTACTGTCGGTATTGGTGGTTGCAGAGCAGTGGTTTGTGGTGGTCGATGGTGCGATAGTTGATTATGTGTTTGCTGTTGTTGTTGCTGTTGCTGTTGATGATGCGTCAAACAGCCAACGCCACCTGCTGTCGACGAGGGCGACATTGTTGCCGCTGACATCGAGTTTGCCAGAGTTGGTGACGCAGAGTTAGCTCTCGGTAATTCGCTATCACTAGAGGAGAGATTAGTGGCACTATCTAATTGGCCACCAGTGACAAACAACTTGTTGTTGTTATTGTTATTATTATTATCCATCAACGGCAAGTGTAGATTTCGACGAGTCACTAGCAGATTATTATGGCCACCCTTTGGACTACTCCTCTCACTCTCACTCATAGTTCCATTTGATTTGAGTTCCTCCTGAGCGGCAGTTAGTAGCATATTATTTAATAGATTGTCTCTCTTTGAATGATAATCTAATGCAGGCGACTTCATTGCTGGCGACTGCCGATATTGGAGCTGATGATTGGTCTGGTGGTTTTGAAGACCGGATGATATTTGAGGTAGAGACTTGGACGACATAAGAGTGCTTGCGTTTGGTGCACAGGAATTCGGCTCCCCGTGCCCGTGAAAGTTGCTATGCTTGTCGTGGCTGATGTTTATATGCAAAGGCACTTGTTCATTTTGTTGACTAGAGCCTAGCGGTTGTTGTTGAGTCAACTGTGATAGCTTGACAACGGCCAATTCGGGACTTGTGCTACTACTAGTGCTGGTGCTGCTGCTACTGCTATCAATCGAGTTTCTCAAGAGTTGCTGTTGGTGGTGTTGCTGGAGACTTTGGCCCCCTAATAAGGTGATGCTATTGGTACTGCTAGCGCCATTAAAATCGCTACCTACATTATTGCTTTTGTTGTTAGTGTTATTATTATTGTTTTTTCTCAATCGCAACTCTGCTCTCTTGTAAGCAGCACGAGCATTCTTAAACCAATAACATAGATTGTGCACCTCGAGTAATTTGCGAGTTTGCCTTGACTTTAAACTATTCAGCTCCTTGACGTACATTTGAAGGGTTAACCTGCTCGGGTGTGGATTCTCTGCAAACCATTGATGTAGCTTCGGCAACTCCTGCTCCGGATCAAAACTCGTACGAACCCGACTTGTTTGCGCTGTTATCTTCATTATTATTATTAACTTATATTCGCTATATCACCTAACTACCTTGAAAGACAAAAAGACTTTCTCAACTAAGTAACACTTTTAACTTATATGTTTGATTAAGTGAATGCGTGAGTTGAAGAGCGATGATGTTATAAAAACAACATGCAATTACAAAATATATTCTCGAGTATAGGTTATAATGTTTTTGTGATAATAATGACTCGTGTAAGTAACAAATTCATTGGCCTTAAAGCTGCTCGTTGCACTCACTTAGTGGTCGTTGGTGCCATCTAATATTCATTGGTCTGGGCAAAGGGGCCAACACGATGACTGCGACGTCGACAACCACTATTTCTACTGCTACTACTACTACGACTATCATACAAATACTAAGTTGATCACTCTCTATCCTCTATCTCTGCTAAAACTTCAAATGCCACGGCAGCCACGACGACGGTGATAACGCGTTGATGAACTTAGCTTATCTCATTTAGAATTGCAATAACACCACATAGCTGAGTAGTATTAATGATTGGCATATAAAATAAGCTCGTCGAGAGTCGAATCAACCATCGGAGTAGAGTAGTAGTAGTAGTTGGTGGTGTAGTGGCCGGGATACGAGTTTAGTATCAGTGGTGGTGGTGGTTGTAGTAGTGGGGAAGTAAATAATGATCAGAGAGAAGATGGCAGCAGTTGCAAGTGCAAGTGCGCGCGAGTAGAAAGATCACATAAAGAAAAAGAAGACTATTAGACAATTGGTTGTGTGGCACTGACAAACCAACACCACAACCAGCAACAACTCCAACAACAACAACAACAACAACCACAGCCACCGAACGATTGGACGGGATGGGAGTGCTATATTGGTTAGCCAGGCCATCTTAGTGGCAGTGGTGAATTGAGAAAGATAAATGATCTATCATCTCTCGTTTAATCACCTGCTAACTCAACGACGCAAAAAGTCACAAAATACATATGATTGCCCAGCGTCGCAAATATGATTTTACTCCCCATTTCGCTGGCCGACTCCAGTATCTGGCTGACTAGCCACCCAACCGGCAACTTGATTGGCAAGCTAGTTAGCTAGATAGCGAGCAGAAGTTGTGGCTTGCTGACTTTGCTGCGGCGTCGGCGTCGTGGTTAGTTGTCACTGCTGTGCTCCCCCTACTGCTGCTGCTGCCTGTTTGCACTTTCATCATAGATGAAAATAATTCTCTACTTGTTCCGTAGGAGGTTTCTGTCTGCGCAGCCAGACTGAAATCAAGACAATCATCACTTGTGTGCTAGACACACCATTCAACGAGCCTGTCGACGACTCCGCCATCGCCAGAGCCGCAACAATAACCGCACCAACAATCACTGCGACAATAATCGCGACACAACAACCACCAACCACTGTCATCATCATCATCATTGCCATCACGATGGAGCTTCTCATCCTCATGCAACACCATATTACTCTCCATACTTCTAATGCCATATTGTCATCTTGAATCGACGCGACTCGATCAACTCAAGCTCCCTAGTCCTCTTCTGAATGATCATTTATTGACAAATACCATCAAGAAGTAATTATAATTAATAAAATTATTTCGATTGGTGTCCACGATGGTGGTTCTTGTTATTGATGATATTTGTGGTGGTTGTAGTAGTAGTGGTAGTAGTAGAAACCTATCCATAGACAATGTACAAAATTTTGGGTAGGAGATCCCGAGTGGCTCTAGTGTTTGTTAATTAACCCCACTTGTTGTCGTGGCAATGAACCATAAGCGTCTGCTGATTAATGTTTATCCGCGGTCGTGGTCGGAGCCGCCTCCAGTACTACCACCACAACCATCGATACCTAGATAATTATGATCGGCTTAATCAGCTAAAAGAAAACCACTAACCAGATCGCTTACTTATCTTTCGCTCACTCTCTTTCAATCTTCCTAACGCCGAAACTTCTAGCTGCTCCCAAGAATCGAACATTATAATTGATTGGTCCAGCAACTTAGCAATTATGATGATGATGATTGCCCTCCGCGACATGAGGGCAATCATAATTGAGTATGTAGAGTGCGAACCGTCAATACCAATACTGATAATTTCTGTTGTTTGTATTGGTTTTATCATTTTGGGCTCATTGAGGGGAGGAAGACGAACGCGCGGAGAATATAAGATAGGGAGAATTCAGATCGAGTCATAAACCATCGCGGGACTTGCACCGACAGCACCAGTGCTATTGCAAATACCGTGTCTAATTATCATTCGTCCGGCTCCTGACGAGAATGCAATAAGATTGAGACGGCGGCCATAGCATTGGGCAGTTGCAAGAGGTTGTAGATGGCGACCACAGCGCTCGGCGTCGTGGCTTGTGGCGGATAGGCGCCAACTGTCTTGTAAATCTGATTTTATGCGACGAATTAATCTTCTGTGATTTGAGTGGACGAATAATCGCTCGTCCATGATAAAGTTGAGGACGAAGACGACGACTATGATGATGATGATGATGATGATGATGATCGATACCATACTACGAGTGTGCGAATGGAAGATGATGATAAGTCACGACTCTCAAGACTCGCGCTTTCGTCTTATCTCAGCGACAATATCTTCGCACTGGAGCATATTGGCGACGTAGATTAGATAGTTGTTCAAGATTTTAGCAAACAAAAGTTATTCTTTGGAACGACTGGTTTGGGGCAGTTTGACTCATTGAATAATATGCCGATAGTTACATACATTATGCCACAACTACGCATCCTTTTGTCTGATTCATGAGATAGAAAAATCTAGTCGAAACGTACATGCAATAACAAGTCATATGCAAACGTTGAACTTTGAACTTTTGGGCCGGTAGAAATAGTGAAAGAAAAACCCCATTTCATCTTTGATGTAGTATATTCGTTACTTACCTGTATAATCTTATTCTAAGAGTCACGAAGGTTGATATATCGCCAAGAACTTCGCCAACTGTTGCTCTCTTGTCTTCTGTTACCTGATCTAACGCTAGGGGTTTCCAATTTTTTATCTGAATAGTGGCTGAATATTGCAGAGGGGGATAGGAAGTTATCATTGATTAGTGTGAGGTCCACAGATTGTATATTGGTTAAGATTTCGAGTGTTGATTTCATACATAGAAGCCCTTGTCAGATCTTTGTAGGCTGCCGTGTGACAACAAATGATTTGTCCGTTTCCTCTCTAGATCAACTAGAGTATACACTCTCTTATCTCAACACAATCTGCAAGGTTATGTTGGGATTAAAAGGGTCTGAGTTGTTTTGGTATCGGTTGCCGTCGCTAAAGTTGTCGGGTTTGCCTCGATGGCGTAAGATGGCGACAACTGAAGTCGATGGCTGAAATAGCAGCACAAATAAAACTTTGCCTTGTCTCGGTACAATGGTCTAGATTCTAAGATTGTATAGAGGGCTAAGAGCCAACGAACCTCGTGCCTGTCAATATACAAGAAAATGACGATTAACTCGCTATTGCCTCGTCCTAGGCGATGATTGCATGATCGATTCTACCAGACTATGTAATAATGTTTCCAAAACAATCTATCATAATTATTATGCAAACAAGTCGTATAATTAATCTTTGTTCATTGATAACTATTTACGGCAAGATATGAAGAAGCTTAGGGGTCATTGTGGTCTATTGTGGTTCGTGTTATTGATCCCATATTGTACTTCAATTGGAACATTGGCCCTCAGATGGCGGCATACTAGAAATGCTGTGGAAAATTTGCATGGATCAAAAGGCATAGATGCACCTTGGTTCGGTGATGAGATTGACTTGGATACCATCGAGGGAATCGAGCAAGTGACTAAACTTGTGCTCATCAAAACTGATAGTCTACCTGGAGATTCGGCTGATGGAATCGATGGCAGGTATCTCAATAGTTTGATGGAAACACTGTACACTGGCCTAAGGAAACCGTTTAAATCAGTGTCAGCAGATATTTTGGGCATATTTCCCACCTTTGAAGAGATACAGGTGCGCTGCGAGAAGCCAATGCGAAATGATAATATAGATAGAATAAAACGTCAATCTTCGGATTCTATCAACAACAGGCTAAATGACAACACCACCTACCCTAGTGACACGGACGATATGGGTCAATATTATAAGTCCTCTTTGCAAGTCTGTCAGGCTTTCACTAGTGATTGTTTGTCTATGGACAATCTCGTCAAAGTCCTACCACCTTCAGCGAACACCTTTGATAAGGCACTCGTTCGATTATGTCCAATCATGTTGTTTAGAATTATGAATCAACTTTGTCACAAATCCATCAATCCCTTAAACACAAGACCGGAATCAGAATTAATCTCTGGTCAACGGTCCAGCAAAGTGCAGGGCGAAGTCGAGAGTTCTACGATTAAATCAAATGTGAACAATTCAATTAGTCTCAATACTTTGTTAAGAGAGACTCAGTTGTTGAAGAACTTACAGAATTCTGATGATCTTGGCTCGAAGAAGCCTCAAAAATTGCACAAGAAGCTCAAAACTCAAACTGTATATAGTAGCAATGGAAGAATAAACTCGGGTTCAATTCAACCACATGGAAATGTAGACGAACAGCTATTGAAGATTCGACTCAAGTTGACGGAACCTTCGATTGAGAAGGTTTGGATTTTTTCTCTATTGTTTGTCATCTTATCGATTGTGGTCTCAATGGGAGGACTAATTGTACTACCGTTTGTTAAGAAAACAACAAGAAGGAGAATATTGACTTTGTTTGAGGGTTTAGCTGTAGGTGGTCTTTCAGGAAGCGCAACACTACATATGTTTCCACAAGCATTTGGTCTAGTTGACGAGAACTACCACAAGTACTTCTGGAGAATATTTGTTGTCTTTTTTGGGATTTATCTTTGCTACTTGTGCGAAAGGATAATCAAGATAGTAAAAGAGATGCGGGCGAAAATGCGAAGAAGTAGAGCCTCGTTGATTGATATGGACTACTCATATGGATTCCCATCTGTAAGCCGAGAAGTCATTGGAGATGGCTCAAGAACAAATAAAATATTCAATCCTTCATTTGAGCTAGGTTCGAATCGCGTGGCAAAAATGAAGAAGGTCTGGAGTAAATCTAACAGTAAGAACTCGAACGAGGGTAACTTCTATGACAATACTGAACCCGATTACCTAGATGATAGATCGATGAAAACTGTGGGTAAAATCAGTGATAAAAATTCAACCAGAAAAAAGATGAACAAATCAAAGTCGAGAAAGTCCCCCGACAGTGATAAAAGAAGGTTGAAATCTGGCCGAAATACGAAGGAACAAGAAGATGAAGCCTTATCGGGTAACAATGGCACTGATATGGACTCGATTTCTTTGAATGCAGTCCAATCTGTCGAAGCTCGTCAAAGGTTGATCAGATGCTTAAAGTATGTACAAAAGCAATTTTCACCTGTCCATGCTGTGCAAACACATATACCAGAAGATCAGGTAATAAATGAAGACTATAACTCTAGTAGATTTATGAGGGTTAACTCTACTTTGCCAGAAAGCACAAGGAAATTGAGAAAGGGGATCTATCCACCTTTGTCGGCAAAGAAGAATAGATTATTGGGATCAAACTCATTGTTGAGCAAGATTCCTTTAGGCAGAAAAGTGTCGGCTGATCGTCGGTTGAAGCAACATGAGATAGAAACAATGTTATACCATCGCGGAATGTCGCATCGTCATGGATTACGGGAAGGGTCTCGTATAGAAAGGGGTTACCTGCAACCTCGCTCGACAGGCGTCTCGGATGTGGCTGCTGGCCGCCAAGATCAAGACAACGCCGTAAGAATGTCGGTGGACACCGTTGCTTGGATGATAGTATTTGGTGATGCAGTGCTGAACGTGATAGACGGACTATCCATCGGAGCTGCATTCGAGCGCAACATTTTGGCAGGAATCTCCATCTCTGTGGCGGTCATGTTGGAAGAGGTAACTCATAGACTAGGTACCTTTGCAGTCCTCATAAGAGCGGGAATGAGTATGCAACAATCGTTGCTATGCACCTTCCTCTCTGCGTGTGCTCTATTTCCTGGACTCGTTGTGGGCATACTCTTGAGTGATGCCACCGAGGATGCTACACCTTATATATTTTGTGCAGCAGGTGGTATATTTCTGTATATGGCTTTGGTTGATGTTATGAAGGAAATGAATAGATCCATCGAAAACGCTATAAGAAAGGATATAAAATCTACCTTACAAATTTTCGCCCTGCAAAACGTAGGTATCATACTGGCAGTGGTTTTCCTATCGTTTTTAGCTTTGTATGAGCAAGCTATGGACTTCGAAGGATACCAAATACAATACAATCAGCCTTCATAAGGAGAAAAAATATTTAGGGATTGTGAAACATTACTTACCTTTGGCATTGATAAGATCCATTGCGGAGTAACCAAGTTGTAAGAGTACAGTTCTAACTAAATCTATGTACAAGACGTTCGATGTGACGATTGCGTAAGTTTCTCTACAAGATTGGAAACGATGATTGCTTAATGAGGTAGAAGGCCTGTGACAGTTTATCATAGTAAGCCTGTTTGGTGTGTTTGTTTCGATATTGTTGAAGCTACTCGTCAGAGGAGAGGTTGATCCAAGATGGTCTAGGTTTGCATCGAGTCCGTCGAGATCATCCAGATCAATACTGCCGTTATTGTTATCTCTGCCATTATTGTTGTTTGACGAGTTTTGTAATGAGTTGATTGATGCTATTGAGCTGACATCCCTATCATTATAGAGATTGCTTGTGCTCGTATCTTGAGATGAGTGACCATTATTGAGATCGCTGCAATTCGTCACTGACTCCAAGGCCAATTTCGACTGCAGTAATGGCGGGTGAGAGTGTTGATGGAGATTATTATTTGCCTGTGACCTATTCCCATTGGATTGAAGATGATGATCGTTGCTAGTTGCGAATAGGTCGTGGTCATTCAATGTCGATTGATATCCTGGTATCTTCGCACAAGCATCTAGTTGCTCGATGTAACAATGGATTGGAATTTGCGTTCTAGTTGGTTGGGATGGTCTACTGCTTGTCATCTGCACATTATTAACCCCTGGACTTGTGCTTAGGTTGTTCGTGAAGTTTCCAATATTGTTGTGATGATATTGGTTATTGTGATTATGATTGTGACTCTGATTACATGATGTGGAATGTAAGTTTGGCATCGATGTTGATCCTGCCGATGAGGAGTTGTGATGGTTGGATGATGACTGCGGATGGTGATGATTGAGGTTATTGTCGTGTTGTTGTTGTTGTTGCTGTTGCTGTTGTTGTTGTTGTTGTTGTTGTTGTTGTTGAATATGTATGCTGTGTTGATGTTGATGAATATTGTTGTTGTGGTGTTGGTTTCCACTCTGATTACTGTTCATGTGTTTCTGCGACATACTTAGAGATGGAGGGGAAGCCAACGGGTCCGACGAGGATGAGGTTGTGGCTACAAATTGATGAATTCGATCGGATTGACCAGATGAAGTTGGAGTGCTAGATATGGAAGCCAGAGGGTTGGATTCATTCGCCAAGTCAGTAAAAGAGGTTCGAGTGTTTGCTGCTACAAAGTATTCAGACATACTGGTTATGCTCTCCATGAGAGCATTGTTTAGATCCATTACCCTCAGGACAAGGTTGTTTTGATTGAACCTTCGGTGCGAAGTGCGTGGTGTTGCTTCAATAAGCAAGACTCTCAATAACTGTCTTTATCGGTAAATATCAATTTCTGCGCTTATGTTGAACTCAGACTTGGAATTTGTCTCTCAGTAATGAGGTGTTTGGCTTAGTGGATGTCAAGATCTATCTTGGATCGAGTTGTTTTTAGATGAGTTCTCTTGCAATTTCGTTGTCTTGGTGTTCGCGTGTTCCGCAACCGATGCTACTTTCGCGTACTCACAGTTCGTCAGTCTTCTTCGTCCTTGCACTTTGCAAACCTCTATACAACTAATACGAGTTGACGATAGAGATTTACTCCAATATATTAGGAGAGAATATAGAATATTTAGTTCAGTTTTTGCAATAGATGAACTGATTTGATTTAGGAATAGTTATATTAATAAGTTAGTAGTGGGGCAGCTCGAACGCGTATCTCATCGGATGCCGCTGAAGCAGATGTAACGCGGCAGCGGTAGTGGTGGCAGGAGTAGCAGTGGCAAATCATGCGAAAAAATGTTCGCTCCTTTAGTTGTTTTGAAAAGCGTGTGTTAGACGCAGAGGCTAAGGGAGCAGCGGCAGCAATGGCGGCGGCGACAGGACCAGGGAACGCGGACTCACGCATTGCATGATCCATGAGCGGCAAGCGAACTGTGCTCAAATAGTGCAGCGGCTTAGCAGAATCGAAATACAAATTTGCGCACTAAATTTTGCAAATCCGATAGAGAATTTGTCGAGGTTGTTGTTGTTGTTGTGGTTGTAGTTGCGGCTGTTGTTGAATCACGCAGCCACTCACTCGTACTAAAACACAATTCGCTCGCCAAATTTCTTCCTCGATAAGTCTGTGTCTACTGCTGCTGCCGCCGCTGCTGCATCTAACGCAATTTAAATGATTGTCCGCTCTATCGGCCATTGACTCGGATTGATATTCAAGTCAATTTGCATCTCACCTCCAACCAAGCTAGTGAATTCAATCGAGGTGAAACGAGTTTTTGAACTAATATTTACGAAAACAATCAGTGGTGGAAGGCAGACGAATGTATATTATTAGTCTTCAGTACTATTGAAAAGCAACAGGATTAGACATGATCTAAAAGACAGGAGCAACAGTAATGATAATAGATTCATTCAGAAACTTGTTTTGAGTGTGGCATGGGCCACATCCAAATGATGGTCGATCTTTTTATCTCTAAAGAATAAAAAGATTTGACAATCATTATTCAATCAATGGATGTGAAATATGAAAAATCGCAGCAAGCTAGTCATTGGTTTGAAAACTAGTAATACAACAAATTGGCCCTATGATACGAGGAACGAGATGGCATCGGTGGCGTTTCGAGTAGAACGGTTAATAACTCTATCGAGACGCATGTAGTTAGTTTCCCTGTGTATTGTTATCCAGTACAATTAATCTCTTTGATATTTGTGATTTATTCTTTCGCTGATGTCATCACGCTCATCTGCCCAACCGCACGACGAAATATAGCTCGTAACAAGCAACTAGCCTTTCTAGTATAGCCTACTCCGAAGTTTGATTATTCCAATCTATTGCATGCGACGAAATATGTACAGTCAAGGCAGATTCATAAACAATAATCTGAAAATTAAACCTAATTATATTAAAACGATTCTCCTATTGAGTAATTTACTACAAATTTTTGTAATCAGTCTCCCTATAACAACAGGTGTGTATTTCTTTTCGTGAATGTATCCGATAGTATGTATGGTAGTCTCTCTTGAGCTATATTCCCTGTTTGGTACGATTTGTATCTATCCTGAAGCTCAAGTAGCTGAATTGCTCTGAATCTATCACTAGCCGATTGGATCCCAGTCTGACTGCAGTTTCAAGAACTTCCTAGATTACCTTTGTTTTGTCGGCATCTACGTTGTTGTTGTTACTATGGCCCGTGCTGGTCTTACTTACTCCGTTTGTCGCTAATTTCACCCGTGTCTTTGCTGTCGCTTGGTTCAGATAGGTTTGTCTATAGAAGGAGACGAACAGTGTTAAAAAGGTAAGCCCGATGTCGATGTTGATCATAATTAATCCCGGTGGGAAGTTGCAACCTGGCGATCCCATGAACAATAGAGGCTGAGCGCAATGTATCAGGAAGAGAGCAAACTGACTAATTTGCATTGTGGTTAGGTATTTCTTCCACCATAGGTACTTCTGCAGACTCGGACCGAAGGTTGCAAGTCCATAGTAAGCGTACATTATGATATGCACGAACATGTTTGTAGTTGGCAACAAGCCATTAGTTGGTAATGGGTAGAATTTAAGGCCAATGTACATCAATGTTGGCACAACTCCATGATGGAACACGTGCAAAAAGGATATTTGCGAGTTCTTCTTTCGCAAAATGAAGAAGAATGTGTCGAAGAATTCTAGATACCTGGTATGGAAGAACAGGTGGCCATAATGAAGCATAAGATCTCGCTTGTTGTAGCTCAACGCCTCGCCGCAACCCCAAAAGTCTAGTCCATATCGGAAGGATGTGATAGAGCCGAGGAATAGATAGGTGTTGAAGTTCGCTTAGTTTGTTTAGATAACTCACTTTCTGTTTCCGGGTCGCCTAGCTCCGACCAAAGATCGAAGGCGATATATTTAAACCAACTACTCATCCCGATTGCTACTGGACAAACGAACTAATTGAATCGCTTGCTCTTGTTGCTCTTGATCTGTTTGTAAGGATGTCGGACTTGAAATTTATTTATTTAGTTTTGATGCAACTATCTCGATTGCGTTCCCTTTCTCAGTCTGTACCTATGAATTAGTTGTTCACTTGAAGTCTGTTGAATCGCTAAAACTTACAACTGATGTGAGTGTTGTCGAAGATTGAATTCATCTCCTTCTTAGCGACGTAAACTTGTAGCTCTTGATATTTTGTTGTCAATCTTTACAAAAAATAACCGTGCCCAGCGTAAATTCGAGTATCAGTTTCCTCGTTCAATTTTCAATATTTTCTGCACCACAAGGAGAGGCAGCGTCAAAGATGCCCAAAAGAATGATGGATGAATTGCTTGCGCCAAGTTGAATAGAGGTACTGCAAGCTCACCTGCAGCGCGCGCGTCTTGGCAAAAGCGCCTTGCCAGAGGCGAGCATCACCAGCGCGATTTGGTGGCGTCCTCAGTGGGCGCTTGCAGCTCTCTCTCCGCCACCACCACCCGACAGCGCTGCGTGATCTTTTTGATTATTGTTAGACGACAATGACGTCTTCATCAGCATTAGCGGCCTCTTGTTCAGATGTGTTGGTGTCCTGTCGTCGGACGGAGTTATTTTCACGGTGGCTACAGTTTTTCAACAATATCAATATATTGTCGTTGTTGTCATTGTGACGATAGTAGTGATTTGTGAGGTAAAAAAGAGATCTTGCAAAATTTTGGTTCGACTTTCAAGACTTCGCGTGTATCACTCCTTTTCTTCAAACAGGTGGTCGAGGGACTCAGCGAGTTAGAGAGATACGCGACAAGCGCTTCAGAAATCAGCTAAGAGTTTATACAGCTACACTAAAATCTCTCTTTCGATCCTGCTAATACCACAATCATAATACCCACTCATTTTTCCATTGTTGTCGTCGTAGTAGGTGAAGACACACTGCCAACAATGAGCAACCAGCGCCAGCATAACCAGTGAAGCAACTGACTTCATGACCTTGGCCGTTGTGCTAGCCTGAGCGATGTGAATGTATTTTCAAAGGATTTGTTAGTTGGATTGTGATGAAAAGTTTCGTCACCAAGGATGCCGAAGCAATTCTATAGTTTGCCCTAATGCAGCTTTAAGTTTAACTTCATGCTTGTATATATATATCCATACTGCCTCATGCATATATATATATATATATAGTATAGTATTTCTACTGCCTCATATATATATATATATATATGAGGCAGTAGAAAGACTGCCAGCTGTTTCACGGGCTCGCGAGCCATCGTTGCCTCACCCAAACGAACAACTAAATACATATTTCGGCTAACTATAAGCTGGCGAGGAGTAATCTGAAATTACAGTTCCATCTACTCCGATACCGGAGTTCACGCTGTCCTCGTCCCACTCATTAGATAGTTAAGGCCACTAGACTTGCAGCCAAATCAGCAATGGCAGAATTCGTAATAGTAACAGCAACCAATGAAACTACCACGACGTCTACTCGGGCACATTATCGAAAGGGACGACCAAAGGCAATAGCAACAATGGTGGAAACAGGGGCAACTGCAACAGCAACAAATCGAACGAGCGAGATGGTAAACATAATAATAGTAATAACAATAATAATAATAATAATAATAATAATAATAATAATAATAATAATAATATAATATTATGGCTATTATTATCTTATCGTTCCCATTGCAGCCGTGCAAATTCAAACTCAGACTTCAGTTAGGAGTTAAACTGCAAACTGCGGCCACTCTTTCGCCTTCCTGCTTGCCTTCTAATGCTTTTCATTCGCTGATGCTGACGCAACTACCAATGGCACTGCGAGTAAGTTCTGCAACTTCGATGCTCGAAGGGCTATGGAATATCAAATCCGATGAACAAACTTTTCTACAAAACTGCCAGACCGAATGCAACAACTTTGAAAACAAATGATAAGCGCTCGCTCCGATGGCAAAGGAGCAAACTACGAGCGAGATGGACGGTCGATGTTAGTTACATAACTAGAATTGATGGTGGCATTAAGGAAATACCCGGCTACAGTCTCGTTCATCTTCTATCGTGTCCACCGGCCATTCGTGGTTGTCGGATTTGGCGCCAGAGTCGCTGTCATAGCCATTTCGCTCTAGCTCTGCAATAACAACAACAACCACCACCATTTCTACCATCAGCCATTATCAATGAAGCGACATGACTGCACAACTTCGCCGTGGTCGTCGTCGTCGTCGTCGCTGCTGCTTCGCTTATTATTGCGGCAATAACTGGTAATATATTATTGTTATAGCTATCGTTATTATAATTATTATCATGATAATAGTACTTGTTCTCGATGCGCTTGTGGGCATACAGATCGAAAGAGACGAATATAAGTTTGCTCATGTCTCATGAGAGCTAAAGGGAGTCCAAAGCTGAATAGCGCCGAGGCGGAAGCTTGAATTTCAGCTTGATTACACCAGTGCTGCCACCTCGATTTGTTTTGAACAACTCATCGGCGCAAACTCAGTTTTTGTTTTGTTCCAGAATGATAGCTTTTAATCCCTGTGTTGAGTGGAGGTTGAGTGTAAGTTAGACTCGGGGCACCCTCACTCCCGGCTATGAGGAAATGGAAACCTTTCCGGATCCAAAAGACAGAGACTTAGATAAGGGCAAGTGAGATGTATAAAATTTGTACAGGTGGTTGATCCGGCCTCTTCCTCATGGAGTTGTTTGGCTGTCGATCCATCAACAAGGACAACGAGTCTCGGAGGATCGATTACGCCGAAGACGCAAGCCAACGCTGTTTGCGCCCAAGATGCGCAAGCTGCGATAAGTCTGCAAGCATTACATGAAACTGACAATTCCAAATAAACTTGGCTAAGATCATAAGGGAAGCCATCTATCGAGCATCAAATTGTTTGTCACACTAGAACTCATATTAAGTCTTTTTTCCTCTCAATACCAAAATCCTAATTGAGCTATAATCAACATGAGTGATTTAGAGCAAGAGTTCAAGAAGGCAGCAGAGGATATCTCGAACCTGAAGACGAGGCCAGCTGATGAGCAATTACTAGATATTTATGGCCTGTTTAAGCAAGCCACTGTGGGTGATTGTGACCAACCTAAACCTGGGGTGTTTCAGCTCAAGGAGAAAGCAAAGCATGAATTTTGGTTGAAAAAGAAGGGTAAGTTGAGATGACAGAATGACATTTTGCGTTCGGCTAAGTAGATTGTTGACACTAACATCTGTATCCTTCGTGACATAATCAATTGTAGGTATGAGTAAAGAAGATGCCATGAAGGCTTACATAACCGAGGCTAAGAAATTGGTATCTAGTTACGGGTTAAAGTAAATCACAGGTGCTATAAGGTGAGATGGCCACATTAGTGAATCGCATTCACATTCCTATGACATTACATCCGAAGCTTGGGTTGTGGCGGGACTGAATTATTATTGTTTAGTTAATAAATTCAAGTTTTATTTCTTGTTATAACTACCATAATCGACGAGATAGAGGAAAAAACATGTCTGAACTGACTAATTGCGAAGAGTTTCGGAAAAATGTTTCAGGTGCTCCCCGATGAAGGTGGACACCATATAGTATCCATGATCGTAACCCTCGCGGTAATTATATTGCAACGGCTGCCCAGCAGCCTTACAGGCCTCAACAAAATTACTTGGTAATATATAGCTCATCCATTCATCTTGAGATCCCTGATCGACTATGATCGAGATATCTTTTCTCGGTCGCACCTTGACTAGTTCTGAAGCATCATACTGTTGCCACGCCTCTTTGTTATCGTCGCCCAAATAGCTACCCAAATTTTTGATGCCCCAAGCTGAGCTTGAGGGATTGGAAATGGGAGCAAAAGCTGTAACTGCTTTGTAAATTGATGGCTCCTTTAGTGCACAAATCAAAGCACCATGTCCACCCATCGAGTGGCCAGTGATACCAACTCGGCTTCCATCGACAAAAGCGAAGTTGCTATCAACTACCGAGCGAAGCTCTTGGGTGACATATGAGTACATTCTGTAGTTCTTTTTCCATGGCTCTTGAATGGCATCGACATAAAAACCGGCACCTGTTCCCAGATCCCAAGAATCGTCTTCGCCAGGAACATTGCAACCCCTTGGACTGGTGTCTGGTCCAACTACAACCAGCTCATATTGTTCAGCATAGCGCTGAAATCCCGATTTTGTTATCATATTTTGCTCGGTGCAAGTTAAACCGCTGAGAAAATAAACAACTGGGAGCTTAACTCCAGGTTGGCTTGCCTTCGATGGACAAAAGATGGCAAATTTCATCTCGCAACCGAGTTCCTTGCTCTGGTGCTTGTAAACCTTTTGGTAGCCGTTGAAGCATTTGGAACTACTAACCTGAGTTAACTCAGACATTTTAGTACTTATTTGGTTGATCACCAGACCTCTAATAAATCGCAGGCAATAATTGGTAGGTGTGATCGATTGCAGAATGGTGCCTGCAATTTGGTGGCAGTACAGTAGAATCCAAATATTTTGTCGCCTCTTGCGCAACTTCTTTTTCAATTTTAATGGGTTTAATCTTTGATTTTAGGTAAAAAAAGTAATTTTGAAACCAGGCAATTAGCTTGAATCCAGTAATGATGTGTGTGAGAGATGTTGTTTTCTTGAAATGAGCGCGATGTACCCAATTGATGAGACGACAATCTAAACGAATTGTTCTGTAATAATCAGGTAAATTCTAACAAATCTAACAGGTTGATTTTAGATGGGTTTCCACTAGTGTTGTGGATCAAGCATGCTTTAAGGGAATCATCGGCACAACTTCAGCACAGAAAATCCCTGACAGGCGCCTTAAGGCACTCACCCCGAAAAATCGATGAAAAAATGTGCCTTAAGGCTGCCTTTAGCACCATTTTGTGCCTTCAGGTGCCTGACACCTGATTCAACCTTGAGGCGCATAGCGCGACTTATTTGCTCGATATTACCATAAATTCAGGAAGCATAGATCCGATATCTCTGTGCAGCCCATAGCATCAAAAGATCTTCTCAAATCTTGTGTTCTACTCCAATTTCTCGCTATTTTGCCTTGAGGCTCGCCGCAAACCGTTCCTTTCACGCGCCTTAAAGGCCCTGAAAGGATTCTGTGCCACTAAATCTATCTCTTGTGCAAAAGTGCTTTAAGGCATGCATGACCCAAAACACTAGTTTCCATCGGAAACTTTAGAGGGAGGTTAAAATGAATGTGATTCTTTATTCTCCTCTTACGCTCGAAGCAACGTGCAAAAACTCTCCCCATGTACGATACGTTGTTCGTACACTCGACACAAACGCTGAATATTGTATGATCGTCAGTTTCGTTTGATCGTGCAACCCTTTGATTTGTTTCTCTGATTTTTGCGAATCATTGTATTGGCCAGCAACCACCTGTCGTGCATCGTCAAGTGATAACTTGGTTATGGTCATGCATCTCAATTAGCAAGATGATCGCCGGCTCCTCAGTTTGTTTGCTAAAGACATTGGAAGTTTGTTGCTGATCCTTTTAATGCCAGTTTTAAGCGATCAGCTTCATGCCCCTCAATTTGATCTTGTTTGAGCAAGTAAGGTAACAGTCTTATCTCATGTTTTTGATTCGTCATCTCAGGATGTTAACTTGATTTAGCGTCATCAAAAGTTGGCCACTACTCGAAGGCAACAAAGGCCAGGTCTTGAACTAGAGTTGTCGTGCAAGTTGACGAGCTCACGTCCGCATCGGCCCTTATCTCAGACGCCAATCAATGGTGTCGGTAATATCTGGGCACGAATTTTATCAATCTAGCCAACTGACTGATGCTCGCCAGGTAGCCTGATCAATGAGTCATATTTCGATGGCGCGATTTAACTCGGCAGGCGTGGGGATGAAACAATCAACAGACAGTTGCAAATTGTATAGCAACTTGCAAGCGGAGAGAAAGCTAAGGCACCTGTTGCGCTTGTTAGGAACCAACAGCAATCTGCTATCCAACGTATCGAGTGAATAAGAATTGTGAAGCTCGAGATGTTCACCACAAAAGAGCAACTTGTTGGAGCTGCAAGGGATAGGCTTAACTCGATTGGGCTAGTTGGACTTGGCAAATGGTTGCACGAGCTAGAGAGAGATTTCGGGTTTTAACGTATTCAGCACAATCTCCTACGCTATTAACTTTAACCAGCGAAGAAGAGGAAGCTGGAGTGAGTGAGCGAAAGAGAACAACAGGTGAGAGCGTTGGCTCGACTTGTAAGAAAGCAACAGGTGAGCAGTGTAGCAGGCTCGACTCGCCAACATCTCGGCTACGCGCTGTCGCCGTCTAGTCAAAACGCAGAGACCTCAGCTGCAAGGCTCACCTGAGCAAGTCTCTCTTTCTCCCTTTTACTCTTCAGGTTTGTGTGTCGTGGTGATTGTCGAGTTGGTTGCTGTAAGGCTCTATCTCAATCTCTCGTGCACTCTTGTGAGCGCGAACATCTTTGCTCTTTCTCTTTTACGGTGTTTACTGCGTAGTTTGTAAGATAACGCCAGAGAAGAGAACTACAACCTACCTGCCGCAGTGGAGGTGGTTGGAGTCGAAGTCGTCACCGCCGCAAGTGTTAGTAGTAACATGGAATCTCAGTGAAAATCTCCAAGACTTTAGGGCGAAACTCAGGTGCATTTTGGATTCCTCGCTCGTTCGGCAAAATTGACGAGAGTAAGGCGGCTTGGTTGTGGCGGTGACGACGACTTGCCATAAGTCGCTTATTAAAGCCGCATCCTAATCTTATTGGGACCAAGAAGAAGAAGATGAAAATTGCAACTGCTATTTTCTGCAATAGAATAACCTCATTCCGTCCAATAGATATATTGCAATATTAGCTCTAGTTTCATCATTATTCTTAATATTGTTTGCTTGTTATCATTATTATTATTTCAGGAGAGATCGCGGCCATAGAATACATGTCATTTCAATCAAAAGTAGAAGTATCAAAAATGGACTCATACTTGATCAAAATATTCATTCTCTCAGCCATCGCGGCAACCTGCCAGGGGTTACAGAATCGCGCCAGTGGTGAATCCCTCAGTTCCACATCACCAGCTTCGTCATCATCATCCAACTCCACCGAAAAGGTTGATCTGGTAACATTTGTAACCTCAACAGCTCAAGCTGTAACGCCGAGCGATTCCAATTCTAGCCAAAATCAAAAACTATTGCAAGAGAAGTGCAATAAGAATCCAAGTAGCAATAGGAGATGCCAAAAGTTGCGTGAGAAGGAGAAGCAAAAGTTTGGCTCAATCAATGATATTTGGAACGATGCCGACATGTCTCAGCATCCAATCGACGAGGAACCCCGAAGAATGGATAGAGCTTTAGGTGAGATGTGCCTTTACTCTAGCGATTGTGTTAGCGGTTGTTGTATGCTAGATCGTGAGACCAAAATTAGAAGCTGCCAACCAAAAGCCATCCAAGGTGATAAGTGCACAACGGCACAAATTAAGGCCGATCTCTATGTGGACGTCTGCCCTTGCGAGAGTGGCGACTCGTTTTGTGTGTATCCTGGCGAGTATTGCTCCAAGTAAGATACTTTATGTATCGGGAAACTGATTGAGGTAAAAGTAATTGAGATTTATTTTGATTTTTGCGGTGAGAAGACGTGCTAAGATCCAAGATTGTTGCACAGTCGACAAGTGTCTACCAACAACCAGACTAACGCGCCACCACCACTCTAAGAAGTATAGTAACGCCACTGTTAGGAAGATGCAACTAGAACCACTTGTTGCCAATCCTTTCCTTACCTAATGACTGCACAGTGTCCCGATTATCATTGTATCTATCTCTATCCGCAAACGCATCTTCCACCTAAATACCGGTTGCAATAACAAAAAGACCTACGTCAACAAATCATCATCATCGTTATCATCAACTCGAAGCATGAAAACCATAAGTGATCAGAAATGTTTGTGTACCTAAAATCTATTGATTAGTAAACAACAATTTATAAAAAAATATATATATATAAATTCTATCTATTATATACACTTTAGTTTGCAAATTGCAACCACAAACAAAGAGAAGACTGAATATATTGTTGTTTGTTGTACACTTTTGCTCGTGTGCCAATCATCACCAACACCACCACCATCATCATCTTCATCATCATTAGCACAATATATTAAAGATCAACAAATAATTCCACAATTGAATCCATAACATCAATAACAACAACTAAATCAACAAGTAGGTGCAATAGTTTGCGTGCCAAGAGAAGGCAACTTACGAAATGATGTCTCGCCAATCTTCTACCTCTTTGCTAAAGTCTACTTCTCGGCGATTACCATCGTATCATTATTATCTAAACAATCATAACCATCCAATGGTATTGTTTACGAATAGAATAGTATTTCTTAGCTTGACTCTTACGATCGTCTGCTCTTTCTATCCAAGTAAGTCAAATTTAGTCTTGGCCATCAATTCCTATTCAGATATTGGCATTTGCCAGACTGTAGTCAATGGAACCAGCAAACCGCTCGATTGTTTATCGCCGTCGGGACCTGGTAGCCCGAAATTTTGTTGCCTAGATAAACTGGTGACTACTGAGAACAATGTAGGGAGATGGTCGAGAAGGTGTTGTGCCGAGGATGAGTTTGTACTGGAGAACGAGTGAGTATCTAGCCTACTGGTTAGCCAAAACCAGACCACCTATCTTATAATAACACTTATAAGCACTATAATCGTCCTTACTAGAAAGATTCGTTTCTACCGGTAGAGTTGAGTATCTATTATTGCTGCTTGTGCTTATTCTTCTTCTGTGGCAATGTACTAGCAAAATTTGACTCATATCTTAAAACAGGAGGATGAGGATCGCGATTATATTCCAGCGAAAATGGCGGTATATACATCAACTCTCAAGTGGTTTGCCGCGCATGTCTGTTCATCACTTGTCTTTGTTGTCATTCTTCCTTTTAGTCTTGGCAGATAAAACAGTGCCAATACTGAAGCTGGCAACTTATACCAAATCACCCAGCGGTTAGGTGACTTGGATTGCCCCCAACTACTACTGGTGCTTGAACTAGTGGAAGTCGGTAGTGTCAACCACTACATCGCGACAACTACCAATTGCCAATCTAAGTTCAAGTACTTGAAATATAGTTGTGGAAGATTCACAAAGTTTGGAGCCACATAAAAATAATCTGAATAACAACAATTGATTGAGGCTCTCTGATTAACATTGACAAATTTTCCTTCCTGCCGCGAAATCAAACTTCAATGGCAAACAGGTTATTGTTCACATTGTTGGTTGTCTTTACGATGACCAAGATTAATACAGTAATTGGTGCTATCATAATATCTTTCGGTACAATAATATTGTCCCAAAAGGCGATCCTGGAATCTGATAATTTGAGCAAGGTGAATCGATGAAGATTCTAATTGAAGGTGACCCTTAAATAATGATGAAATGTAAACAAAGGTTACATGCTGACAATTTGTTGTCCATGTGTTACGCACGTGTGCGGGTAAACAACGCACGAGAACTTGGTCGAAACTCGAACAGCCCAATCTGATTCGATTCCAAATTTGCATGATCGCAAAAATATTATGATCCAAGTTAATCCACATTGATCAACAATCTAAACTCTACCGATCATTCCATATAATGACAACTAAAGAATTTTCATCTATTGCGCTACCGTACCCCAAGTACCATGTCGAAGTGGGGTGCTTCGAAGTTGGACATCAGGATAACGATGCATTCCTACCCCAAGTTATTCCCTCATTTTGTTATAATATCCAACTAGTCGAAGTCAAAAAGTCAACGCTCAACTTAAGTCACAAGATCTCGCCTCTTGAAGATTTAATCGGATCTTGTGTATGTATAGAGAATGCAAACCTCGAGTTATTTATTCGACGCGACTTTATAAAAAGCTTTGTTCTAACAGGAAAAGTATACCTATGGCACGACCAGGGAGCTTCGATCGAGTCATCAGGATCATACAAGATCTCATGTACCAATAATGTGATGGTTATTCTAATGGACGAGCACCAATATGCTAGATTTGGTCTAATTGGCAAGAGACTGAACAAGAAAAGAGGTAAAAGACAGAAAACTTTGTACCAAGTTGAAGTGGATCTGAGAGAAGAGAAGATTCTCAAATCAAACAAATACCAGGATCGACTCTTGGCATGCTTCAAGCGATTGCCCAACATAAACAAACTCTACTTTCGCTGGTCCCCGTGTAATAATAGTTGTATTAGTACTGACATTGATCTGGAGGCTAACAACAGGAAAGCCATGGAATTCTTCGAATCCATAATAGACGAATATAACAAGTATAGTTTTACCCCATTGCCTTTAACAGGTTGCATTGAATTAAGACAAAAACTTGAGCGCAAGTGGACGAATAGATCACAATTGTATCCATTCATCGATGGTCCAAACAATTTGTTCACCTGTTATACTGAGCCAATAGAGGGGGTTGAGCGAGATGCCGACAAGCTAGCCGCTATAGTGGATGTGGTTGACTGGCTTGGACAACAATTTTTATCATTGAACTGCATTGATGATGTCATTATGAAGGATGGAAAGAACATTGACTCAACAGGTGGCGCTTCCGGCCGTGAGCGCGTCGACGTTTCCTGTAGCCAGCTGACGGGGCCCATGGACTTTGATTGGATTCAGAGAAATCTGGGCAAGATTTTTGGTTGTCCCAAGCCCAAGGACAAAAGTGGTGATGACAATGAAATTATACTCCGCGCCCTGATACTACACGATCACATCAGAGCAAGCACCAACATTACAAATAAAGGATCCTTCAGTGAGATGAGCTCAACTCACGGGTCAACAAACACCTGCGTTGTGCTAATGCAACTACCGCACCTTGAGCAGCCACCGGAACCACCTGTTACTGTACCTGACTCAGTAGCATCGCGACCAACTCAAAACAATCGGAAGAAGCGAGCGAAGGTTGGGCCAAAAGATTCAAATTTAGAGACAAGAAGTAAGATAGTGACAATAAAAATGTACAATTCTTAAGATAGTAGAAATGAGGAGGCAAATATAGATTCAGCCAGTGGAGAGGTACAACAGGTGGTTGTTGAATTGATTGGCACGCTTATATAGAGTCCAAGTCTAATTTGATTATAATCATGATGGTTTCTCATTTGATTGCAATGATATTTATTTTTGGTTAATTTCTCCTTGTGTTTCTATTCAATTAGTTATTTATATTTGATATATATATATATTTATATATGTATGTATTTTTCTTTATTAATTAGAAAACAATATCAACATTAACTCGCTCGCTTGCAATAGGTGAATCTGTGATTCATATGCTGCGAATAGGAGCCTGAATGCGAGAATCTCTTGAGGCACTTGCAACATTGAAAGGGTTTCTCTCCACTATGCAACCTCTTGTGCTCCTTGAGGTGATGCTTGTGCTTAAAGGCTTTGCCGCATTCCTCGCACTTGTGGGGCCTGGAATTTTGGTTATGATTGGCATTTGAGTGGTGGTTGCGATTGTGGTTGTGATTAGGTGGTGGTATGGTTGTTAGCCGCGTGTTTCCCCGGCTAAGATCTTCGATGAACATGTCATCCTCTTTTTGTTGTAATAGTTGTTGTTGTTGAAATAGTTGTTGTTGCTCTAGTTGTTGCTCAAACTCAAATTGTTGCTGTAAACTTTGGCTTTGGTCTGATTGGTCTAGTTCTGAAAGTTGTAGCCGTTGGTTGGCTTGGCTAAGGTTGAGTTGTTGTTGATGGTGCTGTTGTTGCTGGAGCTGGTGTTGCAATTGGAGCTGGAGTTGGAGTTCGAGTGGTTGATGTGATTGTGGTTGTTGTGGTTGTTGTTGTTGTTGTTGCTGTTGATGTGATTGTTGTGTCGGTTGCGGCGATTGCTGGTTGCTCGCTTGCTGCTGGTGTTGCTGCACTAGGGCCGCGATGTATAATTGCAATTGCAGTTGCAATTGCAGTTGTTGGAATTGTGTCTCCATGGTTGATAATCTAAATCATAGGTTCAATTAGATTTGATTCGATTCGAGTTGATTCAATTAAACTCGATTATTGGATTGGAGTTTGCTTGAAGCCGTCTTGGCGACTAATGAGCTATAGAATCGCCTCTAACCTCGGCTTTTATATCTCGCTTACCGGCGGCAGGGCTTGAGATGGGCGACTGCGAGCGAGTGAGTCTTGGTGGTAGCTTTACGGTTGGTGTCGGTGTTGGTCTCGTTTGTGGTGGTGGTGGTCGGTGTCGTCGTCGTCGTCGTTGTTGTTGTTGTTGTTGTTGTTGTCGTTGTCGACGGTGAGTGGCGATGAGTCGAAGTCGTTCAACTTATCGGAGGGCTGACAAGAAAAAGAGAGAGAGCAACAGGGAGAAAAGTTTAAGTTGAGTTGAAGGAGTCTATCGCGCGCGCGCATGCCGAATGCCGAGTGGCGAGCGCAGCACTGCTCATCGCTCACACTTTTCTTGCCGCAAACTCACCGGCGCCGACGGCCGCCGCTTCTGCTGCGGCCAGGCAAGAAAAGTAAGCAGCGCTCTTGAAATTTGCGCCGCCATTTGCCTATGGCCGCCGCCGCCTCTAACGCTGACTGCTCACCGCTTGTTAGTAAGTCGCACCACTGCGCCAGCGCGTCACTAGCTCACTCACCGGCGCCGGCGACAACGTCGTCTCCGCTCCTGCCTCTGCGGATCTTGGCCGCGATCGGTGAGTGAGACGGTGTTCCCCTTCCGAGAGCGAGAGACGAATCTCGGATCGATGTGGCCGCCGCAGTCTGCAGTGTGCAGTTTGGAGCCGTCGCCTTAAACAGCCACTGCGGCTCCTGGCGCCCGGTGAGCGATTGGAATCAGGATCACCTTGTTTGCCAGGCGCGTGCCTTACCGGCGCTATTGCGTTGCACCGCGTCGCGGAGTTGGGTGACAAGCGGCGCCTGTTGTCGCAGCCAAATGGTCGGCGAACCAGCCGACCGACCGGCCGACCAGCCAGCCAGCCAGTCGGAGGGACAGCGCAAACCAGCGCAACCCAGCGCAGCGCAGCGCGCCGGTGACAACAACCACCGGCGCCAGCACCGGAAAAGCAAAGGTAAAGGTAAAGGTGGAGGAAAGGTAAACTGCTCGCGCGACACACACACGCGCGCGACGCGCGCCAGCCGTCAACCACGCAACAGCCGCCACCTCGATGCTCTGGTTCTCCTTTTTGGGTTCACCAGTTTAGATTTGGCTTTGGGTTCGGGTTTAGCCTCAGCTTTAGCCTTGGCTTTGCGTTAGCCAATCTGCGAATCAACGAATGGACGAAACAATCGATCGATCGATCGGTTGCCTCTTCCTTTAACCTCCTCCTCCTCCTCCTCCTCCTCCTATGCGCTCTCTTCTTGTTGGTGGTCGCGCGACGCGACGCCACCGCGATTATGTAGCATGTAGTCGGTTCTGTTATGTATTATGTGTCTACCTCCTCGCAACTTGTGGCTCTCCACTGCTACCATCACCAGTACAACTACTAGCGCCAACTATGCCGACGTCAAAACGTTTGTCGGTTGCGCAAATTCTATCCATTCAATTCATTCGCCATTCAGCTTTTCAAACATTCGAACCTTACGAACCTTTCCACCAGCCGGCCGCCTGGAAAAGTTGGATCCTCTTCCTGCTCTTCCGCTAACATGATTAGTGCTTTTCACCATTACCTTTGGACCGAAGTAAAGCAGCAGACCAAACCAGACCGATGGCCAACGCGACGGACACACTGTTGGGCTGGCCAACGACACAACAGCAACTAATGTCACCACCGGCAATCGGTAATGTCGCCGCCGCCGTCGCCACCAGGTGAACCTTTTGGCGGTAAATCCAACGATCGCTAGTGAACGATGGACGCCACCACCTTCCTCTCTCGTAAGTTAGTGCCGATTCATCGTGTTGTCAGTTTACAAAATGCAAAAGGTAGACTCTTTCTCTCGCTCCTGCTACAGCAACAGCAACAGCAACAGCAACAGCAACAGCAACAGCAACAGCAACAACAACAACAACAACAACAACGAAGAAGACCACGACCACGACCACGACCACGACGTTGCAGCAAAGACTAGTGCGCAACAGAAAGGCAGAGCTCGACGTCGGCCAACTTGGAACTCGAAAGTTCGGGCGAAACTCGAGCAAACTTAATCTGGCCAGCGCGGCCAGATTTCTAGTCGCGCGCCACTCGTTCGCTGGCTTTAACGCCGATCGAGTAGTTGTGGCGGCAAAGACGACGTGTGCAATTAAGCTTACCTGTTTCGGCTCCTGTCGCTGTCGCTAGAGCTTTTGTTGTTTCTCAGGTGCTTCGGCTCTGATCTCCACCACTCTCTATGTAAGTCGGTCGGCTGTGAAGGCCACTAGAGCAGCCTCGATTTTGCAAATTCGAGGCAGATTAGCGCCGGCACCTGAACACAATTTGTCTCGTTTCAATCACTCTCAAAAGCTCACATTTCTATCGGCTGAGGGACAGTAGGTGCTAGCGAGAGAGCGAGCGAACTAAGACGCCAAGCGGAAGTGAGCGGCACGATATCGAATCAAGTTCCATTTTAAAATTATACTCAATAGAGTGTTTGACAATTAGATGGTTTGAACTAGTAAAAACAATAGAAGGCAAGCGATGCGCTCGCGGCTTCAAAAATCGGAACCTTCGAAGGCAACCGCTGATCAGCAAAACGAAAACCCGCAGCAGCAACAACAACATCAACTGGACAACTACTTCCGAGCAGTCAGCTTGGACCCACTGGTTTCCGCTGGTCCACAGCGAGGCGAAGCCGACGGCCAGCCGGCCAGTTGCTCGTGCCGCGAGCAACAAAATCAGCAGCCACAGGTGGTTACAGGTCCTCGGTCAAGCTCCTTGGCGGCGAAGTCGCGGAAGTTAACGCAAAGCATCGGCGCAGATTCGCCACCAAGGGCGGCACCTTGGAGCGTTCGCGAGCAAGAAGCTAGTGGCGGCGTTACTATGAGCGATCAGGTGCCGGCCGAGTGCTGCCAGCAAAGTGCGCGTGTCTCTGACAATTTTGTAAGCGGCAAGATTTTAGCTATGGGCAACAACAATGAGAAGGAGGGGGCACAAGTGACTGATAGTGGCAATAATGGAAGAGTAGACGACAATTACAACGATGAGCAAGCTACCAGACGACGACGATTGGCCGGCGAGCACAAGGAGACGGAGAATGATGAGAAGAAGACGAAGAAGAAGAAAAAGTCTCGTAGTAGCGTGCACCCGCTAGATGCGGCAGGCGTGATAAGCCAGCTCTTCTTTGGGTAAGTTCCATCACACTACCTACACGTTAGTTGGTTAGCTAGCTGGCTCTCCGGTTGGTTAGTTAGTCAGCTAGGTAACCTACCTAATCATCGGCCAATTGGGTTTTTCATTGTCTTTTGTTGAAGTGGAGTGTTCTAGTCTCTCGCTCTCTAGAGTTTAGCTTGTAGTTCTTGTTGTTGTTGCTAGTCGGCGATAGTCGGTGTTCATTTGTTGGTTCTAGTTAATATGTTGTGCCAGCAGTTTCGAGGTGTACAGTCAGCACCTAGGATCATCTACGTCAATCTACCGCAAAGACAGACAAAATACGACATTCTGATGATTGATTGATTGATCTCCCTATTGATTGCTCGACATCCACAACGAGGAACGAGAGCAACAGCAAATTGAGGAAAATAAAAGAGAGCTGGAGCTGGAGCTGGAGCTGGAGCTAGAGCCAGAGACAAACGCACCAGACAAATTTTGTCAAGACGCGCGACAAGACGTGAGCTTTTTCACCAACAAGTGGTCTTCGCAGCTAGCGACGTTATCGTCGTCGTCTTTATCCGTTGCGCTGGATGCGTGAGCATTCATCTTCTTGGCATTGTGATAATTGTGATAATTTCCTCGCTACCACTACTACAAACACGACGACGAAACGACCACCACTGCGCCAGTGACGCTCTCGTCTAGGTCGTCTTCGATTAGAGGGGAGCAAGTGTCTTGTTTCCCCCTCCTTTTCAAAGTTGACTCCCGCGAAGGCGGAGTCTTGATTAGGATTGCAGAAGGTACACTCATCAAAAGAGAGAGAGAGAGAGAGAGAGAGAGAGCGAGAGGGAAAAACTCGGTAACTTGCACTCTTACCTCTGACACTTGTTGAATGCACGTCGCCAAAGACTAAGCTCCTCTCTACTCCTAAGCGCTTGACACTTTCCACCTCTGGAAATAGACACTTTTATTTGCAGCAGCATTCTCGGCGGCATTCATAGCAACAGCAGCAGCGATATTAACACAAGCGGCATTAAGTGTAATCAGCAGGCTAAGTAGCCATCAAAACCACCGACTGCAACCACCACCTAGCACAACAAGTGATTGTGGCGAGAGCTTGCTAAGCAAAATTTTCTCCCATTTCACACACAACGAGACGAAGCGAGGTAAATCTTGTCTCTCCCTCGCCCCCGCCCCCTCTTGTACATTGACATCACTGCGCGCCTATATATATATATATATATATATCACCTCAGTCGCCCTCACAGCTGCGGCGCTCATCATCGTGGCGCCTTCGTCGCGATGTCTCGAGATAATTGTCATGCTCTAAGCGCCGGTAAGTTGCCACTTGTTGCCTGTTGCCTTGCGCCTGTTGGTACGGCTCAAATGGCGCCGCTCAAAGCAAAAGTGAGTGCAACTGTCATGTCGTCTTGCCAGATTTCTCTCTCTCTCCCTGTTGCTCTCTTTGCTGCTCATTGGCCAGATGAATGCGCGCGTTTATCTTGTACAAGTCAACGCGTCTCATGTTATCAGTTACAAAACAAACAAAGAGAGATAGAGAGAAGGAGGAAGAAAGAGCACGGGACATGGTGGCTCAGCTTAGTTTAGGTTAGATGGATAGGATAAAATGCTAGGATATTAATTGTCTTGACGAAATATTCATTCAATATCCTATGCGCAATCGGTTGATTAGGATAGTTGCTGTAGTCACACTCGACGGCAGCATGAGCGCTAAACTTTTGCAAAGGTTAATGAGAGATAGAGTTTTATCCTTAGCCTAAGATCAAAGATTAGATTGGTGTGTTAGATGATTTGACATGGAATGAATTGATTTGAATTAAATTAAATTAACTTGAGTTGGATTGCCCGAGAAAACCCCTGCACCTTCTTGCTCATTTCTTACTCCTTGTAATCAGAGGCAAAATTCCAGCTAACTAGCTAACTCATCCTCGTCAATCGTAGATAAGTTGAGACAAAAGGATGGCAGGGAGCGGCGAGTGATCCGCCTCATCAACTGACCAAGTGTCAGTTCACAGGGTCGCCACTCACCCACTCGTCCACACTCAACTGGAAATAATTTTTTCTCCTCCTCTTTATTTCGATGAAGCTACCAACCACTTGTTGCTGCTCGATTGCCGCGAGTTCACCTCCCGCACGCTCCCACTTGCCCCGCAGACTCTTCGGTCGTTAGGGCTCACATGAGTCTTGCTTGAGAAGGAATCCAAACTTTTGTTTGCTGTTGCTGATGTGGACAGCAACAGCAACAACAACAATAAAAAGCAACAACCACAGCATTCACTCCGACTGTCGTTGACTTGCCTGGCAAGACAAACAAACGAACTGACCAACGATCTGACTAACCAAATAACCATACTAATTATCTCCCCCTCCACGCGCAACAACCACTTGTTGTTGGTTTTGTTGCCAATGCTGCGCAACGAATGGAACCCTCAACTCGATCAATCGATCGACTGCACAATTTGATGACGACGATCGGTGGTTGGTTAAAATTGGTGACGACAACATCGACACTAACGGTTCAACGTGTCGACCAATAACAACTAACACCGACTCTTCAGCTGGATGATGCCCATAATTTGGCGCGGCTGGCGCTTCGGCTTGAGGCAAGCGGATTTGCCCGAGCTGCCGTCGCGAAGCGAGAGTTGCAAGTCCATTGGCGAGACGCTAGCTGCGTAAGTATCCGACCGACACTGTCACTAAACTCCACTCCGCTCGCGGTGTCGCGTTAATTGCTCACTTTAATGGGCAACCGAGGGAGCGGAAAGGAGAGCGCTGAGTAAGACGACACCAGAGCAGAGTGTTCTGTTGTTGACGTCGTCTTAGCTTGTGCGCCTCCCCGTGAGCCTCCAACAATATAGACAACAAAGACAACGTCGATCTCACGTTCACCTCGGTGGTTGTGTCCTCTGTCACTGGTGCCTTTTTTCCTCCTCCTCCTCCTCCTCCTTCTTTTGCTTCAAATGGCACACGAGAGGGACACACACGCTCATATGGAGCAGACACTCTCATGGAAACCAGGACTGCAGTGAGATGGAGCTAGAACTAATACCGAAAGTAAAATTACCACTCGACGACCACGACTAGAGGGAGGAAATTTTCTGGACCTTGAGTTTGTGTTGAATGGAATGAGATGGGATGGGATGGGATGGGATTTATGGCGTCAATTGAAGTTGCAGTGAACTCAAATTAACGACGATCCTCCCTCTCTCTCTCCGTTGCTCTTGTTACACCATCACCATCACCGCAACCACCACTGCTATCATCTCGACTAACGAGCAACTTTTTCTCCCTCCTTTTCCCATCTCACACTTGATCTTTCTTGAACTGAAACGAAACGGATCGGATCTTTGAATCGAAAAAAACTGACCCAAACGCAAACAAATAAACAAACAACTCACCTCAACACAGGAATTGGCAGCGCGAGTTGGACGCCTGCAAAGTGAGCAGCACTTCCCTTTCGCCAACTTGCGGCTCGAGCAAAAAAACTGGAGCACCATCATCGCTCCAGGAAGGAGGAGGAGGAGGAGGTAAAGATGGTAGTTATGGTCGGGCACCGAGCTTGGCGCGCGTCTTGCTCAAGACGCACGGCAAGTTTATTCTGTCCAACTCGTTGCTCGCCTTTTTCACCGTAAGTTCACCTGACTCCAATGTATTTGATCTAACCAACCGGCTTCTCGTTGCCGCTGCCGCTGCCACCGCAACCAGCGTCTCTCTCGCGAGATTGGTCTAGTTTTCTCAAGTGGCTCCGCGACTATCGCGCTTTCGCTTTCGATTTGACAACCGAGAGCGAGGAAGACGACCACTCGCAACAAGTGGCAGCGGGCAAAAGTCAAACGCTTTGAGTGGGGATTTAAGTTGAGTTGAGTTGAGTTGAGTTGACTACACTGATAGTGCCAATGGATTCGCTTGTTCAGCACATTAAGGTTGCCAATGCAAATCTCCAGTGGCCGTCTGCCTCTTTGTGGTGTGGCCCAATTGTTTGTGCCTGAGCGAGTGTGCCTCTGTTTGCAATTAAAACCACTAAAACCAAATGGCACACAACACAACACAACACAGCACAACATTATGTAGACACAAACCTCAACTTCCAAAGCGAATCTGCTGGCCACATGTGACCAGCAAACTGCCAGCTAGTCAGTCAGTCAGTCAGTCGGGCAAATCGAGTGGCTCTGCCCGAATACCAAACTAAACTGGACCGCCTTTTTGCAGCACACGAACCAAGTCGCACCTCGACGGTGGTGCGATTGTGACTCTTGGCAGCCAACTGTGCGATGCTTAATTTTAAACTTGACTTTACTCTTCTCACTTGAAGCCAACTTAAAGTTTAGCGGCTCAGCGTTTGGGGCACCCATGTGGCCGACTGGCCTGTAGCGCGAATACCACCGTTGTGCTATTCTTGCATCCTCTTCGCGGCTCGCAACAGTATAGTTTTGAGATTAGTTTTAAATTGGAGCAGGAGAAGAGTCACCAGACTTTTTCCGCTTTCATTGCACGAAAACGATAGGAAAGGAAAAGACAAAAGCCAGCACTAATCTCTTCAACAACTTTTGCTCTCGTTCCCACTAAACGCTAAACAAAAACAATTAAAACACCAACCGCCGGCCACGACACACACGCGCGCCCACAAACCTAATCAACGTGTGTGCGTTACCTTTGCACCGACGACCGCGTCCACGGCCACCGTGCACACGAACGCCGCCCGCTCGTCCTGTATCCTGTGCGTCCGCTATTTTCTCGCGCTCCCGCTCCCTCGCACCTAAAACCCAATGCGCGCACACGCATCCGCTCGCACACAAACAGGAGGTGGTGTGCAAGTTATCCAGTGCCTATAGTGTCGGCCAGATGCTCTTCTACATAAGCCAAAGGGAACTTGTTGCTCCTGCAGCGTCTCTTATATTTGCAACGCCACCACTACCATCAAGTGGCCCTCAAAACGAGAGCACCACCTCCGACGGCACTGTATGGGTCCACGCCGTTGAGTCGGTCGCAGGAACGACGAACACAATCGACCCGCTCACTTACTGGACTCTGGCCTTGGTGTTGGCCGTATCGAGCTGGGCACTGTGCGCCCACTTTTACGGCTTCCAGATGATGCGCGTTGGTTTGCATGTGCGCGTCGGCTGCTCCTATCTCATCTACAGGAAGTCGCTTCGCTTGGCCGGCCGCGAGGCAAACTCGGACACGATAGCGGGCAAGATGGTGAGTTTATATATGCTTACACTTTTACTCTACTCTACTTTACTCTCGTCTAGGTGAAATCTCACGTCGTCGTCGTCGTCGGTCTGCGTTGCCGCAGCCGCCGCCGATGCCGATTCCGCTTACGTAGTCGCGGTCACTACCGCAACTAAACTCAATGTCTCCTTGTTTAATGCCACTGCTGCTGCTGCTGTTTCACCTCAAGTTGAGTCACTGGCCAACCAAATTTCACTCGGACTCGAGGCAACAATTATTACTAACAAATGTTCTCGCCATGGCAATCAATTTAACCTCCAACTTGGTGCCCTATACTCGGCCCTCACGAGCCACGGTGCAAATCTCACCTCGTCGCTGTCGTCTTATTCTTTGTTAACTGCGGTAACTCCTGTCCAATTCACCGACAGCCAGCCAGCCAGCCAAGCGGGAGGCTAGCACGGGAAGCACCGTGGCCATCGATCACACGGCAACAGCAGAGTCGCAGCCCTAAACGCGCTGGCCAGTCTAGTCGAGTTGCATTTGCAATGGCCATGTGTGTAACATATGTGCCACCACCACCACTACCACTGGCTCGCTGCTCCCTCCTCTGTTCCTGCCGCCGCACTCTGAATTCCTTTCCATCCTGCCTATCTGGCCAGGCAGCTGCTTTGCTTGCTCTCCAGTTTGCTCCACCTATTTGCCCGCTCACCGCTGTACCTTATGACCAGTTGCTTGCCGCTGTGGCCATTCGTCGCGGTAGACTCGCCGCGCATAGTCGCCACCTATCGTCGTCGTCGCCGCCTCGGTTCCAATCTCCAGTTTCGCAAACTAAAGCCTAAGGCCGCGTTTCGCGCTCCCTCCTGCCGCCGACTTGAGGCCAACTGCAGACTCGCAGACGAGTGGTCGTGGCTAATGGCAACAGTCGACGACGACCGCGACGACTGCATGGCAAACTTCTTTTCCTCTCTGTGCCTGCCTCTCACTTGTTTGTTTTGTTCCAACATCCAGCTCATCTTTCCACTTGCAGCTTGAGCGCGGCCACAGTTCAGCAATCGACGTTAGAGTTGGAGTTGGAGTCGTCGCCTCAGACGCTGTTGCGCTCCTCTCGAGTGACTTATTATGCCATCGTCGGCCAAGACCACAGTTGTCCGCCACCAATAGATAGAATTGCCGCTTCTTTGGAAGTGAGTGGCCGCCTACGACGACGGCGACACCGTCAACAACGACCACATCAACGACGAGAGAGTTCAGATCAGCTCAACGGAGCGATGTCGTAGTCGTCATGCTCCCGTAGCAGCGGTTCCATGTATCCCCTCGCATGACCTAAGCTTCAAATTATCATCATAATCACACAGAATTCGCGGAAGCAGAGAAGAAGAAGCGAGTGGAATGATGGGCCTACAAGTGCGAAGCATCCACTTCACCTTAAGCACCGATTCTTCTTCTCCTTCTTTTTCTATTCTCCAATTCATCTGTCTACATGTCCCATTACTATCAACATCGTCGTCTCTCTACTTCGTCCTCTTCAAAACAAGAAGGAAGAGGATGAGATAACCCACACCCGCTAGCTCACCTTCCAACCTCGCTTACCATATATCAGCTCACCTATGCGGCCCCCTTCCTGCCAGATGCCGAGTCCATTTTTCATTTCCATAAGAAACTTGCATGCCATCATCATAACGATAACTATCGCACCTCACCTCACCTCACCTTTCCCTGAGCTCACCCACCTCAGTTCACCGCAACTTGCCTCGCTGACTCACCCCCGTTTCACCGTCGTCGTTGTCTCGTTTCGTTGGTTTTCCCTTGCGTTGCAACTGATACCATTGCAAAGCTCCCGTGCACTCAAACTTAGCACATCTTGACTCATCATCACCATCACCATCATCATCATCATGATCTCGATGATGTCGATCTCGACCTTTGCATAAACATTAACATTAACATCAACATTAATAACCAAAACCATGGCCATTCCTCCTCCTCCAAATGAAGATTAACTTGATCTCCAACGATCTAGACAAATTCACCTACGTCTTTATCATGGTTCCATTCCTTTGGATTGGACCAATCCAAACAATCGTAGCCATCTATCTCCTATGGCCAACAATGGGGCCGGCATGTCTAGGATCACTTCTAGTTATGGCCATTTTAATTCCAATTCAGCTTTACCTGGGCAAAAAATCTGCCAGCTACAGGCGCCGAATTGCCGCCTATACCGATGAGCGTGTTCGTCTTCTGAACGAAACGATGGCCAATCTGAGGTTAATTAAATTGTACGGCTGGGAGCAGCCGTTTCGGGAGACACTAAACGAGTCGCGTCGATTGGAAACAAACTTGATCAAAAGGTAGGTGGTACAAAGCGAGTACAAATACTAGTCCTGGTTTTCTTCGCACTCTTCATGAGCGACAAATTGAAACACCTGTTGCCTGAACTTGGAACACACACGCATACGCACACAAACAAGCAAATACGCTTCAGGTTGTCATGTGCGTGTTTACCTGTAGAGGATAGAGTGCACTTGCTTCGGCACAAAGGCGGTCTTTTCACAGGCTAATCCTCCTCTCTTAATTCCAGCCCATTCGATTTACCAGAGATCCAATTAATCCACCAAACCTCAATCCTCGGCCGCCTGCTAATTTCCACTGTATTAACTCTTCTCGTCCTCCTCCTGACCGTCAACTGCAAACACATGACACCGACATCTTCAACCGACAACTACAATGACAAACAAACAAACGGGCACACCCGGTGATTTGTCTGCCAATCATGTGCTGCTCTTGTTTGCGTACAAATTAATTTCCTTTGTCTTGTCCGCTTCCTCGCTCTGGAATCATCATAATCCTTTTGTATTTGTACTCACTTGGAATCACCAACAACAACAACAAACCCAAAACAAACCAAACACCTGGACCCGTTTTACTCCTTGTCTGGCCAATTGGTTGCCTCCGGTGCCGTCGCCGTGAACCAACCTGGTGGCTTGCTCAATTTGTTCCACTTGACCAAACTTATTTGCCCACTGGTGGTTGCTGCTACCTCGCACTTGTGCCTCTCAAAATCCACCAAAATCCGTTCCACTTGCCTACTTACACAATAACCGTATTGGGTATACAGGGTTGGAATAGTAAAGAGTATCAGCGAAGCTTTCATTTATATATCTTCAAAATTGAACCTGTTCATCACCATCGTCTTTCATTGCATCGTATTTGGCGGCAAGCTAGATGCAAGAACTTTGTTCACCTCAATGGCCATGCTACAAAATGTTCAATTTACCATGACTCATCTAATTCCCAGTGCCATCTGGCTTGGCCGACAGAGTTTGGTCTCCATTGAGAGGATTGGCGACTTCCTTCTGACTAAGGAGTTTGCTCCTAGTCCAAATCTTGACACCGGTCCAGTTCATCGTGAGGTTATACGCCTTTGGTCTGGTGAGGGTACAAAAGCCTCCACGACACCTGTTGGACACTCAGTTTTCAATGATTTGTCATATCTTTTCTCACATATCAAGAATAACAACAACAACAACACCGGCTGTCCACCAGAACGCAAGATTGTGGACTCAGGTGGTCGCAATGTACTTGTTGAATATCGGAACGTTTGTGCTCGTTGGCCAACAGCTGAAACTCAAACACTGGACTCTATCTCGTTCCGGCTCGAGTCCAAGGGATTGATTGTTATTTGTGGGCAGGTGGCCAGTGGTAAGAGCTCCCTATTTATGTCGCTACTAAATGAGTTGCCGATTTCCAAAGGGCAAGCAAAAATACGTGGCTCGTTGAGTTATTCTAGTCAAACCTCTTGGATCTTCAATGGAACTGTAAGAGACAATATTATATTTGGCCATGGTTATAAGGAGGATCGCTACCAGGAGGTAGTTCAAGTTTGTGCATTGAGGCGAGATTTTGATTTGCTCGAATATGGTGACTTGACCTATATACAGGAGGATTCGCTTAGTGGTGGTCAGAAGGCTCGCGTCAACTTGGCTCGTTGTTTATATCGCGAAAGCGACATCTATTTGCTAGATGATCCATTTAGTGCCATTGATGGCCGAGTTGCTGACCATATTGCCGAGCAGGCAATCCTGCGATTCTTATCCAACAAACTGGTACTACTGGCTACTCATCGGATTAGTTTGCTCAAGCACAGCAGTAAAATCTTACTCCTTGACGAGGGAAAACAATTGGCCTTTTGCGATTATTCTGAACTCCGACACAGGTTGCTTTCGGCCAATACTAAGTTTGACTACTTCAACAAACATCAACTGAAACGTCTAGCTTTCATATCTGATGTATTATTTGAAGAAAGCGAGGCAATTGAACCGAGGGCTTCAATTGATGAAACTAATGGTAATATTAAGGATGATGGAGGTAAAAATGACGAAAAGGCAATTAAGTTTTTGGGTATTGAAAACTCTACAATAGCATCAAACTCTTCCAATAGCGAGGATGAAACTCGAGATAACACAGTGGACATAGGAAATCCAATAGCGAATTGTGAAAAAAGTTGGCCGAACATTTGCACTTGCGAAACGGGCACGTTCAAAAATGAGGCCAACTTAGAGGTAGACAAAATAAATGCTGATGCAAACAAAGCAGCCACAGCATCAATGGATGACAAAACTAAATCAGATAATTTTAAAGATAAAAATGAGACTAATGATCGACAAGTGGCACAAAATGCTGGAGTAATTAATAAGCACTATCCTAAGGCAGAAAAAGTTGGCGCCAATAACTGCAACAACAACAACAGCACAAGGAACAATGAACAATTGAGTAGAAAAACTGGACCCGATGACGAGGAAACGTCATCGAAAAAGCTGCCCAGTATTGTCTCTTGGTATAGATATTATACACAAACTTCTAGAACAAGATTAGCTCTGCTTATACTCACCTTTTTGATCACTCAAACTCTACTCTCAACGGTTGATATTTATTTGACGGTTTGGAGTTTGGTTGAGAGAAATGAGGTTCTAGTGGGAGAAATATACGATGTAAACCAACAATTAATCGCAAACATAACAAATGATTCGGTCGATACTATTGGTAGGCGGCCATTAGTAAATAGCAATCTGTCCGATATAATTGAGTACGACAAGTTGCCTGGATCTGATTCCTCATCGTCGGCTCAACTCAGTCCCTTGACTTCGTCATCGGTTTCATATGGTAAGTTTCATGAAGTCTCGGCCGTTGGTAGGAACAAATGGAAAGCGAGACGGAGAGCGAGAGCAAGAGCAAGAGAGAGCGTTCAAAGCGAGAGAGGGAGAGATAATTGAGATTTCAACTAAGATATGAGCCACCAAATGGACACACAAACCAACCAAGTCAATATACACTCATGAGCAGCAACTAAATTAACCTCTCACCTTAATCACTTCGGTCATCCCGTGAAATCAACGTGACTAACAACAAACAAACCTCCATACACACAATCGCTTCTATAATCTCTACCTTCCTCCTCATCGTCGTCGTGGTCGTCTAGCAGGAGCAGCAGGCCAGTCGTTAACGCTGCCACTTCTGCAGCCCAGTGCCACATTATTAGCAGGTGGTATACAGGATAGCAATAATAGGAAGAATGTTGACTTCCATTCTGAACCTCCTTTCGGTGAGCTCGGTAGCTCGTCTGCAAGTCGAGATTCAAGTTCGGAACAAACGTTGAGCAGCAACGGCAACTTGTTGCACTACAACTATTTTGATAGTGATAGCCATGAACAAGAGCAATTAAAAAGCAACGGCAATAACACTATTGACGGAGGTAATTTTAGTTCTAGTAGTGGTGGCACCTCAATCTCAAACTACAATGCCAGTTTGACCACAACTACTACCTCAAGTATTGTGGGTCACACAAGCAATGACGACAATGTAGTTGTGGTAGCGGATGGGAATTTGCTAGAGGAGTCTGAGGCAATCTTAAATGTGCAGCCAATTTACAGGCCATTATATAGTATAGTGTACAATTTTACCTCTGGCCAACATGTTATTGCTTGCACGATACTACTTCTGGTATTATTCTCATCATGTGCCCTAACAAATGCACTCTCGATTATCACTTCAGCTCAGTCGGCCATTATACTTTATAGAAAGCTAACTGATAATGCTTTATTTGCAAAGGTCCAATTCTTCGACTCGAATCCCATAGGTAGATTTTTGAATCGAGCAACTCGCGACATTGGAAACCTAGATGAGTCAATACCATATAATGCGAATCAAGCTTATGATGTTTTATTACAAACGGCGGCCACCTTTATTGTTGTAGGTCTTGTTGATATAACATTAGCTTTGCCTTCATTGGTTGTTGCGTTTATTTGCTCATTCTTCCATTCGATTCACGTTAAGCCAACAAAAACTATCAGAAGATTAGAGGGCATGTCTAAGAGTCCAATTATAACTCATATTTCAACAACTTTGAATGGCCTCCAAACTATTAGGGCAACTAAATCCGAGCGTAGATTTGAGCAATTATTCATGCAACACCAAGACAAGCATACTTCTATCTTTCTCTTATACATTGGCTGCGATCGTAGCATTGCCGTTTGTTTGGATTGGCTGACCGCAAGTTACACCTCACTAATTGCCTGTTGGGTAGTCGTCTCAGGTTTAACAGGTCCCTCTGCGGGTTTGGTCATAACAAGTGCCATGTTATTGAGTGGACTTACGCAACACGGAGTCATGAAATTGACTGAAACGGAGTCTCTCATGACGAGCGTTGAACGGGTCATTGACTATTGTAATTTACCTCAAGAGGAGCCGAAGGAGTCGGTTTGTTGTAGGAGTAAAGTTAAGTCCATCGGAGGCAAGCAGGAGATAAGCAAGTTGAGCAAAAAAGAGTTCACAAATATCGCAGCTGCTGGTGGCGGCGATTTAGATACAGGAGTGATGGAGAAAAGATGGACGAGGATAACCTCGTTGGTGCCTGCTACCACTAATCATGAAACAACAAGTGAGGCGTTGAGTAGCGCCATCAAAATGGATAGACATCAAAGGGAACTAACTCAAATTCAGAATCCATCATGTTTGACCAACTGGCTAACGCGGGGCCAGGTTGAGTTTAGAAATGTGGATTTGTATTACAACAACAAGTCCGACAAGCCAGTTTTGAAAAAAATTAACTTTAAGCTAGCGCCAGGTGAAAAAGTGGCCATTATTGGGCGTACGGGTGCAGGTAAATCGTCCATCATGACAACACTGTTTAGATTGTACGATTTTGATGGCTCAATTCTAGTAGACGATGTGGATATAAAACAACTAAAGTTGATCAAATTACGCAGCTCCATTGGAATCATCCCACAAACGCCAATTCTATTCTCGACAACGATTCGCAAAAATTTAGATCCATTCCATTGGTATGATGACTTTAGTTTATGGTCCTCATTGGATAAGGCAAATTTACGCGAAACTGTCAGTTCGTTACCTGGCAAGCTGGACTATGATATAGGAGCAAGTGGTTGCTGTTTCTCTACAGGGCAAAAGCAATTATTTTGTTTGGCAAGAGTTTTATTAAGGCGCAATAAGCTTATTGTTCTGGATGAGGCAACAGCCAATATTGACCCGAACACAGATGCAATTATACAAACGGTAATTAGAAGCGAGTTCAAACATTGCACCGTAATGACGATCGCTCATAGATTAGAGACCATAGTGGACTATGATCGCATTATGGTCTTGGATGCGGGACGAATCGTTGATTTCGATACACCTGAGCAGCTTATGGCAAGAGGCAACAGTCATCTAATTGGTCTGCATCAAAATATGCCTACACTGCAACCACCTGTTTCGGTTTCGAATACTGAATCATAGACTTTTGGAGAGTTGTAGTTGCGGTGAGGACACAGGGACCCCAGGGACAGGGAGAGTAAGTTGTGATCTCGATTGGGGTCATCACCGGCGTAGCCGCGCATTGCTGCAGCCATAGCCTCAACCGATTCGATGCCCCACTAACACCACAAAGGCTAATTACCGACCAGGTAAAGTCGGTCGAATCATCAGAAGTTTGATGGGTCTGTCTGTTGTCTCAATCACTAGTCCAACATTATACTTATATTTATATTAACAACATCGACGACAACGATAAAGAGGAACTGTCCTCATAGCCAATGACTAAACAAGAGTTAGTTAGTTAGTATAGCCAGCTAACCTGCGCTCACCTTTCAGTTTCATCTATTTGGTTCGGGCTCGTGGAGTTTGGTCGACATCCTTGCCACTAATTGTCGCCGAGAGTTCAAAGTGATCACCACGACACAAGTTCGAATGATCCGTTAGCAGAGCTGGAGAACAGCCGTCGTCGTCGCCGCCGCCTGAACCACCGACGGCGCCGACAGGTGATTTGGTTCCTGTCGCCTTCTGGGCCGCCGGGCTTGTGTGTTGTAAAATTATCATAATTTTAACGCCTCCATCAACCTGTACATGTCCACTACAACTTGTGATGATTATATAAATAAACTTGCACACCTTGCCCCTGATTTGCGTGCACCATATTCAATTCGTCATTTCTAAATCCCGGGATATTTTCCTTTGGTAAAGAAGCCGTTGCTATTGGTTGGTTTAAAACTCAATAAACTTTATCCATAAGTTTTTCGTCATTTGCATCTTTTACAACTTTCAGTCAGCCAGTCAGTCACTCGGATTTTAGCCTTTACGTCGCTTGTACAGTCGTTGTAGTTAGAGTTCATCCTTGAAGACCCACCACCGCATGTACTTTTGTCCTGCTCTCTAGATGGAAACTTCCATAAATTTTTTGGTGTTCTAGAAGTCCATTCAATTCATTTTGATCGATGGTGAGGTAGCCATGGAAGATCAAAATCTCGTTTCCTGTGGACAAAGTCTCGATCCAAATTGATCGCCAGTTCAATGGTTCAACAAGTGGTTGTGGTCGCAGGCGCCAGCTGGAGTCGTCGAAGATTGAACATCTGGCTGGTAGATTTTCACAAACGTTGTTGTTGCTGCACCTGTCGTCAGACACACTGTTATTTTCTCGCGCTATTGTCAACCACAAACAGAGAGACAATCATCAGGAGCATTCTAGTCTGTTGCGAATCATATCAGCTGGACCAATCAATTTTAGTTTGTTCCGATGCCAATTTAATATGATTAGTCATTTCATTCACTCATTTATATGCTCAAATCATCAAAAAATCTGTCAATTGTTTCACGGTTTCACTTTTACACTCTCCAGCCTAAACTCGCCGCTCTAAGATAATTAGAAATCTATTCAGGGTCCAAATTTGAGATCATGTTTACCCTAGATTCATTCGCAAAGATTACACCTGGTGCCCACTAATTGATGAATCACAAATCCATCTCCAAATTCAAAACAAACCAACACTGGTTCACGGCCGGTGATCAAACACTGTTTGAGAGGTGCGTTTTAGTCGCCCTGTCGTGGCAAACAAGTGCGTCGTCCCGTGCGGGCCGCGCGTTGGTTTCGTACACTGCGTATGAATGCATGCTTTCGTTTCGTATGCGTACGACCAAGTGAACGTACGCTCCCTTGAGTCTAGAATTCAAACAGCGGCAACAAAAACAACAACACAAAAATCGACAGCGAAAGCGAACGACTGCCTTTTCGCTTGAAGGTTTCTACGCAATTGTAATGGAAATTGGTATGACGACTACGATGGTGGCTTTTTGCGCTCAATGATGAAAGAGACAAGGCAAAAATTATTAGTTCCTCTCTCTCTTTGTTTCCCGCTATCCTTTCCTCACTGGTCTCCTCTTCACTAATTCTCTATAAATTTAGATTGATATTATAACCCATAGTTGGAATATGGATTCCAGGAAGGATTTGTTTCACTGAGTTATGATGTTGTTTTCTAGCACAACACAAGCAACAACATAACATCTCTATTAGGTTTTATTAGTCAAATTTAACGAAACAACAAGTCACAACAAAACATATCCAATCTTGCAATCATCATGTCGAGTGTTGGAGGCCATCATCACAACCATAGCTCTAGCAACAATACCAGCCATACTAGCCAAAGTAGTAACAGTAGTTACAGCAACAATGCTAGTCGCGAACATCAAACATCAAATGGAAACAGCTACACCAAGCACAATCAGAAAATATCCGAACCGGAGCCCAATGAAGAGTTTACAATCAGGGTTCTGACCCTAAATTGTTGGGGCTTGTGGTTGGGAGCAAAGAGGCGCCAGCAGCGGATGGCCGGAATAGTGAGATACTTGCGCGAAAATAACTGCGATATAGTCTTCCTTCAAGAAGTTTGGGTTACGTCAGATTTTGAGATTATCAAGAATGGAACAAAGGATATCTATCGTTTTGCTCACTTGTTTAGATCGGGTAGTGTTTTGGGCTCTAGCGGGATTGTCATTCTATGCAAATGGCTACCAAAAGTGATCCACTTTGAACCCTATTCTCTTAATGGCTCACCATTCTATCCCTGGCATGGCGACTGGTTTGCTGGCAAAGGTATTGCCTATTCGCGAGTCGACTTTGACGGATTATCTCTGCACTTGTTTTCAACGCATACCCATGCCTACTATAAGGAAAATGAACCAGTCCATGACCAGTATTCAGTACATCGAGTTTGCCAGAGTTATCAGCTGGCTAGATTCATTACCTTCATCCAAGATACAGCTTGCAATAGGCGAACAAACGGCAAAGACTTACTCATCGTAGCTGGCGACATGAATTCAACCTCCTCCGAACTACCATACAAAATCCTAACCACCATGGCAGGCTTAACAGATTGTTTCAAAACATCGCGTTACACAAATCCAAGCTCAAATATTATTCATAAGCATAAAATGATGAATTACAAAAAGAAACTTTGTTTCTCCACTACGTCAGATGATAGTGGTGCTAGCTCAGAGAATGCTAAAATGGGTTTTTGTCGTAGCAAACTAGGCGAGCATTACCTACTAGACACCCTTGAGGGGTATCGTAACAAAATAGTCCAATTGTTTGATAGTGACACCGATGATGAGGATATAACTTATTGCCACCCGAGGAATTCTTTTACGCCAAGCAACGTTGAGCACAAAGGATTCAAGTATCCAAATCATATCAATAATAATAATAACAATAACAATAATATCAACAACAACATCTCATCAACTCGCCAAGATTTGAGCTCGTCATCAAGCGATTTGAAGTCAGGTGATGAAAAGATTGACCCAAAATTAGATCGAAGTAGTAGCAATAATAGCTCAATGGTTAGCAGGCCAGCTAGTCTATTGGAATCCCTTAGTCTCAAGCGGCCGAAGAGGTCGCCATCGAAAAGGATTGACTTTATATTATGTAGTCTACTAACTCATGGCCACTGTGTGGTGGATAGGATTGCCTCAGAGAGTAAAGATCCTACTCTGGATTGTTCTTTAAGTGATCATGAGCCGGTGATGGTGGAGTTGAAGATTTGCGACATAAGTCATGATCTAATGAAGAAGAACAACATTGATAACTACAATAGCTCAAATGATGACGATTTACCTCCGGAGCATAGTCGCCCCCTTTCTTCACTAGTCGAATCGAAGACCTCTCTCAATGATGCAAGCAAGATCCAAGAGACAACAAACCAGTGGGTCCCTGAGGAAGTGCCAATCAATATGTCATATCAAGAGTGTAGTCTACAAGTTTTGGAGGCAACACAGGACGTGCTCATGCAATATTATCAGTACAATAGAACCTCTAAAACTCAATTATTCTACGTTGTATTGCTCATGTTTATCATAACACTTCCCTCGGCCACCTATTATGCTCTAGCTAATGAACTAATACCAATCTCAACAATCGTATTCATGTGGCTGGCATCATCGTTCCTATTTGCAATTGCAGTTCTTATTGGTTTCTTGAGCTATAGATTTGAGCAGGGAGCTATAGAGGCGACTCTGAACGATATCACCTGTAAGATGGCGGTTGCAAAGGATCATCAGTCAGGACAGAAGAATTACTACAATCTCAGGTGAGACTTGAGCTAGTGATTATTGGAACATTTAGCTATGAAAACCCCAACAAAAGTGAGGATTTGATTTGTGTTGCATTTCAAAATTAGATCTAGATTCCATGTCATAGTCAGAAGGATCATAGAGGTGATTATCATATAGCTCGAGTCGAGCAAGCCAACAATCATAAAAAACGAAAGAAAGGAACATAAATTGTTTAAATCTATTTTGAAAATAATATGGAATCATAAATTAGATTTCGACTGTCCATATAGTAATAATAATGATTATTATCATGAATCCAAGATATCGAATCGTGTTGATAATTTGAGCTTCCATGATTCACTAGTGCTTACAATGTACTATCAGCATTCGTCATCGGTCGTATCGTCATCCGAACTATCGTCGTCATCGGTATCACAGAAACACTTTTCATCATCGGTTGTATCCAGGTCAGTGTTATCATCTGAATAATCGCCATCCGTATCATCGTCCTCGTCATCATCGTCCTCGTCATCATCGTCATCGTCATCGAAGTAGTCATACCTGTAAGGTTCGCGTGTTTTGTATGGGTAACCTCGACTCTCTGGAGTGATGGGCTTATAGCCCTTATAATCTAGGCGACCAGCTATCGAGCCTTGAGCCTCAATGAGGATCCAGTTTGGTTTGGTGCGACGCGCCTTTGCCACTAGCACCTGTGGATCGGTGGGTGTTGAACTGTTTGTTAATTTAAGCAATTCAAACGTCATTTCACAATCAAATCAATTAAAACTATACTAACCTTGAATGTGTATTTGGTAATTTCGGTGACCGTTTGTTTGTAGTAAACTGGTTTATAGAGGGTGACATAGCCGAAATCTCGCTCAAAATCTTTGACCAACTGTTTGGCCACCTGAATCTCCTTTTGGCCTACCTTACCAAATAATCCGCTGCGTTTTGCCACAAAATGCCTAACATTCCTCCCATCCTTCTCGATTTTCGCCTCAACTAACTGTAAATCTCACGAGGTCAGAATTGATTCATAACATATAATCTATTGATTCAATCACATACAAAGGATACTTACGACAATGCTTGCAACCAAGATGCAGCCTAACGACAATAGTTGTAAAAATTTCATATTAGACTAGATTTTAAGTAGACTGGACGTAGCTGGGACTTTAGTGCGGATCGGGTTTAACTATCGTCATGGTTATAGCCAAAACAAAGACGACAACAACGACGATACCAAGCAATAACCAAGAAGACGGTAGCGAGATAAACAACATTTATTGCAGATTGAAGACATGATATGAGTTGCAAAGAGATGGAGATAAGACACTGGGAGTTTTGCCACCAGTCTTGAGTTTGGTGAATTACTTTCGACACTAATCTCATTACTTGACTAAGGGTATCACGAAGCACCCAGCTGAGTAATCTACCAAAACAATAGATCGAAAACCCCCACGAGAGAGAAATCGATCAGAAATTTACACCCCCCTGTAGAGTGGTCAGTCGTCTGAAACAATGAACAGTTCAAACAATGAATCAGAGGCCCTCAATTTGTCGGAACCATGCAATCCACAACTGAAAGGTAAACAGCCTAACTGATTATCTTTGCACACGCAATCAAACGACTAGATGGATGATCAATGAAGGCGAGCAAGAAATCTGTAGATAGCATCGATCTGTTAAATATCGTTGCCGCTACCAATATTAATACAGTAACAATTAATGCTTACGGACGTTGTCTTCTAGGCTCCTATAGCATTCCAAATTGTTGAGTGATTTCTCTGCCAAACACAATGGGATTGTACAAGCTCAGAACTGAGAAGAGAATCAACAAGTGATGGTTTCAATCACTAGATGATGACTACAGCACATCACCCGTCTTTGAACAGTAAGCCGACTAACGAGCAAGTTAGCTTGCTGGCTAGCTGCAATACTAGCGCAGCTGCCGCCGCCACCACTCACGACAACTAGGCACAGTAACCATCTACGACGACGAAGACCATGAGGTTAATGATGATGATGATGAGTATTTGTCATCATTATTAACTATTATTGGCGCAGCTAGCTTACCATTGTGCCCAGTAGCCACACAGGGAGTTTAGTGATATTAGTAGTAGTGATGGTGGTGGTAGTTGTATTAGTTGAAGTAACAATGGTAATTGTAGTGCCAGTGGTAAGATGGTAGCCGTAAACTTGCGGCGGACAACAAACAATGAGAAACAGCAACGTGTTGCACTTTTTCTAACCAACAACAACCACCACGACCACCACCAAAACCACCGCCATGTTCAATAACTTAATTATATCATCAGGATCAACTTATAAGAATCATTTAGACAGATTAATTATTTAGCATTTAGATGATTATTAAGCATCAGCACACAAACTTAAATCACCACCACGATCACCATCACAAGACAAGAACTCGCTCGCTGTATGCCGCTATGACCAAGAACCGCTCGAGGATACCCCGCAAATTGCTTCTGGCCCAACTAGCGGCCACCTGTTGCCTAGTGTTAATCCTCGGATTTAACTCGGTACAATGTCAAGCTTTAGCCTCTGCACCACCCATTCAATTATCTTTCGACAAGGCCGAGATTGCAGTCGAGGGCCAGAAGCTCAAGATGACAATGAACGAAACTCGACAGGTTGTTGTGATTTTAAAGTTTGACCAAAAGCTCATTCAACTGCAAAAATTTGACCTCATAACTGTACAATTTGTAGCAAAAACCGTGTCACCACAGTTTAAGATATTAGATATTTTAGATGGAACAGATCGGCTATCAGTATCAAAGCGAGAACTAACTGCCAACGGTTACACTTGGCGAGCTACAGTTTCATTGAGGGCCAATTATATTGGCCATGCAACTATTAGTTTGGCTGACACCGAACTCTCGGGTACAAACAAAATCGGAACAATAAGTACAATTAGAAACTCAAATTACCTTGAGATCACAGTACTTCAATACGAGGGAATATGGGATATCATATTCATTGTTTCTGTAACTTTGCTTATCATCATGACTTATATCAACTTGGGCGCCCAATTGGATCAGGAAAATATAAACAAGATGCTCAAGAAACCGCAAGCTTTAATATTGGGGTTCCTTATATCAGTTCTAGTTATGCCAATATTATCTTATGCATTTGGAGTTTGGTTGTTGGGCGATCAGATTAACTATCGTATTGGCTCCTTTGTATTTGCCTGTGGACCGGCCGCCTCAGCTTCGACCCTATGGACTGTGATGTTAGATTGCGACAAGGAACTCTCAGTAGGTTTACAGGTTGCATCGACAGTTGGTGCTCTAGTGTCAATGCCTATTTTGCTTTATCTCATGGAAGTTAGTATGGGTTTGCAAGAGCGAGATATTTACATGACACGTATCCCATATGGAAGCTTGATCTCCAGTTTCCTCGTTCTATCCATTGCCCTGGTTATTGGATGGAAATTTATTGGTCAACATGAGAGGGCTCAAAAAATTTCTAGGAAAATCTTTAGGCCACTTACCTTTTTTGTGCTCATTTATATTATTGTCTTTAGTTCCATTGTTTATTGGCACATTTATCAGATGTTCGATTGGGATATAACCCTAACTTCTTTTTTGATTTCAGTGGCTACATATATTATATCCGCTTTGTTGGGTTACCTTGTTAATGGATTCAATGGACGAAGCATAGAGCAAGCGGTAGCCATTAGTATTGGTAGCACGTACAAAAACTCAGGCATTGCCTTTGCCGTGTTGATGGTTATATTTGAGAAACCCGATCACTTCATCGCATATGTTCCCTGTTTAACTCAAGTAGTTACAACCTCTGCCATGTTATACTCAATATACTCGGGACTAAAGATTGTAAACTGCATCCGGCGCCGCAACCAACCGAATCCAATTACGGCCGAGTCAGGCGCGAGCGCAGCTACAAGTGCAGGTAAGCCCACGGGTGAGGCAGCAGCAGCAGTAGCGGAAGCCAAGACTTCGAGGTCCGGTTCTGCTAGTAGCCAGAAGTCGGCTAAAAGCGACCAACAACCAAACAGTGAGTTTATACCAATGAATGTGACGGACGTTGACACGCCGCCCACTAGCCCAAGGGGAGATGACGCAACGGTAACTTGGGACCAAACTACAGCTCAACAGGTTGACGAGGTGGAGAGCAAGGATCAAAATGACACAGTGCAGGTTGTGGTAAAGCAGTGAGATTCGACTATGAACTCAAATCGATGAATAATATCAATAATGATCATAATAATCTTTACAATCTTTTAAACAAAACAAAATCTAATCTAACCAAATCAAGTCGAATCAAACAAGTGCCTTGTGTCTCATCACAGTCTGGTATTTATTATTTCCAATTCGTTGTTCTTTTCTTGCTTTAAATTTACTTGTCTTTGTTGGTGGTTTCGGGTTCTTCTGGCCTGTTGTAGAGAGAAATAACATTAATTGTTTTGTTAATTAATGAATTGAGTGTTACTTTGAATTGTATAGATATATATATTTATGTATGTGTGTGTAGAACTCAGAGGTTAACTTTGAAACAGGAGATACTTCTTGAGTATAAATGGAACTGGTAGGCGAGTAATGCGATCAATCAAATGGCGACCCTTGAGATTCAATGTATCCGTTAGGTGTTTTCTAACTTTCAATCGCATCATCTGCTTCAAAGTCAACACCGAGGAGGAGCCCTTGCCCCTATTCATCAATCTAATTAAATCCTCTGAAATTCCATTATGGTGTGCCGATTGGTCGGCCAAAATCAAGCGCAATCGTTCAGGTGTCACGTCGGCCGCGACTGAGGGATCAAAGAGTTCGTTAGCTCGGGTTCTATTGGTATGCCGTAGGCAGGCATATATAACTTTGGCCATCATAAACCAATCAATCTCCTCGGCGGCATCTATAAGTAGGTATAATAAATCTAAACTCAATTCCTCTTGAATCTTCTCGAGCGTCCTGACTAAACCACATCTATTTTGGGTGGGAGTTTTGAGAACAACCCTAGCGCCGTACATGAGTAACAGGCGAACCATCTCGAGATCTGGACCCGAATAGACCAACGAGGAGTGGGGAATTGGAGCCGAGGGTCCAATGCAAGCGCAAGATCTCACTGAAATAAGGTAATCTGCCAGAGGGGGTCCAGTGTTTCGAATTGAAGTAACAGGTGAGTTTGGATCGGCGCCGCAATCCAACAAAAGCTTTACAATCTCTCGCTTATTTTCTATCCCTTGAGTTAGAACGGTTTGAAGCGGCTGGCCAATGGTTGTGTTGGATCCTGAGTTGACATCGGCGCCAAATTCAATCAATAGCCGGGCAATATCCGGTCGCCCGCTGATAATTGCAATGTCCATTGGGCTTGGTTTTTCAAAATTTAAATTCGGATACCTGGCGCCACTGGTGAGAAGGAGGCGAATGATATCGATGTTACCGCTGAATATTGAAAAGTGTAAGACTGTACGAAAATCTTGCAAGTCGCCTGTGATATCGTTGACATCAGCTCCATGTTCAATCAACAGCTTGACGGTTGCGTAACCGTGCGGATGGCGAGCTGCCTTCATTAGCGGCGTCATACCTGAGCGATCGCGAGAATTGGGATTCGCCCCATACTCCAGGAGCAGCTTAATGCAGGAAACCTTTAAAACGCTGATCAAATTAATCTCGCTGCCCATAAAATATCTCGCATTTGGATTCGCTCCATTCCTAAGCAACAATTCAGCACAATCCAAATGATCCCTCTTCAGCGCCAAACTTAGGGGTTCCTCCACGAGACAACTGGGATTTCCATGCCAACGTGAGTCTGTAAAGTTTGTTCTGGCTCCAGATCTGATGAGAAATTCAAGCAACTCGTAGAAGCCTCGCTCGGCGCTCAAATGGACAGAGGTGTATCCATTGTCGTCCATGGCATTGATGTCGCAGCCGCGCAAAGTGAGCAGCCTGACAGCAGGCACAAAATTCTGGTAGGCCGCATAGTGAATGGGATGCAAACCCTGGGTCACGGGCCCATCAACACGAGCACCGCAGGCCAGTAGAATGCGAATGTCATCTAGCGAGGCAAGACGAGTAATGGCATCGGCCAAATCCCGTTGCAATTGGTGGTATTGCTCCTGTTGACTTTGGATCTTTCGCTTGTTGCTCTGCTGGGCAGCGTCCGAGTCGGAGGTGGTCGAGGCTGAATGCTGCGAATCTGTGTACTTGGCCATTCAAAATGTTTGCTTGCTATGTTGTGTTGCGGCAATGTCTTTTTATTGGTACTGTTATTGATGTGATGTGTGTGATTTCCGATTTCGATTCCGTGTTTGTGTTTTACTTTTTAATATCACTTTCTATCACCCGAGTCTATGTTTCTAATAACCTGTATCGCTTTTCTGGTAACTGGTATCAGGTATCAGTCAAACACAAATTACAAAGCTACAAAGTACGAGACAAATGGAGAAAGTAAGTTTTAGCTTTTAAACTTGGTTCTTGTTGTCGTTGTTGTTGTTGTTAGTTATATTTTGCATCTCTCTTTCTCTTCTATCCGCGAGTGCAAAATGCAAAACCCTAGCCCCCTTGTTGCTGCAACTCGACTCTATGGACTCGCACGCCTGGGGAACTCTGTAGAAGTTGCTGGCGCCTAGCGACGATCTTGCGAGAAAAGCAGCAACATCAGTAGCTGCGCTGCCAATTCCTTTACTGTTGTTCTTGTTCTTGTTGTTGCTTTTGTGTTGTTGTTGTTGTTGTTGTGGCCAGTGCCAATTTACTTACTTTAGCTAAAACTCTAGCAGCAACAACAGCAAAGCAACAGTCCAACTTGAACTTGGTTCCTCCTCTCGCTTCTTGGCTTCAATTCAATCCACGCGCTGGGCGACTAGGACCTAGCGCGCACATGACCCGGCCGCTCAGTAGTCAGTCAGTAAGTTTGCGATTCACGAGCTCCACCTCAAACGCTCGCGAGTCGCGACGGGAGGCATTATGCTTATGAGGACCAGAGAAGAAGCAGAGGAGGCAAAGGAAGAAAGAGCAACAGCTCTAGTTTGTACGAGGCAACTTGGAGTTTTCCCTCTAGCGAGTCGAAGCTGGCGAGCGGTCGCTATACGCTTGCGCGCGCCTCGCGTTAAAAGTTAAACTTCGCTCTCCGCTAACTTGATTGATATTTGCTCCAACTTTCTATCACTCCTTCTCTTTACCTAACTTCTGCCCTCACTATTATACCTTTTTGCTGCTTTCCTGGGAATCAACTCCCCAACTACAACTGAGCCTCGCAGATTGTTGAACCGCAAACGCGAAAAGAGTCGCATCGTTTGTTTTGCATCGTCTTGCATGTATTCTTCCGATACACCACTCCAATTGCGCTACTCCACAATGGAACATCTATACTCGCTATGTGCCAACCATTGATATGATGACAATTGGCGCCACGGTTCGTGGAGTTTGTTTGTCGCCTGATGAGTTGGCGGATGGGGAAGAGAAAGAGAGAAGACGCACGACTTGAGGTTGAGTTCAATTATGTTATGCAATATGACGATTACCTCGCGTCTTTTTGTGATTGTAATGGTCGATATTTGACTAAATCTTGATCGATGGCGCACGCGCCAGAACAAGTTGGAAATTACGCAATAGGTGTCTAGTATTGCTTTTAAGTGAGCAAGTGAGCAGTATATACAGCTTCTTTGTGGCTGCAGCTGTGGCCACGACTGTTGTAAGCTCGCCGTTGTGATAAAACACAAACGGCACTCTATCAACTAAGACAAAACAAACTCATTGACTATCCTGTTGGCGGGCTCGTGGTACGACAAGCAGCAGCGGTGCTACTCTTGCCAGTAATTAGCGATACAACAAACTGATTAAAATCTATCGGAGTCTCTTTCGTCCCTCGAGTCTCTATGTCTTCGGCGCAACAATGGCGAATCAATAGAGGTTATGAATACAGTCGCCTACTGCCTAGTGATAGCCACATGACTTGGGATTGGTATTGTCCACGAGCCTTTGGGACGATCGATTTGCAGTTTGTGTTTGCATTTCGCGCCACACACACACGGGAACGAGGGGCAAAAAGCGGCAGTTAAATTAGCTTGCCGGCTTGATTACAAGTCGCGACGCGCATGAGAGGTAAAGGTAGATGTGAGAGGAGAGTTCGATGATTTATTTTGAAACGTGATATTTTTGTAATACTTGTGGCCAACGATTTGAGGGTAGAAGACTTAAGAAACCCATAAACACATATACACAAAATATAATTAGATTTCCTCTTATTGGCGGGTTAAGGTGCGCTGTGCGCCACAAGCTAGCTTGCCGCGGTCAAATATTTTTTCCACCCAAGTCGATGCGACAAATTTTACTTTAGTATGGTAAAACTGCACCAACACGGCAACTGGCCAGTGCTATTTCTCTATCCCTCTCAGTCTCTCGCTCACACACAGAAGTTGCGTGCTTGCGTTTCTAACTGAGATTTCATAATGCATTCTCTCACTCAGTCAATTTCCTATTCAATGCTCTTGTGTGCCTCCTATTGCCCAACGATCAAAGCAAGCATCCATTATTATTATTATTATTATTATTATTATTATTATTATTAACATCATCAATACTCAAAAATTCTGGTGTCACGAGTGAGTTTGTCCGAATTTTCAACCGGTTGCTCACAGTCTATCGCTGCTTAGGACGGACAAGTGGTGACACAAGTATCAGCCGATAAAATCGTGGAACCAGGCGAGTTACGCGACAGGCACCGGTCGAAGCTCGAAAAAGATTCATTCAAAGGCCGAATAATCGTATATTAACTGCAAGCGGCATTCGCTGGCTTGAAAGTAGGTACCCGGCTAGTTATTACACTAATACATGAACTTGATAACCGATAACAAAATTAAAGTTGTGACTCACAAACAAATTTAGAGCCAGACACGCAGATAATATAATTAGTAGCAATGTTGTCGCTACTCTGTCCACCATGTCCATCGACAATTGTATCAAAATTGGCATTCTCGCCACCGGAGCCAACTTATTCCATGTTGGAACAGCCATCGAACACCACAACCTCAGACGGGAACTCAACCCCAGAATCCCAAAACAACACAATGAATGCCAATCAAACTAATTTAAATAGTAATAGCCAAACAACAAGAAGCATACAAAATAATGATGCAAAGATGTCCACCTCATCAGCATCGCAAACTTCCACGTCATCCAAATATAAGCTCAAATTGAATGATAGAGCAGAGTGGCAATTCTCAGATAGTGATCTAGATAACTTTGAAGTATTTTACGCCCAACAAGGAAGGAATGAACGAATTGCTTGCATGTATGTGAAGGCCACAAACAATCCAAAGTATACAATTCTATTCAGCCACGGAAACGCCGCCGATTTAGGACTCATGTCTAGTTTCTATTTGGGACTCGGCAACAAAATCCATTGCAACGTCTTCGGTTACGATTATTCAGGTTACGGGCTTAGCACCGGGAAGGCCTCGGAGAAGAGTCTGTATACAAATATTGAGACCGCTTGGACAGAATTGAGGCGTAGGTATAATTTACAAGCAAATCAAGTTATTCTCTATGGTCAAAGTATCGGCACTGTACCAACTGTTGACCTGGCTTCCAAATACGATTTTGCAGGCATCGTACTCCACTCGCCTCTGACCAGCGGTCTGAGGTTGGCATTTCCAAACACCCGGCGAACCTGGTTCTTTGACGCCTTTCCAAACATAGACAAAGTACCAAAGATCAACTCACCTGTGCTCGTGATCCACGGAACCGAGGACGAGGTCATCGACATATCACATGGACAAGCGATACATTCGCTCTGTCGAAATCCTGTCTCGCCCCTTTGGGTCGAGGGCGCCGGCCACAATGATATTGAGTTATTCAGAGAATACCTTGAAAGGGTGAAGAAATTTATCAACAAGGATATTGTTAACGCCTCGGCAGCTACCGCTGCTGCTGCTGCTGCTGCTGCTGCTGCTGCTGCTAGAGATGTAAGCTGAGCTATGGCATTTTGAGAACTCGTCCGAATTGAAAGCTCGGTGTTTGGCGGCTCGGCTGCCATCTCGGAGCCTCCAAAAGTAAATAGCTCGGCACATTACGGCTGAGCTGTTTGTATACTTTTTTCACCGTATAAATGAATCGAAAAATTATAGTGGAATTTTCCCCCGCCCTTTAATTATTTTCTCGCTTCGAATTTCTGTTTTTTGCTTGCTGGTAGGGATGAAGTAAATGTAATACGGAAGCGTTTTTGTGATATGAAGAACTCGGTAAAAGTCGTCGGCAGTGCGTCACGTCTATTTAATAGGCTTCCTATTGACAGTTGTCACCTAGTGTTGTGGATCAGGCATACCTTAAGGCACCTTTGCACAGAGGATGAAATTGGCGGCACAGGAAAAATGCTCTAACTCAAGGGCCTTAAGGCATGCCTGACCCACAACACTACTGTCACTACCCGTTCGGTTGCTGAGATTTTGTCCATTGCGTTTTGCAGCATAGACACACACAAACAGGAGTCGAGTCGCTAACTAGAACTCCGCACTTGACTTTGTCTCCCGGTGCTACGCTCGCTCATACACAGTAATAGAATTCATCAACTATCAGAAAGAGAGACAGAGAAAAGGAGACTGGAAGACTACGATTTTTAGATTTGATTCAAAAACAACAACCAAAGTATCCTGTTATCCTCTCACCTATTAACTAGCAACTAGCACCAGGTTACTGCAAATTTTAGTAATTGTACTCGCCACGAGACCAAGTGATTAAAAAGATAACCGGAATATTCTCGGTCACCCAACTCCAGCAGTGAGATTTTAATTTTATTGAAAAAATTAGACCACAAGCAGAGAATCAAGAACAATAGTATAGCAAGTAGCGATATCAAACCATAAATATTTGGAAAGTTGTCGAAATCTACTTTCATAAGCTTCAATTACACATTATGTTCTGTTGGCCGACATTAGTGAATTACATCTAAACATAAAACATAAATAAATTATATATATATATATAAATATTTATATAATATATAATATATAATAATATTTATATATATATATATTATGAATTGTCGGTTTAGTGAAATGTTCTATGATCTAGTATCAAGAAACCATAACTCAAGATGACATCCAGCAACGAGAGTAAGAGCAACAAACAAATTAGATTATTTTATCCTGTCACTAGTGTAGTAACAATCAGCGTGATATTATTATTAGCATGGTCAACCAACTCCACCTCCGCCTCTTCGGGCCAAGACTTGTATTCAGATAGTGATCATGTCATTAGATTCAATGGAACCAACTTTGAGTCAATGGTGTTTCATGAGAGCAAGAATATCGTTTACATGGTCCAGTTTTACAATTCATACTGTGGCCACTGTCAAATGTTTGCGCCAATCTACAAGGATTTAGCTAGTCGCATAGCAAATTGGTCCTCGGTGGTTCGAGTTGCTGGAGTGGATTGTTCAAAGGACGAGAATGTGGTCACCTGTTCGGATAACAAAATTGCAGGCTACCCAACAATTTACCTCTATCCACCAAATCCACGTAGAGATAAAGCCGAGGATGATCCAGTTAATTTGAGAAGCCTAGGCATCGAGTGGACGGTGGATGACATTGAGGAGGCACTAATTGATTACCTAGGCAACATGACCAATTCCCACCGGGTACACCCGCCTGTTATCGAGGCAATGCAACCGGTTAGTGTGAGCAATTTGAGGGACTTTAAGCGCCTCTATACAGTGGACTCTAAGCATGATGAGGCCACCAATGAGCACCATGGTCAACAGGATCTCATGTTTGTTATTGAATCTGAAAAGTCTTATTTGGGCAGAAAGCTTATCGTTGAGTATTACCGCATTGTCGATAGGTTAGAGTTACGTCGAATTTCCTTGTCCAACAAGGAACTACTTAGCTCGATGTTAACGGAAAAAGACTTGACCATTTTAGATGAGAGCCAGCCAATGTTAGTGAGAGCAAACTATTTAGACGATGATACTAAGAAAGCGCATGTCTTGGTTCGAGGCGAGGAGAAGAATATATTACCCACAGCTCGAGAGTCGGAACGTGACGATTTTATTCATAACAGATTCAAGACTTTCTTTGAACACTACTATTTCGTTGAGCTCAAAGAAGCTGGACTAGGTGATGCTTATTGGTCGCATGGTTCTTCAAATAATTTAAACACAAGTGATCACATCAGCAGCAATCCAAATCGTGATAAGAATAATAATGCGGGCGAGGGTAACAAAAATAGCCACGATGAAGAACTTGAAATACAATACCTAATCCATCAAGATCCCATTGGGAGTAAGAGGATTTTCTCCATTGACTTGCTCAAGGGTATTAGCTATATGTTGACGCATGAAGTAAAGATCAAGGGTGACTTGAGCCCGATTGAGTTCAATACAATTCGTAACCTGTTGACAATACTCAAGAAGTATTTACCACTGGACAAATGGGATCCGCTGGTGTCAAACTTTATCATCGATTTGCGCACTCGTCTTGATACTGGACGCGATCGTTACGAGAAGGATGGTGTCAAGGCTCAAGAGATGAGAGATCTATTGGAACTAGCGGGAGCCGATGAAGTTAGACTAAAGTATAGTCGCGAGAATTGGATCACGTGCTATGAAAGTGATCGAAATCGCAAAGGATACACCTGCAGTTTGTGGGCCCTATTCCACTCTCTAACTGTAGGTGAATATTCCAAAGCTGCACCTGTTAGATCAAAGCCCACTTTGGTATTATATACAATGCGTGATTATATAACCAAATTCTTAGGTTGCACAGTTTGCTCATCAAATTTTGAGAAAGAAACCGAATCCCTCGCAACAAGTTTGAATTATCGAAACTCCTCAGTATTGTGGTTATGGAATACTCACAATTTGGTGAATCAACGATTAAATAATGAGAGAGCATCGGAATATAGGAAGCCGTTGAGTGAAATTATATATCCAACTCCATCGAAATGCGCCTCGTGTTATAAGACTAAAATAGCGGAAATTGGTCAGGATGGCAAGACTTATACGGATATTCAATGGAATATGGCCAACTTATTTGAGTATCTAATTGATTTGTACAAGCCGGAAAGGATTGTTACACCAAACGAGTTGGCACTGATGAAATCAAGAATGCGGGGAAAAGTCAACTACGAGGTAGTGGATATTAGAGATCTAAGTGGTAGTGGTAGGCGGCTCACTTCGGCCGATATGAACCGATCAGTGGAGCAGTGGAACATACAAAGCATTTTTTCAACCGGTGATATGAGCATATGTCTCTTTTTGTATCTCTCGTGTGTCGTCATTGTGGCAATAGTTTGTCTTGCGCTCAATCCCAAGTGGAAACGATTCAATCTCAACAAGACAAGATGACAACTCACTTTTGATAAGTATCACTTTAAGTCTTAATCGAGTAGAGTCTCAATCAAAGGAGTCAGTTGCGAGAGCTAGCATGATAGGAATTTTAGCTCCAAAAGCAAAAGGGAACATATGCAATCAGGAACAAATGATAAGAGAATGATTTAAATGGGTTTTAATCTTATAAAATTACCGATATAATTGGAGGCCACTCAGCTTGTCCAGGATTACAGAATAAACCGATAGATTACTTAAACCTTTCTCTCGCCCTTCTTCTCGCAGGTGTAGTTCTTATCCTTAACTAGCCACATAACCTGTAAACATTTTTGGCCACATTCACTTATCACTCTACTTACCTACAATTTAAGTCGAGTCCTTTGATCGTAATCTCCTTTACAAGCAAACAAGAGTGTTCAGCTAAAAGTTTAGTCTAGAATAACTTGTTGTTGATGGATTTAGTTTGCTCATTCTGGTTTGATAGAGGAGGAGGAAAATGTAAAAACTTCTTTTAGTGCATGCAACCAATTGTTGATCAATCGCTACTCTTGTGTTTTAGTTTTATGCTCTATTTTTTTAGCCAAACCAGAAACATTTAAAAAATCATAAAAGATCAATTCGATGTCCATGAATAAGGATGACATTCAATGTCGTAAACAATAAGCTAGTAGAGGAGCAGGTAAGTCACCGTTCAATTCCTGAACATGGTGAGAATGATAGCTCAGTTTATGGGTACAAGGTGACAGCGACAACTAAATGAGGTTGATGGGGGGGGGGGGGGGTAATCGCGAAGAATCGAGAGCAATTATCTATGAGTGAATCAATTTGTAGTTGTATGCCAGGAATTAGTATCGAAGTGACCGTCAAAGATCCATGTCAACCAGGAGGAGATCGAAAGAGGAACTAAAAAGAGCACACTCTTCAATATCTCAGGTCTGCCAGCCTTGATCGAGGGGTTCGATTTGTTGTGCTTTGACTTGCAAAAGAGAGCTTCCGCCAGCAATAGAGAGACAAAATTAGGCAAGAGCAGCGACGGCGACGGAGACAGCTGGCCAAGCGACAGGTAACTTCCACCTGGTCGATGGCAGCATTAACATCTAAATGATAGGCTAGTGGCAGTTGACAGGCACGATTAGGCAACCGACATTCAGACTCAATTAGTTGTCAAGTGTGTGCTGATTTTTGTGTTCTTAAAAAGAGGGCGAGAGAGTTGCAAAGTAGTGCCACGTGCCAGCCGTTGGCTCACCTGCGCGCAAGTGATGAGTGCCAGCTTGGCGCGCCCATTTCTCGCCTCCTCGCACTTGTTGAATCAATGTTGAATCAGCGAGTCAGCCGTAGCCAGCTTCCCGTTGGCCCTAGACTCTTGCGCCGCTATCAGTAGTGCTGGCAGTAAAACTTGCTCGATCCGAAGCTGTCGAATAGTTTTTTCTCACTATCTTTCGACTCAACACTGTATCTCTCTTTCTTGAACTATCCGTCGAGTCGCGTTCAACGGCTCGCAGAATTTGCAAGACGGGAGCAGTTATCTTGCCAGTTGCTGACTTCTGGTTAATGCCAGCTAGTCTCGCGTAGTCTACACTTTGCATTCGTTTGTTTGCCATCATATTGGTGGTTGTTTCAATCTTAATTTCTCCACCAACTTTACGATTGATTCAGAGAGAGATAGAGAAAGAAAGAGTGAGCCGACGATTGAATCTCATTGGCGGCCTTACACTTTCATTCATCCACTTATTCACTCATTCAATTCCGAGAGCAAATCTCAACTTAAGTTTCACAGCAGACTTATCTAAATCTGGAAGACCGTTTGGCTTGCAAGTGGGAAGTAACTAGCAACAAGCGTTGGATATGGAGAGCAAGCAAACAGAAACTGAGTGGCCCCAGATCAAAGGTTCCCTTTGAGTCTAGCTATCTCGCTGGCCTTGGCTCACTTGTTGTCGTTGTCGTCGCCGTTGGTGGCAACGGTTGGTTTTCATTCACTATAGCCACTACCACTACCACCACTAGCACCACCACCACAAAGGCCACTTGTTGCTTAGAGATTTCTCTCTTTGGCTATCGTGGCGTCCTCTCTCTCTCTCT
>WNKI01000001.1:8604129-8663848 GCA_015350385.1 Aculops lycopersici | reverse complement strand
CTCTCTCTCTCTCTCTCTCTCTCTCTCTCTCTCTCTCTCTCTCTCTCTCTCTCTCTCTCTCTCTCTCTCTCTCTCTCTCTCTCTTTGTGGCGTGGACTACTGGCCAACTGCGAAAGCCGCAATGCCTGAGAGGCCGCCACGCGATGATTGGTAATGGCATTGGCAATGACAATGAAACATCATAAGCTAGTGAACTGCAGACCAAACAGCTTCGACGAGCTTTGGTGGTTGATAATAAACACTATTAGCGGATTTACTTTTACTTTTGCTTTTACTCTCGGCTTTACTCGCGCTCTTGCACGGCTGCCTTTTGCTCGTAATAGCTCCAGACGACGATGGTCAGTTTGTTTGCCAGCTTGTCCAGTTCAGTCCAATCCAATTCTATGGTATGCGAGAGGGCAACAATCCTGTTCAATACAATCCAATTCTATCCACTATTCAATGTCTACCAACTTACTTGTATAAATGAGCAACCTAGAGGAAGCTTTGGCGGCGACGGCGGTGCCCGCCAAGTGAAAACGCACAAGTGGCCACTCTGGGATAGCGAAGAAAATGAGTGAGAGGCGCCGCAACTTGTAGAGAGGACCAGAGGGGATATTGTGCGCAGTGGGGGTGGCAGCGAGTTAACTGACCAATGAGGGCCACGTGCAAGCGTACGGGGCAGCGCCACCACTGCGGCCCCCAATGCTGCGGTTGCCTCGGTGGTTGTTGTTGTTGTTGTAGCTTTGGTTGTTGGTTTCGCATCTTACGCCAGTGGACCAGTGAGGTGGCCACATGCGCCAGTAGTGGTGGTTGCTGCTGTCGCCCATTGGGTTCGCCTTTGGCTGGTATCGTTCCCATCATGCTCGTCGTGTGTGCGATGGGCAACTTGCGTGCGGCGGTACGATTTGGTGGCCGCTTAAAACTTTTTATTATTGCATATTCTAGCTCTTACCAGATCCACTACACTAATGAGACCAGTGAAGAGTTTTGTCGCCAAATGAGAATTTGTACACTGGCTAGTGCACGAAGTTTACACGATAGAAACCAAATCGTACACGTGAAAGATGGAGAGAACAAATTATTCCCTCACGTCCAAGTGAAAATGTTCGCTGGTTTTCATCTTTCGAGTTTCCATTTCAATTTTAAGAAATGAACAGTTGGTGATGAATATTGCCAAGTGGTTGGAGTAGATGTAATTGTAAAAGTAATATCAGGTATATAAACTAATAATCAGCAGCTCCAGGCAGGCAACAGATACCAGAGCGTAAATTACGCAAGTCATACCACCAAGTTGTAAGAAACTCTGACATGAACTAGCATTCTCTTTTCCTCTTTGTGAGAAAGAACTGAATGGAATCAAAACAAGAAGTTAAGAAAGAGTTCAAAGTTCAACTGATAAAATTTAAATGTTTAAAAGATTGAAGAAGAGACTGTATCACTTGATCCAAATGAAATAGCAACCAACAATCAAACCAACATCAAATTAACCAATCGAATTTCCCACGTCAAGTGGTCAAGTTGCCCTGAAGCGACAAAATTAATCATCGTCATCATAACCAAGCACTAGAGAAAGAAAGGTGGAAGAGGAAGAAAAGGAAGAAGCTTTGATCTATGACCAGATTGAGTGGCGAAGTTTCTTTAGGGTTGAGGAGGTAGAGGTTAATTTTACTGCTAAAACTTCTCAATCGATAACTACCACCACAACAGGTTGGTCGGCAAGACGGTACATTCATTATTACCGCTGCTTCTACAACCACCACTAGTGCTGATACAAACGCAACTACCTACTGCTCGCATTATATATACATATATTTTTATATATCCCCACAAAAGCTAGTCCGTCAAAATCGCCAATCAGAACCCTTGGCGCTGTCAAGTTGCACAACCTCACCTCATTTTACCTCGACCAACCAGTAGCTTCCTATTCGATCCATCAATCGGCGATCGTCTCTGTCCTCTGTTCTTCGATCAACTAAGAAATTGAGAACCTGATTAGGCGATAACCTGCGGGAAGCGTTTTTAGCGTTGCAACTTTAGCAGGACAGAAAAGAGGAGAAATCTCAACACATTATCTTACGAGTTTTCTCTCAAGCCTGGCGTCCGATTTGTTGTGCTTAATCCAAACTCGAAGATACGCACAGAACATAAGAATTAATCTCAAATCCTGCAAATTTTTGTAGATTTTGGATAAATTTCACACTAGAGTTTTCTCTATTTGATAGGCAACAGGTGAATTTTTGCAAAAAGAAAACAAGCATCAGCTTTCCATTTCTATTTGCAAAAGTTCGAAAGCCGCAAATGGTCGTGGTTATGGTGGTGGTAGAATTACGCCGTCGAGGTTACACCGAGGGATACACTCGAAGCTGAGGCATAGGCATAGAGAGTGCACCACTCACATTAGATCCACCTGTTGTTGCAAGTGGCTAGCTTCTCCTTCTCATCGCCCACAAGTTGGTCGCTTTCGTCATCTCGTAGTCAGAAGCAGCGTAACTCCGACAACTGGCGCGTCTAATGCACCAATACTAACAGAAAGAAATAAACTAGAGAGAGAGAACAAAATTTAGGCAACCTCTAGTCCTAGATTAGCCATCACCTTTTCGCAGTTGTCGAAGTCTAACCACCAGCAACAGAAACCACGACGACGACAACAAAACCGAGAGCTTAAAGTCAGGGCAATAAAACACACACACCAACTCACAAAAACACATTTGCCCCACCATCGCAAACTCGTTGTTTAAGCCTAGAGCAAATTGGAAGCCCTCATTCGCGCACCAGCCAATTTCCATCAAAACTCAACACCTCTACATTAACTTGACTGCATCGTGGTTTTCATCAACGTTTGCCGGCCATCTAGAGGGATTGTATTTTATCAAACGACAAGAATAAGGAGCATCCAAATATACTCATTCGTTTGCTAAAGAGTAGTAACTACTATAGACAAGTCGAGAAGAGGAACTCTACTCAGCTCGCATAGGTGTGTAATAAAAGGATTGCACCCTTTATGAGAGACTCATAGAATAACATAAGCCCAAGTAGAAGAAACATAACACAACACAGAGAATCACCAAACCATTGGATTGAGCAGTATAACTCGGAAGAAGTACGATTTTAGAGCTAGCTAGTAGTAACTTACCACCTTGCGCAGATTTTCACTCGGTTGCTCTGGTTAGTTCAAATCTCTGAGCAAAGTAGAGTGCCGAGTCCCTTTGGCCAGTATAAACTGAAAAGGGGGAAGGCAACCAACAGGTGTCCGTAACTGCAAGGAAAGGCGGCGACAAGGTATCTGCGCAAATCTTACCAACGAGAAAGGGGAAAGAAAGTTGGTGGGCAGGTCGAGGCGCTTGTGAGTAGAAGGAAGAGGGAAACTAAGCAGTTAACTTGCCGCCATTCGCCTTTCAAGTCATCTGAGCTGAGATTGCGTCTCGTGCAACAAGTGTTTGCACTTCTGGAAGGAACAGTGACGTGAGCGGGCGAGCGAGTTGCTGAGAGACGAGGAAGCCATCGAGAGTAGCTTGGCAATTTCCAACCATTGGCCTGAGAGAGAGAGAGAGAGAGAGAGTGTGTGTGTGTGTGTAGAAAGTTTGAATGGCATGTGATTGAGGAGCCCTGAGACTCGCCGACAGACTTACAAACCACTAAACAGACTCACTGACTAATTTTAGTCTTGGCTTTAGAGTGTCAGCTGCCAGTTTGAGTATAATCTTCAAATCTATCTCTGCGAATCCGCGTGCAAATCGCGGACGTCGCCTCAATTAAGTCTGAGCAAGTTCCTCGCGGCAAATCTACTCATTGTGCAAGAGCACTAACAAGCCGGTTAGAAGAGAAAAAGCAAGAAGGCTCCAAGACCGCTCATATTCGTGAGCCCATCACACTAGATTAACTCGTTATTGAAACATTCAAAGTCACCCCCGTCTCGATGATATGCAGTAGCAAGACGGTAGATGGAAATTTCACGTAACAATTGGGAAAAATCAAGCGAGATAGACAAACTTATAAGAAGATAAGCGACGACTAGCTAAGCAAAATTATATCGCAACTACGAACGAAGGGCGAATAGCATGAACAGATTCACAAGAAAGAGAAGCAAATAGAAAAAAAAGTTAAGCTCATCAAAAACATCAACAACATTAACATCAACAATACTAACCGCAACAACAACCGCAAACACATCAACAGTAACAGCAACAACAACAAGTAGGCGACTTGTTGCATCGGTATTTGTCATCTTCCAACACTGAGGCGTCGCGTTAATTTGATTTCCCCCGCACACACACGCTCTCACGTCACTTCCCTTCCCTACCCTTCCCGCTTGCCATTTAACTGGAGACGCAACGCAAATCTGTCCCACTGACCGACGCGTGCAACCCTTTCGTCACCTAATTTTGTTTCTTTTTCACAAAATTGGTTTTCCCGCTTGACTCATCCCTATCATAACTCCGTCCCCCGAGATAAATTTCACCCCCAATGCTGCTATGCGCGTCCACAGGCGCGCGCATAGCAACAATTGTCTTGGCGTGTAATATGATAAGAATGAGTTGGGCGACACTGCCTCTTCAGCGCCGTCCAATTTAGTTCCCGTGTTATTCCAACGGAATTTTGCAAGGGTGCGAGTTATAGTTGTTGGCGCAAGATCGCAAGTGATAAGAAATATTAAAGATAGAGAGACGAGATATGGTAAGGTGAGCGGGAAGCAGGTGGGAGAAGAATAATAACAACAACACCAACAATAGCAACAACAAGAGCAAGGCCAACAACAGAATAGAAGAACAACGACAGCAACCAATCAACCAAATAGGCAGCTAGCCAGAGAACCAACCAGAGCGGCGATACAATGTCCAGCGACGAGGAGCTCGAGCAGCTCTTTTCGAGAGGTAAGTTTTCCATTTTGTTTTGCTATCGCTCTTGCGTGTAATGATAATCCGATATCCTGCAAATTGGAAAGGGATTACCTGCATCCAACTTAAAGCAAGGTGGAAATTGATGTGCTCTCTTCTTTGCAAGTCCATCGTCCTGCTTTATTACGAGACAGCGAGAAACTAACTTCTTCATCTCATTATTTACTCAACCTCTCCCTCTTGTCTGCGCCCATCTCACATAATCACCACTATTGTGCAAATTTACACGGCGAAACTAATCAACAATGAAACATCAAAATTCCCAACGTTTGGACTCGCAAACCAAAACTAAAACTCGAACGAACAAACGATAAAAATCCTTGAACGATGATCGTAATAACAAAATAATGAAAACAACATCATCATTAACAATAACAACCAGTCATAGCCACAATGGATTTGCCACCTGACAAGAGCAAAGTCCTGTGGGCTTATGATCGCGAGCGCAAGTGGGAGCTAATCAGGGATCAGCGAAAGGTGCAAGCTAAACAGGAGCCAAGATATTACCTGTCCAAGTTGCGCTCTTATATGGATCCTAAAGCTAGTCGACTAAGCAAGAGGAGAATGAAAAATTCCGACTTGGCTCAACAGAGCTCAACGCAAATTTTACGTGATTTAGAGATCTCATTGCGAACGAATTCCATTGAGTGGGTTCGCGACTTTCTGTCAGAAAAGAATAATGGTTTAAATATTTTGATTGATTATTTGACATTTAGATTGTTGATGCTGCAACATGAATTGATCGAAAAGAAACTGGAGGTTGCCCAGAAGTTGAATGATTCCATTTCCGGTTCGGGAAATAATCAAAACAATAACAACAATAGCTCACTCATCAACCACAACAACGATCGATTGTCGCCCACCTCGTCGGTTATCGACCAGCATTTTAGATCAAAGTTTGCGCTAGGCGCAAGTGCCAAATCTAGCGAGTTAATCAATTCGTCCTCGGATATCTCGATGGGCCTCAACCACCAAGATTCCCTACTTAACAGTCTATTAGCCTCGCACGCTAGCGGTCATTTAGACACAATACGAATTCCCCGTTCAAACTCATCATTAATTCCAGCGCAAGCTCATCAAAATTCAACTCAACAGCAAACTAATCACCACAATCACCGCACTACAAGTCCCTCGCCAAAATCCTCAACTCTCACCTCGTCAACATCATCAAACTCCTCATCACTAGCAACCACTACAAACTCGTCAACCCTTTCGTTTAAATCAAGCTCAAATGTTAATGGCAGCGACCCATTGTGTGACCAGCAACAGGTGGACTCGAACGGAACCAAGCAGCAGCAACAGCAAAATGGTGGTCGAACAAAAAAGAGTTTAAGTCACATCTTAAACACAGCTTTAAACAATTCCCTTCTCGTTCACTATAATGCAAACACCAAGTTGAGCCAGGAAATGTCCAGTCGCCTGGATAAGGCGGCGAATCAATTAACTGGTAATAATTTGCAACAATTGACCACGGCAAATCAGCAGCTTAGTTCAACTTTGCAATTATTTCCAAAAAAGCACTCGCAAAAGTTAAATATTGGCTCGGTGACGGACGATATTCACGTTTGCATTATGTGCTTGCGCTCAATTATGAACAACAAACGGGGTTTTAATATGGTTATGGAGCATCCGCAAGCTATTAATTGTTTAGCTCTAACTTTAAATCACACTTCAATTCGGACTAAAACTCTGGTATTGGAGTTGCTAGCTGCCATTTGTTTGGTTAAAGGAGGTCATGAGTTAATTATGGCAGCGTTTGATAATTTCAAGCTAGCTTGCCATGAGCGCTTGCGATTCGAAACTCTAATTCACTATTTCAAATCGCAGGAGAAATTTGACGTAGACTTTATGGTTTCGTGTTTGCAATTTATAAACATTATCGTCCACTCGGTTGATGATATGAATTACCGGACTCATTTGCAGTATGAATTTACAAACCTGGCTTTAGATGAACATCTGGACAAATTGAAACAGAACGAAAGCGAGGAGTTGCAAGTGCAAATTCAAACTTATCTAGACAACCGAATTGATGTATGTGTCCTGGCCGAGGAGGCGGAAGCAAAGAGTGCGGCAATGGAACAAGTGCAGCAGTTGCTTGAGAAATTATCGATAGCCAACGAGTTGCATACAAACATCCAGCTCAACTACCAAGCACTCGACTGTCGGCTAGCCGAAGAGTTGCAAGCTAAGGAGGAGCTGGCGAAAGAAAATGAACGAATTAGACGCCAATTGGCTACGCTCTCATCTACTTCGGCGGCAAACCTAGCTAACGGTATCAATGGCAACCAGCCACTGGCCGTAAGGAACAAGCCAAGCAACGGGAGTCAATCGAGCGATCAACTTTCTGCGCGGCTTACCAAGCTAACGCAACCAAGTAATGGAATGGCCAATGATAAAGTCGATGATAGAGCCGCCTCTAGCTCAACTTCCACTCGAATCGTAATCAATTCGATGTCTAAAGGCTCCGTGGGTCCGTCCATGACTGCGCCTGCAACAGCAGCAGCACAACTGCCGCCGCCCCCTCCACCGCCACCACCACCTCCATCAATGCCGAGTATCTTGAATCAGCAACAGCAACCACCAGCAACCAGGATCGCGTCATCCAAGTCGACGCCCGCGCCTCCACCACCACCACCGCCGCCTCCGCCACCCCCGCATGCTAGTTTAAACGGGCATAAGAAGGGCATGGCGCCCCGACCGCCAACGGACAGTATTGGTGACAATGGTACTCCTCATCAAGCGTCCGGTAGATCAATGCCACCGTCAAGCGATGAGATTAGCACTAATCAGCAGCAACATCAGCAAAGAAACAACAGTGACAGCAACACAAACCAGACCAACGCCAATAATTGTGATATGATGACTCTCAAGAAGACTTTCAACACTCAGTACAAGTTGCCAACATTTAATTGGTTAACGCTCAAGCCGCAACAGGTAAGTTTTATCCTATTTCGAACTTTTACATTATTTTTCCACTTCAGCTCTACACATGTAAGAGGCACGAGTACTCTCCACTTTCTCTTTATTTGCTATACTCTCTTTATGCCCAACAAACCAGCAGCAACTGCATCCTATTTACTTATTTCGAGATCGAGTCAACGGGACGCAATCGAAAGCGAAACCAAACGAATACGAAATATTCTGACCAATAGAAACGCTACTATTTCTTTCTTACCCTTCCATTGACTCGTATGAATGCTAACTTCAGCAAGCAAGTGGCCTGCGTATTGCAACACAGCGACCACTAGTCGCTCTCACTGACCGAACTCTCACTTGTTTGCTCGTTCGTTCGCTCACTCACTCTTTCAATGGCTCCCCGAAAGAACGAAATTGCTCTACTTCCAAACACTTGCATCGTTTTGTTACCGATTACCTTTGCCGTCGCTTCACCTCCATCCGGCTGTTTATCATCCATTAGAAATTTTCTTCAAACCTCATCCTCGCTTTCGTTTGCTTCATGTTCATCTCAAACCAAACTAAACTGAACCGAACTGAACGAAACTCAACTTGACGCTCACCAACGCACTAGTGGTCGAGAGTTTGGAAAGAAAGAAGAGTAAAATGAATCATCGCTTAACGAGACTTTACATACTTATGAATAATTTTATTGCTCTCGCCGCGCCTTGGTTTTGTAACCAAGGCGCTCAGCTCAACTCGGTACTAAGTGAAACGGGTTCTTGGTTTCGATAGTTTTGGTTTGAGCTCGAACTTAAACTTAAACCAATACCAATGTTAACCATGGGTATTAGTGGCCAAAGCAAAGCATTGCAAACCAAAACAACAGGCCAAGCAACCCGCTGGGTGACATCTTCGCCTTCTCCGCTTCCGCTGCTTTCATTGCTGCCACTTGTTTGCGCCTCCCTTTTAGTTGAAACGAAACAAAACTTGACTTCAAAGTAACCACAACGCAGCTGTGTGATTCGATTTGGTGCCGCTTCTTCTCTTTCTCCTTTCCCCGTCTAGCTCATCGCCTTGTAACCGCAACAAGCGTTTCGAACAGTCGATTGATCAGCTAGCTGGCCGCAACCGGTTGACTGGCTGAAAACGTTATGCATTTCACCAATTAACTAGGCAAAATGTGTCTGCTGAGTTACATTGCGTTGAGCAGCCTTAACAACAGGTGAGCTAGTGAAAGGAGACGACTTCGAACTGAATTGCGCGCGATGAAAAGATAGTGACGCGAAATCGACATCACGAATCGCACACGCTGGTGGCTGAACTAAACAGAGCTTGAATGCATGGAGAAAACCACTAAACTCCACTAGAACCCCTCGTTTTGACCATCAAGTCGTCAACTGCAAAGTGAGCGCCAAGCTGACGATGACCGACCCGCTCAACAACTACGATGAAGATGAACAAGGAGACGAGTGTTCTTCTTTTCCACAGTCGCCGGCCGGCCAGCCAGCTAGCCATCTAGACAGGCAACCGACCAACCCACCCGCTATAAGTCCACTCAGTGAGAGTAGCCGCCGAGTTCCGGCATTAAATGGCAACCAATTTGAGTCGTTTGTGGTGCCGCTATCGTCGTCATCGTCGTACCCATAGGCCGTCGGTCGGTTCGGTTGATTCCATGAACAGTGAGAATTGCGAGCGTCAACAGGTAGACGAGATAGCGACCAAGACTACGTTTACCTGTTGACCGCTAGTTGTTTGTATGTATGTGTGTGTGTTGTTATTGCCACCAAGCACACGAATTGCCGGCGCCTCGGGCGGTTTCTTTGCGATAACCACGACGAGAAGGGAGACGACGACTTCGTCGACGAAGATGCAAACGACGAAAACAGAACTAAGATGAAGTCCTATTGAGAGAGAGGGACAATCTAAGCGGATCTTTTAGTAGCTTATGCTAGCACCTCAGTAGTCATAATTTCGCCATTCGCTTGAGCAATTTTTAACGCTCTCGGTCAGCCGCTCGGTCATCGCTTTCTCCAATGAACGACGCTGAACTCAAGTTACAGTAACTCCTAAGGTAGACCAGCTTTTGCCAATTCGATTTGCACTCTCACTTCTCCTCCTCTTACATCTGACCACCCGATTGTCTATTTATTTCCTTCCTGCAACCTCTCAATTGGCCAAGTTGCTATCTGTTGCTCAAGAGGCTAGAGTAGATCTCCCATTGAATTTAGGCACATTTTTCGAGGATAAATCGCGCTCGGTCTCAAATGCCATCGCCGACACAAAGGCGAAAGCTCGAGGCAGCTACAAGTGGGCTAACCAGTCAGCGCCAGCAACAACAAGTGCGAGAATTTAAATCAACATCATGAAGATGATGCTCATGCTTGTATTTGTGGCGCCATCGCCATTATATCCGATTGCAACTCATTGCTTCTTTTCCTCTTCGTTCTCACCTAAGCTAACCTCACATTGCATCGCATGGCATTCAATCGGCGTCAAGATCGCGGAGATGAGTCGAGTTGAGTTAAGTTTGGTCGAGGTGAAGTTTTTAAGCGGTAGCAATATCAGCAGTAGTAGCAGCAACAACAACAACAAGCTGAAAGGGGAAACGCAGAGATGATTTATGGCCATCGCCCAATCAAACTGCTATCGCCCATCCTCATCCTAACCAGCAACAAGTGGCTATCTCCACTCTCTCGTTCGACGGGTATCTGGCTAACTTAGCGGCGAAAGGAGTCTATTCAATCATTAGTGGCTAGCGAGCTGTTAGTTGTTGTGAGTCTCATTCGCTTGATTTGAGTTTGTACAAAGCGACCACTCGATCGGTGCAAACTAGTGAGCAGCATTCATGACTCTAGGCGGCAACATTTTCCATGATGATCATGATGATGATGAGCAAAACCGAGAACACGATTGAAGTTGGAAGTGGCAAACTTTTCGGTTATGATCAGATTTCCCGTAGGCGTCGCCGTTAGCTCATTTGACTTTGGTAACTTTTTTTCTTCGATCAAATGAATGCGAATGAATTCACTTGATCAGGTGGAATGAAATTTCATCGGGCATCTATATCTCAATGGCTTTTTGTTGTCGTCGCTATCTTATTTTTGTTCTTGTTATTGTCGTCGTTGTTGTTGTTGTTATTATTATTATTCTTGCCACTGGCACAGAGAGACCTCTGATTGTTGGTGGAGGCGGCATTTATCAAAAGGGTTGCAACCAAGCGGCAAGCGAGACGAGACGGCCACTGTCCAAAGAAGAAAGGTGAAATCCGTAGGGCGAACAGGCGCTGTTTTGGTTTTATCTGATGAGCAGCCAACACTTTTGCTACTCCAGATATCTCCTGCTACCTGCTACCAACTACCTGTTGCTCGCCACCTTTAGTTGGCTTGCCTGTTCGGCCACTTAATTAGCAAGTTCACTCGAACCGTCGCCTACCAAACTCGTTCGCCTTTCTTATTGCTCCTTCTGCTATTGCTACTCCTTAGTTCTTCGCTCAATTAACAATTAATCAAGTCGCAACTTCCTCGTCTTCTCTACATCTGCACAATTGTAGTGGCAGTAGTAGTAGTAGTAGTTGACCTGAACTAATTCGACTACAATACACTAATATATTAGAGCAACTCACTGACTAATTACCTGATCCCATTATGGTTATTCATTGCCATTCAATATTTTCTCCCATAAACAAAAACAAAAAACAATGTTCAGGTTCGAGGCACAATCTTCAACGAATTCCACGACGAAGAGAAGATTATCAAGTCGATCAACTTCGATGACTTTGAGGAACAGTTCAAGTTGGGCCAAAAGTCGAGGCCACATGGGGAGCAGACGAGGTTAGGAAATAACAACTTGGGCAAAGCCAACAATCTCAATGGCAACAACGAACTGGCCACCGATGGAACTAGCGCAACGGTCTCGTCCAACGGTCATGGCACTGCACATGGAGACCAAAAGCGATTCAAGCAGCCGGAGAAAGTTTCGTTCCTGGAGCACAATAGACTGCGTAACATGGCCATTAGTTTGCGAAAATTATCTGTTCCTACTGATCTACTTGTAAGTAGCATTAACCGTTTGGATATAGATCAATTGTCGCTGGATAGCATCGAGATTTTAATGCGAATGATACCGAATGCCCAAGAGGTAAAGGCCTATCAAGAGTACGAGTCGTCGGGCAAGCCATTGAGTGCTTTGACCGATGAGGATAAGTTCCTCTGTCACATGAGCAAAGTTGATAGATTGGAGCAAAAGATTAAGATCATGTTCTACATGAAGAACCTAGAAGTCAGCGGCGGCGGCCCTCAAGCTGGAAATCAAAACACCGTAAGCTCGTCACATTCTTACAGTAGCTCGAACACCGATTCTGGCGACCTGTTGGCCACCACAAAGGCAAAGATCGAATGTGTTGAAAGTGCTTCTAGATCACTGAGAGAATCAGAGGGAATTCGAATTCTACTCGAGTATATCCTAGTCTTTGGTAATTATTTAAACAGCTCATCGCGCTCACTAGCCTCAGCTCCGGCTTATGGCTTTAAGTTGCAGGCATTGGATATGGTGAGCGAGGCTAAGTCGACTCAGGACAAGTCACGCAACTTGTTGCACTTCATCGTGGACACTATCCTTAAGAACCTCAATGCCAAAGAGAAGGCCAAGATGGCTCCCTCGATGCAAGCCGACGGTAAGACCAACAATAACCGAGGCTCGCCTAGTTTAGGTTTCGCGGCAAAGAAGATCTCGCCACTAGGTGGCGGCGGCGCTGGCGCCCTAGATCTAGACTCCATCAAGATGCCCTACGACTTCGATAGCCTAATGAGCGAACTTGAACAGGCGGCTAATGTATCTCTCGAAACTCTCATGATGGAAGTCAAGGAGTTTGAGAGGGGAATAGAAATGTGCATTAAAGAGTTGCATGTGAGGTGCGCGGCCGCCGAGGCACTTGAATTGGCCACTTCAACGGCGTCCGGAAACAACGACCACCGTCCAGTTTCCCCCAATCCCCTAAAATCACCCATGGACGAGACTATTGTTAGATTGCAAAAGTTCATCAAGTCTAGATCCTGTGATATAATTGAGATTCGTGACGCGATTCAACGAGCCCAAAAGGAATTCAACGAGTCGGCGCAATATTTTGGCGAGAACCCGAGAACCATCGAGTCATCGTCATTATTTTCCATATTCCTAAGACATTTGAAGAATTTCAAGCAGTGCCAAATAGACAACAAGCTAGCTGAGAAGCGAAAGTTTGACGAGGAACTTCGGAAGCAAATTCAAGAGCAACAGGCGATGCGAGCCAAGAAGAAGTTGGCGGCCTCTATGGAAGCTGCCACCGCCACGGGCGCTATGAACAACAACAACATCAGTACCAACCAAGCAAATGGAACAACTAGCAACGGCGAGCTAGCTAACTCAACGACAGCGACAGGTGAGCCAAACTCGGACGGTCGCCTGTTAAACAAGAAAGAAGTTTCGCATGGAACTTTGGACAATTTGATCTCTGGCCTAAAAGTGGAGCCATACCGACGCGTAGACGGATCGCGCAAGAGCATCCGACGAACGCGCGGCAATTAACCAACCGACTATTACTATTGATACTACTTTGATAACAACTATAACCGACACACCGAATGATATGAATTCAGGACCTCGTTAAATAAAACGAAATTGTTTGCATTTATCATCAATACCACGAAATCTCTTGTTTCTTGCGTTACTCAATCCACTACCCTGGAAGTTGCAATGGGGATAGGGTGGCTTGTTGACCATAGTCGCTTAGTTTAAAGGATTGCTGATCATAATAGTCGGCCGAAACTCGACGGCCTGCATAGAATCTGCCGTCTAGCGCCTGTCTTGCGTTGTAGCTTCCACTGGAGTTCTTAAACTTGACAAATATCTTAACTTGATCCGATTGTTGGACATCTGAATTAGTCTGAGTTTTATCGTTAGCTTCTAGCCGACTAGCTACTTTTTCAACATGAATAACAACCTGAGTTATGGGTCCAAACTTGGCACACTCCTCATAAACGTCCAGTTGCAAGCTATCGTCGATTTCCTCGTCGGCCGATACCATATTGCGTAACATGAGGACATTTGATACATTGGCACCACTAGTGCCGTTAGTTTCATTACTGAGATCATTTGTCTGCTCTGAATTAGCGGCGCTGGTGGCATGTTGCTGCTTAGCTTGTGTCCGACTCTCTGGCTTCAGTTGGTCATCAGCCCGTTCAACAGTCTCAATTGTTTCTGTGAAATTATTATTATCAGGGTTGCTCGGCGTTTCTTCGCCAAGTTTTGTTGTTACTGTTGCTGTTGCCGCGGAGGCGGTGGATTTCTCAACATCCAACGTTCCATAAATAGTTAAATTCTCGGCAGGTGTGGTGGCTCGACAAACATGCAATGCCTGACCACCGCCCAAATCACATTTGTCCATTGTTAGCGCTTCACTTGCCGCAGCCTCAGTCTCGAACTCTATAAACCCGTAGCCCCGATGTTGGGGTTGTTCAACGTTTGGTGTCATGGCCAAGTTGCAACTTCTAACTTTACCAAAGGGATCAAATAAATCATGCAGCTCTTGCTCTGATAAATCTGGGTGAATGTTTGCTATATAAATTCGGTTGTTACTCTTGCATTCCTCTTGGATTTGCTGAATAATCGGCGCAGCTTGAGGCATATTCGAGGGCCGGCCAACTTTAATCTGTCGCCCACCGACCTGAACTCCGTTCATTTGTTCCAATGCCAGTTGCGCTGCCTCAGGTATTTCATATTCGACAAAAGCAAATCCTTTGTGTTTCAAGGATATGGGATCCCATGACATATTTATAGACTTGATGGCGCCAAATGGACTGAAGATTCCTTTGATCGTCTCTTCCCGCACCTCAAAACTAATGCTACCAACGTAAACTCGACACATCAACACCAAAGCTTGGTGTCTCTGGACAGACTTTTGCTGTTGGTGCTGAGAACTTGGGGCCACTTGTTTCTGAAGCAAGCTCTTCATGCTCTGCTCTAATGCATACTTCTTGGCTCGATTCACGGACTCCATCTGTTCGGCTGTGAGAGGAGATAGTCTAGCTAATAACTCATTGAGCCGAACTCCTCCAGGGCCCGGCATTAGGATGCCGGTTTGAGCTGCTGATATCTTGGACATGATTGCTTAATATCGGTGGTTTAATGCTATCGAGTAAAAATAAAATAAATCACATTATTGGATAGAGAATAAGGGTTGACAGGCATTGTAGGGCCAAATAGGTGGCCAAAACTTTGTTTTTGTTTGTTTTCACCATTTTCTCTTACACACAAATCCGCATGGAAAAATTGAGCGGCGTGTGTTTACAATCTCGCAAATTAGATTTCTGCCATCCACGCACATGGTTGCCTTTGGAACTCTATCAAATAGTGCACCAATCATGGAAACGTTATTCCAAATCAGTTAATTAAACACGCCAAGTGAAGTTATATATATTATATATTATTAATAATAGAGCAAGATGGACAAAAGAATCAAGGAAGATGCAGATTATCCAATCAGCAATGCAACTGCGAACCATTTAAAGAGAACGGAGAAGAGACTAGATGCCCTGAGGTTTAGGATCAAAGATAAGGCCGATAGAGCTACTGTTGATCAAGTGTTAGATCCAAGAACTATTAGAATTCTATCTAAAATAGTGAATCAAGGTCACATATCCGAGATTCATGGATGTGTATCAACAGGAAAAGAAGCAAATGTTTATCAAGCAACAACAGAGTCGGGCGAGGATCGCGTAATAAAAATCTACAAAACATCCATTCTTATATTCAAGGATAGAGATAAGTACGTGCAGGGAGAGTTTAGATTTCGCCGGGGATATTGTCGTAGCAACCCACGTAAACTAGTTCAAACTTGGGCCGAGAAAGAAATGCGCAATTTGTCTAGAATCTACCAGGCGGGGATTCCATGCCCCAAACCCTACCTACTCAAAGGCCACGTCCTTCTCATGGATATGATTGGTCGCGATGGGCTACCAGCTCCGCTGCTGAAGAATGCGGTTGTTAAGGATCAAGCAAGATATTGTGCCATCTACCTAAAGCTAGTTGTTTACATGCGACGTCTCTTCCAAGATTGCAAGCTAGTCCACGCCGATCTAAGTGAGTTCAATGTCATCCTACTCGATGACGAGATTTACATCATAGATGTTTCGCAATCCGTCGAGCATGATCACGTGATGGCATTGGAGTTTCTGCGAAAGGATTGCTCGAATGTCAATGATTATTTTAGCAAAAAGGAAGTCGCAACCTTGACAACGCGCGAGTTGTTTGACTTTATAACAGATCCAAATATAAACAAGGAAAATATTGACGATTATTTGGCCACTTTAAATGAGATTGCCTCGAAGAGGACTGCAGAGAAGCGCAGCGAGCATGAGAAGTTGGACGATGAGGTGTTCAAGAGTGCATACATTCCTCAGCGATTAGATGATGTGATAAACTTTGAGAAGGATGTTAGATTGGCTCGTCAAGGCAAGAGTTCTGATCAAATGATTTTGTACCAAACTCTTACGGGAATGCGTGACGACTTGACTGGACCTCGAGCGGGACCTAGGTTACTAGAGGACAGAGACTCAGCCGACCTCTTGGGAGCCTCCGAGGTTGCCGCCATTGATCCAACGAAATTACCTGGGGACGAAATAATGCAGCGTATCAAGAGCATGTCCTTGAAAGATGGCGGCAGCGTTGGTGAATCCGAAAGCGACGAGGAATTAGATTCAATCTCTAGCTTAGCGTCTGACAACGACGATGACGATCAGCGACTACCTGTGCTCAGTGCCAGGGAAAAGTTGCGCGACCATGGCAAGGGAAACTCAGGTGGCGATGATGTATCTTCGTCAGGTAGCGAGAACCAAGGCTCGGTCTCGAGCGAGTCAGATAACGCTTCAGACAATGGCGAGCAGGAGTCAACACCGGACCCAGAGAAGCAGGAAAAGTTAGCTATGTTCACGCGGGATAAGAACGAGGACTTGGAGACGAAACGAGCGCGAAAAAAGGCACTCAAGGAGGCGGCTAGACTAAAGCGAACCACAAACAAGGTGCCGAAACATGTCAAGAAGAGAAGAGAGAGATTGGCCAAGAGCAATAAATGATTGGTATTGCCATTGCTAAATTTGTTAGATACTCTATTTAGTGTGTTTGCGTTCTGGTTGATGGTGTTTCTGAAATCGTTGCTACTCTCGAAACTCCTCGCTACTGCTGTGTCAGAGAAAACTCATTTGCCATTTCCGGTCCACTGTTTTGTTGCTCCTAGCGTCTAGTCTATCTGTAGTCTCGCTCTCTCACTTTAGCTTGTTGGTTGCCACGACTACACTGTCGCCAAGACAGCCAATAGCTTTCGTCCCAAAGTAACAAGCGACGATTGCTTTTGCAGCCGAGAGAAGAATCGACTACTCGGTTCACAATATCCCTTTGGCGAGGAAGAGTGAGATATGTAAATTGAGCCGAAATTAGTACTAGTAGTGACAGTAGCTGTAGTTCTAGTAATCGTGGTAAACATTATGGATTGCTCATTTGTTTATTGAATTGATGATAAGTAGCAAATAGAGAGTTTGTTAGTCATCATAGCAAACACTTATGTTTGTTAAAGATTGGCCATATGGTTTGCCGCTTTCGCCACGCGATTTCTAGGCGTAGCTCTCAACAGCAACAGCAATAGCAGCTGCAGTTACAGCTGCAACAACGACTAAACTGATAGATGTCCCCATCGATTGAGTCACTAGACCAAGGGATTGGATTGAGAAGTAAGCAGGCGGGATAAGTGAGTGAGATGTTAATCTAACTTGCGGTTTAGAGATAGAGAGGAAGCTGTTGAGTCTGGGGCGCCCCTCGTTACGTCACCAGATTGCTCGCTAGCTTGTATGCTAATCTATCTCGGTTTGTTTTGGCCTCGCGCTGGTTGCGTCAGGCGATCGTTTGAGTCATTTGGTGGAAAGTTTGTTTTCCAACTCAATAAGCTGGGTGAAATATATATATATTTCACCCAACCATCTCTTCCTCCCTCTAGATAGAGGGAGAGAAAGAGAGACAGGCAGGCCGGCAGGCAGACATAGCGAGACTTGATTGATTGTAGGGCGGTCGTTCGGTCAAATTGGCTAGTGTTGTGGTGCGTTTTAGGGGGAGTGACAAGGAGGGTAACTTTTAGCATGGCACCGAATACAAGCCTACAACTAATCGACTCGCTGATCGTGGCTCTCGGCTGCTCAACTTTTTCTACTCTGGTGGTCTGTAGCTTTGAAACCGAGCAGCTCGTCTAGTTACTCCTCGGTGGACTGTAAACTTGGAGGCGCACAACTCGAGCCGCCGACCGGAGATGGCTTTGCACGAAGATGGTTCAGTTGAAAGTATCGCTAGCTAACTAACCAACAGATCGAACAACCGACCAGCTAACTAGTAACGTTGAAGTATTTTAACTCTAGTTCCACTTCTCGTCTTGGTGTTTCGAGTCGAAGCTCGCGAGTCATGACAACAGGAGAATTAGCTCGCGCGCGCAACCAACTAGCGCGACTTATGATCGTGATGTGAGTAAATTGTCTGTGGCTTTGCTACCAGAACTAAAACTGCTGCTGCTCATAATCGTCGTCCATGATGTTGGCATTTGGGGGGAGTAGAGAGATGAATGTTACTGCTGTTGCAGAATCCAAAGCAGCAACTCGAATCACTGCGACGACATCTCAGCCTAATTAGCCTAATTCAGCGTACCATTTCATTTCGTCGGTGCGAGCAAGTGAGCAAAACAGCGGAGGGACCTAGCGACCGCAGTGGCAACTCAATTGCGGCTCGTGCGCCACCGTGACGCCAAGTGCACGAGCTTCTCCCATGGTTACAGTGATTTCAATCTCCCCACAGTTCTTCCTTTTTGCTCGACTCGCGATTGTCACTTCCAACTATTTGTGAAAAAACAAATAGCCACGTGAATGTTGGCCGATCAATGGAGGCTGCTGTTACCATGAAGCCAGTTGGCTGGCGAGGGAGCAGTACCGGTGGCGATCAATTCGCCAAGCTTGCCAATTTAAACGAGCTTTCACCAATTTGCTGACAATTGGCCATCGGAAGCATGCAGCTAGAAACTCTCGCTTGCCTGAGAAAAACTCTCCTAGGCAAGCGAGGAAATGATCGTTTTGCGCTTGTTAGATTGATCTCCATGTTGTATCATGAAAGCACAAAACTCGCGCTCCAACTTTCACTCTCGCTTTCAGTCCCCCGAAACCCCGAGGCGAAAGCCAAGTCGATTTTGTGGCATGCAAGTTGAACTTTGTCGTCGTCGGCGTCGTTTACTGGCTCGCCTAGATCCCGTGGTTGTTGTTGTTGTTATTTTAACTGGCCAATTGAGATTGAAGAGTAGAGGCGAGTTAAAAAATCACGCGCCTCAAATGACAGGCGCCGCTTCTGGCGCTGGAGTTGCGATTGCCATTTCTGCCTGTGCATGTATTACAATTGAGATGTAATAAATGGGAACGGAATTGGATTGGATTGAATTGGATTGGATTGAATGGATCATAGTGGACAAAGGATTGAGATGGGGGCAAGTGTCTCTTGTTTTTCTCGGAAACTAAACTGAGCAACAAAGACGAGCCAGTTGTATAAAATTACCCCCTAAACTCTTGTGCCAGGGGAAACCAAAATATCGCCTCCATTTCTATTGATCTCTGACTAAAGGGCCGCCAAAATTTAGCGGCTTGCCACCTCTCAGTTTGTGGGAGAAGATTTAAGTTGCTCGCTGAATGCCAACTTTTTAAGGCCAAAACAAACGCAACGGGATACCGAGATTGCCGCCTGCGAAATGGTGGCGGCGGAAGCGAGAGCGACGGCGCCGGCCTTTATAAATACATACAACAACCCGCCAGCCTCCGCTTTCGCCACTGCGGGTGTCGAGTCATTGTCTTTTTGCAAGTACGTGTAGCTCTCTCTCTCTCTCTTGTTTGCTTGCTCTCTTGTGTTTATGTACTAGGCTTGTAGCAAAGCTAGCTAGCTGGCTAGCTAGCTGGCCACAGAGAAGGAGGCCGAGTTCCGCTGGGTGTATTTACAAACTTGCTGCTATGCTGCTGACGGGAGTCTAGCAAACCAGCCAGCTAGCTATGTGCAACTAAATAACTAGACCCTGTAGCTAGCTACTCAAACGACTCGGAGGCAGATGAGAGATTTAGTTGCGAGTTTATTTGGTTGGCAAGCTACATTTGGTTCGGTTCGGTTCGGTTTAGTTGTTGTAGTCGTCGTCTGGTCGAAATTGTAGTTGTTGCTGCTAGTTGGTCTTTTTTCTCCTGATTCGTTAGATTGATACTTGCACGCGTATTTTTGCTTGTTGTTCCTCTCTATTTGTGTTTAAGATAGAACTACAGTGCGATCATGAGTTGGTCTAGAGCTAGGCCAGCCAACGCAAACACAGACAAACACACTATGGCCATTGAAGTAGGCCCGTCGTCATGTAATGGCGGCGGATTGATACATTTGACGAGCAACAGCAATAATAACAACAAGCCGGTCAGAGGAGTCTTCTTATGGGGGCGCCGGTGGCGCGTGAATTGCATCGGTGCATTATTGTGAGCAGTGGCGGCCTGCGTCAAAATCAGCTTACCTGATGATGGCCGTCGCATGCCGCGCGCCGACCAATGTATCTGCAACAAGACCAATCCACGCTTAGTTTACACGCTTGCCGCGGAAACTAAGCGAACCGGTGGTTGTGTTGCGCTACCTGTTCTGTTAAGTGGCGGCAAGTGGCGAGTGGCGAGTGGCGAGTAGCGAGTGACGATGACGTAACACCCCACAAGCTCACAAGGCGACGGTGATGGCGACACGCGCTCCAGATGGAAGAACGTGACCTTGAGTTGGACGCTTCGTTTTGGTTTAGTCTGCTTTATCTCGTGCCCTTTACCTACCGCCGCCACCTGTCGCTGAACGATCGCTCCAATTCTTGTCTCGTGCCACACGTGAGCACTGGATGGCTGAGATATCTCTCACTTGAGGTGCCAATTGGAGGCACGCAATCGCGGTTTTCTAGCCGAGTTTTAGCGGCACAGAAATTGGGTGCCAATCGGCGAATCGTCAGTTGAATTTGGTCTCTCCTTAGTGCAACTAGCTAGCGCCAACCACCGCCTTTGGCACCTCGATTGGCAGAGCAACTTAAATCAACCCAGCGAGACTTCGAGCGCCAATCTATGCGACAAAGCAAACGACTAACCAATTAACCAACAGTTAAACCCAACTTGCTTGCTCCGCTCCGCTCCACACCTCTCTGCTCGCAAGCGCAACTAGGTGGTTGCATTGAACTTCCGCTCGAGTTCATTAGACTGATCATGTCGCTCGCTTTCCATATGATAATTTTGGCAGCCCTCGTGGTCGTGGTTTGTCTGTCGTAACAAATGAAGAGCGCGTTGCGCAACTTCACTGCCGCCATTTCGCGCGTGAAAACGACGATTGTCGGCCATCGTCGTCACATTGGAACTCACAGTCACAAATACACTTAACCAGGATTCGTGGAATCAGAACTGGATTGGCGCTCGTTTATTGCCGGGTCCTCGTGATTGTTGTTGTTTCGTTAACTGCACGATACACTTGTGACACTCTCCCAGTGCGAGGCATGGCATTTCAATGCAATTCATTGGAATGCTATGCCATTCAATGCCACCGTTGTGCTACGGATACAAACCGAGCGGCTATATTCGAGCCGCCGGCAACAACATTACAAGTGTCGACTGACTAACTCTTCGCCTGGTGGACTGTAATTAGGTAACATTTGTGAGCAGCTGAAACTAAAGCTCGCCGCGTTAATTGATCTCCAATTGCGACCGAGGCTAGCTGCAGCGTTGGAGACGATGAGGCAAAAGATAGAGATAGAGATGGGGGAGAGAGAGAGAGAGAGAGGGAGAGAGGGAAGCAAATGCGTAATTGTAAATGAGCATCGAGAGTGGCGCTGTGAAACTCGAGCGCGAGCGTGTCGCTGTTCCTCACTTCCGTTGTAACCAAAGCTAAGCAGCGACACTGAGGTAGTTTGTATGCAAATTGTACTGAGTTTGTCTCGTCTTGCCACTTTCCTCGAACTGAAGCGAAGTCGATGGCAACATCCACTTGCCGATTGGCCGACACTAAACGCATATCTCGTCGAGACGCCAGAAGCTGAGATTCGATTTCGATTTCAGGTGGACATTTGTGAAATTGGTGCAACGCGATGCGCCGCAACAAACGATGGCAGAGTAAACCACGACGACATCAATCAGGATGACGAATCGCCGACGGCGAGACGTCGGTGGCCGGGTAAGTTTTGCTCGTTTGCTCTCTAAGGTCGCGCTTCTTTTTTCTGCCGCCAGAAAACGACTAAATCTCTTCGGTTTTTTCGAGTCAGAGTTAGAAACAAGAACGACGACATAACTTGGCTCACATTTACTTCAAACTAAACCAACTTGACGTCCAAATTAAACTCGCTCCCAGCGTCTAGTGTCTTGTCCTCGGTTCTTTTTCTCCCAGACGAACGTCTAAAACTCCAGCGATGGCAGCAGCAGCAGCAGCAGCAGCAGCAGCAGTCGTCTTCGTCTTTTTAGTTCTACCTCAACTACTTGCGGCTTAGACTCGGTGTTTTTGCGGCCAACTGCTGCTCTATTCTGTCGCGTTGCGGCCGCTCAGGTGGAAGTGGGGTAAAAATTAGCGGCTCTCAAGTTAACTGTCTGCTGGCTTCTTTTCTCTTGTCGTCGCCATCGTTTTCGTGGTCGTTGTCTCCATCGCTAACGTTGTCGTTTTCTCTACCCCTCAACTCAGGTGAGTTGGATGGCAAGCGAGAGTGACGCGCGTGAGCGAGGCGCTCACTTACCTCTATCTGCGACGGCGCCGCCACTGCTGCTGCCTTTGTAACGACGACCACGACGACACAAGCAACCGCCGCGTAGAGGAGGAGCCAGCTGTAAAGGTAAAGGTAAGTGAGTCTTTTGCTATTTTCTCTAGCCAACAGATTCACTTCAACTCCGAACCCTCTCCGCAGCTCACAGTGCGAGTGCAGCGCATAGCTTCTGCGCCGCGCTCGCATCCGATACGCGATAATTAAGGTCATTTTGCGCGCCTATTTGTCTGGTTGTTTTGTACGCTCGTTGCGCTGCTTGAAAAAACAACCAAACTGAACTAGCTAGAGTAGAGTAGAGCAAGAGTTGATAGCTAATGGGCCCTATGGTTTGCCGCTCGGCTTCTAGGTCTTTGCATTTTACTTGGAGCAGAACTAGGAGTTGTCAGTTGAATTGCTGGCTTTGAGATGACAAAACAACATCAGAAACGACGGCGACCGCGACGACGACAGCGCCAATTTGCTGCTCACCTGGCGGAGAAAGCGAAACTACTCAAGTTCACCTGCCCGAAGCAAACTTGCCGGCCGGCTCGTCTATTTTGCCTCCCCCAATCGTAGGTTGTTAGGTTCAAAAAGGGGGACTCTGATTGTGTCATGAGGGAAAGAAGGAAGCGCAAGAGAACAGGAAGCTCGAACACTGCTCCTCTCGCTGCTCCCTCGGTAACTCTCAACTTACCTGAGCAAAATCTAGAAGGCGGATTGGAGGCTGGACTAGAGAGAAAAGAGCTGCTTCAGGTCTTTTCGAGAGTTGAACCAGCAAATCTAGCGAGAAGTTGCTGCTACTTCTACTGCCAAGACCATCACTAAACCGAACGACGTCGACGACATTGAAGATAACCACCGATTCCCGGAGCTGGCTTGGTAAGCCGGCTTCGGCAAGTTACGAGACTTTCGGTTTGCTCGGCTCGCTGGCTGGATGCGTCACGTGCGCTGCCTAGCAAACTGTTAACTCAAACAGTCCAAACTTGCAAGCCGTGTTTTTGTGCGAGCGATTCGAAGAGGAAGGATTAAACTTTTGACACACACTTTCGATTGGTTGTTGCCCGATTGGTCGCGTGCCGACGGAGTGGCGTCAGATTTGCAACTTCCTTCGGCTTGCCTATTGGCTAATGGTAGGTCTGTTTGTTCTATTGTCACTAGAATCGCCACCTCCACTGGCACCACCACGCCAGCGCAGGGTGATAGAAAAGGAGGGAGAAAGTGAGCAGCAGCCCAAGTGACTGGAGCGCTCGGTGCGAACTTGCGCACTGAGACCAATTTCAACTCTGGCGCCGGCTCGTCACTGTCCTCGTTGCATTTCCGCCGCTCGCTATCCAACGCCAACTAGCTTGCCAAACACTCAACCAACCAGCCAGCAATCGGTCGGTGGCATAGAGAGAACTAGAGGGTGAGGTGGCCGGCGATTTGTGCGTGTTTTTGCGCCAGTTTCGTGGAAGTGGAAGTGGAAGCGCAAGTAGCGAGAGCAAAAAAGGAGCGAAATATGGAGACCGTAGCGAGCAATCTGTCAATTTGACTTGCTTAGTATCGGCAATGGAAATGGGAAAGCGAGGGAAACATAAACAAAGGCGACAGTAATAATAATAGTCATCGTAATCGTAATAGAGGAAAACCAGAACACGATGCGATAGAAGCGGTGACAAACCAACGAGGATCGAGTTGGAGTCGAAAAGTTTGTTGTGTGTTATTTTCTGTATGCGTTATGAGCAGAGCGATATCACGGCTACGACAACTCCAACGACGAAGAGTCATGGTAATGGAGCCAGTGATATGGATAGTGATGGAATGGTAATTGTAAGGCGAGAAGCTAATGCCACCACTCAACCACCACCGACAACAACAACACCAACTTAACCACCACTAGAAAACTGCTTCATCGGTAGTTGTTTTGTGGTGTGTAATAATTGCGGCGAGCAAACTAAGCGCACAACTACCACGACTACTGTAGCCGTCGCCGCTTATATTGCTACCGCTGCTATTGCTGCCACAAACGCGACAACTACAAGCGAAAACTACGACTACCACCACGAAGACGACGACGACGACGACGGCGACGGCGACGACACCAAGCGAGACCTCAGCTCATTGGGGCGCCTGAGCCACCAGACTCAACAGATTTGAGCCAATCGCTTTCGTCTCAATATTATATCCTATGCAACTTTTGCTCCCGCTGTTTGCGCTGCGATATTGTTATTATTATTATTATCTAACTAACTCGTTGCCAGGCAAACACCAAAGATCATCATCGCGGAGTGAGCAGCAGGGACTCAGCTCAACTTGATGGCGACGGCAGGTGAGATATTATTCAATATTGGCGCGTCCATTTTCGCGCTTCCTCCCCATCAAAAGAGAGGATTTTTATCTTTTGCTCCCTCTCCCTCTCTCGCTCTCACTTGCTCGCTGGCATTTGGAGGGAATCAGCAAATTTGCAAATTTGCAATAAAGCGTCGTGACCGTCGACGTTTAGTTCGTTTCCAGTAGACAAGACTTTGAGGGAGAGAGAGACGAAAGGTGAGAAAGTGGCGGAACGAAAAGAGCAACCAAGAAAGAGAAGGAGAAGAATAAGTCAAAATTGAAGTATATAGCCAAAGTCTTGGTGAAGAAGTGGCAATTTTGTGGGTCGACGGCAAACGGCGTCGACGACGACGACGAAGTGAGCAACAACGAGTCAAGTGTCACGTTACCGAGTGGAGTATTGCACTGACGTAAAGCGGGGATCAGTGAGCTGTGAGCTCTAGAGGCAAGTTTTAAGTTGATGAAACCGCAGCCGCGACACCAGCAACGAGTCCAACGCCAATTTAGCCACAAACTGCTGCCGTTGCTCTTGTACGAAACAACATTGAGTAGCTTAGAATTTGGAGAAGGGTCTAGCAGCAAGTGGCAGTCGTCGTCGTCGTCGTCGTCGTCGTCGCAGCCAGGCAACAATATTGTCGAAAGCAACAGCTACAGCAATAGGAACTCTTTCAACTCTCCGCTATCGGCGCCGAATGCCAACGAGGAAAGTCGACGCAGAGGCCAGCAAAATCCACGGGTGTGCGGTAGCGGCAAGAGCAGCGGCGCCGCACAGACTGGTGGTCGCTCGTCGGCAGACAGCCAATCGTCGGCAAGCTCTGCGTACCATACACAGCAGCAGCAACAAGCGCATCAAAAGCAACACAGCGATAGAGACCCCGAGGCGCAGGTGATGCTGCATCAGTGGCTCAAGATTTGCCGGAAGTCAACAAAGCGCCGCTAGAGTTTCTGTGGTTGCCGCCGCTGATGTTGTCGCGGCACATTTCGCATCACATCACATCACATCACATTACATCATATTACACAAGTGTAGAGGTTTGTGTGTTTAGCGTTTGGTCTAGCATTCGGTTGACCGGAGCGCAATCGACGAGAGAGCCTTCGAGTCTCGAGAGTTTCGAGGGGCAATCAGCACGCAAACAAGAGATAGAAAGAGAATCTGTATCCAAAATTCAAGAAGTAAAGTCAATTGAAGGGAACCGCCACAAAGAGTTAGTAAACAATAGAGAGAAAGAGAGAGGGGGAAAATTTAGGGGCCGACTAGATAGACGAGACGAGGAGCTGGAAGAAGTTTGCGGCGGCAATGGAAGATGTGAGCCCGAAGATGAGTCAGACAGCAGAAGAAGCTGCGGCGGCGGCGGCGCCCAATTCAAGCAACACGAACAACGAGGAAGGTTTGGACAACTCCAACCTCAACTCAACACAAGCAGTAGCAGCCAATGCGAGCAAGTCGCCGCCTAGACCTCAAGCTCTTCAAAAGAAACAACAGCAACAGCCGGCTGCCTCGCGGCATAAGCATCTTAGCTCATCAAGTCTAATGGATTCGGGCCACTCCATAGACGAGCGGCTCGAGTCTACGGCGGTCGTGGCCGAGTTGGCTGCGGAGGCGACCGTGAAAGTGGAGGTGAATAAAAATGCGAACAACAATGAGAGCGTTGCGTCTCGACAAATTGGCGCCAAGTCCAGTCTACCTGAGAAGCAGCAAGAGCAGCAGCAGCAGCAGCAGCAACAACAACAACAACAGCCAGCGGCACCTCGGACACCGGAGGCGACCACTGGCGACGGTCAAGTGGTCGTATCGGTCACGGGCTCGGACTCGGCTCCAGGGGAACAACTCGAGTTTAAGCAGAGGCCAGGCAGCAGAGCCAGTGTTGGTGGCTTGTTAGTTAACTCAAGTCCAGGTGGCCCGCCCGTAAAGTCGGCCCAAAGGCGACGCGACGGGAGCTCGCCGCGACCAAGACGCGCAACATTTTGCTCGGTAGTCGCCGTTGGTGGTCCGAGTTCCCCTTCCGGTTGTGAATTTGCATCAGGCTCGAGTTTTACTGGCCAGTTGGCCACGAGGAACACCGCAGAAGTCGATCAGCAGCAGCAGCAGCAACTACATTTACAAAATCAAGAAAGTAACTCAAGCAAGCAACAGCAGCAACTTCAACAACAACAACATTTAGACACAACAGCTAACCCAATTAATCAGGAGTACAGAGCACAATTGGAGCCGGTGTACGAGCCGAGACATTACCTGGTCAACTGTGCGCCCATCCAGTTCATTCCATTAGCCGGCTCAAGTAGCGGCGCCTCTAATTCCAGTTGCGGCGGCGGTTGTGGCGTCCTGAGTGGATATAAGCCCGACTATCAGCCGATAAATAAATCGATTTCAGCCGAGGAAAGAGAGTCCTCAAATCCTGGCCCACTACCACTTTATTTGAATCAAGTGGTTGAGACAAGTGGCGAGAGTCGATCGGCTGAGCCACTCTTAGGAACAGGTTGCTGTCCATTGCACACAAGCGACTCGAACTTCGTTTCCGACCGGCACCAAGCGCCACTTCCGGCGATTGCCAGCTCGCCAACAACCACCCTGACGCTAAGTTCAGGTAGCGACATGACGGAAAACCCGCTATCAGTGCACCTGGCCGCCGAAGCGGCGACGGCAGCAACTGGCCACCAGGCGGCACCTAGCGTCGTGATTCCCGAATCAACTCAACTGGGTGCCCATCGGTCGCATCACATCTCACTTAACTACAACAACAACAACAACAACAACCACCACCACCACCACCTTCATCATCATCATCATCATCGGCACATTATCCTGCAAAAGTATCCCGGACAAGCGAACGCCGAGCCGGTGACGGTTGGAGGCGAAGCTCCACAGGCTGTGGCTGGAGTGGGCGCGGCGACGGCGGGAATCACCAGTGCCGGCGCCAGCGGAGGCCAGTCAGGTTCGGCGGCAAAGCTTCGTGATTCGCGATTACGACGCTATTCCACAAGTCTGGCGGCCGCTAGAGAGCGCGAAATTGTTGGCGGGTGTTGCGCCACTTCTGGAAGCCAACTCGACCCCTCCTCGGCCAGGCGCAGCTCCGGCGGCAGCCAGTCGGCAACCGGAGGTGGTGGCCCGCTGCCATCGCATCGGGGGCCGTGCAAAACCCATAGGCGCCTATCGTTTTTGAGCGGCCAACCTGTTGGCATGGGATCATCAATTGTCAGCCAACACCATCAATATCAACAAGCAGCAAGACCTCAAACGAACGTTCAAGGTTTAGTTTATACACAAGTTTGCCAGCCAATCAAGGTGACGCCAACTCAAGCTAGCAGTGAGCTGGAAATAAATAGAGCAGATAGAAGGCACACATTAGCGGATTTAAACGTATGGTAAGTAAAGATTTTGTTGTTTACCCATCTTTTGTTTTGCTCTGATTCAGTCAACTCTAGGTAAAGGTGTGATTAAGAGTCGGCAGGCGGCGCCAGTGGCTCTCTAATTGGTGCTGATGAAGTCCCAAGTTTTCAGTAAGCCTTTGAGTCGGGGGACTGAAACATGACTACATAGATCATGTAGTAATACATATATATATATATATCTCGATATTTAGCCTTGCGGGTCATGCGAAGAAACTCAATTTGGAGAGATACAAACTGATTGCCGTAGGAAGTAGAGGTGGTATTTGCCGATAGATAGTTCGAGGGAGAGGCAGAAAAAAAACAAGGGCATCTCTTTGTCTATTCAATTTCAAGATTCGTCGTCGTGGTAGTCAAAACAGACGACAACATGAAATGAGTCGGATCTTTCGCATATTGTGCCGACTTTGTTTCGTGCAAGTGTCGAGCTAAATGATCATCAACATTCATGATGACGACAGTGACTATCCGATTTCACGTGTAATTGAAAGTTTATCGCGCGTTACTAGCATTAATACTACGCTGCTGGTTCTTACGATGATGACTGTTGCAACTGCGATAGCAACCGAAACAACCACATCCCTCTACTGAGACCATCAGCACGAACAAAGTTTGCTCCATTTCGACTACGACGATGAAAAGGGACGACTTGCAAGTTGACATCCATGAGGAGTTGAGCGCGCAAACCGGAAGCCATAACGAAACTCTATCTCTGCGTCGAAATTTTCCTTTTAGTTCCGCTTTGCCGTGTCCTTGACTGACTAGCTGCCGTTAGCCTTGAGCTGCCGGCAGCTAACGGCACTGGGCTCGCAGCTAGACGAGCGAGCGAGCGGAAGTGCGATTGCATCTGGTTCCAGGCGAATGGTTGGCCGGCTAGCCGTTTGACCAAGCAACGAGCAATGAGGGGCAAATGAGCAATGAGCGTCGAGCATAGAGAAGTGGCCAAAAAAGGCAGTGACGATTTCGTTCAATTTGAATCCACTTCTCGGATCGAAGCTATCAATTTCTTGCGCAACTTGGAAAGGAATTTCAGTCGTCATTTTAGTTGTAATAGCCAAGGACTTGCTAGATGTGGCTGCCACTTCCGGCCGACAGTCGGGATCAGTGTTTGTTGCGATCAATGTGCTTGAGCGAGATTTTTTGGTCACACACAAAAAGCATTGATGTGTTAAATCTAATGCCGTCGTCGCCTTCAGCTTTAGAGCAACACAAGATGCCTCCTCTCTCTCTCTCTCTCCCTCTCCGAGTTGAGACAAGCAGCAACTAAGCGATCAAGTGAGCAACCAAAAGAGCAGTGGCCAGCCGAGCCATCATTCCGCTATCCGAGTATGTGAGCAACTGAAATTACTTTTATCCCACGGATTGCAAGTTACAAGTTGCGAAAAGTGTTGCTCAACTATAGCCTAATGTATGTAAGTAGAAGGTTACATATTACGATATAAGAGACAACATCGGAGTAAAGTGCACTGAAACGCCGCCAAGCGAGCAGCAGGTTCACTTTGTTGATTCTATTTTTTAGACCACCTCTGCACCGCAAGTTGCTCACTTTTATATTGGCTTGCTTCCACTTGAAGGGACGCAATTTCTGCTCCTGTTTGATCGCTAGTGCTCAAAATGGACCACGCTCACCTGACTAATGCAATACGTCAGGGATAATTTCCTACTGCTAATCACTCGCCCACTTGCGCAAAAGGCTCGTTGTAGCTTCGCTAGCTGGCCGGCTGCTTAAATGGCTACCTGACTACTGGCCGGCCGCAGGACATTGCGGTTGAGCTGCAAGTCGCCAATTTACGTAGTTGAGGTTCAGGTTGTGGTTACAGTTCAGCAAGTCTAAGAGTCAAGGCCGCAAGCCACTAGTTAGGTGAATGATATTGGCGATAAATTTAACTAACTGGGAATAGGTGACGCGTGAAGCGCACCGCGCGCGTCGGCAGGTGGCATAGAAGAGAAGCTGGGGAAAGAACAAATTTTATTTACATTGCGGGAAGGGGGTGGAAAAAGTTGCGATGCTTGATTCCCACTCCTCCCCCTACCCCTCAATTTGAACCGCTTCAATGCATGCAACGAGCAACGTAACCATCCATTCACCTGCAGTATTTACGAGTTTTCCCTCTCACCTGTCTCATTTAGATTTGCACAGTTGCTGTTACAACAACAACAACTCGAGTATCAAGCCGCAAAGACCGCAGTTGTCGCCAGCGATTACATTTGCGGGCCCAACTTCTGCTTCGAAGGCCATGGTTGCGGGAGTTTCATTGTTTTTGCCTTCGCTTTTGTGCTAATTCTTAGAATAATATCGCCATCAGACAGAGAGATGTAGAAACGAGGCAAAGCATGAATAAGAGATAAGAGCAACTTTTTGCTTGATGCTCGAGTGTCCATCGCGATGCATTGTAATGTTAAACAAAAAGTTGCGAGCGAGAGAGGGAATTGAAAATTACAACCAACGGAGAGACACTTAGAGCCTTTGCAAAACCATAAGCTAAGCGGATGAGACTAGATAGGTATAGCAAAAGGGAGGGAGAAGAAGCTCACCGTGTTAATCAGAATAGAACTTGAAAAAGTTGCAAATTTGCATTCGCAAATGCAAATCTTTTCCCCGGGACAAATTTGCGTTTGTCCTTGTTTCTAGCTCTAATTCAAGTTCAGTCAAGATCTCGGAAGCAACTCGAGAGTTTTGTGCTAGAACTACGGAGAAATGCAAAGGCGACTAATTTCTCAAAGTAGACGGCCAAGAGACAAGACACGGAGGGCGCAAATTACTTGCAACTAACTATACATTGTTGTCACGTTAGACGTCGTGTATTTGTCATAGTCCTTACCGGTATCTCGTGCTCGAGATGAGATTATCCTAGTACTAGTTGAGGTATTCATGATTAGACCTGGCTTCAGCCAAGTTGAGTCAATTTAAATCAGAGTAGCGAGATATAAACGAGTCAAAGGTCGAGTAATTTGCTCTAATTCAATATTAGCAAGTTGAAGTTTGAGATCAGAGAAGTGAGAAATGGGAGAGGAAAAGTCGAGATTTTTATTGAGTTGATTGAAGTGAAAGTTTAGTGGTTGACTTGTTGGCATAAAAACAGACACCAACCAAACCAATAGCAGCAGTAGCAGCAACAACAACAACAACAAAACGAGAGCAGGCGTTGAGTTTGATCGAGGCTCGTGATTTACACACAATCGAATCTGGTGACCCGAGTCACCACTGGACCTCACTGCGAGCCTCTGCGTTCCCCAACTTCCGGTCAGTGGTTGGCAAGCGCTCCTCTCTTTCTTGTTCGTGGAGACTCGTTGTGGCCAGCGAGCGGCGCAAACCTGATAGCGAGTGGCTGTGGCGGCCGGTCAGCTTGTCAACTCGGTGTAAGCTAACGTCGCTAGGTAGACTGCTGCGGTGATGGCACTTGAGCAGCAGAAACAACAACGACACAACACAACACGACCCAACAACGACAAGGAGAGGAAAATATTTCAGTGAAAGCGACAGCGACGACCGAAAGCAACAGCACGACAACAGGAACCACCGACAGCCGAATGATTGATAGTTTGGTATCGATTTGAATGATTCGCGTAGAGGTTCGTATCGAGCGGTTAGTTTGGCCACGAGCTCACAGGCCGACCAGCCGGTCGGCTTGGCGGCGACCGAGGCAACGATACTCGACCGCTTAGTGCTTGCGGTCGGGAGTTTTGCTTCGAGTCTGAGGGGCGCAGTTTGGTTTTGAAATTGCAGGCAGCCATACAAGTAATCGTGTTATAGTCAGAGAGGCAAAGTGGACGGTTAACTGGCAAGAGAGATAGACAATATCACTGCAGCCAACAAACGCACACACAATCGCGAGTTTCGAAGTAGTAGTAGTAGAGAAACTGAAAGTAGTGGTTGCGGCTAGAGGAAGCCGGAAGTTTGGCTGCCGATGCAAATGGTTTGGTCGCGAGTTTGCGCCTAACGTTGTCTCTCTCTCTCTCTCTCTCTCTCTCTCTCTCTCTACGTTTCTCTATGGCAAGCTCGTGCTTTTGCTCGCTCAAACGACGACGACAACAACAACATTGGAAACAGTAGGTTTCTCTATGGATGCACACGAGTCACATTGTAACGCCAACTGCGCCAGCAGCGGCGCTGCCGGCAAATAGGTAACTGGAATTACAAAGTTAGTCGCTAAGTGGCAGGCAAAGCGACAAGATCGTTGAAGTTGATGCTAAAGTTCTGTTGTTGATGTTGCGCAAGTGGAGTAGTTATAGTTCGGTCATAAAACAAACAGAAAAGGGAATTGAAGTGGAGTGGAGAGATTGAGGGCGAGATTGCGAATGAGAGTGAGAGTTAGAAAAGAATGATGATTTCCATCGCACCGCGCGTTCTCTTACCTGAGCAAAATGGACGCAGAAATGCACTAAAAATCCGCTCAGCCTCGAAATTCAGAGATTGAAAATGGTGAATCAACTTTTTTGAGCAAGATCAGTTCCTGAGAAGAAGTGCAAAGATAAATTGGAAAACGGCGAGCGAGAGAGCAAACGGAAAAGTAGAGGAGTCGACGGCTACAGCAACAACAGCCAAAACTACGAGAAACACTTGCAGTAGGCTGGTATCTAGAAGGAATCCACCCAGAAAAGATGGCAAGCTCCACGCTTGCAACGGCGCCAAGTGCAACAGCAACCGGCGGCGCCGAAATTCGCCTCTCGTCCGCTTGCTGTCGATGCAGGTGGTGCTCGGCCAGCCATTGGCCGGCTCGACTGAAAATAGTGGGCCCAGTTACGATGCGCGGCAGATGCCGCAAGGCCGATGAGTTGAAGGTGATTCCAACGCAATCGTCGCGAAACACAAGCCCCAGGACGAGCTCAGGTAATGTGGTTGCATTTGGAACCGGAAGTTGCGGCGCGAACGGCGGACCAATGGAAGCGGACCAGAGTCCAAGCGCCAGCCAGTTAGCCTTGGGAACAGGTGGTTGTGGGTCGGGTGTCAGTGTGGTGGTCTGCTGCGGTTTTGAGGGGAACCTGAGAACTGCGGGCCGAAACGATTGTCTCTCTCCAGCCTGCAACTCGGTAGTCTCGTCGTCGGGCTCCCGATCAATGAGTCTCACGCAAGAGTTGAGTATTTATAATGGTCAACCGACAGCGGAAACTCTCTCTAAGCAACAGCAACAGCAACAAGCACAAACCAACTCATCGTCGCAGACTGACAGCAATACCCTTACCGTCAATGCGACCACAATGGTCGTCCAGCCTTACGCCCACCCCGAGATGCCGGGGATGGAGGTCGCAGTCCCGCTGGTTGCACAGCAACTGCCGCCGTCGACAGTGTCAAAGTGCCCGCAGCACACAGTTGATACCTCGACGTCGACTAAGACAAAATCTAATAGCAAGAAGTCGGCGGGGGGAGATGAGAGATCACCGAGGAGGAAACTTTGCACAAATGGACCTCAAGAAGCAAGCGGAAGTAGAAACTATAACCCAAACTCAAGCGAGGACGACGACGACGACAACAACGAGGGAGAAGGCAACAATAAAAGCGACCAAGATGAAGGCGAAAGCGATAACTACGAAGAGGACGACGAATTGCTCGCCTCACGCTTTGTCGCCTCAAGATTCAAGGCAAATTCAATTAGCTCGTGCGCTAGCGCAAGCCAACAGGCGCTTAGGTGTCTGACCAACATGATGACTGCAGTCGGCGGCGGTGCAGGGGGCCAGCAGTCAACGGGTTTGGTTCCGACCACTTCCGGCGGAAATGTGTCTGCTAGTTGTCTAAACGCCAACAATAGTCATCAACAACAACAACAACTTTGGTCCCATTGCCTCCTATGCGAAATAAACCGCACAAGCTTAAATGCCGCGGTCAACGCGGGCCGTGGCGCGGTCGGCGACGAGGGCGTGACGCTGATGAACCCGATCGAAAGTTCGAATATAAAAGAGCAAGACAATCAAACGAAAATTGAAACCACCACAGATTCATTAGACGAAAACAAATTGCCTTTGCAACACCTAGAACAACAACAACTAGACGATGGGCAAAACATCGGCGGCGGCGGCAGCCAATTTGTGGCGGCGCCAGGTAAGCGCCAGTTCAGCCGAAGACTAAGCAATGAGCAGCAGCAGCATCAGCAAATTGGCTGCTTGCAAAAAAATAATGCATCAGCTGTAACAAGCGACCATCAGCAAGTCAACGCAGTGGGCTACAGTTACTCGCTTCCGGCCACTACTGGTGGCGCCGTAACACCAGCTCAAATGGATTACCTCAAGCCCGGCGATTGGTCGGGGCCGAGCAGCGGAGACACAGAGCCTCTGCGTCGGCACTCGTGGATTTGCAGGTAAGCTTACGTCACAGAAGATCGGCCAATGTATAGTAGCAGAGTTGAAAAGTGAGAGAGAGAGAGAGGCGTCAAGTTTGTTGCGCAGTGGTTATTGACTGATAGTGAGTTTTCTTTTTGACTATTACTACTACTTTGCAGAGAGATGTGAAATTTTGGTCCAGTCCACCAGTTGGCCAAAGAGTAACGGCGACGTGACGATGCCACGCTGGCCAACAACAAAGCCGACGTTGGTCTGGTTGGAGCTAGTAAAGTTCATTGCACCACCAAGAGACCAACCGCGACTTAGTGGCCACATTATTGCCACCAGCAACTAGAGTTAGAATGCCGCTTGTCGAGTCGGCAGCTCAGCGGCCTATCAGGCCGCCAGGTAAAACTAGCTAGAGAGAGATAGAGAGGGGAAGGGATTTTACCTGTATGATAGCAAGAAGGAGAGAAATAGCAAATCGAGTGCAGGTACAGGTGCGACAGGCGCCAGTAGAAAGCGATGCTCTATTGACTGCCATTACTTATCCGAGACGAGTTGAGGAGAGGCGCAAGTGAGCACTGGTGAGCTAGTAGGCGGAAGTTGGCTGCTAGACCGACCTTGTGTTGCCTTGCGATGCATTAGGTTTAGCCAAAAGCTTGCTCAAGTTAAATCGAGTTTCAGTGGCGGAAATCGGAGTTGGGCCAAAGTTATCGAACCTCTCAGCGCCCATTTGGTGATTGTGGGCCCGTTTGTGACACGCTCCTTTGCATTATTTAGTGCGCGTTTTCTCTTAATGTTGGCTTTCCATTACCGCTACTGCCACTGCTTCTACTACCTAAAAGTCTGTGGTACCACCGCAACAACAACGACTCAAGTTGAGCCTCAACTGTTGAGGCGCTCACTATACCAGATTTTCAGGTTCAGGTAAAAGTCAACATTTTGGCTGGCGGTAAAGTCATTGGTTTTATAGTAGCAGAAGCGAAGCGTGTAATCTATTGAGTTGAGCAATCAAATTACCTGTCGAGTGTGTGTTCTACCGAAACAGACAACAAGGGAACCAAAACAACAGGGAAGAGTTGTTGCTGGCTCTCTTCTCGAGCCCGAGCGCTCAAAGTTTCTATGCTACTTCCTGCCGGCAGTTTATTATGCAAGTCGCTATGGTTGGCGGTGGTGCCCGTGGAGTTGGTTCCACGGTGGCCAGTTATAAGCGAATAAGCGAGCAAGCGAATGAATGATAATATAATTATAACAAGCACGAGCAACGGATGAGTCGGGCGACAACTAATTTGCGCGAGATGAGCAGCCAGCCAGGGCTGGCTCACTTTGAGTTGCCTCTACCGCACAACCCGCCACTTCCGGCTCAGCAAGACCGAAACCACCGGCTTTGTCGTCTAGTCAACTGCATCATTGCCCTAATGTAATGTAGCACAATGAGCAGTGCAATTCAATCCAATTCTATCCTATCCCATCCTGCCCTAGCAGATCCACGTTACGGGCGCCGCTCTAGCGCGCTGCGTGCGCGAGAATGTGATCATGTAATTTGACTCGTAGTGTAGTTGGCGGAGTGTTTTTCGTTAGTTACCGGTATAACCAGACAGCCAGAGCGACGAACCATCTCTGAAGCGTCAGACGACGACGACTGCCGTCCTGGCGGGAAAGACGACGAGTTCTGCTACGACTACCACGCCAACAACAACAACGACGAGGCAAAAGTTGATTTCCTCTCAGCTCAACTCGGTGGCCTTCGAGTCGCTCGCTCGCCCAGGAGCCATTCTAAACGGTAGCTTGCCCCTAAATGGTCTGGACGAAACGAGAGACTAACTAGCTGTTGAATCGTCGGCTGAATGGTAAGCTCAGTTTCAACGAGAGTTAGAGTGACACGAAATGGCGTTGAAACTCGTCAAGTGAACTTCGAAGTCTAATCATTTGAATGGCAATTGTTGGTTTAGAAGTTTAGCGCTTTACTCAACTACCAAAATGCTCCTGCCAGATGAGAATGAGAGATCGTTTCTGTTTCCACCTTTTTGCGTCATCATCCATAGTAAAGTTTTGACTGCTTTGGTCTTGGTTAGAAAGTTATCTTCTCTCATTCGGCTGGTGAGTTTTAGTGGTTGGTGATGAAATAAGAAAGAAGAGGTGGAAAATTTTTGTCTCATACCTATCATCTAACCCTACGACAAACACACTAAAGCGTCTCGCTCGTGGAAATATTTGATCTCCAATCATAACCGCCAACTATCGGCGCTCCCAATTTTTTGGGACCAAATCTCGTCTCCTCAATGTGGAGGATAACTCGCCGCTGCTATTACAACACTGAGACCAAACTGGCGAGACCAAGTGACCGACTTGATCGTAACCGTGAGCGAGTGGGCCACATGATCGGCGATCTACGAATCCTTTGTTAGCTCCTTTTGACAATCGCCTCGCGAATGGACAGCGCAAAAGACAGCCATTCGAAGGGAAGTATGGACATAGGAGACTGGAGTAGGCTTGGAGTGGAAAAAGGAGCGAGTAAATTACGAGGCGACCGGTGCTAGTGTTGACGTCGCCACTTCCGCCGCCTCGGCTCTTTCCACCTGGTGGCCACCTTTTTGCAGGCGACGACAACGACTGGCAAGTGATGAAAGTTGGGCGCTACCAAGCGAAAGGGCGACTTGCACTTCTGGTTGAGCCTCTGGACGTCAGCCTGACATGAGATGACTGGCGGCGGGCAATTTTGAATTGCTGGCCTCGATGCAGGTTGTCGTTGTCATCATCGTCGTAGTGGTCGTCGAAAACCTGGTACCTGTCGTTTATTGTGCGCGGCGCCTCAAGCGTATGTTGGCAAGTTTAGCTTAGCTTCAAGTTGCTCTTTTTTCTTCTCGCTCTCGATATTTTTCTCCCTCCCTCTAAAATTTAGCTCAAACCCGATAGCGTATTGAGAAACTTGATCCAGGCGAGCGTCTTGACAAATTGCTTCTAGTGGCTCGCGACCGCGCCTCCTCTCTCGCTTGCAAAGAACGATGGTTTGCCAAAAGCCACGCGCACTCTATTAAGATTCTCTAGAGATATTCCAATAACCAACCCGCCATGTAGCGGGAGTTTTCCAGTGGCCGAAAGTTATGGGCAACCGGAACAAGTGGCCGCAAATTTCCCAATCCCTAGCGCACCAACTCTCGGCCTTGCAGCGCCTCGGGGTGCGAGTATAGTGGCGCCGCTTCAGTTTGGTAATAGATTAAACGAGCACAATAAACATCCAGCTAGCCAGCCAGCTAGATAGAGACTCCTAGCAAAAGCTTAGCTCGTGTATCTCATCAGCCTATCAAGCATCTACTTGCTCATTCGATGGCTTAACTCTTGGCCCAGTTCGGCAGCTCGCACTGCCAATACAAAGGCACACTCACTACTCCCACCAGCTGATCGCATCAATCCATCGACAGACACACAGACAAACCCAAATAGACAGCTTACCGAGCCAAGCTTGCTGTAACTACAGTGTACAACAATACTCTGCCCATGACTATAGCTATGACTATTGTGACCGTGACTGTGGATGTGGAAGTGGCCACGATAGTGACTGCGACCATTCCGATGACGACAGGAGCATTTAACAATTGCAAGCCTCATAATGGGAGCGCAGCACCATCTCAATTGATATTGCAACTCTTGAGGGCAAATATTTGAGATGAAACGATGATGATACGAAGAAGGTAACCACGTCGACGGGCGACTCAGATACTCAATGGAGTAGCAATTTTATCGCGTAAATTGTATAGAAGGCGAAAACACACTCGCTCACTTGAAACGATCGATTTGGTTCTAAACCCCAATGTAGCTCACCCGCTGGCATAACAATGACAGCAACAAGAGCAGAGGCAAACTAACACCACGTCTCTCAGTTCGCCGCACTGAGAGCGATAGCGGCACGGTTGCTCACTTAATTGGATATCCACATATGGCAGTGGAGCAAGTGAGCAGTCTGGCACAACTCTATCGCCACCAACTCTTTCCCTTGGCCGTTGCCCGAAGCATTGACGTTGCACTCTTCGTGGTCATCGTCGTCATCTCTGATCGCGGCTGGCCACTTGTGTTGCGCAACAGACTGCCTCTTCAGATGCTCGAGGTTGCGATGGCCGGAAGCGAGCAGCGGCCTTTCGCTGATTGCGTCAGTGTCAACGTCAGTGATGGTGACGGTGGCGACGCCGTAAAATCTAGAGGCGCCTAATGGAGTTGGCACTCCAAACCCTTCATATATATATCTCTCTCGTCGAATGCTCTAGCTTCATTCGGGACCCTTATAAGCCACTCAAACGCTGCCTCGCCCGACACACCAACCAACTGAGCGACAAAGCGGCGCGCCGAGTTTCCGGTGAACTGAACTCGGGATTCCCGACTGTCGCTCGACTACCGAGAGGCTGACAAAACTCAGCCTGAGCAACTCGCGCGACTAATTCGTATCGAGCACGCAAAATCTACTATGCTCTCGCTGGCTGTCCATTGACTCCTGGTCAGCCACTGAACTCTCAAACTACCCACCGGCTCTCCTATCTGGCGACTGCATTGGCAAACTCAATTCCGGTCCATAGTTTTGTTTGTTTTTCCCTCTAGTAGTCGGTAAAAGCCGACTACTTACCTCGCTACTGTCGCCACTGCCCCCGTCACTGCTGGCCGTCAGCTCGTAGCAATGTTGTCTGTTGATTCCGCTCTCGCTTTATGTACATGTAGGTTGTAGTTGGCCACCCGACTGTCTGGTCGGCCGGCCAAACTGCACGACCGGAAACGGAGGGGCACTAAGCGGTCAGATGTGAGTTGCGCCCGCAAGTATCTTACCTGGGTTCGCTACTTTCGGTTTGCGCTTGCTGGTGTGCCTGTGCAATTATGACAAATGATCTGCCCTAAAGGTGAGTTGGCCTCTTTTAATTAGCGACGCCCGACTCGCCATCTGGCCGTTTGGCGACTAGTTTTTATGCGCTCGTTGTGTTCTCCAAAACCAGGTGGCGCAACTATTGCAACTATTGTCACGTGGCAGATTCAATAAAATAACACAACAAACGAATGGGAGAAAAGAGCAGGTGAATCTCGCAAGTTTGGTCAGTTTGGCCACAACAATCCACTCTCGTAAATTAGCTAATGAGTTTTTAGTTGAGCAAATTCAATGGAAACCCATTGAATCTGCTACATGTATTTTATTCTTCATTCGGTTCTTACGCTGCAGTAGGTCTCCTTTATGTTTCAATGGACTCGACTCAAATTTATGGCTCTCACAAACGACAGGAAGTTTTTCACGTCGAGCATCATGCTGCAACTTCGGTTTAATTTTGGAATCCATTTTTCGTGCTTGTATTTGTTCCATTGCTAATAGCAAGCTTTTCAGTCCGACTTGCGTGTGCGACTTGAATTCGTGTGGGGCGGCTCGACACGGTGTTGCAGCTCTCCAAGCGGAAGTGGGGCTCCTAGCGACCAATCTGCTGTGAGCTGGATGCTGGTTTTGCTCTGAATTGAGTGGAAAATTGGAGGTTAAAACCCAAAAAATGAATGAAGATTGATAAGCGGGAGTTTCGTTATGCGTACAACTCCACGTTAAGCCTCGGGAGTCTTGGCGAGACACCAGGAGACTAAAAGAGGAATAGAGGGTAAGATACTAACTTTAGCCAAGGAATTCACGCGTCTCACGGTACAAGAGTAGGGATCATAGGCAAGCTCGTAGTCGCGCTTCAGGTGTCTAGCTGCGTACTCCTTGATCTTGGCCTTGGCCTCGTCGAAACTCTGCGCCACATAGTAGACCACCTGATACTCTGCGTCATCGTAAACCTCAACGGCCGTCTCGTCGGGTACAAACTCCTTCAGTTGCGGCTTGCCCGATTCAAGTGCATGCTCCATCTCTCCGTAGCTCGAGAGCAAACCTGCCCCGTAGCACTTCAGCTGACCGCGCTCTCGACACAAGCCAAATTCAATGGTGAACCAGTATAGTGTGGCAAACTTTTCTATTTGCTCATCACTGGCGCCCAAAGAGGCCAAGCCGATTTCCTGCGAGAATTGCGCAAAGGATGGATCGCACAACATCGGAATATGACCCATCAGCTCATGAATACAATCCGGTTCAACAGAGTGCTCAGGGTTCCCATGGTGGCGAATGTACTGAGTTGTTTGGAACACCCTAAAGGCCAACGAGGCCAAAAAGTCTCGAGCCGATATTAGTCCTGCGGCTGGACGCAATCTCCATCCGGTTCGTTTTTGTAAAAACTCGCTAACTCTCTCCAATTGAGGAATGGAGTCCGGTGAGTAGCCGCAATGCTTTTCCAACTCCTCAATTGCCTTATTGTGCTGCTCGCAAGCATACTTCACATAGGCCTCTTTTAAGCGCAAATAAATATACCTCCAAGTTTGAATCTCCTTCTCGTTGTACTTTATATCTGGAATGCGCTCGCCGTGCTTGTAATTAAACGCAATCTGAGCCACCTCCTTCCTCCGATGCCTGTACTCGAGGTCATGGAAACCTGGATGCGTTGGGTCAAGCTCGGGCTCGTACTTGATTAGCAGGTGGTTGCACTGGTCCAATTGACTAATGTGCCGCGGGAAGTCAATCACTTTGGCCTTCATTTTAGTCTCCTTGATTTTGTACATTCTTGATGATGTTCTTGTGTTGATGTTGGTGTTGATATTGATTATTTTGAGGATGTTGAGGATCGTGGTGGGGGTTGTCGTTATTATTATTGTTAGTATAATTATTGTTATTACTATTATTATTATCAAATAGATCTCTCGATTCTCAACTCACTCCCGACAGAAAGTGACTAGCATAGATTTGAAACGTGCCGCTCCTTTTATAGTGGCCGTGGAAATCAGGAGTCGAGAAGTCGAGAAGCCAAAGGGTCAAGGAGCTATCAGCTGACCAATCAATCAGTTCAAGGGCAGTTGGGCGTGCGGCTTTCAGTTGACAGCTGCTTCTTTTGGCCCATCATCTCAATCTGGAAGCTTCTTGCGTCATCTCCAGTCAATTGATTGCCCATTAGAGGGACTTCCGGCGCCGTACGGAAGTTGCGGTGACGGTATCGAATTAAGAGCGAGTTAGCGGTTAGCTGGCGGATTATAAATTGGTGCAGGGGAGTGCAATTATATCTCTCCTATGCACGTCACCACGTCAGTGGCTCATGAGCTGCGCATCGCTACCTCGAATCTCTGCGCATCGCTGGCTCGAATCTCTGCGCCGTAGACAAGGCTTTTGTCGCCGTTTACTCGTCCAACAGTAGAGCTTGCGTCACGCGAGCTTGCCAACTGAACTCGGCGAGGCAAACGTTTATGAGCCCTCGAACTGAAACTCTCTGATTCGGCGGCAGCGTCGTCGTCGTCGTAGTTGTCGGCGGGACAGCCTGGCCCAAAAAGATAAATTATCGGAGCTTTAAAAAATGGAAGCCCAAATCGGAAACAGCCAGCAAAAGCAAGATCAACTAGCGGCAGCCACCGAGATCCAAACCCAACAACAACAACAACAACAACAACAACAACAACAACAACAGCAGCAACAACAGCAACAACAACAACAACAGCAGCAGCAACAACAACAACAACAACAACAACAACAACAACAACAACAACAACAACAACAACAACAACAACAACATCAGCACCAGCAACAGCAGATTGAGGCCCAACTTCCGACGGGCTGGTTTTTCTTGCCCTCACCCTTGTCGCCACGCCCCTTTGACGAAGCCGGCAACCCAAGTGCGGCTCCCGACGTTACAAGATGGATTTGCACAGATCCAAACTGCAGCTTCTGGCAAAAGGCCGCCCTGCTTGCGTCGCTTGCAGTCAGTCAACACCAGCAACAGCAACATCCACCCTCGTCCACTCCAACTGGCCAATCGGATACAAATCCACTCGGCCAACAACTACTACAGCAGCAACAATCATTGTATTCTACCAATTGCTACAATTCTGACTCGGAGCCTAACAATTATAAAAACGAAAGCGAGAGCCACCAGCAATCTGGCGCAACCTGCTGCTCCTATGCCCAACAGTATCAGCAGACGATCACCGGAAGTGGCTTGGGCCTAAACAGGTCGCTATGTAGCTTGGACACGAGTGCAGGAGGTGGTTATTACAATGCAACAGCAAACAATCCCAGCACACCCTCGCCGCCAGTACTAACAGCATCGAATATCTTAGGCCAGGGCCATGCGTGGCTGGCAAACAGTGGCACGCCCCAAGTGGCCACAGACCAAGACAACAACAGCATCTATGCATCAACGGGACACCAGCAGAAGCAACAAAAGTTGAAAGTTGCGGTCGCCGGAAGTAGCGGCAATCTCACAGGTGCCGGTCCATCGACGGCGTCCATCACGCCGCCAGGTCTCTCGCCTCTGGCCTCGCCAACGCCCACCGCTCCTCCCCTTTCGCCCTTTGCCATGGTGCCAAATACACGCCTCTCGTTTGCGCGCCGAAATTCAAGCACTTTGGTGCCCGGCGGAGTGATTGTCCAGTTGGCGCAGCCTCTCGTAAGTGGTAGTGGTAGTGGTTCAATGCTACCTACGGAGGCCAGCCGTGATATTCAAGCAGTTGCCAGGTCGCTGAGTGCCTCTTCGCTACAACGGCAAACCATTCTTTCGACCGATAGCTCGCCGTTGATGCAGACAAAATCCCACCACCAACCATCGCCTCACAATCAAAGCCGGAAGTCGAGCATTACCTTTGCGAAACGAGCGGATCTCCTGCAGCAATTAGCGTTGCAACAACAAATCCAGCAACATCAACATCAAGCGCAACTCAAACTACAGCAGCAACAACAGCAGCAACAACAACAACAGTTTCATCAAAACCAATATCACAAGAGAATAAATGCCTCTACTTCGTGTTTGCATTCAGGAAGCGCAAATTCTCCCAGCTTTAATGCAGCGGCGGCAACAGTTTCAGTGGCAGAAACCACCACCGACCAAACGGACGAGAGTGTTGCTTTGAATCAGGCCAGTGGAATGGCCGGCGAGTCGAGGGCTAAGGTCAAGCGGAAGCACCATAGTAAACGGAGGCAACGGAGTACAAGCGACAAACAGTTGGAGTTGTTGAAGAGTGAGGAAAGCAGCAGTATTTACGACAACAACAACAACAACTCGAAAGTCGGAAAAGACTTCAGGGTCAGTGAGAGTCAGATGGGCGTGGCGATTTCGGTAACCGACACAAGCGGAGGCGAGGAGTCGATCCAACAGCAAGTGAACAGTGCGGGCATAATTGTAAAGTCGAGCTCCTCGAGTGGCGGCTCGAGTTCGGACGACGAAGATTCGGCGGCGGTGGTGGGTAATTTGGCCGCCGGCGACTCATTGTCGATGTTGGTCGAGTCCGTGAAATGCCGCCAGCGGAGGCGGCACAAGCGCAATGATCCCGCAACCCGATCCGCGGGTTCCTCTTCCGGAAGTGAAGGTCAATCGGCAAGCGATCAGCTGAGCGGCAAGCGAGAGGTGATATCTGTGAGAAATTTAGCTGATACTGATACTGATACTGCTGCTGCTGCTTCTGTGGGGAGAACGGCGTCAGCCGGAAGTGAGAGTCAGCAAGACCAAGATCAGAGAGTCGAGTCGTCAGCAAGAGAGAAACAGAAACAGAATCTAAAACTAGATCAAGACTTGAGTTACATAGGTGATTGTGGTGACTCAGCGAATACCATGTCGCCCGTAACCACAACCACTCCAGTCAGCAGCAATCGCCCCTCGCCAGCACGACACGCTGCTCTTTGCCCACAGCAGGTGGTTGCTGGAGCGCCAGAGTCAGTGGCCACCGCCGCCAACACCACAAACTGGTGCCGCTCGCCACTCACCGCAACCTCCAGTGGTGGCGGCATCAGAGGTTCGGGCTTCTTGAGTCACCAGCAGCAATCATTTAGGCGCCACCATCAGATGCACGGGATGGGCACGTCCGGTCTTGGCACGCCCACCTACGGGCAACCCTTCGACGGGCGCCCAACGCGACACCATTCGATCAACGAGCGTCCGTTGCACTTGTACGCGACGCCCCCTTTTTTGCAGGAAAAGTTACAGGCTCGCGGTGGCGCAAACTTGCCATTGAATAGCGGCGCAACCCTCGATTCGCCCACCAGCAGTATCATGTCCTCGCAGTCAATTGTTCTAGGTGGTAGCGGGCAAACCGTGGTGTCGGGTCATTCGGGTGCCAGCGGCGCCGTTGCTGCGGCTGCTGCCTGCTCAAGTAGCCAGTTGTCGGCAGGCGCAAATACAAGCAGGCGATTGGGATCGCATTCGCCGTCGCGGTTTAATTTTGGGGGGTAAGTTGGTTTCGCAGTCGAGGATTGTGATGGAGAGAAAGCGACCGAAAGAGAGACTAATAGATAATGATAGCAACTGTCAACGACAGCAAATTACTTGAGCCGAAGGTCAGCGAGTTGAGTTCGAAGGGCTGAGAGTAGCGGCATCCGTATTAGTGACAAGCCAATTACACCTGCAGCCCGAATTTTACGTAACGTAAGCAGGTGAGTGAGCGAGCGAGTGATCGGGTGTCATGTAATAGAGAGCCTCAAATTAATCGCGTTTCCTGCCAGTCCACCTGTGCACATAGCTCGCCGTCTATCTGTCTGGTTAGCCGCTTCGTTTTCAGCCGAATTTCTTGGCATAGATTAACTTTACGACGTTCGCGTTCACTTTCACGACGACGACCACGACATCTACTACGAATGTCGCAGCTCCAGTTAGTTACAACTCTGCTCTACGTCAGTCGTCATCCTTTAGTTTCTTCACTTTGGTGGTCGTGGTCGTTGACACAGACACGAATGACTGGCATAAGTAATAGGAGATTCAATGGACGCTGCTGACTCTGCAACACGTAATCTCAATGTCGACGCCGACGTCAGCTTCATCCCACTTGCTCTTTGTGTCCTCATCTTGCCAAATGAGCGGCACACATATCACCTGGCCCATCTTCTCTCGATGTGTGCGAATCACTTATTTATTCCCCCTCTCCAATCACTTCTATCTCTCCCTTTGTCTCCTTTACCTTAGACTCAACCTTTTGTCTTCCTCTCACCCTCAATAAATCGCCAATAAATGAGTTCCATGATACCGAGCGACAGACAAGCGAGCAAAGTTGATTGCTTGTCTGAATGAGTGAGAACCAATCCTCTCTGGGTCAGTCGGCGGCAGTAGTATCGTTGGAGTTGTCGTTGTTGGTCCAAAGAGGCGGAAGTGACGCAAGCGGAAACAAGGGAAATGCGAAACAGGAATGAGCGAACCTCTCGGTTCCGGAAACGAGGCGACAAGATTGATTTCCTCTGATTCCACCTGCCGGTCGGTCGACCGATCGAACGGTTGCTTGGTTTGCTGGTTTACGCTCATACAAAGACTGGCCATTTGCTTTTCCTCTCTTTCTCTTTGCGCTAACCAAATCACTTTCAGTGTCCGTCACAAGCGTGTCCCAACCCCCTCCCCTCGGAGCAGCACCAACGCGGCCACTGGCTGCGGTAACGGTCAGTGCAAGGTGGTTAATGCAAGCGCAAAGCAAATGAGCATTTCTCGCACTCACTCTCTACCATAATCAAGCCCAACCTTCAATGCAAAGAACGGCGGGGGCGTGCTTTGGATTGAGCGTGGGATTCCGAGTTTGATCCACTCCCTCGCTCACATTGGAAGCAAAAGTGACGCGCTTTGTATCGAGGGAGCGCGAAAAAATATAGCTCACGCGCTGGATCCCACTCTCTGCAGGGTCGATAGACAAAAACTGGCAAGCTAGCTTGCCTAACAACCAGCACAACACAAACACACAGAAGACAACGGAGAGCGGCGACACGACAATGAATTAAGCGAGTGCGTTGGCTATCTGGTTGGCTGGCTGGCTGGCTGGCCAATCAATCGGTCCGCTGGTCGCCTGGCTACGTAGCTAGTCGTTGCGCAACCAAGTCGAGCTGGCCGCCCCGAGTGATTGATGATACACTGGCTAAGAGAGCCGGCGCAATGGCTGCCTTCACATTCGCGGTTGGGGTCAATTTCGTTGCGGCTAGCTCGCCAAAAACACAACTCTCATCTCGTTCAACCCGACGCTCGAGTTTGGGGTTTTTTGCCGAAATGGTGCCACAGTGGGCGGCTATTGTACACTGAGACGAAAGAGACTCTGCGGCTAGTTGCGCCACGAGTTTGTAGCGAATCTCGGTTTTTCCTAGCCAAATTTCCTCGCTCTGTCCGTCCTTTTGTCTCGAGATCGATAGCCGCGAGCCAGTGGACACCGTAACGACTTGCGGGAGGGAGAGTGAGTTGGCCGATTAGTGAAATAACTCGCCGACTGACGGACACTTGGGCGATTCTTAGCCGAGTTCAAGTCGCCCGCTTTTACGCGATAATTCCTAACTGCTCTCGAAGCGTTGCAGTCCAGACAGCCGGCAAGCTAGCTTGCCGAGTTAAATGGCTTCAATATGCAACTAACATTGCAGTTTGGCAAGCTTGTCGCTAGTAGTGCTAGAATATAACGCCATTTGGTGGCACTAAAGTGGGTGGCCTCCTATCAAAATGTTATTGTTGCCTTTATCCCGCTTTCCCTCTCTCCCACTATCTCTCCTTTGCTCTATCTCTCGCTCGCCGCCCACAAATCGTCTGCAAACAAGAGGAAACTTCGGAAGGTTGGCTATCTAGCGAGCGATTTGGCCAAGTGGCTCTGCATCATGCGTCGGCGAGCACGACGACCACGGCAACCGTCGACTCGCAACTACTATTCGTGGCGCGCAACTATCGGCGGTCGGAGCTCTTTGTTGGTCGTCGTCGGCGGCGGCGGCGGCGGCGTAGATATGGGAATTGATGCCAATTCGAATGCAACGACGATACTGCAAACGACACAAACACGAACACTAGACGACGTCGGCGGAGGCGTCGCGACCAGCTGGCTGAGAGCCAACTGCTCACTTGCGCGCGAGCAGTTTGAACTCTGGAACCGAACTATGAAGCTCGATTCACTTGCCTCTTTGTTGTTGAATGGAGCGCCAGCATAGTGAAGCAATGTAAGCAGCTCCTAGTGTCGCATACAAAGTAACCGGCCAATTGCTTGCGCTCGTTTGGCTGGCGTCTACATTATTGTCGTGGTGATCCTTTGGGTCTCCCCTTCTTTCGCTTCCATTTATACCATTATTCCACGCTGACACGGCAATACGTAGGTGGCACTTGACTAAACTTGAGCAACTTAGCCGCTCGACTGGAAGCTCCAGTCTTGTTCGTGAGTTTTGCCGACGCAAGGGAGACAAAATTTACAAGTTTAAAGTTGAACCCCAGCGCCTCCTCTCACTCGCTAAGCTTAAATCTCGAAATCCAAGTGAGCATGAGGGGGAAATAGAGAGCAGCTTTGCTAGACTCGCGGCCATTTTTCTTCCATCTCCATGATGTAGAGGAGGAGGGTGCATAGCAACCTCTGGAGTGGAGTGGCAAATAGAGTGGAAGATCTGAGTTGTTGCTGGTCCTGGCCAGAGAGAGAGAGAGAGAGAGAGAGAGAGAGAGAGAGAGAGAGAGAAGAGGACCTGAGTTAGTGCATTGCGCTCAATCCTCGAGGAATGAAGCAAATTTTCAACGTCTAGCCAAGACGCTGGCTCTTGTGATAAGAAGATTTCATGCTGAAACGTCGTTGGTGTCAGCATTGTGTTTCCAGTTGTTGCTGTTGTGTTTGTGTGTAGTGGCATCGTTGCAAGAGGCGACAGCGAGAGTACTGTAACTGTAAAAGTAGACTTGTCTAGGAAGATTCAACTGGCACGCAAGTCAAAACAGACAGCAACAACAACAACATCAGCTCCAACTAAAACTAAAGCCACTGCTACCACCACAGAAACTAATAAGGAGCCACAAAATTACAAGCGGGCGCTCTCGTTTGCCGCACTAATTTATTGAATTTATTCCTCGAGGCGCGCGGCCGATGAATCACGTGATCGCACGCAAACTGTCTGGCGAGCTAGCTTGCCAAGCCGACTTCACTCAACTCGATGCCAGCAAGATTACAATTAGCCTTCACTCACTCAGTCGCTCGCTAGAAAACTAATGGAACCTGGGAGCTTTTCTCTCTCCCCCTCATCTTTAGCGGGTGGATATCTCAGTTTAGTTAAAACTGCGGCCAGTAGAGTGAATCGTGGATTTATACCCAGAGTTGCGCTGCGCAAGTTCCAATGTGAGCGAGTGAGCGGACGAAATTTTTCTCGCATCCAATGCTTTCTCTACGGGACATAGCGACCTCGCTGGTCGCTGCCACTCGGTCGACTGCGTACGCGACGCCTGCTTAAGTGAAAATCTGCCTAATGATTCGTGAGTCTAGTTTTTTGCTAGTAAAATGAATGCTTAGGTGAAGTGCAACTTCGAGCATACCAACCAAATGGAACTCCCAGTTCTGAGTTAGTCTCGCGCGAAAGTCGATCATATAAGTAGCACTGGCCATAGAGATAGCATTGCTTTTGGATTTAGTAAGCAAAAAATTTTAGGACCAAGGAGAAGGAGTGAGTGTCGCGAAGGGGGGCACTAATATTACATAACATATTGTTATGTAATAATATTGTTATCATAAATATCACTTCTCCGCTTTTCTTCCAAACACTCACACTCTGAACTAGACTAAACCGGATGGCGAGCTAGCTTGCCGGTTTTCCATTCATTGAGTCGGTTGGCGAGTCTCTTTTGTTTAGACGCTCGCTGTTGGGCCCCTCGAGACTTGGAAGCAAAGGAAAAGCACTAAAACTAGCGATGGAAGTCGTAGCTATCGTGCCAACGCAAAGTCATAACTTTTCTCCATTTCCAATGGCAATGGTCCTTCTCTTCTCCCGCCCCGTCGATGGCGTCGACGTGGCGACGCCATCGAGTGCCTTGTGGGCTTAGCGCCTCGTTTTCGTTGTCGATGCTGCAAGTTGCAACTTGGAGCCCACGATTTCCTGTGTCGTCGTCGTCAGCGGCGGCGACAATGGCGACAGTGGCAACTGAGAAGGAGAAGACGACCGGCGACACTAATACTCAACGTTAAAGGGCGAGCACGACTACTGGCTTTCGTCGCCAAGACTTCGCTGTCATCGTCGAGATTTCTCTTGGCAGGCTCGGTGAAGTTTGCGACAGCAACTTTGAAGTTGACGCCGGCGTCGTTGTCGTCAAGAGAGACAGACTCTGCCGCAAACTCGTAATCATCATTAGGATGCTCTTGCCTTTAAGTGGCCACCGTCGTTTGGTCGACGTCGTCGCCAGCGCGATTTATCTTAAAAGTCACTTGACGACCTCGACTACTAGCCCGCCGCTCGAATAACACGAGATTTGAGCTTAGTGGCCAGCGCCGCCAACGACATGAACGCCGCCGCCGCGTGCTAAACCGCACACGCGCACGAGGGCGCCACTCCGACCTTGAGTCTGTCGTCATGATCGTCGTTGCATGAGCGGAAGTTGCTCGCACTGCCATTGGAATTTCCACTCTATCTTCCAACTTCCCGTTCGCAAACTAATCGGCGCTGCACGTTGCTAGAGATTTGAGGCAAATTCTAGCTGCTGTTGCTGCTGCTGCTACCGTTCAGTTAGCGACTCGAAACTCGACTCAAAAACTTGGAACACTCGAAACAAGCAAGCGAGCAAACGGAAGAGAAGAGAAAAGCAACTAACTTTAATCTCAGCGAGCTACTCGCTAGCTTTCGGTCGTGTCACTCAATTGGCACTAATTGGAGCACGGCAAGCAAGCTGAAGTTGGCGAGGTGGACTACGCGACGATCGCTTACGTCATTTGCTAGTCCTTTTCCTCTGTCGTCGACTTTGCTACCGTCGTCGTCGCCGCCGTCGTCCTTAAACTTTCCTCGGGCAATTACTTCGATGTCCTCTTGATCGCGGTCTCTTTTCTCTTGAAGTATTAATTTTAGCTTTAGTTTTAGATGATAATGTAGCAAGACTAAATGAAAACAAACAGACATCCATTTCGTGACCAGCAAGCATCAAGTGAGTCGCTAGTCTCGCGGTAGGCGTCGCTAGTTGGCGCTATCACTGCCTCTGATATCATATCACTCACTCGTATTGCGGTAATCTTATCGCCTTTTTAATGCTTACCGTTCCAATGGCTGAGCCTCACACACAAAAGATGCCAGCGCCATCAGGCGACCCGAGGTAAAACCCCATTCCTCTTCCTCCTTTTCGACTGATTATACTCAAAGGCTCAACTCCGATAATTAGAGACGGGGACTTACAGTTCAAGTATGGCTTTCGTGCTAGAGTTATGCTTTTGTGTCCGGCAAAAAAGTAATGCCTCTAGTTTTTACCAAGCTCCTCAAGATTCAGAGAGTAAGTTCAGCGAGCCAAGGGAGACTAGAGGACCAACACTAAAGAGAGCAGAGCTAAGTAAGTTGCTGCAAAAATGCTTTCAATACAAAAGAGAACAAGAGCAGCATAGCGAAAAAATGAAAGAGAGAGCCAAAAGCATAAATAAGACGTCGAGTCGGTGGAAAGATTTAAGAGGGTGCAAAGTAAACGATTCGCATTACTCGCGTGCTCACCTGCTCTACCATTTACTTCCGTCTACCTATACCCTGGCCATTAGGCGGCACTAACCACTTTCTGGCCACCACCACAACCATTCCACTGCAGCGGGCTCAACGCAGAGTGCGTGTTTTCTATCAATTGGGAGAAAACTTGGCTCAACGGTTATTTGGACCAATCTTCGAGAGAGAGAGACACAAGAGGCACCTAGCGACATGAAGCCAGATTTTGGCTTCCAGTATGAGTTCGCTTCTCATTACCTCTGAAGGAAACAAGGAGTTGGAGTCGTGATTTATGTGTCGCTACTCGCTAACTGTAACGTTACGTCTGTTGCTTCTACTTTTCCACAGAGAGTCGATGTTCGTCAGCCAACTGAGTTCGTTTCCCTTCTCGCAGGGAGAGAGAGGAGGTAGAGGAGGCAAAAGAGCAACGCTAGCAGGTAAATGAATAAATTTGCGATGCGCTTCTTGTCCCGTGCTCAGTGGTCCTTGTTTTCGTTCTCGTTGATCGCTCCGTAGCTTCGGCTTCCTCTCTTCCGGTTGCGCCATTCATCCGCTTAGCTTGTTAGTAGGTTGTTTGTCAGCCAGCCAGCCAGCTAGCTAACCAACGAGCGGTAGGTGAGCGAAGAGGGGGAAGCGCAGCGAGGGAACCCACTTCGATCGTCGCCAAAACCCAGCGGCGCACTAGCTGCTAGCTTGCCAAAGAGCTAGGCAATAAGTAAACTTCAGCCGTTCTCTTAGGACACAGCCTCTGGCTATCCCCGCAGTCATAGTGAAGCGCATGCGCCCACTCAACTATCAGCACCCCATTGACCACAAATCTTTGGTGGCACACACAAAATCGACAATCTGTTTACTGCAACCTAACAGGCTGACAAGTCGCCCATCTGCTCGTTTGTCGTTGTTGTTGCTCTCGCAGGAGTCGTGGCGATTGCGATCGCAATTGCTGTCGCTGCAACCGCCGTCGCTCGTCCCTCTCTCTCTTTCTCTCTCTCGGGAACTTCCGACAGTTGCAAATGGCGAGCGCGTTGGTTCCAGTGTTTGGTTTGGCGCCAAGTGATAGAGAAAAAACCACGACCGCCACGCTAGAGAGAGAGAGAGAGAGAGAGAGAGAATGGCGCCGCCGCCAGGTGAGCGAGACGATGTTGGGACCGATGGGACGACGAGTGTCGTCGGCCAGAGGCGAGAGATCTGCGTTGGGATTGGCGATGACAATTGCAGCGATGAGATGATTGATGCAGGAGAAGGAGAAAGAGGTGAGAGTATGAGTGATTGTGGTGACTGTGGTAATCACTTTGAGGCGCCGATTGTGGCTGGACTCAAGCGAAGCGAGGCCTTCAAGTCGACGAGCTCCGAGTCGAGCGGCGAGTTTTCCTCATTCACCTCCACCACAACGAGCAAGTCGCAGCACACTCAAACGATGATGATGAATGAACAAGATTTGAGCACTTTGCAAAGTCATTGCAACATTCAAGATTACTCCTCCCAGGTCGCCGCAGCGGTGACTGGTCGTCTCAAACCGGAAGTGAGGTTGACGCCAACGGAAGTCCGAGTGAATCAAGCAACGTTAATCGCCGGCTCGAGTTCAAGTTGTTTGTGTGGCTCCTGCTGCGATTGCTACCAAGCCGTTGAGAGTTACAATGCAGCCGAGACTTCCGGTCAACCAACTTGCCCCACAAACAAGAGTGATCAGCACCAGGTGGTTTCTGGCAGTACACGCCGTAGCTACCTGTACGCCTCGCCCTCGTCGAGGCGCTTGAACTACCAAACTCAGCAGCAAAAGCTCATTACGCCGGTGCCAATTTTGGCGAGCAACCTGGTGATTGCGTCGCCAGTTCACCTGCGTACGTCGCAGACCAATCTAAATAGCGATCCCTTGATTAGCAATCAACTGTCCAATCAAGCGAGAGCCATGAGTTCGTGTAGAATTTCATTGGCGACAAGTGAGCGCAATGATAATAATAACTTGAGCAGTAGTTGCGACGCCGGCGATTGTGGCGGCTCAACCACCAGTGGATCCGGCACAAGTCCCAAAATTGGTCCAGTAGAAGCTGGGCAACAAAACACCACAACCACTGGCGCCACCAATCATCAGACTCGACTGCTCAGTGTCCAGCAGTCGATTCCGCGGACCTACAGTGCCACCGCTCTCGGCACCCAGTCGCCTCGGCGACTAAGCGGCTCGTCGCGAACGGGAGTCATTGTGGTGGCCGGCGGAACCGGGCACGACCACGCCCACTCTTACAACCACCGCGTCGGAGCGACATCGCGCTTCTCCTTTTGGGACTCACTCTATGATAGCGACCAGAACGAGGCCAACACGCCCCCGCAACCAAACTCAGCCGCGGGCCTTGCAACGAGATCCTCAATCGCCTACTATCTTCAGCATCAACTGGCGCCAAACTGCTCGCTTCGAGGCAGCCAAACGCAAATGCACCAGACATCAATGTTGAACCACAACTGGCCCCTCATTTCTCAAGGCAACGGTCAGCTGCAAGCGACTTCCGGTTACTCGATAGTTTCCACTCCAATTCAGAATAATCAACTCCAGCTGCAGTTACAGCAACAGCAACATCAGCAAAGTGCGTCGAATCATTTCAACGCCACAACTGCCAACATAAACTCCAATGCCAACGCAGCTGGAAGCCAGCAAAGCTTTACTCAACGCAAGAGGTAGGTGCGATTTAATACCCTCTCTGGTTTGCTCCTCTAGCTCTGAGGCTGATTTTGCTCGAACTTTCACTCTCTATTAGAAGAGAGGGGGAGAGAGCGAGCGAGAGAGAGAGAGCGAGCGAGCAAGCGAGCTGTTTTTGAGCAAAAGGTCATTCAAGATCGAGAGCTCTCCTGTGAAACGATAAATTCGAGGGGAGCAATGGTCACTTCCGGTTGAATGAATGGCCAACTGGTAGAATGCTTAAGGCTCAGTCTCTCCGGTGATGTCTGTCTCACCTGGCATTTGGTCTTGTGTGGTCAGCTGATTGTAGAACATGGGAAATGTAGTGCAATTCATAGGGTTGCTTTCTCTCTCCCCTTTTTCTCATTCTCCTTCATCTCCTCTATTCGCCGAGCTAGTCGATAGGAAATTTCCGAAATCTCCTTAGTGGGCGGCGCTTGTGAGATCACTAGAATTGAGAGTGAAAGTTTTCACCAATGATGTTTCCAACTGGACGAGTTTCTATCGAGTTGTTGTTGTTGTCATTTTCATCGGCATTCTTGCTGCTGATGCTCCTGTTGGCCAACAACGACTTTGCAACCGGAACAGAATTTCGCGGGAGAAGATTTTTTCCGACAGATAAGAGAGCTCACTGCTCTTTTACTTGATCAGGTGGTTGGTGAGTTGATTCACCCGCAAGTCGCGATTCGCAAATCGCCGGCGAGCTTAACAATAAGAATGTAAGTGGGAGAGAGTGGTAAATAAAGTAGAGTGAACTGAAGCAAACCGCCAAACCAAGTATTGCACGAACTATTTCCGGCCGGCGCGCGGCGCAAAACAAAGCGGCCGACGACACTGCATTTGCAACGCGGCTGCTCTGGACAGTTTGGCGTTGAATCGGATTGGATTTTAGTTGCCAACAATGTTTTCGGCAACAACAAATGTGGCACATTTTGCGTGAAAACATGTAGATTTTGTGGCCGATATACCAGTTCATTAGATTTGCGCCACTTGGCATTCGAATGGCCAGTTGCATGTGCGATGAGAGATGGGGGAAAGTTGGTTGGTTGGTTGGAGACTGTTATCACTCATTCGCTCGCTTGTTGGGATTTCAATTTCCACCGCAAAACCATTGAAACCCACCGAACGCAAAGCAAAGCTCTGCCGCGCGTCCGCAACTGCAAACATAATCCACTAGGATAACGATTTGTTGTTCCTATCATTGTTTTGCTCCCCGTCCGCCTCCTCCTATACATTTACGTCCAGCAAAAGTCCGCTTCCCTCTTCATGTAGTCTATGTTGCCACCACCACCGTAGCGACCACTACAATTGCACTTAACAGTTTGCCTGGCATTCCGGTGGCCATCTTTGCCCAAACAACGGAGTTCCAGTTCATGGTGCGCTCCAATTGAGTGACGCAACAGAGCAAATAAACTCCCTACTGCCGGAAAATCCTCTTGTTCCACTGGGAAGCGCGAAAATTCTAGTGTCTAGACTCTAGGGGGCTCGAGCCGCAACTCGCGCCAACTGGCGATTAAACGTCGCCGATGTCGTTGTTGGTCTTTGCAACGACGGCACCCATAGAGCTGCTATTGAAGACAGAAGAGCATTACTTAATGGGCACCGGCTGATTTTCGGCCGCAACTCGCTAGTCGAGTTTAGTTTATTGTGGTTCAGTTTGCGGCTCATCGGTTGTGACGCCTCACTCTTCAGTGGCCTCAAAATCAACGCAGTCGAGTTAATGGAATCTCCTCATTTTTGTCTATTACTTAATGAGAAGAGGGACTGCATTTCGCGCTCCACTTGGCACCACATAAGATTGGGCGCGCGTTTCCAGTGGTTTACGGCGCAGCCAGTCGGTCGGTCGGTCGGTCAGTACATCGATCAGTAAGTCGGTTGGTTGGCTTTAAAAAAGAAAACTTGAGCGCGAGAGTTTGAGTTGCGTCGATCGGCAGGCGGAAGTTGCGTTTGCATTCTCACCCTCAAGACCCGATTCCCGAGCTCAAAAGTATCACCAAGGAGGAAACGCGAGAAGTCGCCTCAATTTGTCATTCGCATTTTGAGCACCACCCTCTCGCTCGCTTCCTCTCACTTCCTCAATCTCAGGCGCCAAGTAAAATAAACGGAACGCGCGATTTATTTTGGAGTCTCGAGTTACTCCAATTCGTGGGATGAATGTGTTGTATGAACGAGTGTGTGTTTCTCCGGGATTGATAACAGTGAGCCGATGGAGAGAGCGAGAGAGAGAACGTGACGACTGATCCTATGCATACGACCGGAAGCGATTCATTTGCACACACTCGCCGTTATAAAGTCAAATCCTCTTCGCCTAGCTCTCAGTGGAAGCTGCCGCGGCTACGGCTGCAGTTGGTATGAGCGGGAGACCCCGAGACTTTAAGAGGAGACAGGAAGGAGTAGAGTGGAGCAAGGAGCGAGCGAGTTCGCATAAATTACCCCTTCGTTTGCGCTTTTTTCCGCCTCTTCGAACTGTCGACTAGTTTTGCTTCCGCTTTCACGTGACGCAAGAACCAAGTAGATCTCAACGTCTTCGTCTTTGTTCGTCGTCCTTCTAAAAAAACAACCACCATAACCTCAGTCTCTAAGCTCAACTAGGGAAGTCCAAACGGCGAGCTGGATTTTGCCCATTTGTTAGCTCCAAACTTCGACTTGGCAACCGAGCCACTGAGACGGTGGACTTTACTTTCACCACCGCAGTCAAGTACCCACGCAGCCAGTTAGTCGGAAAGCCATTCGGTTGGACTGGGGGCAACTTTTTTGCACTTGCCGCGTGGTTGGCATTCGAATAAGCATCCGTCGTTTTCTCACTATTTGGCACCAGGGCACACAGGGGCGCTTATAGCGTCGCGCTGCTCCCGCAACGAGATTAAGCCGGCGAGTTTTGAAAGCAATCGAATGGTAGTGGAAAAAAGAACAACTGAAAGAGAGTGTCATCGGTTGGTTTTTCGTGCGGAAGCCAATTTGCCAACTATATTGTCGAGCCTTCACATTGTTTTTTTGCGCCGCTGGCCAACTGGCCAGCGGCGAAAGTTCTATTTCTCTCTTTCCCTAGCTCAGTAAAGCGCCGCTGACCATTGTTGCCTTGGTTCAGGTTGACAGGCAATCTGGTCACTTTCGCTTGTACCCGTATCTAAACAGAACACTACATAACTCAATACAAAGCAATACATGCCACTCGCTCGCTTCGAGACCAAAACCAACTAACCGGAAACTCTCTCTCCCTCTCTTTCCCCTACACGCGTCACGGCAACACACGCACACGAAACGCCGTCGGCCACCGTCCCCGTGCCACCACCACCCGAAACGAACCAAAATAACCACCAACTCAAACGAAAATATAACCGTAAACCACTATATAGCCACGGAGAGGAGCTGATTGTGACGCCCTTCGCGCAAATACTCGCCAGCTTGAGAAATGTTCGCCACAATTACATTCACCTGACGAATTTGCCTGCGCCAATAAACAGGTAAGTCATTCTTCTTTTACCTTCAACTTCCACCTTTACTGTCATCTCATATACTCCTCCGAGTTAATATACTCTGCTCTGCATAGTGAGGCGAGCTAAGCTTATAAATATGTTGGCTCATGCGTCATCTATTATAATGTCACTTATTTTTATTTTTGTTGCAACCAAGAAGAGAAAAAAGTCGAGTCAAGTTACGACACTCGGAAGTTTGAACTCCCTGGCTGGAGGAAATCGATGGAAAATTGTTCGCCCTTTTGGCCACTCGCTGGTGCCACTTGGTTGCTCACAAAGATTGACTCCACTACTGAAGGAATGTTTGTCGTTGGCAAACACCATTTTAAAGCGCAACCCAAAGCGGCGAGCAACGATTATGACAAAATTGTTTCCCCTCGACTTCCTTTCAAAGTGGCAAACTGTCAACAGCAGCAGCAGCAGTAGCCATAGCAAGTGGCGATTGCACCTCTACTCCCTCGTGGTGCGCCTTTTCATCGATCATGTCGACTGAAGAGGGCAACTTGGATTGCTTTTTTCGACTTCTAAACTCTCAACTAACAAACTGCACTAGTCTCTCTCCTCTTTTCTTTGCTTGTTAAATGTCGGCGAGACTTTGAGACACACCAAGGGAGTTCGGAGGGTTTCGTCGATTTTGGAAAAGGAGGTAAAAAGTTACCTTTGTTTTGACTCTTCATCGGCGTCTCGATTTGGCCGTCGATTTCGGTCAAATCGAGCGGGTTGGTTCCTCGGAAGTCATTCGGTTGATTGTGACGATGAAAGTGGCTGCTTGGCTTCGTTTGCGAGCTTTCCGTTACTCTTTTTAACCCTTTCGCTCTGTCCATTTTCAATTGGAGGTTTTCAATTCAAAAGTTGCGAGTTCCTCCAATCGGATGATACTCACTCTTGTTGGCAGAGGTGGAAGCATTAGCGATCTCGAGAAAAGAAAGTGTCATAATGTTGACAGTTGGGTGGTTGAATGGATGAGACAATCCAAACTCGACCTCCTCCTCTGCCACCGGTTTCATCAAACCACTTCACTTCACTTCAATTAGTGCGCTCATTATAAAGTTGCATCTGCAGTTGGGCGCGCATTAATTTTGGAAGATTGCAACCATGGCTCCTCTGACATAATGAGCAACGTGCATTTGTCACCGGGTAAGAAAAATGGCCTTTCTTAGAGAGGGAAATAGAGGAAAAAACAGTCTTTTTTCCAGCTCGGTAGCTCACTCGCTTAACACAGTTTCTCGTTGTGTGTGCTAGCTAGTCAACGTCCTGACACACGGTCTTAGCGGCGAACGGGGAACCTCTATGAACTGCAGATAAATAAAGAGAATGCGAATCGAATATAACCTGAAAATGGAGCATACAAAAAGGATAAGCGAAATACCAATCAACACACACTTAATTAATCTTCATTTCTTGAGTTTCTGAGAAAATTTCGATAGATGGCGTTGCGACGAGTGTCCGCCGACCGGGATTTTGTTTAGATTTCCGGCTAAAATTAACAAAATTTAAAAGAGGTACTGGCGGCCAGGGCTTGAGCCAAATCAACTGGCTAGCAGAGATAAAGTGGGAGCTGATCGAGAGTTTTAATTACCTTTAGCTTGGTAGAAAGAGATTGGCCGGCCGGCAAACTTGTTGATGCTATTGTTGCTGTTGCTATTATTATTCTAGTCCTGATCCGGGTTTAGGTACTTGTCCTACTTCTGATTTAGGTTCTGGTTCTATTTAATTTCTGGGTTAAATTCTGGTTATAGTTCTAGTTCTGGCTCTGATTCTGGTTGTTGTGGTTGATGCTATCACTACAACTATCACTATTATTATTGAACAATTATAAATTTTGTAATTGATATTCTTCATGTGGTTTGGGAAGCACGCGGGACACGCCGCTCGGCCGCTGATTTAGTTCCGAAAATGCCGTTGGAGGCACCCGAAGCAAGAAAGGCTATTTTCTTTTCTCACGTGGCACCAACGCGAGTTGCGAGAAAGTGAACGGAGGAATTCATTAAGTAAATATTGCTGTTGGCGCTCTTCTCCTGCTAACCACCGCCGCCGGCCATGAGCTTAGCAATCCAAGTTAAATTCCTCATGCTTTTGCTTCACAAATTTGCTCGCTCGCGTCCGTGCCGCCGTCTCGCTCCTCGGTCCCATCGGTTTCATTTGCTCGCGCTTCCGGTGCCCAGCGCGGCGAAAATCTTCGCTCGAGCTTTTACGTCGGCCGGTTCATGACGAATCGGCCAACAACCAGTTGGACGACTGGTGATTCCATTGACGTTTCTTCTACTTCCCCACATAACTTGTCCATCCATTGCTCGACTGGCGCTCCTCACTTCGTAGAAGTCTTTGAGAGCGAACGCAAAGGCAGGGCTGAAAAATCGGATTTGTGTCGCGCGAGAGAGGCGACAGCCTCGATGCTAATGAGCGATTGAATCCTCCTTTCTCCCGTTTTGTCTCTTGTATTACATCTCATCGCCTAGAGATTATAAGCTGACGGCGCAAAGTTGTCAGTGGCAAAGGAGGAGGAGGACAATGAAACAGAGAGAGAGAGAGAGAGAGAGAGAGAGAGAGAGAGAGAGAGAGAGAGAGAGAGAGAGAGAGAGAGAGAGA